>JACEHZ010000654.1:0-600000 GCA_017893485.1 Hemerocallis citrina | reverse complement strand
GTCCGGTACAAGCCCTTAACGTCTCCACATTGTAGGGTTTAATCCCCGCTATGCAACTAATCCTAACACGATGACTACTATAAGATAAAGATAAACTGTGAGTATTAGCCCATGCCCCGATAATTCCGGAGGTCAATCTCTATCCACAAATAATTTCGGAGACTATTTCACTCACACCTGGGAGTCTTCGAGAATACCCCACACCGCAAGCGATGGCACCTCATCACACGAATACCACATGTGCGTCGCCTCGACCCCGATATTTCCGAAGATCAATCCCACACCGCAGGTAATTCCGGAGACTATTTCACTCACACCTGGATAATTCCGGGGATTATCTCACACCGCAAGCCATACTGAGGTCCATAACCTATGTTCTCGTTCATCATATCACCACTAGTGTATGTCCTTATCATTTTTATGTTATTTAATTACTTTATGAATCTCCTAGAGTTAGTGTACCCCACCAGACTTAACTCAACAACTGATCAACTAAAATACCTCAACAGACCCAAACATAAATATCTCAACTGCCGGTATACTACGGTCACACACACCCTCTAGAGACTCACACTCTAATATCCAAACCAACCTTCCAACATAAATTGCTCAGTTAAACATCTTGAAAACGTATGTTCAGTAGAAGATACAGTATAGAATAGTAAGTTATAGATTAAAGACATTTAAAGAATAAATCGTTTAAAAGAACATTCAAATATGTATAAATATATCAGTATCAGTCGACTACAAGAAAAAAACATCGGTCGACTGTCCAGAGAGAAAATCTAGTAGCTTTGAGAAAATAATTCTAAGTATAGCAGTCGACTGTAAAGGGGTTATAAGTCGACTGACCAGAGCGAAAAATAATATAACTTCGAGAAAATAATTCTAAGTGGTACCAGTCGACTGTAAAAATCATCAGTCGACTGTCCAGAACGAAATTTAAAAAAACTAGAAAACACAGCAGCCCGGTCGCGTCGGTTGACTGTAAAGTCACACCGGTCGACTATCGACCTACAGACTGCAGATTTTTGGTTGTGCACATTTCAACCGATACGTAGTTTTACTTTATGAAAACGATTTATACAAAAAACACGTTTCTTATATGATCAAATACAACTTGTAGGATTTATAATAGTCCATAAAAACTAAATCAAAACTACTTGAATTTACAAAAAGTAGTGATTTGTTGATTTCTTTCGATTAAAACATAGATTGTGCATATAGTCAAAATAGAGTTTCTCAAAAAAAATTATTGATCCTTGAAGTAATTTCGTATTCAGATCCAAACCATATTAATATCAAAATCTCAAAAGAAAAATCCCTAATTTGGATATATATATTTCTTCAACCTCACTAAATTCTAAATTTTGATTCTCGAGACATGATTTCTTGATTCATGACTTTTCTTCCGAATTCCTCAAAACTGAATCACCATTTCAACTCAAAACCACTATCAATGGATAACATCACCATATCAAATTTTTACTCAACCAATACTCAAAGTAATAAAAGTCTCATTTTTATTAGGTTTACACATCAAGATCAATTCAACATCAAACCAAAAGAAAATTAGCCTACCCATGGTCTCTAATAGGACATTCATCAATCTCGAATTACCCACATACAACTTTATTCACAAACAACTAGGGTTTCACAAGATCCAATTTTTCATCCATCCAATCCATCATGTACATATTCTTACTCAAACCCTAAACATACGTTCTAGTAGATGAAATTCAACATACAAGAACAATCAAAACATTTGTATCACTCGCATAAAACATACACAAAACAAAGGAAAACAAACAAGTCACTCACCTCAATGAAGAAGTCCAACCGAATTAATGGAGAACAAGCAAAGTCCTATTCTGCGAAATCCGAGATCCTCTCCTTAATTCTCCAAGAAACAATAAAACCTTTGTGTTGTGCAGTGAAAGACGGCTACACTCCACTTCTTTTAAATAGGCCGGAATAGAAGATTTAGGGTTTTTAAAACACATTTGCAAAATAACCCCTTTAAATATAACTTTACATAATTGGATCCCTATACTTGGAAACTTGATAAAACCAATTAAATTAAGATTTAAAAGCAAAATAAACACCTTATTTCCCAGCCGATACTATTTGAAAAGTTTAGAAAATAGTTTTGCACTTTCAACTTTCATCCCTCAAAATGACAATTTTGCAAAAAGATCATTCTTTTCGTAATATTTGCAAATAGATCCAATAAATTTTAGAAAAATCCAGAAAAATTATAAATAAATCCCAAATAATAAATGATGATCTTCCATGAAGAAATTTTTGGCTTTTAAACTTCTCAAGAAAATATTTTAACGTGTAAAAAGATAAATTTTCAGAAAATATTTATTAAATCTCCAAAAATCATTTTAATTCATTTATAAATCTTTAAAATTATATATAAAAATACGAGGTACTACAATCTAAGCACCAACTTGAGGGGGAGTGTTGGAATTTATGGAATATATGGAATAAATCAATTAAATATTCTGTCTAATACAGATTAGGAAATGTATCTTCGCTAATCCCTTAAACTTCTCCCAATCATTGTACCCCTTCTCCAAGTAACCATTGTATTTATATGGATGTACTGAGCATATGAATAAAGGTAGAAGAAAATATTACCCCACATCTGATTTCAATATTTCGTTAGTATCAGCTGGTTATTTTGGAAAAAATATTGTTGCGAAATTTTTCCTTTAACCAGATTAGCGAGAATGCGAAATATAAGCGAAAAAATAACAAACACAAATTGATGAGGAGTTCGGCACAAATTTGTGCTTATGTCTCCAAAGCAGCAAGAGTTGCTACAGATATTCACTTTAGATGAGAAAATTGTACAAAGAGTGTACAACACTCAAAAAAACTCACAACTCAAAACCCAAAGAAATTTTGCTCACAAAATTCTCTCTTTACAAATTGTTTATACACTCAAAAAATTCCACCCAATTTCTCTCAACTCTCTCTCTCTCTTTCTCAGATGGATTGGATGTTGAGTAAAATGTGAGATGAGAAAGAATGTGATGATAGATAACTGGAGAAGGGAGGCTGTTTGTAAGCCTGCCTAAAGGGGTTAAGGGGGTTAGGCAGAAATTAGGTATCGTCTAATCCTTTTTTTTCTTCCTTTTTGAACGTTGGTGTGGAGGCTGGCTGCCCATCTCTTCCCTTCATTTTTTTTTAATTTTTATTTGTATTTATTTATTTATTTATTGGGGGGGGGGGGGGGGGGGAAATGGAAATTAAGGGGTGCGCAGCAGACCAAAATGGCGGCGCCTACACCAATTATAAAAAAGAAAGGAAAAATGGGGATTAGACGGTGCCTAATTTCTGCTTAACCCACATAACCCATCTAACCCTTTAAAGAGTCTTATAAATAACCTCCCTTCCACAGTTATCTATCATCCCATTCTTTCTCATCTCATCCTTTACTCAACATCCAATCCATCTGAGAAAAAAAGAGACGGTTGGGATTTTTTTAGTGTGTAAACACTTTGTAAAGAAAGAATTTTGTGAGAAAAAATTCTTTGGTTTTTGCGTTGTGAGTATTTTTTGAATGTTGTAAATATTTTGTACAATTTTCTCTTCTAGAGTGAAGATCTGCAGTAGCTCCGGAGACGTTGGCACTAATTTTTGCTAAACTCCTTACTGATTTGTGTGTTATTTTTTCTCTTATATTTTCCATTCTCACTAATCTGATTAAATGAAAAATTCCACAACAAGGTTTTTTCCTACAACTGGTATCAGAGCTCTGGCTGTGATTTCTGTCAAGGAATATTAAAAAACAATCCATGGGAAGCCAAATTCAAGTGGGAGCAATGGCTGCAAACGAAGTGAAGCTGAAAATTGAAAAGTTCGATATTGCGAACTTTGGCTTTCGGAAGATGCAAATTGAAGATTGTTTGTATCAGAAAAAATTGTATCAACCCTTCTCATGAAAAAAACCAGTAGGCATGCAGGATGAAGACTGGGCTATTCTCGACAGACAAACCCTTAGAGTTATCCGATTGACATTATCCCGCAATGTTGATTTCAACATAGCGAAGGAAAATATCACGGCTTGTCTTATGGAGGCTGTCTCCAGTTAGGGGTGGCATCCGGGCCAACCGGGCCGGGCCGGGCCAGTCCCAAAACCAGTGGACCAGATCCAGTCACGGGCTTTGCGGGCTGGGCCGGGCCAGGCTTGGGTGGAGGGAGGGGGGCCTGGCCCTGGCCTTAGGCCCCCGGCTTGGGGGTCGGGCCGGGCTTTCGCGGGTTTGCGGGTTTTTTTATAATTTTTTTAATATTTTGAACAGAGTAGAAACATTAAAGTGAAAATTGAATTAAGACAACAATTGTAAGAACATATAGAGTAAAGGAAAAATTTTATATATTAAATTGTTTCAATGAATTATAAATGTTAAATATAATCAAATAGATAAGTAACATTTCATACAAATATAATCAAATTACAAGTTGAGGGGAATATTTGTATTTAGAGTTCGAGATGATCTCTATTTAGATTGAAGAGAATGCGTAGGACTACTGTCGTGCATTTCTACTTAACTTAGATATAGTATCTCATCGCCCTAAATTTTTTAATTATTTACAATACTTAATCCGCAGTGCACTTCTACTCGATTTTTATTCGTCACTGCTTGATCCGTTTTGTGCCACTTGTAGTAAATATTGGATCCTCTCTTCCGCTTTCATCTAATCTTCCACGCATACTAGCATCTTCAAATTCTTCGAAAGCAATCGATTCTTGTTCGGGCTCATTATCCTGCTACCAAGAAAAAAAACACTTTCTGATGCAATAGCTGAACTGGGGGAGTTAGCAAATCTTTAGTTATATGAGAAAGAATTGGAAAAATATTTTCATTGTTTTTCCAAAATTTAACACATCAACAATTTCATTGACGGAAGGTTATGTATTATACCAATTCAACTCATTTGTTGCATTTGTTCTTGGTGTTTTTTTTTTTATTAGATTGAAAACATCACTAGTTGAAAATGTTAGACCCTTTCCCTTTGATATGGAAGAAGAAGAAGAAATAACATTTTGTGTTTGTGTAATATTAGATGCATAAAGCCTATCGTAACTAACATACAAATTGTTTAAAACATACTCAAATTGTGTAATTAAAAAAACATGATCATAATCTTGTAGTTCTTTGTGTTGAGCATATGAATAAAAAATCTCAATTAAATTCTTTGTGTTCTTTAACTTAATTACGTGATTCATTACATTAGCAACACAATATAACATAGAAAGATGATAAAAATATTTCATAAATTTTAGATAAGCAGCATAAACCATTGTCCCAATAAAAGGGTCGCTTATCAAATCTTTAATAGTGATCATCATAGTAACAATTGTTAGTAAAATACCACTAGAAGTAGATGAATATGTTTTTAAAAATTGCGAAGTTGCATCATTAAAAGGTTCTAAAAATTTTAACATTTTTTTTTTGCCAAAAACCCAAAAATCATCATCTATTACAATCTTGTATATTCATTGCAACACAAAAATTCTTTTAAACCTTGTCTATAATGAAGAACTACACCTAAGAGATCATATGTCGAATTCCAATGATATCTAACATCTTTAGGAAAACGTTTAAATGGAATTTTCCTAAGTTGTCACCAAAGCTTAATATGTTGGACCACTCAAAGTAATAAAATTAACAAAATCTTTTTTTTTTACTGGTAAAAGGTAGGATGAACCAACCTCACAAATAATTATATATAAAGATAAATAGAGTCAAACGATTACAATATAGTAGGGAAAAGATTGGAGGCGGGGTGAGGTCTGTGCATGTCTGAGTTTGAGATGACATAGCACTGAGTCGTAGAGAGGGCATTGGACTATTGTCGTACTCCTCAACTAGAATCAACGCTATGATCTCATCCCCCCTACACGCAACATAGATAGCTCCCCAAACAAAAGAACCATCCCCTCTAAAACAGCAGTACACAAATAAGTATGAAATATTACAAAAGCCAGGACATGCATAATCCCCAAAATGAACAAAAAACCCTACTAACAGAGGCGCAGATCTTGATGAATATCCTTGGGTGCGACCCATACTTTGAATTGAGCGGTCTTCCCATGGCCTCATGAGATCTCGATCCCCAGTATCCTCAATCTCCTGTAGAATCTTGGCTTTTTTCTTACAATCTCTGCAGCTATCTAGCCAATGTGAAAATCAGAATTTGATGTTAGATATAAGTTTATCTGCAGTAATAGTCTTGTTGCTAAAAATTCTATCATTTCTAGCATGCCAGATACTCTAACAGGTAGCCAGTGTAACCAAGTGCCAAGAGTGTGTGAACTTGTGGTTTTGGGAATCAAAGCACCAATGTGTGAAACATTCAGCAGTTGATGTAGGTAAATTTGTTATGTTGAAGCGGTGTGTGAAGTGGTGCCAAGCCTAAATAGCCAGTGGGCATTGAAAGAAGATGTGGAAGTAGGTTTCGATCGGACATGCACAGGTTGTGCATGTCCCCATCCTTTAGAATGTAACCTCTCCTTGGAGTTGAGTATCTCCCAACTCAGCATCCAAATAAAAATTTTGCATTTGAGTGGTGCTAAATTCTTCCAGCAGGCATGGTATAAGGGAGATATAAGGCCTGAGATGTTGTAGAAATCATAAGCAGACTTGACGGTGAAGCACCCTGAGCTAAAGTGTCTCCAATTAGCAGTATCTGCGTTTGTAGATGGTTGTAAGTGAGAGATAAGTTGCACTAGCTGGTTATTCTCGAGGAGGATGTAGGTGGATGTAGAAGTATGAAGGTTTGGTCTCCAAATCCATCTGCCCTGGTGAATGTGGCCTTGAGAACACAATGGGGTATCTTTGTTCCAAGCTGCCTCAAATAAAGTCGGGAAAAGTTTGGCGATGCTGCTTCCTCCAATCCAATTGGAGGTCCAAAATTTAAGCAGTTGTCCATCTCCAAGTTGCCAAGAAATCCCTTGTTCAAATTGCTCTTTCAGCTTGTAGACATTCTTCCAGAATTCAGAAGCGCGAGCCTTGCATGTGAAAGAGCTAGTCGCTCTATTGAAGTATAAGGATTTGAGAATTTGAGTGCTAAGGGATTCCTCAGATAAAATTTTCCACCACCATTTCATAAGCAGGGCATTGTTGAACTGGCTGAGATTTAAAATCCCTAGGCTTCCTTGTTGTTTGGGCTGACAAATTTCCCCTATCCAAAAGAATCTGCTCCGTATTTGGTCAATTCTTGCTATAACCCACTGGGGTAATTTGAAGAATGAAGCAAAGTAAGTCGGCAGGGCGCTCAGTACCGAATTGACGAGGATAAATCTCCCCCCTAAAGAGCAGTCGACCTTTCCAAGTCGATAATCTCCTCTCAATTTTAAGAATAAGTGGTTGTCAGTCTCTCTTCTTTAATCTGCCTTTGGATAATGGCATGCCCAAGTATTTGGTGGGTAGGGAGTCATGCTTGCAACCCAGGATATGAACAAAGGTCTGAAGCTTGGCTTTAGAATGCCCAAAGTAGATAATGGATGATTTGGAGAGGTTAATGTGCAGGCCTGATATGTTTGCAAATAAATTCAGTAGCAACTTAAGATGTAACACATCTTGTTCATCACCTATGCAGAATATGAGAGTGTCATCAGCGAATTGTAGTATGACAAGCGAAACTAGGGAACCCCTGAGTTACAGCTGAGAAAAAGCGCCATTGTCTCTTCCACTTCGCATCATTTGTGCTAGCACATCTACTTCCAAGATAAATAACATCAGAGAAAGGGTATCACCTTGTTTTAATCCTATCTTTGAGTTAATTGCCTTGCCCCATACCTTATTTACTAGAACAGAGGATTTAGTGGAGTGAAGAATTGCCTTAATCCAACTGCACCAGCTTGAACCGAAGCCTCTGGCAACTAGCATTTGCTCAATGAAAGTCCAACTAATGGTATCAAAGGCTTTACGAAAGTCAATATTTAGCATAAGAG
Source organism: Hemerocallis citrina (assembly GCA_017893485.1). Taxonomy (NCBI): domain Eukaryota; kingdom Viridiplantae; phylum Streptophyta; class Magnoliopsida; order Asparagales; family Asphodelaceae; genus Hemerocallis; species Hemerocallis citrina. The sequence goes on along the minus strand of JACEHZ010000654.1, from coordinate 592,028 downwards.
TATCTGACTTTTTGGTGCAGCATAGATTGATGGCTTTATGGGCTACAAGGAAACAATCCACTGTTGATTTGCCTTTGAGAAAAGCACTTTGTGAAGAGGAAACCAGAGTGTGCAGCAAGAGGCTTAGTCTATTTGCGAGGATTTTGATGAAGATCATCATAGAACAGTTGATGAGACTAATGGGGCAAAAATCAATGACTGAGTTAGCACCTTCGCACTTTGGGATTAGGACTGAGTAGTTAAGCCTACTAATATCAGCCATCCCATTCTGTATGTCCAGCAACATACAACATAAATCATCCTGAATGGTCTCCCAGTATTGCTGATAGAATGCATTGAGAAGCCATCCGGGCTAGGTGCCTTGTCTCCATTCATGCTAAAGACTGCTTTTTTGATCTCTTCCTTACTGAAAGGTGCTTCGAGGTCAGAAAGATCAATAGAAGAATTAGGATAAAGAGCTACCCAGTCGATTCTGAAATTAGGGGATGACGTACTTCCACAGATGTCACTGAAGTGTTGCTCGAAGCAGGATCGAATTGAACATTGATCTGTGATAAAATCTCCATTATGAAGAAGGTAATAGATGAAGTTCTTACGCCGCCTCCCATTAGCAAAAGAGTGGAAGAATTTTGTATTGGCATTACCCTCCTTGATCCAAGTTATTCTCGATCCCTGCCTCCAGTAGGTGACCTCCGCTTGCACCAAGCTCTAGTAGTCTCTTTGGGCAATAGAGAGCTCATTCAATAGAGTACTGTCTAAGGGTTGGTTATCTGCCAAGATGTCATATTGGTGAATCTTATCAAGTAGGTCCTTCTTGCGAAGTGGAATATGTCTAAACTTTTCATTTCTCCATCGCCTGATCCGTCTCTTAAGCAGCACCAGTTTTTGAGCGAAAATATCAACCGAAGAACCTCTGCAGGAAAAGCTCTTCCACCAGGCAGTAATAGAAGAAGTGAAATCCTCATAAGAGACCCAAGTCTTCTCAAATTTAAAATAATGGACTCTGGCCTGAATGTCTTGAGAGTCAAGGATTAATGGATAGTGATCAGAGGCAATTCGTGGGAGGGAGTGCTGGATGCAATTTAGGTAGAGTTGTTCAAATTGACTTGAGATTAAGAACCTGTCCAATCTAGTAAGCGCTGACTTGGTTATGAGATTAGACCAAGTGAATTTTCAGCCTGCAAGAGGGAGGTCGATAAGTTGCAGCTGCTAAATCCAATTCCTGAATTCCTTCATATCTCTGCTTGAACTCTGGCCTCCATTCCTTTTAAAGTTTGAAGTGGTCTCGTTGAAATCACCACAAATGACCCAGGCATCACATAAGAATCTTCTTCTAAGTATGATTTCGCTGAAGCAAAGGGTCCTGTCATCCAATTCAAAAGGGGCATAAACAGAGGTGAGAGAACACTCAGTTCCAGAGGTTCTGTTGCGGAAGGAGAGGGAGATTGAAAAATATCAACTGCACGGTAGTAACAATCTAGGATGTTGTCATCCCATCCAATAAGAATACCGCCGCAACTCCCGATAGCATCAAGAGATCTCCAACTGGTGAGAGAAGTTCCGCCTATGGATGCTAGCCTTCTGGTAGATGGCTTTGTGAGTTTGGATTCTTGTAAGCAGGCCACATTAATTTGAGCATTTCTAATACCGTCCTTAATCGGGGTACATTTGTTGGGGTTGCCCAACCCTCGAACATTCCAACTAACAATCTTGATTGAAACAGAGAAGAACAAGCAGCAATAACAATAACAAAGAGAGGGCCAATAAATCCAGGCACTCAATTGAGTTGATTCTGTTGATCTGGGGGATCAACAGTATCTCTCGCAGGGTACTTAAGTATATCAGCTGAGTGTGGCCCAATAGACTCCACTCTTACAGATTCAGCTACCTCATTTATATCCTCATTAGAAAGTAAAACAAAAGGATTATTGCAGGCAATGGCAACTGAAAACATAGAAGAGGAGGTACCTTCATTCTTGCGGGTGGAGGCTGACTTAAGGGAGGATCTCAGATGCTTCATGAAGGGTCTGGTATAGGTTGCTTTAGATGCTGATCTGCATCTCTTGTGCCGCTTGCTAGTGCCTTCTTCGAAGCCTGGTGGAACTGATCCCGAGCTAAAAGAGGAGTTGGTCTTATGGTATCGAGGGATGAGAGACTTAGTTTTGAATCTTGAAGTGCGCGATCCCCTAGCTCCAGAGCTGAATTGCATTCCCTTGGGAGCTTCAAGTTTTGCTACTGGCTTGACCACTGACATCTCAAGAGCAGACTCAACCGCAGGCTGGATCTTTTTGAAAAGAGATAGAGAGATATTGACCACCTTCCCCTTCCAGATCATCTGCCTAATCTCCTCCTCTGGGGAAATGTCGTGAGAGCTTGCGGAGCTATCGGGGTTGTTTTTCGATTTGCTGGAAGCAATTCCTAAATTGCTCTTTGGGGAATCTGAGGGGATCTCAATAATCGGGGGGGCGTTGAAAACAAACTTTTCGCCTGATTTGGTCCCCATATGATCTGCAACAGTCTTTATCGTTGGGGGGGGGACCAATTTGGAACCTTCCAAACTAGAATCCGCAAGACCGGAGATATTTAAAAAAATTTGTCTACCAGGATGGCCGGATTTGTTTGCTGCTGAGATTGTGCAACAAAATCCCTAACAGAAGGATTTGCCCCCGAGCTTTTTGCCTTGCCTTTAGCATCACCAATGATTCCTTGATTTGGCGGTTGATTGACTCCATTCTGTTTCTCTGCCGGAGATTCTCAACGGCGCCAGAAGGAGCTGGAAGAGCCACTTCCTGAAGTGAACAGTTGGACTTTTCCTTTCGCCACGTCGTTGGAAGGAAGGGCACTGGTACATCATGGATCTGAAGCTCCTGGGTCCATTGCACAGTGAAGTGGATTTGGATATTCTTTGGGATGTGACTGACATTAGGGGTGGGCATCGGCGGTATCCGACCTAATATGGACCATCCACCACAGATCCAAAGAAGATCGGTTTTTTAATTTTCTCATCCGCAACCAATCCGAACCTTAATTGGATCGGTTTCCATCCAAGCCGATTAAGCTCGGTTTGGACTGAATTGGAAGGTCGGTTTGGCGTGCTACTTTTCACCTTCAACATCATTCATAATTTTTTTGAAATTTAAAAGATCAACTTCAATCAAACTTAAGAAACAACCAGGTATTTGTTATTCAGAAATGAATTTAAAATGAAGATTCATAAAACCACAAGTTGTTAATAAATTTTGCACTAATTGTTTGAGATTATGACGTTTAAATGGGTGAGATAAACTACTTTTTCACTTGCAAACTTCTGTAATCTTAGTTTATTATCATAAAAGAAACATTAAATAACCATAGCTAATTGAATTTCAGGTACAATAAAAAAGATTTAAATTACAATTTCTACTTGACTTGATTAAAGTAACTACTAAATGTTACATCAACTTCATGATTCGATTAAGTTGTGCCACACTGTAAATCAAGCATTTCTCAACAACATAACACACAGGATTATGGAGAATCAAAACATAGGTAGAACAATTGCTCGGTTTGTATTAAAGAAATTAAAGAAGACTATTTGTATCTCCAAGAAAATGAGAAATGACTATTTTTATATTCAAGAAATTAAAGGAGAACTATATTTTTTATGGACTTATGCATAGTGGTACGGTCGGTTCGGTTTCATTGGTTATTTGAAAGCTCCATCCAATAACCGAACCGGTCCAGTTAGTTATTGAAGATCAAGAACCGTGCCAATCCAAACCCTCAATTGGTTTGGTTAAAAATCGGTCGGTTCGGGTTGGATTGGTTCGGATTGGTCGGTTCGGATAATAGTAGTCCACCCCTAGCTGACATCCTCCACTTCAATGAGGATAAGGGCTTGGTCCCTGGAAACCACATTCTTCATCTCTCCACTCATGGTAATGAACTTGCCAAACGGTTTCACCAGTTGCTCGAGGGAGGGCTGGCTCCACATGTGGAAGGGGAGTAGTGGAACATTGATCCAAATAAAACTTGGCTTGGGCTTCAACTTTGCTCCGTAGTTCATGGACCATGGCGAGAAGGTTGCATTAATACCAGATAACTGAAAAACTCCATCAGCAATCGCCTTCTTGGCCTCTTCTTCATAGAGGAATTGGACATGGAAGACCCCATTGCTAACCCTCTTCACAACCCACCACCCCCTTGTCTTCTCCATGCGAAGTTCAAGGCGCTTTCAACAGTCGCCGTATCAGGGCGGGTGCACGGGTTGATCAATTGAAGCAAGACACTTGCATGTAGTCCCGGGAGAACTGAGGCATTCTCCGATTTGTGGGTGACTTCAATGGCCATGGATTCCTTCCGGTTGTGAACTGGACAATCTCGAACTCTATGTCCAAATTTCCGACAGTTAAAGCAATGGATGCCGCTTTTACGGCAGTCTGCCGTCTGGTGGGGATCTTGGTGTTTCTAGGTCTAGGGTTTCAAGGATAAGGTTTGGGAAGGAAAATGGGTTTAGGGCGAGAGGTGGAATTGTTTTGGGTGTGTAGATGATGGGATGGCAGAGTGAAGTAGGGGTTTTGGTAGCTTTGAGGAGGGCGTGAGGATCGAAGGGTTGGGTTGGGGTGATAATGATGAGATGGGGGGCGTGGAGCCATTAAAACTTGAGCAAAAGATGTGCTCTTGTTCAGCCATGCACGCACCACTCTCCTCTCTCACCATTTTTGTTACAATGCATCTGCACAGTTTAAAATTTTAATTAACACAATCTTTCAATGCACTAATCTTATCGTGTCTGTAATTTAGTACGTCAAGTACACAAAGATTTAAAATATGACAAACACATCTAACATAAAAAATACTGGGTTCTATAGGATTTAAAGTAATTTTTAAACTACTGATTACCTTAGTATTATTAAAGGCGTTATCAAAACCAATAGCAAAAAATTTACCATAGATACCAAAATTATTATATGCATCCATGATGTGTGTTGCAATTATCTCATTCTGATGTGAGTACCTAATAAATCCAAAAGAGATAATCCTCTTTTGGAGTAACCAATCAAAATCTATCCAATGGCATGTTATACACATCATTAGTACGTCGTTAACTCTTACCCAACCGTCCGATGTCAAAGAAACTCTACAATTTAGTGATGTTAGTGTTGAAACTAACATATCCTTAGAAACTGTTCTTTTTTTTTTTTCCTTTTATAAGAGGTTACCTCTTATAAGAGATTTACAATAAGAGCCTCTTATAAGAGGCGTTTTTTTATATAAAAATAATCTCTTCTAAGAACCTCTTATAAGAGATTTCTGTTCTTTTTTCACCTCTTACAAGAGCCTATATTACCCCAAAGTCTATATTACCCCCAAAGTATAAAAATAGTGAGATGAAGGACAAGAAAAGATAAATTCAAATTACTAACATATAAACTAGTTTAATGGCAAGTTAAATTCACAAATCAGTGTAAATTATCAATTATAATTTCGGAACTGAGATAGAGAAGTAGAAACACAGGAAAACAAAACTTTATAAAAATAAAAGGAAATTTACAAGTAGCGAAGTGGCTTAAGAATATGCATCTGTCACTAAAGATGGAGGCAGCTAAACAAAATGATCGGTAAATGTTGTCACTAAAGACTTTGTTTTTTAAAGACATAATTTATCCATCCACAGTCTAATGATTTCACTATATATATGCCTCATGAACAGAATAACATTTGGGAATTTCTTGTAATGAAATCCTTTTTTTGTGTTTGTGTGTATTGCAACGCTCTTTAGGGGTTAACAACTCCTCTGCTATCTACAAACTTAATTCTATTTTGTAATCTTATAATAACTATATCAACTACCCTTTTTTATAAAAAAAAAAGATCACTCTTTTATTCTAATTAACTGCACTGCATATTGTGTAAGCATATTGTGAATCTTGCAGTTGAAAAAATCAGTGTTTGTTGAATCAAGACAGGCTAGCTGATCCTCAAACCAAAATGTTTCTTCCATTTCTCTTCGCGGCAAATTCCAGAACTCTGCATAAACCTAATTTCAAAGGTTCTACGCACTGGGGTATTGCTAATTCATTAGAAAGGTTTTCGTAACAACAGATTGCAAGAGAATGCGGAAATTTGAGATTGAAAATAGTAACAATTATAATATAGACTTTGGGGTAATATAGACTTTTCAAGTGATAGAAGGCTTATAAGAATTTGAAAGAGGCTACTAGAAGCCTTTTAGGCTTATAAGCGATTTTGGAGAAAATTGCTTATAAGAGATAAAAAAAGAACGCTAAAAAAACTCTTGTAAGAGGTGGACCACCTCTTACAAGAGGTACATCGCTTATAAGAGGAGAAAAAGAACACTACCTCTTCGTAGACTAATTTACAATATCCTTTAACCGCATTCCTAGCAATTCTTTTATAATGCGGGTTTAATGCGATTTGGTTAAAACTTTCTAAATTCCTACTTCGACACAAGAAAATGGTAATCCATCCTTAATTATTAATCTAGTCATTTCCCTATGAACGGTATCATAATCATAGCTATAGCTATCTACGTGACCGGTCCTAAAGTGTGTCCTTTGTTGTGTAAGCGTGTGTTGTGATAATTCAGATCGACATTTATCTAAGTGATGCTTAAATGTACCAATTCCCGCTCCTAATTTAAACTTATATGGTGTTTTTACACTTATTATAAATTTTAAGTCCTACACTTGCTTCGTTTTGAGAATAGATAAAAGTGAAATATTTGTGTATTTCTGAAGTGGGTCGTCTTGTTTTACGGAATTGAGTATGTGCTTGCAATGCTTACACTTACAAAACTCTCCAAATTATGAGAGAAATTTGGCTTACAAGAACCAACAAAGCAATATCAATCAACCATACATTACACATAATAGTATGTGAACTTTCATGTATCAAGACATTAAGCTTTACATAATGGCGCAAACGAACACCACAAATTTCGTTTCAACCTTCTCTTTTTGGTCGGTTGCGAGTGCGAGGAGCAACAGCAGCAGGGACAACCACTTCTTCCTCCTCCATAACTCCACCTACCGAACCTCCGAATTCAGTTTCATCGTCCTCGTTCTCTTCCATTGACGCTTTATTCGCTGCAAGCTTTATCATTACAAAAAATTAACCCCAAGAAATTTAAAAAAAAAGGAAAAATGTCAGAAAACCATTGAAGCATTTTATCAAACAGGTGGTGGGCAACATAAAGAAGAGCAAAAGTCGTGGGCGTTACATCGTCGAGGAACTTTCGGTCGAGGTCGTCGGCAACGCGGATGGAGGCGAAGACCGTACCGGCGAAGAGGGAGAGGGGGAGGATGAATGCGAGGATGAGACTGGTGGAGCTCGGCGGCCCCCCCGCATTCGATACCAACAACTCTCCCCTCTTCTTCTTCATCTTCTTCTTCATCGTCATCATCATTGTTGATGTATTTGTACTTAGCTTTGGAATTGAAGATGGAGTTTTGCGTTGGGAAGTTAGTACTGGGGTGAGGGGTACAAAGCTGATTGCAGCCATTTTGGATAAACAACGCTATCCAATAATTTGTCTGCAACTGCAAGTTCTGGAGATGAATTTTGTCACTTAATGGGTCGGGTATGAATCCTATGGCGTGTAAGTTGGAAGATGGATTGAAGTCAGGAACGAAGCCAGAATAATTTTGCCGTGGGGCTAAAGAAAAATTCTATGGCCATATATAGGTTAGCATTGTCATATTTATCTGAGAACCGGATCCGATCCGGACCCAATCCGGATCCGATATTGGACAGGAACTGACCCGATTCTAGATGGATAGGATTAGAGTCAGAAGATTTTGGACCCGATCGGACCCGACCCATGAACCTATTAATAGACCAATAACCTAAATTTTAATATATTAGAATAAGATAGTTGTTTGCATTAAAAAAAATTATTAACTTTTTAATTGAATATAAAGCTTAATTTGTTAATATAACTTAATGAAAAGTGTGCAATTTTTTCTTTTACTCCCAATTTACAACTCATAATCTTTATTTTATAAAATTAACTTACTCATATTCATTTATATATTAATCATTTTTACTTTCATTTTCAGTACGTAGCTAATTTATGTGGTACTCTAAAGAATATATGTTAGAAATTTGAATATTGAAAACTTTTGTAAACATTGAAGAAGAAAAAATTATTGTCGTATATTATTAGAAACACTGGGTACCCATAACCGATTGGACCTGAATAGGACCCGAAAAAATTAAATAGACCCGAATCCGAACCCGTTGCCATATGGCATGGTGTGGGTATCTCACTACCCGACCTGACCCGATACCAATGCTAATATAGCTATTTATTTTTTTCATAATTTCAGGATGTCAAATCATAAAATTTATTATATTTAAAGATGAGTTTTTTAAAATTTTGAATTGTCGAAGGTTTTCAAAATTTTAGGGGGATCCGGGCCTCCACTAGACTTCGTCTATGATTGGAATGAATCAAATATGAGGAGTAAAAGATTTTGGTTATGGGCTTTTTTGCAATTAACAGGAAAGAGCAGGAGGAGGAAGAGGATAAGAGATTTGGGATTTTTTTTAGTTTATACGGAAAGAGTAATTTGGATATTTCGAAAGATTATAATACAGTCAGATTAAAACACCCATAACCATCACTAGCCAATGCCTAGTTAGAGGAGGGAGAAGATGAAAAATTGAAAACACTAACGAGAGGTGGCGACTTTGTAATGTTTGAAAATGTCGTGGTATTTCTTTTTGTTCTAAAGACAAGTATCGGGATGTGCAAGGGGATGAGATCATAGACTTCAATTTAGTAGAAGTGTAAGACAATAGTCCGCTACCCTCTCTACAATTTAGCTTTATGACATCTCAAAACTGAGCACGTATACAGCTGTGTTTCTATTTGTCTCTTTTTTTTTTTGATAATAAAGATGACTATAGTCATCGTTTCATTAATGGGAGTTTAACGAAACAAAGTAGGATCAGTTACATCGCCCGAACAAAGTACATCAAAACCTGAAGCATCTCTACACAGATGCTTGGACAATCAACATAAAGTAGAACAACTACAACAAACAGAGACAATCTTCGACCATAGGACTCGAACACCGCTATCTAGCCCACCGTAGCCGTTTACTCTTCTTCCATTTGCAGCTTTTTCCTGAGCTCCGTATTGCCTGCCCAAGCATAAATAAAACCGAAATTTTATGCATAAATATAGGAAATCTTTTATTGCAGTTACGAAAACAAAAATTATTTCGATTTAGCCACAAGCCCCATATAGTTCCTGCAACCGCTATATCCCAAGCCTCTCTATCCTCTTTTCGAATGTTCCCCCTCCCTACCTAACTCCCAAGCCTGAGAGAAAGATCCTGGACTATCTAAACACCCAAACCCGAGGCAAATAACCTCTCACTCTAGTCTAGCTCTATGACAGTTGAAGAAAATGTGTTGAGTGTCTTCATCACCATTGTGACATCTTAGAGAGGCCCCCTCAATCTGCATGTCTCGCTTTTGAAGATTGATTTTGGATAAGATTGCGTCATTCATGACCAACCACAGGAATGCCATCCTTCAAGATTGATTAATCTTCAAGGGCACCTGAGTAGACCAAATAATCTAACCATCCTTGTATCTGAGTCCTCCATCATTTAGATTCCTGTATTGGGATGATATCGAGAAGTTTCCATCTGGTTCAAGGCTTCATGCTCTTCCATCTTCTGTGCCCTGAGCGAACCTTCCTTCCGTTCTAGTGTAGTTCATTAGACTGTGTAGTTGTACGATCCCCTCCTGCGTTAGTTCACCCCTCATGTGAATTTTGATCCTGTCATGTCTCCAGACCTCCGAGACAAGCGAATCTATCTTATCCGTGCTCCTTGCTGCTTCTGGAAACATACTTTGCAAGGTATTGTTACAACACCATTTATCTTTCCAGAATTTTGTTCCGTTTCCATTTCCAATAGTGCAGATGGTGTTAGTGTGATATATATCTCCTACCCTCACCACCCCCTTTCACAAATAAGATGTTCTTCCATATACTATTCTTCCTCCATATCTCACCTTCTTCCTTTTTCGATAGTTTTGGAATGATTTGCACCACCATGCATTTCGCCTCTTGCTCATCTTCCACCACCACTTACTGAGGAGTGCCATATTCATATCCCGGAGATGAATAATTCCTAGGCCACCAAATTCTTTCTTCTTGCACACTTTTTCCCATTTAACCAAATGAAATCCCTTTCCAGTTTCATCTGCTCCCTTCCAAAGGAATCTTCGCCTACATCGATCGATTTTGTTGATAACCGACTTCGGTAGCTCATAAATCGACATTAGATACATTGGCAGACTACTAAGAACTGAGTTAATCAGTGTGATCCTTCCCCCAAAAGAGAGTGATTTACCTTTCCAACTGGCCAGCCTCTTTTCTACCTTCTCTATGAGAGGTTACCAGTCCTCTTTAAGCAGTTTCCCTGGTCTGATAGGTGTTTCGAGATATGTGAGCGGATAACTCGCTACCTCACATCCAATCATGGCCTTGATGGAGGTTATCGAAGTAGATAAGTTACTGCTAAGAGGTATGACGCAACTCTTAGACAGATTCACTTTTAACCCTGCCCATGCCTGAATACATTTCAGTATGATGTTTATTGCGAGAACCTCCTCTCCCCTGGCCTCCCCAAAAATAAGCGTGTCGCCCACATACTGTGGGATCGAAATTGCTTCTGAAACCCCTTGCACCCGCACCCTTTAATGATTCCTACCTCTCTTCCTCTCCTGATCATTTCTGCTATACCATCAGCCACTAAGGCAAAAATTAAGGCTGATGGTGGGTCCCCCTATCGCAGCCCTCTCCGACATCTGATTTCCTTCCCAGCTTGTCCGTTAAACTGTACGTTCGATTTGCCCCCTCAAACACATTTCATGATTCAGCATCTCCTTTTTTCTCCAAATCCCTTTAGCCTGAGAACTTCTTCCACGCAATCTCATTCAACTGAATCGTAGGGTTTTTCAAAGTCAAGCTTTAACATAAATCCATCCGCCTTGTCCCTACATCCCCTGTAGGCTATTTCATGAGCAGACGCCACACTATCCATAATGTCTCTTCCTTTGATAAATCTGCTTTGAGAGTCTCCTATCACATCATTTAGATTAGGTGCCAACCTTGTAGCCAGCACATTCGTGATAATCTTGAAAGAATTGTTGAGGAGTCTAATAGGCCTTAGATCCTCACATCTTCGCACCTTACTCTTTTTGGGGATGAGAATTACATTTGCATAGTTTAGACTGTTGATATCAGTTGTGTCATTGTGAAACTCCTGAAAATCTCCATAAGATCTCTCTTGATGATTTTCCAATAAAGCCTATAGAAAAAAATAGGAAATCCGTCTGGACCCGGAGATTTGTCTTGCCCCAGTCCTTTGATTGCTTGGAGGACCTCCTCCTTTGTGAATGGTCCCTCTATTCCTTCACTTCCGCCCACTCTTGATCCTTCCCAAAACTGAGGTTGTAGCTCGCATCTATTTTCCTTTGATTGTCCCAAAAGCTCCCTATATTTATCATCTATGTGTCTTCTGATCTCCCCTTCATTCTCTGTCCATGTGCTTCCCACCTGAAGTCCGTTAATTCGATTTCGCCTTCGCCTTCCAGTTGCTACCTTGTGGAAAAACTTTGTGTTCGCATCCCTTTCCTGCAGCCATTGAACCCTTGAGCGATGCTTTCAGTACTGCTCCTCCATCTCTGAAAGCTGATGTATTTGTAGTCTGGTATTCTCCAACTCTTCGACTTCCGAAACCAGTAGGTCTTTTTCCTCCTCCGCCTCTTCTAAAACCTTGACTCTATCCCCTAGCTCTTCGTATCTTCTTTTCGTTTGCCCAAACTCTTGTCTAGCCCAGTCCTTGAGATGCCTGCGCAGCCTCCTAGTTTTCGTGATCCAAGTTCCAGTAGCCCCCGATGTGGTGATCTCTGCGTTCCATGACTCCTCTATAATTCCTCTAAGATTGTTATTTGCGGTCCATGCCTTCTCAAACCTAAACTGGTGTCGTAAATTTCCATGACCCTCTCCAAAATGTAATGCCAATGGAGTGTGATCCGATGTAAATCTTGCGATGGTCCTGACCGTCGCTAGCGAAAAGGCATCCTCCCACTCCGCAGATACAAAAATCCTATCTAGTTTGGCTAAGATTGGGATTTTTTGCATGTTCGTCCAAGTGAATTTTCTATCTGTAGTGTTCAGTTCAAGTAGCTCCAAATCATCTATAATACTGTTGAAGTTATTCCTCTCAGTCCCAGTAGCCCCTCTACCTCTATGCTCATGCTGGAATCTAGTAATGTTGAAATCTCCGTCTATGACCCACGGATCAGCCCATCTCCTTCTGATAGCTCTCAGATCCTCCCATAAAAGTACATGCTTTCTGGAGTCATAAGGTCTATAAACACTTGTGACAATGTGAATCTAATTATTGCTACGCTGTCTAAGTCTTAACGTGATTGTGAAGTTGCCAATCTCCTCATCAATAACTTCAAAAACATTTGAATCAACACCTATCGCGCTCCCACCCGAGAAACTTATGGCAGATTTAAATCTCCACTCATACCCCACAAGGGATCTAAGCCCTTGAAAATCCTCTATCCTATGATTCTCAATCCTGGTTTCTTGTAAAGCGCAAATAGATGGTCTATGCCTAGAGATGGTATTGTTAATAAGTCTACTCTTTGATCTTTGCCTCATTCCTCTAACATTCCAGAAAATATAAATCACTAATAACTATTGAACCCTCCTCCTCCTCTACCCTTATCCCAGACATCCCATAACCCTATTAAAGGATAGCCCTACCAATTTTCCCTCTAAGCGAGCTCACTATACTGAGATGCTCTACCTCACTAGAGCCGGTGGCTAGACCGAATAATTTAGCATAGTAAAGAAGAGTATTATCTGGGATATAATTCAAAATTGAAAGATTAATACTCTGATTACCTCCGCATGCTGATACTGGCTCCTTCGCCTTGGCAGCCACCCTAATTAGATCGTCTTCCCTCCTGCTCCCCCCATTTGTCTAGCTGTCTCTTACTCTTTCTTGGATATTCCAGAGTTGTCTTGCTTGCCCCCTCTCCTCCAATCGACTCCAAAGCATGCTTTTCCCCTCTATCAGTGTCTGTTTCTGATATATGTGGATCGTTTCCTACCCCATCCAAGGCATCAATTCTATCTCCTCTTCCATCACTCGAAGCCAAAGACTTAGCTCCCTCGTCAGTGCTAATTTTCTTTGGGATGTGTTTCTGCCTCTCTCCCATCTGAACATCAACACCGAAATGTCCAGCCCCCCTATTCATTAAACATTCCTCATTTGTGCCAAAAGCTTCACCGTGCTTTGACCCACCTCCGAAATTATCATCAGCTAATTGAGAGTTCCCCTCATGGCCCAACTGCATAATTTGATGAAGGCCCACATCTTGAAGCCCAAGCCCATTGAACACGTCTTGAACAGCTCTTCTAACCTTTAAGTCAAAATCCCCCCTTGACAGCTCATCGAAATGAGAGTTCCCCCTCGAGCCAAGTGCTGAAACCTTAAAACCAGGATCGCGGCTTTTGAGAATACTCAATGTGATGACTTGACCTCTCTGTGGACGCACAGCGGAGACGTCGCAATCTGCAGCACCTTGGTCTTCGTGACGCCCATCTGGTGTGTGAGAGCTGTCTCTGTCAACACCTTTTTGATTGTCACCTGCTGTCCTTGGTGCCAGCTGTAAAGTGCTTCAATTTTGAAATGGACGGTACTAATCTGCTCTCTTTCGATCCGATGGTTGATGCTCCTCTGATCTCCCCTTCTTGATCAACCACTCCTGATCTCCCCCATCTTCATCCAACAGCTGATGGTCATCATCCCCAATCTTCTTATGAACACTTCCAGAATCTAGTGTTAATCCGACGTCTGCCGTTCCTTTGAAGGAGATGCTCTTCTTCCTCTCCATAACCACCCTGACCTCGTACACATCTCCCTTAAACTCCATTTGAATCATTGACGGGATATGAATCATTGACGGGATATCCTTTTTGGCCTCTAACCTAATTCGGATTCGAGCATAGTCCATTTTATTGTGCAATAGTGTGGCCTTGTCAATCTTTAGTAAGTATCCAAAGCTCCGAATGACGTTTTGAAAGCCTGATCGAACCCAAACATGGAAGGGGAGATTGAATAGCCTTATCCAAACCGATGGCAGTGTTGCTGGTTTGAGAGCACCCAACTTCCTAGTCCATCGAGTGAAAATGATGAAATACTCTTGATGATTTTGTCCCTCCAACCCTTTTAGATCTAGTAGCTCTTGAGCTAGGTCCTGATTTGGGCAGTGTGCGAGGAAGTCGTTTTGCTTCACCTGTTGAACCTGCCATTTCCTAACCTCTGTTTCTTGGGTATTTGCAGAGATGAGAGTCTCGATGTCGACGCTGGTGGGTGACCCACTTTGAGCCTTGATCATGATGCAAGAGGAGTAGCTTCGTTCAAAATCTGCCATGACAGGAGTAGGAGTGATGATAGCCCTAACCACTTTCCTACCTCCCGCCGAACTTTCCTCCGTTCTGCTTTGGATGAAATCCGCTTATTTGGGAGCAGACTGAGCGATGGGCGGCGTCAAAGACACTCTTACAGTCGCCTTAGTTTTGGTGCAGGAGGTGGAAATATGGCCATAGTTTTTACAAGCATAGAAAAACCATTGATTTGGACACTCGTAGATCGTATGTCCTCGCTGAGCGCATTTGTGACATTGGGCGCCGCTCGCCGTTCTTTGAGAGTCGGTGGAGTTACTATAGACCTGCTTCGTCGACCGCTGTTCCATCCTTGCTTTCTTGGGCCTCACCAATATCTACTCTCCTTCATCGTCCTCCCTTGTCTTCCTGGCTTCCTCCCTTGGCGCAGTGGCTCTCTATGCGCTCCTATGATCATCATGGTCTCTCTCTCTAGCGACCTCCGCATAGGATCTCCTTTGTTCCCCCTCTGGTTTAGTTTTCGGTGATTGCTTCCTCTTCTCCTCCACTCTATCTCTATCTCCTCTCCCTCGATCGTTCTCTATGGATCGAACGAGGAGCTCTGGACTATAGACATTGCTTTTCCTCTTCATATGCACCCAATCGAAGTCTTTCTTTGCCATGTCGCTGGTGTCTATCTTCGAAATCCTCTTCCCTTTCTTTCTTACCCATCGTTGAGACCCTATAGCTGAAGCCTTTCCTTTTCCTGCTTAGTCCTTCCCTGTACTCTCGCCCTTCGTCTCTCATGTCATCTCAACTTGCTTTGTGTTCCTATTTGTCACCCACTACTGCTCTTTGTAATTGTTTTTGCTATTTAATATATTATCTAACGTGAGGTAGGCTTCTCTTTACCTTTTGTCAGTAAAAAAAAAAACGTATCGGGATGTGTTAATGATTTTGCCCCCTTTTTTTACGTGAATTATGAATCTAGACTTGTAGTATATGCAGTTTGTATAACCTTTTTTTGTATTGCAAGCCAATAAAGTTTCGTTTATTGCTCAATGCACAGTTACTACGTTAGTTTCAGAAAAGGCCAACTAAGTAACCTTCTTGCATTGTACTGGATCCAGATCCTCTAAATTAACTAGAGTGAAATTTAAGGCTAGTAACGGGATGGGTTTGGGCCGGATCCATATAGGCCTGTGCCCGAGCTTGAGCCCAAGCCCAAAGTTGAAAACGTAGGCCCAAACCTGACCAGATTTTTCTTCGGGCTTAAAAAATTAGGCCCGAGTTTGGATCCGAATTAGGCCCGAAAATAGGTTCAGACCTAGGTCTGAACTACTTGTGCATGTTCTAATATATAGTTTTCTCATAAAATAAAACTATGTCAAGAATAATGTTCATTAAAAAAATAACAATAATAGGAATATTATAAATTTTTGAGTAATTAACATCTAATTTGTCTATTTTCATTTAATTTAAGATACACGGTATAATTTCTCTATCTATAAACTTCAACACTCATTTCAACTTACTTACATGAATATTCTCTTTAAAAGTTATACATAAATATACATGATGTATACAGAAACATACACATACACATGCACATATAAAAATTTGATTTGGGCCCATAGGGCCTAAGCACTTGGGCTCGAGCCCGGCCTAAAATTTTCTCGGGCCTAAAAAATTGAGCCCGAGCCTGGCTCGAAATGAGAATTATTAGCCCAAGCCCACTAATTATCGGGTCGGATCTATACGGACCCGGGTCCAGTTCGGGTCAATTGTCACCCTTAAGTGAATACTACTCCATATAGAGTCCAGTAGTTTTATATCAAACGTTCATCTAATTAGATAGACGATATACTAATTTAAACAACCGTTATTGATGAAAATTTCCGTGTAAATTGTATAGATGGGACATGTTCTTTTTCAAGACCATATTCACGTAGAGGGCAACCTTTGCATCATAAATTATATGCCACTTTTCGAAACTATTTGCAGAAAGAGGGCAGTTGTCAAAGTATTTGCGTTCGAGGACTCAACAACTAAACTCGTCATTCTCAATGACGAGTTTAGTTGTTTTATATTTGCCGTTGAGACACAGTGAGTTTAGTGTTAATTTTTTGAGAAACTCGCTATTCCAAACGACGAGTTTAGTTCAAAATTTTCATTGAAGACTCGTCGTTCCCAACGTCGAGGACATTTATACTAGACTCATTGTTGGGAACAACGAGTTTAGTTCAAAATTTTCAATGAAGACTTGTCGTTCCCAACGACGAGGACATTATACTAGATTCGTTGTTGGGAACGGCGAGGATGTAGGAAATTTCACAGAGAGTGAAACATTCTGTTGAACTTAGTGAATTTTCAAAAAAAACTCTATAGAATTTTTTTTTGAACTAAACTCGTCGTTCCCAACAACGAGTTTAGTGTAAATGTCCTCGTCGTTGGGAACGACGAGTCTTCATTCAAAATTTTGAACTAAACTCGCCGTTCCCAACAATGAGTCTAGTATAAATGTCCTCGTCATTGGGAACGGCGAGTCTTCACTGAAAATTTTGAACTAAACTCGCCGTTGGGAACACAACGAGTTAAAAAAAAAAAAAAACTACACTCGCTGTGTTCTAACGGCGAGCATGAAACAACTAAAATCATCGTTGAAAACAGTAAGTCTAATTGTTGAGTTAATGATCGCAAATACTTTGGCAAGTGCTATCTTTATGTAAACAATTTTGAAAAGTGGTATATAAAAAAAAAATTCTTGCAGCATAGAATCTTTAGAAAGATTCTAGAAGCTAGGGTAAATATTTGTCCGTAACAAAATGAATGTACTATGGGGGAAAATTTTGTTTTCTGTGTGTTGTGTGTGTGTGTGTGTGTGGTGGGGGGGGGGGGGGGGGGGGGGGGGGGTGTTCTATATGAAGAAATATGAAGAATATTCACTGGTGATCAGGAGCTTTCGTAGGGTGCCTATAAAAGTTTATTGCTGGTGATTAGGAGCTTTCGTAGGGTGCCTATAAAAGTATATTTAGGACAGTAATTTGAATGTCTAGTACACCAAACTCAAATTGAGACATAACCAATGAGCATCACATCTAGAGCCTTGAGTATTCTTGAGCTTCTTTCCAGACTTTTTCTTCTCTTTTTTTGACTAGTTTATACTTTTAACACAATGTTTTTGTCTTCTTTTTGTTCCTTTGTGTATTGTAATTTTCTTTTATTATTTATTTTTCTCTTTTTATCTTGAATGGACTAGGTATGCGACACCATACTGCCATCACAAGTAGGAAGCAAAAAAATAATTAAATAAATATGTACACTGTTTAGTGAAAGAAATTGATTATACCTCATTTTCTCTTAAAATGAATGAAAGAAAAATATGTATACCTACGATTTTTCCTACAACCTCAACTCCTTACATCCTAATATGACACTTATCTAGTGGAGCTGTCTACTATACAAGTGTCAAATTAGAGTGTAAGGATTTGAGATTATATAATAGGTAGAAGGTGTAGCATTGCTGAAAAAATAAATCCTCAACCTCTAAAAGATAAACAAAAAATAATTAAAATATTATTCAAACCTTATTTTCATTAGTGATTGAAGTATAAAATTTGAGGTATGTGTAGTCCTCTTCTACTCCATGACCCATAACAGTAGACTTTCATACGCTACCAAATAGGAATTTTTTGCCATACTAACCCACTTTTTGAAAATATTAAGTGATCTGACCCACTTTTAAAAATATTTACCCAACTGATCCAGTTTGGGATACGTCAGCATTAACCGTTATTGAAAATAACAGCATAGGTTATTTATATGTCGTTGTTGCCAATAGCGGCATCTGTTAAAAAGAAATTGCATACCGCTATTTGGAGTACAGTATCGGTTAACTTATTCTAAATTCTATATTCTCTCTGACTTGAAAAAAAAAATGCAAGTGTGAAAAAAATTCTATAGCTGATGTCGTTGTTTGGAATAGCGGTAACAGTATTACAGACATCGTTGTTAGAAATAACGGCATCAGTTATAATATTCACTGATATGGATAAATGTTGTCGTTGTTTGGAACAACGTGTAACCCCTATTTTTTTGTTTTGAATTTTACTGTATTTTATTTTTTTTTCCCAATTATTGTATCCGAATTTTCTTTGAATAATAAATCTTGCATTCTTTGGGCTCATTTATTATCTTTTGATCATTCTGTACTCTTTTGGCTTGAATTCTGCATATTTGGCTCACTACAAATTTTGCTCTTTAGTGTTTGAGTTCAAATTGATCCGCTATATGTCTATCTCATTGATCTATATTTGTTTTTCTCTTTTTGCAGCCTTAAACCTGTACCCTAAACCCATTAACCCGCAACCCAAAACCCCACACCTCTATCTTCTATTTAAATACCCCCTTAAACCCCTAATTCTATATTATAATCTCTCACTCTCTCCTACCGCCGCTCTCTATCTCCTCACCCCCGATACCCCCTATCTCTCTCCCCGTTTCTCTTTTTGACCAACCCATCGCCGCCCAAGCCCCGATCTCCCACCTGCACAACCATGAGCACCCCCATTGCCACCCTCATCACCATCCCGTCGCCTCTCGACTTTCCCATTGCCCTCCACCTCGCCTGCATCACCCCCATCGCTACGTCGCTCCTCGGCCGCAAGCGCCGCCATCATTCACCCCCGAGCACCCTCATCGCTAACGTCACCCAGTCCCCGCCGTCGAGCCGCTAGCTGTCCCTTTCTCTCTCTCTCTCTCTCCGTCGACTTGTTGTTGGTTGTTTGAGAGGAGAAGGGATTGAGTTTCGGTGTTTGGTGTTTGGTTTTGGATCCGGTGTCAGTTGTTTGCTGTGTGTGTTTGCACATGGTTTCGTGTTCTAGTGCTTCGTGGTTCGTTGCCCGAGATTCTCATCCCGTTAGTCTGATATATTCGAAATTATCATCTAACAAGCAAGTCTCTTCTTGAACCCCTTTATTGTTTGTGTTCAAGATTCTTTGATTTTCGCAAGTAGATCCCAACTCTTTTTATCATATTGCTATTTGAATTCCGTTAAGCATATTGAGGGTTTACACGAGCTAACTCAATATATTCTTAACATCGTGCCTACATCTTTGATTTAAAACCTAGTCCCTCTTGCACATTGCATATGGACGTTTACATGAAAAATAACTAGATCCATGTGATAGGATTGATGATTGAATATGTCGATCGAATTTGATATGATGAATAGATTACCATGATTGTAAAATTGCATCTTAAATCTAGAAATTTGCATGTTAAATATCTAATAGCACTTCCATTATTAATTATCATGAATTATATGGCTGTATGATAAAGTTGTTGCCTATTCATATCAAAATATGCTCTGGCCTGCTGTTTGTGTCTTTTTGTATCAGATTTTCGATCCTGTTACTCTTGTAAATTGAAATAATTTTGTGAATATGAATTATAGCCCCATGAGTCTATTTTCCAGAACTTTTGGCGGATTGGAATTCCAAGTTATAATCTATGAGATATCTTAATTTTAGTACAGCTGGGTTTGAATTTTCAGATTTACAAATTCATGCGTATTTTTCTGTTTCATAAATAAATAGAACATGATAACTGTAAAATAAAAATATGAAATAAATTTGTCTGAAACTAGACATGTGTAGGAATCACCCTGAATTTTTGTAATTTAATTGATGAGTTTTCTGATCCGTTTCATATGTGTTTATACAATTCATAACTTACTGCCTGAACATAAAATCTGAAATTCGTCGTTTCTAGAATTTCTGACGGATCCAGATTTGCTTTTCTGTAGTAGCGGTAATCTGTGTTTTTGTACAGCAACGTCATGCTGTCCAGATTATGTGATTTGTGTTTAATTAATATGTTTGCTTCTTGATTTGTTTGTAACGAGTAGAATTAGTCACACCTAGCATAATACAACTCTGACACCTTCTTGCATTGTCACATAGGATGAAATAAAATGATAACAAGCCGGAGTATTATGGGTTGACTTAGTAGTGAACGATCGGAAAATGTACTCGGTAAAGGGCTTCTTGCTTGCATGATTTATTACATGGAAGGTGGAGAAATGCTTGTCATTGTGTGATCACGCTATCATGATATCTTTCATCTTATTACCGAGCACACGATCCGTGAATTCACCATCAGTCTAAAGCGTTCACTGTGTGCTTGCACCAAACCTGTGGGATGAAACATATGGGACGCAATAGTACGTGCATAAGATAGATTAATAAAATGATTAATAACCTACATTTAACATTCCATGTTTGGTCCTGCATATCGTCATCAGTATAGATTTTGGATTGACATCATTCACTACATGCATGATTAAATATAGACCTTTGACATTATTATCAATCTTTGACTTTGATTGACTTTGATCCCGTCCATTTTCTTTGATATACTATGTTCCCATTACTCGATGTTTTCTCTACTTGCTGTCCATGACTTGCTCTAAGGACATTATTTTCTCTCTTTTTAAATCAAGAACTTACAGGTACCGAAGGATCTCTACCAGCAGGAATTGAAGAGCAACGATTCTAGAAGATAGAATCAAAGATCGCGCTGCTTAATTTACTTTATTGCTAGATTTATTACTCTGAACATTGTCATGACATTATACTTTGTTTTAGGCTTTTGTCCCATCGTTTATTTATTTTTACCAGATATTGGATATTATGTTGGATATTATTTTGGATTATTTTATTATTATTGAAGTTTATCTTTGATTCATGTGATTATATTTTTCTTGTATGGCTGTGTTTATTGTTCATATTGCTGAGTTAGTCTGGTACATCTTATGGATGGTGTTTACATCATTCGCTGGGCCTACGTTACGTACTCGTATTCCGTATTTTAAGAAGCGGGGTGTGACACAGCGGCAACAGATCATTTTATTACTTATACTTGGCTAATTTATTTCTGTGAATTGTTGCCGTTATTTCTAAGAACGGCAACAGTTATCTCATAACGTTGTTTGAAAAAACCATTGTGGTGGATGAGAGTTTAATGCGTATTATAACTGATGTCGTTATTTCCAACAACGACATCAGTAATGTGAATGCCACTTTTGGAGATAACGGCATTATTTATAACTTGTTTCAGCACTTGAAACTTTTTTCAAGTAAGAAGGTTAACCCGTGTATAAGAAATGCATTGATGTTGTTTTTCCAAACAGTGGCATGCTAAAAAAAAAAAATTAATTGATGCCTTTATTTAGAAAAACGGCATGGTATGAATTTATGTTGATATTTTTAATAACGGTTAATGCTAACTTGTTCAAAACTGAGTTAGTTAGGTAAATATTTTTGAAATTAAATCAGATCGCTCAATATTTTAAAAAAGTGGGTTTGTATTGAAAAAAAATTCACCAAACAGCCTTCATAGTCCCTACCAAGCTTGTGTTGCACCACAACCCAGCATGTGCCTTTCTTCTCTCTATTTCAGCCTCTACGGCTACATGCCCTACAACCCTAGGACCCTATGCCCCATCTCCTCTGACACTTGGAAGCCTTACTTGTCACGTGCACACAGTTGCCTCACCTAGTCGCCTGTCCCCACCTTCCATCCAAGCTTCAACTTGTATATTTATACTTCAAAATCAAAACAAACAATCGACTATAATAAGAGCATTCACAGTCCTGTTTTACCTTAGCAATTCCGAGGATTGTTGTACTCGTTGAAAATATAAAAAATGCATATAATCGAAAAAATTGAAACGGTTCGTCTGTCAGAAAAAAAATTAGTCCGGTGGGTTTTCTTAAATTATTTTGTTAATTATATTTTTAATTAACTAAATCTAATTAGTTAACTAATTTATTTAATTAATTAAAATACTAACTATATTAATGAATTAACTGTTAAGTTTGTTTGTTTGTTTAATATAATTCAAGATATCATCGAACGAAACATGATGTTTTGTCCGATGAAAAAAATAAAATATTACGAACGAAACATCATGTGTGATGTTTCGTCCGATCATTTAAAAAATAATTAAATAATGCAGACGAAACATGATGTTTCGTCACACATAATATGCATATTGCTATATCGGCTGCTATCTTTACCTTTTTACTGTAGAAAAAAAAAGATAAAATGGCAGAATGTCTGACGAGTGCAGCGGCTACAGGGCCGAATTATGCATAATATACATATTTAGCTAACGACTGTGGATGCTCTAAGGGTGTGTATGACGGGTAAAATCTAAGAGCATCCACAATTTGTTATATTGCCATATTATCTATTTCTTAGCTAATAAAGTGTTGCAGTGGTTTGCTATTTTGTCATTTTTGAAAAATTAACTATTGTAGATTGCTATATTGGGCAAACGATTTGGCAAAATGCATATTATAAGAGACAATATATATTATAGGAGACGAAACATGATGTTTAATCCGTAATATTATTATATTTTTAAAAGATCGAACGAAATATAATGTTTCAACCGACGAAATTAGAGTAATTTTTATTTATTTAAAAACTCTGGAAATAAAAGAAATGATACGAACAAAATATGATGTCGTCCAAGTAAATGAAGGTCTTTTTTGATAATATAGTTAGTTAATATTTAATTAGTTATTATAGTTTAATTAAATAATTAATTAATTAATTAGTTATATAAAGATAGTTAAATGCATTAAGTTGGATAGTTAGTGGATTATTAGTGGGTTTTGGCAGCAAAAGTCTCCGGACGAAACATTATGTCAACGTGATAACCTTTAATATTATAATGGGAGAGTTCGGGTTATGTCATTTGTAGATAATCAACTATCTAATCTCAACTTTTCCTCAAAAAAAAAACTATCTAATCTCAACTACTTATTTTTAAGTGTAGGTTATATTAACCATCAATTTAGTCAATTATTATCAGATATCATAATACCCTCAAAATTTAAATTTATTTACGACATAATTATTTACAAAAGCGTTACTCATATAAAATAAACGTTGGTACCATTAGAGGTAATTGTAAAGAGTCTGATAAGAGTATGGGATCGGTAAGATAAGTTCTCAGATTCGAGGTCAGACTATGTCAGTGTTTACTTCAAAAAAAAAATTCTTAAAACGTGCATCTTACGTGCAGATTGCTAGTTGGCTTGAATTTGTAATTTTCTTGATACTGAGATTATATCCACAATCTTGAAACTAAGAGGGTATAAACATGAATGTTTGTTTCAAAAATAGGGCCATGGATGCAATTTTCCCAAAAATCAGCACTAGCCACTAGCCAGTGAACTGAGACCACTGAGGAACTGGGGAAATTTTTTATGAAATTATTGTTAATAGAATTCAACCGGTGTATCGGGGCCACTTTCATCCTCCGATACATCCCGACTACTGCTACACCGGCTAAAAGGTGGCGGAATGTACGGTGGGGATGGACACCTGAGCAATGCCCAGTTGACAGTATTAAAGAATGGGTGCCGTTTGATTGCAGATGCACCCAATGCTGACCCGATTCGTTTTGCTGGGTCCTTGACTAGTAATCTAGAGATAAGATCCTTGGTGGCGGATGAAATAGATGGGTCTTTGGGGAACTCGAGGGCGCGAGCTATGATGTTTGCGAGTGTAAGCTCGTTATCGGTTCCTTTGAACGGGGTTGTGCCATAGAGGAGTTCGAAGATGAAGATGCCAAGAGTCCACCAGTCTACTGTACTTCCGTGGCCTTCGCCTGGGATGTCAACAATTTCCCACAATTAGATGGCAATATCGATATTTATCTTTACAATTATAACTAAAAAAGATGTATATACCTGCATGGATAACATTGAAACTGATGACTCAAAATTGAAGTCTTGAATCATTGATTCAACTGATTATTACCTGAAACAATCTCAGGCGCTAAGTACTCATGAGTACCAACAAACGACATGGAGCGGAGATCTACAGGCTCCGCAACGAACTCAAGCCCCCCACCATTCTTGGAACTGATAAGGTTCTTCCGTCGCCTGCTCTTTGGATTAAAGCAAGAAACCGCAGGGGCAATACAATGTGGTAGAATGCAAGACGGTTCGGATGGATTGAAGGAGGCTAGAGCTGAGCCTGAGAGGAGCTGCGGAGACGGCGATGCAGCCTCGCCATCAGACTTGAGCGACAAATCAAAGTCGGTGAGCATAATGTGGCCATCCGATCGAACCAGAACATTTTCAGGCTTCAGATCTCGGTACACGATGCCAAGCATGTGGATGTATTCTAAAGCAACCACAACTTCTGAGGCGTAGAACCTGCATTTTACATGTAAAAACTCATTGAAATGAGTAATAAAATCACCTATATGTACTTCGTACTTCGTAAATCTCTAATCTCTAGTCTATAATACTATAATAAGAAATACTATAATAAGAAAGTTGGTGTTGTGTAATTTATAAACAAACAACTTACATGCATCACCAGTGCAGATTAAATCCTCCACTACATCTCAACCTTGCATTCTAAAATTTTATTTTACCCTAACTAAAATCAATTCAAAAATCACAACTCCCAGTTCACCTCCCTAAATTCCCTTCCCCCTCCCCCCTTCTCTCTCTCCAAACCCTAATCCCCAAAAAAATCACAACCTTGGACATCGACAACGACGACAAGTTCGGCGATCTCTACACCAACGTCCTCTGCCACCTCTCATCTCCTTCTTCTCCTCCTACTTTCCTCCACCTTCGAATCGGACGAACTCATCCTCAACAACGACGAATTCGAAGGCGTCAGCGTCATCCAACCCCCAGACCCCGACCCCATCATTCTTTGTCTTCCTCTGAATCGAAGCACATCATCTTCACTTTCGATTATGCCTTCGACTCATCCGCCTTCTCCCCTGCCAGCGTCTCCACCGCCCGCCACCAATCCGGTTAGGTGAAAATTGATCTGAATATTAAAGCAGAGTTCTTTGTTTTGTTTTGTAAAGCTTAGGCTTTTGTGATTGAGATTGTAGTCGCTGCAAAGTTCTTTGTTTTATTTTGTAAAGCTTAGGGTTTGGAGATTGTGATTGTGGTTGTAGTCGCGGAAGAAACTGAGGTTTGCGAGGAACAACTTGATGGTGGCAGAGAGGAAGGCTTTCAAGGGGAGAATTTAATGATTTAGTGGAATTTGATTGATGGTTGAAGAGGGTGTTGGAGGATGATGAGTTTTATACGGTCAAGGTTTCGTTGAACGTGAAAAATCCGGCGGAGTATGTTGGTTCGTCGGTCGGAGTTGTAAGTTTTTGTTTTATTCAATGTTATGTGATTGTATGCTTGTTGGAGTTTGTTGTGTTCTCACACTCTATGGTAGATATGAGGTTCGCATGAAACAATGATATATTGAAAATTTTACGATGGATATGTATGTTTGTATTTGAACACAAGTGACGGATATGCAGTACAAGTTAACTTTGAAATAGAAGTGTGTTGTTTATTTTGGAGGAATGTGGTGATGAAAAGATTAATGTCTTGCAGTGAAGGGTCCTTATGGTGGAAGACAAAGTGCTATGCAAGAAAATTCGATCCGTTGTCGATATTGCAGGACATATCAAGAAAGACTGTTGAAAATTGCAGAATCAGAAGAACGCCAAGGATGAAAAATCAATCGCCTATGTGGTTAGTGCTTATGATTCAGGTGATTCGTATTTTCTTATTTCAAATTCTTTAGAAGTGGATTCTAGTTGGTTTCTTCACTCAGGGAGTTCTTCTCATATTTGCTTCGAAAGGGAGTTATTTTCTACTTATAAATCTATTACAAGGCATTGTGTGAGAATGGAAACTGAAGAGATTTGTGATGTATTGGGTGAAGGGATAGCTGAGTTGAAGATGTCAGGTCTAAACATGTTCACTCTAAGAGAAGTTTTACATATTTCTCTGCTTAAACGAAATCTAATTTCTTAGGAAACTCTTGATGCACGAGGTTATAGGTACACAACTCGATGTGGAGTTATGTCTGTTTTTCAGGATCGTTGAAAGATGATTAGAGGCGTGAGACTGGTTGGGCCAAGCTAAAATAATCTCTACAAGCTTTGGAAAATCTGAAATACCTGCGCAGGTTTTGTTTCTTCTTTTCCCGTTGTTCCTGCAAGCTCGTCTAGTTTGCCGCAACTAACATCATCAATTCAAGATAAAGATGTTCAAATATCGTCGAAAGGTAGAGAGTGCCTCATGTAGGTGGAGTTCGTACTGAGGTTGGCAACTCCGTGATAACGCCTACTCAGGTGTGCCCTTGAGGGGGTATACTAATCGGTGAGATTGGGTAGAGATTTGTTCAACTAGTAGAAGAAACTATTGTATAAATATTTTTGCAAGTGGAGTTCATCGGAGTTTGGAAATGGATAATCACATCATGTGATAGCACTCGTATACAATCTAAGGTGGAGATTGTTAAGATTATGTCTTGAATACTCGTGGTTCAAATTAGAAGAAGGTATGATGAAATACGGAGGTCAAAGCGTTGAAGAGAGTAAAGGAGAAAATAACATCAACAACCAGGAAGAGTGACGGTCGACTGTCCTGTGGGACGGTCGACCGCACCCCCGACCGCACACTCGACCGCAGTTGTACCGGATTTTGGCCGAGAGGAGGCCAGTCGACCGGTATTGTTGGACGGTCGACCGTGCGCGGCGCTGTGTTCTTTTTGGGCTTCGATTTATTTGGTTATTTCAGCTCAATCTCCAACTCCAAGTCAGATCATACGACTCCTATTCAATTACTTCTTCAGGTTATATCGGACGACTGAGAATCAAGATTAACCTAGGGTTCTCTCTATTTTTCTTCTATATATTGTTGTAGGCTCCAATATGAGAGAAAAGTACTTCACTGATATTTTCTACATTGCAAAAGAGATGCTTGAGAGAGAGATAGTTATTGGAGAGTGAGTTTAATTTCTTGCATTAAATGAATCATTAACTCCTAATTTTTTCTAGCTGAATATTATACCTCCCTATAATTTCCGTCCGGATTAAGCGAACGCTAATCGGGATAAATCCTCATTGTATTTGTGTTAGATTGGTAGATCTATTTGCTTGGGTTTTCATTGACCCGTCTCATCTACTTCGACATTTTCATTACTTTATTTAGTTCTACTGCACCACCTATGTTTGTAGACCCCTCATTGCAACAAAATGCAGGAGAAATAGGTAATTAAGAATGAATCACATGAGCTATGAGCAAAGTTTAATGGCTAAGTACAGATGTTAACTATTAAGTCCTTTTCAAGCGAGGAATGGGACAATGGAAGCTTTAGAAAGGAACACCTTGTCGTTTTCTTTTTGCAGATATTCACTTGGATGAGTTAATAAATTTTTTATATTTTTTCCTTTTGAGAATGAAATGTAAAAATTAAAATTTTTAGAGGGATGCTCATGGAAAAGAGCAGAGTCACGAGTATGCTTAATGGTACAACTGCTGAAAGGGAGACCTGTCAAAACGAACAAGCTCGAGCTCTATCATTAATGTTAGATATGGTTCCCATTCTTTTCTTTTCTTATTTTTCTTTCTTTTAGGGAATTGAAATGAAATAAATCGAACCAAAACCGTAACCGAACAATAACCATAACCGAATAAGCTACTGAAATATGACCATACCGAATTTAACTGGTTTGGTTTTGATCGATTTTGGTTAATATAACTAGGGCTGCAAACGAACCGAGCTACTCGCAAGCTACTCGGCTCGAGCTCGGTCAAAGCTCCTACTCGAGACGAGCTCGAGCCGAGCTCGAACTCGAAATCGAGCTCGATAGCTTGACGAGCCGAGCTCGAGCTTGAGCTTTTTGTGATTATTAGGCTGAGCTCGCGAGCTACTCGGCTCGAATTCGGTCAAAACTCAGCCTAAGCTCGGCTCGAAATGAGCTCGAGCCGAGCTCGAAAACTGAGCTCAATTGCTTAACGAGCCGAGCTCGAGCCTCAAGATACTCGGCTCGACTCGGCTTGTTTGCAGCCCTAAACATAACTAAACTAGAAACATGAAAAGCACATAATATAAACACAAAAGAAATTTTGAAAAGAAGTTCAACAGTATTGCAAATAAATTATTAGATATTATAAAACCTACAAGATTGATTATATATTGATTATTCGCGTTGAACTTTCCATTCATATCTTTGAATGAACTATTTAGCATAGTGGACAGCTCAAGCACAAGGTACATGAAATAAGACAACATTTAAGAACCATGTATTCAATATCGCATGGGTTACTTACTCTGACAGCTAGGTAGCAAGTCATTCTAAGATCTAGATGCAAATTAATATAAGGCATAATTAATCTACAATTTGTGTTACACATGGATTTGTTGCATAATTATATCATCAACTTAATAAAATTTTATCCACATGATTGTGTCGATAGTTTGCAATGAAAATTCATTTTGCACTTTAAAAATAATCATCAGTCATCCGCAATTGTAGAGTTACAAAGAGAATCAAGATCATTAGTTTCTATAATTCTAACCTTCCTCAGATGTAAAAAAAAAAGTATTTTATGCTAAAATCAACTTTTTAGAGCATCTATAGTCGTTGAATCCCAAATTTTGAGTTTTTAGCATATATGAATAAATATTTTGAGTTGTACTGCAGTCGTTGAAATTCATATTTTGAGTTTTCAGAATATTAAATCGTCAGACGAAACATAATATCTCGTTCCTTTAAAAAAAAAATTTAAGTGAAGGGACGAAGGATTATTTAACGTCGCTCGATTTTTTTTTATTTTTATTTTCAAAAAAATGAAGGGACGTTTTGTCCGTCGTTTTTTTTTTATAAAAAAAATGGGACAGACGGAAAATGATTTCTCATCCATTGATTTTTTTTCGATTTAAATTGTGGGACGTTGAATCATTTCCCGTCCCAGATTTTTTTTAATAAAATCGAACAGACGGAAATGTCGATTTATTTTAATAAAAAAAATTTGGGACGAAAAATGATTTTCTGTCCGATATGTTAATTTTAAAACAAAAATTGAGCGATCGATCGTCCGCTACTTTTTCCATATTTATAAATCTTCTTCTAAATATAGCAGACCATCATTGTTCCCTTAAAATTCAAAATTTTGGTATATAGCCAACGACTGCATAGGGGTGGCATCAGGGTCAGCCCGGCCGCCCAATACCTGGGCTAACCCGGGACCGGCCCCCTCCTACACCCGGTCCAGGCCGGACCTGAATTTTGCCATGAAAGCCCGCCACGGCCCGGCCCACAAAAGGCCCGACTCGGCTTGAACCGGCCTGTTCGGGCCGGGCTGACTCGTTTGTTTGTTTTTTTTTTTTTTGGAGCAATATATACGTATAGAAATATATCTATATAATAAAACACAAAGAAAACTATCAAGTGGTTTTCCTTCAATCCCCTCAAAATCAATGGCTCAAATCTTCTTCCAAATATAGCAAACCATTGTTCCCTTAAAATTCAAAATTTTGGTATATAGCCAACGACTGCATAGGGGTGACATCAGGGTCGGCCCGGCCGCCTAATACCCGGGCTAACCCGGGACCGGCCCCCTCCTACACCCGGTCCAGGCCGGACCTGAATTTTGCCATGAAAGCCCACCACGGCCCGGCCCACAAAAGGCCCGACCCGGCTTGAACCGGCCTGTCCGGGCCGGGCTGACTCGTTTGTTTTTTTTTTTTTTTTTTTTGGAGCAATATATATGTATAGAAATATATCTATATAATAAAACACAAAGAAAACTATCAAGTGGCTCTCCTTCAATCCCCTCAAAATCAATGGCACAAATCGAAACCTCACAAAACACATTCCCCCCCCCCCTTCCCCCCCCCCCCCCACACACCAAATTTCAAATCCCAAAACTCAAATTAAAATCCCCCCCCTCCCCCCCCCCGAAAAAAAAACCTCATTTATTTATTTAATTATTTTTCTCTCTATCTATCTCTCTCTCATTCTCTCTCTATTTACTCAGAAATTTAGATTTTCAGATTTCATGATTGTAAATTTTTAGATTTTTTATATTTTTTTATTGTTTATGTTACATTAAAAATAACAAATATCTCTTCAATAGTTAAATTTCATCATTTTCCGCTCTCAAAATTCTAAGAAGTTGGATTTTATACCTGTGGTGGGGTAAAAATGGCTTGGGGCCCAACCAGGGCCCAATACGACTTTCACTCAAAAATGATAAAAACAGCAATCTCGTTCGGCTTCGAGCCACTAAAGGGTCGGCGCCGAGCCTCATGTTCACCCCCACAGAACCAGTCTCCTCGTATCCGACGAGCCTCAATGGTCCTCGGTCTCCGATCCGTGACAGCCCCACGGGCCGTCCCCCCATCCTGGCAAGGCATGGGGATGACCTGGCACAGCCTAGGCCCTCCGATTCTCCCAGAGGCACTGGAGACCCATGATCAGCCATGTCAGCTCCAAATACCACCAAGGGTTTTGCCACGTCAGCCCTATACCACTCCTGGTACTGCCACGTCTGCCCTAAACCCCCTGGGCCTTCTGCCACGTCAGGCCCATGGGCTTTCGGATTCAGACCCGGCCCCCAAGCGGATCCAAACCCGGTTGGAATTCTCTATAAATACTAGACCCACACCCACCTTTTGAGGTAATCAATCTTTTGCCACTTAAATTCACCTAGTTATTGCTACTCTCTCACAGAGACTGACTAGATCGTCGGAGGGTCCGCCACCGGGATAAACCCCGGTGTTTCAGGACCGTCTGCAGGTACACAAGACCTCGGATCCGAACCCTCTGATCCGAGCCCAGATCTCCGCCCCACTCCGAGCCCGTCGCAAGTTCCGTCCGGTCAGCCGAGGGTCGTCAGACAAGCAGCTTTCTCCTTCAATACAAATCGAGTCCGAACTCACACCTGGTGCATCCACACGTCTCCCAGAAATAAACCGCATCAGGTTGGCGCCGTCTGTGGGAACACTGCTTCAGAAGCCGACCCGAGCCCGACCATCAAGGGACCTCGACAGCCGAACTCTTATGGCCTCCAAGGGCAAGGGGGCTGCTTCCTCCGTCAACCGACGGGACTCGCCCCCACCAACTGCTAACGCCGGGCCACGCATTTCAAAACACAGGGCTTCCCATCAGGGGTCCCAAAAGAGCGTCACCCGTCAAGTCCAGCCCGACCTACGGGAATAATCGTCAACCGACAGATTAGCCGCAGCAGGGGAAGGGCCGCTTCCAACCCGGCCCCGAACCGTCCAAGACCGCCGCCCGAGGGACGGAGACCATCACTCAGCCGCGTCGGAAGGCAACCTTCAGACCGACCGAACAGGGTCGAGGGAGCCCCCGTCACTCACAAGGAGTTCCAGGACTTCCGAAGGGAAATTCTTGGGGCTCTCCGACGGGCCCCCAGGGAAGAAACCCTCCATTCCCAAACCGGGTCGGACGCCGAGGCCAGCGTGTCACGCCCATCAACAATCCAGCCAGAGGACGATGGCGTACTCCTAAGGCGCCTCCAAGAAATGGAGGATCGCCTAGATCACATAGGAGACGGCGACCACCGAGCGGCTCAGGGGTACAGACCTGTCCGTCCTCCCTTCTCCGCCCCCATTCTCCAAGCAGAAATACCCAGGAATTTCCGACCACCTCAATTCGAGACCTACGACGGCGAGGGGGATCCTGCTGATCACATGGAGGGTTTCAAAACCCTCATGATGATTCACAGCGCCTTGGATCCCCTACTGTGCCGAGCCTTCCCTGCCACCCTTCGAGGTCCGGCTTGGGAATGGTTCTCGAAG
Source organism: Hemerocallis citrina (assembly GCA_017893485.1). Classification (NCBI taxonomy): domain Eukaryota; kingdom Viridiplantae; phylum Streptophyta; class Magnoliopsida; order Asparagales; family Asphodelaceae; genus Hemerocallis; species Hemerocallis citrina. The sequence goes on along the minus strand of JACEHZ010000654.1, from coordinate 559,930 downwards.
CTCACCCCCGGCTCCATTTACTCCTTCGACCAACTAGAGGGCAATTTTCTTGCCCACTTTGTCACCAGCCGGAAAGCCGAAAGAACCAGCGCCTCTCTACTCGGGCTCAGACAGATAGAGGGGGAGTCACTCAGAGTGTTCGTCCAGAGGCTTACCGCCGAGGCAAGGTCGGTCTCCTCCCTTGATCCTGGCGTCGCCTCCGCGGCATTTCGGCACAACGTCCGTCATGGACAACTGAAGGCTTCTCTGGCGAAGAAACCCCCCGTCGACTTTCCCGACCTCCTCAACAGGGTCAAGAAATACATTAGGGCTGAAGAGGCCCTTAACCCCGAAGATGCCAGGGAGGCCACCGGGAAGGGAAAGCGGAAGGCCGAAGAAGTCGAGCCATCAAAGAAAGCTCCGAGGGACGCGGGGGCCAAGAAGAAGGTCCCGCCGGTCCCCCGCTTCGAGAGGTACACTCCCTTGACGCATAACGTATCCGCCATCCTCTTAGAAATCGAAGACAAAGGCATTGTCCGACTACCTCCCCGATCTAATAACAACAAGAATCGAGATCAGCGCTTCTACTGCCGCTTCCACAGAGATCACGGGCACGAAACCGACCAATGCCGGGCCCTGAAAGACGAAATTGAAGAACTCATCTCAAGAGGGTACCTCCGAGAATTTACCCGAGAAGGCCCACGGGATCGGCGAGACGCTAAGAACCGGAGGCTCTCGCCTCCGAACCCTCCTCTGAACCGCATCCAGGGTCGGGATCCCGATTCCGAGGGAGCCGAAGATACGTCATTCATCTTGCACTGTGTCCACGGAGGGCCGATGGGAGGTGAATCAAATACTTCACGAAAAGCCTTCATCCGAGAGGTGAATGCTGTCCAAGACAACCCCTCGCCCAAGCTGCAACCGATGCCGGTCTCCTTCTCAGGAGAGGACCTCGAAGGCGTTCGCCTACCCCACTGCGATGCCCTCGTCATTAGTCTCCACATGGCTAATTGTGAAGTTCGCCGAATCCTCGTAGACAACGGCAGCTCGGTTAATATTCTTTTCCTCGAAGCCTTCGAAAATCTCAAGTTACCTAGAGGCAAACTCAAGCCGGCCGGATACACCTTGCATGGGTTCTCCGGCGTCCCTGTCGTGATAGAAGGGATTGTGACCCTCGACGTTACCGCAGGATCGGCTCCTGTCAAGAGGACCGAGTCCATGGACTTCATGGTGGTCAACGTCAAGGCGGCTTACAACGCCATACTCGGCCGACCCGGACTATGCTCCCTCCAAGCGGTGCCTTCGGCTTACCATCTGAAACACAAATTTCCCACCCCGCAAGGAGTCGGCATCGTCCGAGGCAGCCAAGAAGCAGCGCGATCGTGCTACATGACCACCGTCGGGGGAGGTGTGTTCCCCCTCGACACCGTCGAACTCAAACCTGAGAGAGACGGCCCTGCTCCCAAACCTGTCATCGAGCGAGGGGAGATCCCGGTCGACGCCGAGCACCTAATGAAGCTCCTCGAGGGACGAACATAGGCTCTAGCCTGGCTAAATGTAAATATGTTTTTGTGTAAACACTCATGTGTACAGGGCCGCCTTAGCGGCCCTCCCTATCTTATCGAAAGAGATCTCTTTTTGTCAAAATCCAAACTAGAGACTCTTCCTAAGGCCCCACTTCGATCCCTCGCGGATCGGTGGAGCCGAACCTCGCCTCCGCCATCGTTCACTACACTACTAGCCGGAGCAAAGAAGGAACAGAATTCTTTATTCATATCCTTTTATTTTGTTCTGAGGAAACAAACAAAGACCGTTACAGGACCACTCCACTCATCTCAAACTAGAGAAAGTCGCCATCTTAGGGCCCCTCGGGTCCGACGAAGGGCGGGATTACTCCGAACGAGCGACTAGGAGCCCTCTCCTCTTTATGATGGTCCCTGGACTCAGCCACGGTCGACACCCCAGCCACGAAGCTCTGGGCGTCATCCGGTCGCATACGCTGCAACATCAGCAGCGCAGAGGGAACCCCCTCCGCTTGCCGACCCACTGAGGAAGATGCCGAGGCACCCACCATAATCTTGTAACGGTGTATCTCCATTTCCTTCTCCACAAAGACATCGCGAAGTAACCTCTCAGAAGAGGGCCTCGGCACCGAGGCACTCGACACGACCAGTCCAAGGCTCGCACCGCCGAGTTCCCGATCCCTCATCGCCCTCCTCAGCCGGCTCGCCTCCTCACTTAAGACTTCAGACTTAGTCCGATAATAGTTAAAAGCCACATCAGTGTCACGAGCCCCCCTTCGGTGGCAGACTAACGCGGCCTCCAAGGCCTCAACTTTGCTCCGGAGCCACGCCACGTCGGAACGACGGGGGTCCACCTCGGGAAGGGGAGCCGCAACCTACAAGAAAACCAGCCAACTCAACACACATACGCAAGAAGGTTCGGAAATATCCGAGGTCAAAACACTTGGCCGGTTAAACAAAAAACCTTTTTACTATAAATTTAGGTACTTCTTACAAAAAATGCGGTGGCCAGTCCGCGGGAGGCAAATACAATCGAGAGAGGGAAAAAGAAAGACAAAATTATACAACTTATTGTCCCACCTCATCGTCGACAGACGGATTTACAGGGGGGTCGGCAGGTGGGTCGAGAGCGGACCCTTCTTCGCCAGGAGTCTTCGATGTCCCCTCGATCTCCATGTCGTACTCAAAATTGGACAGATCGATGGTCGGGTAGAAGTGCCTCACGTGACTGAGGGCCTTCGCATAACATTCGTCCTGGGCCTTGATCACCATCATCTGACCCGTATTCGTCACCTCCTCCCTCTCCTTGGCGAACTTCTTCTTCAAGGAGGCCACCTTCTTCCCCCACTCCGCATCCTTGGCCTCGAGCTCGAGCTTCATCAGCTGCTCCCTCTTGTGCGAACCCACGAGCTCGATCCGCATCTCCTTCATCTCCCGCTCGCTCTTATCCGCCCGAGCTCGCTCTTGAGCCAGGGACGCCTCGTAGAGGTTCTTCATGTTAGCCCCCTGCACGCAAGCCTGCGACCAACAAGCGCAGATAAGGAAAAGACTTCCGTAGAAAAATTAACAAGGAGGATAGGGTCGGCGGACTTACCAGCACGGTGGCCTGCGCCAGGCGCGTGAACGCCACCTCCACCGGCTCGCTCTCCATCGCCTTGCGGTCGCGAGGGGTCGCCAACTTCTCCACCACCTCAACGGCCTGGGCCTCCTCGGTCAGGCAGTCCCCCATCCGAACCGACCAGTCCGGCGCCCACCGCTGCCGCAGCAACTCCACCACCGGGTCCTCTTCCTCGACCTCGACCAAGGGACCTTTCCCCTTGTCAAGAACGGATGCCCTCGCTAGGCCCTGGCCCTTCGAAGCAGTCGCCCCCTTGCTCGTCTCCGAGCGAATCCTCTTGGTCCCCGGGTCGAGCGGGACCTCCGAGATGACTAGGGGCGACCCCCTCGGCCTCTTCACCGCCTCCCCCTTCTTCACGGCCTTCTCCTTCCTCATGGCGAGCCTCTTTGCCTTGATCGATGCTTCGTCCATATCTGCAGAAAAAACCATTAAGAGCAATGAGCAAGAAAGTACGAAAGGACCGAAAGAAAAGAAACAACTACATACACAGAACGGCTGGGCTCAGTCCAACGCTCGCCAGGTTGGCCTCCGTCACCTTCGTCCAATCAATACTAGGTGACAGACGGAGGCGCTCGACAAACCCCCACTCCTCGGCCGACAGATCCCTCGGCCTCGGCGGTTGATAGCTCGGCTTGGAGTGGTTCCATCGAGTGGGAATGTCCCAGGGCTCTTCACTCCGGATCACCAGATATTTTTTCTTCCAATCCTTGATGGAGTCCGGGTGGCTGTGAACGACCTTCTCCTTACTCTGGGGAGAGATGTAGTAAACACCCTCGGCCGCCGAACTGATCGTCAACATTGCTCGGAACACATTCAGTCGCAGGGGTACCTTCTGTTCCTCGCACATCAGCACAAAGCAGATAATCTGCTTCCAAGAGTTCGGCCCATACTGCATTGGCGCCAAGGAGGCCCAGTTCAGCACATCCCGAACAAACGGGTGGACTGGCAGCCTCAGCCCGGAGATGAAGGCGTCCACTGGGAAGACGCAATACCAAGCAGAAAGGGGATCGGTGGGGCGCAGAGTAGAGCTCGGCAACAACAATTCGTAGCCAGGCCCTATGTGGTACGCCAGCTGCAAAACCTCCAAGTCCCCGCCCTCCAAGACAGTCGGGATCGCGTCCATCATCACCCTCTTCCGACTCGGCGAAGAGGGCTGCACACCGAAGAGCTCCTTATCAAAGAGGTCATCGGGATACTGACGGAAAGGCTTCGGCTGTACGGGCGAACCTGTCATCAAATTGCGGTAAACAGGCGCCTGGCTCGAACCACCTGTCCTCGACCCCGCCTTCCTTGGAGCCCTCTTCCTCTTCTTGGCTCGCTCCGACGAGGGGGTAGATAATGGCCCCAGACCAGTCGGCATGGAACTCGAACCCGCACCCTGAGCGATGGATCTCCTTACTGTGTCGCCCTCGCCTCCCTCCTCCTCGGAAGACAACTCCAGTACACGGATACCGTCCGAATCATCACCGGCTTCCTCCGACTCGCTACTCTCCACCACGAAGGGATGTCGGGAGCGTAACGGCCTCACCTTGTGTACCACCTCCCCCTCACCTACTGGTTCCTCCCACGAAACTGAATCGGAAGGCTCCGCGGCGTGCACTGACTCCTCAAGCACGGGCTCCTCCCACGACGTCGACTTGGAGGCAGGCTTCACTTCCCCCCTAGACGTCGACGCTGACGAACCGGACTGAACCCTATCCATCTGTGCCTAAACTAAACAGACTTACCAACTAACCTGGGGTCGCTTCGGAAGGACGAGCCTAGTACAGCAAACTGCAAGGACGAGCGCTGAAGGGTTGGAAAATTTTTTGAGAAAGAAAGCAGCGGGAAAGAAGTGGGCGAGAGGGGGAGAGGGGGGAATACTTATAGAGGATAAGAACGACTCCTCGACTTCCGCAATTACTATTCACCGATTGACGTACAACTGCCGCCTGGAAAATCGCGCCACGTCCTCGAAACGTGCGCTGCTGACGTCATCAGGTGCCAGGCTGGCAGCCAGATGCAGGGGTCGGTTCGGATGGAGTATACGACGGAGAAAACATTTTACTTAAGGTTTAAGGCGCCGTCCTTCGACAGACGCCCCGGGCTCCAGCGCTCAGTCGGTTCCCCTCTCACCCCCGAGCAGCTCGGGGCTTACAGCCTCGGCAGCCGAAACCCCGAACTGTTCGAGGGTGGGACAGAAACCACCATCACCTGGAGCCCTATTGGAAGACAGATTGGCCAACCCCTAATCGGAGACGACCCCTCTATCTGAGGCTCTTCAGCCCCAAATCCGGAATACGGCTGGTGCCCCTCCCGTCCGGATCTCTCTCGGGCCAAACAACCATGTCAGGGTCGTCTGACCCGAAAAAGGATCCAGACTGCAGAGCAACCACCAATCCGAGGCCCCTTATCCACCGGTCCGGATTTCGGTCGTTTTCCCTCTCGCCCTGATCTCCCCTGGGTCTGGCTGCCGTATCAGGGCCATCAGACCCAAGAGAAGATCCGAACGGCAGAGTAACCACCTCTCCGACACGACCGGGGGTAAAATTTTGCAAGAGACAGGCGTCCGCCGGAGCAGACACCTCTGATGGCCAATGGACCACCCTTGCAGTGATCACACCCGCTGCGGAGGGAGGTGTACTTATAGCCTCCCCCATAGGCCGGCCTTTATGACATGGGGAAAGCCAAACGACGGAAGCCCATGCGCCATGCATTTATTAGGCGGCGCATTTAAGGCCCCTGGGAAACTGGAACATCACACAGGTCCCGGAGCGCCTTCAATGCTCCGCAAAAACAGCGGGCTACCCCGCTCAAACAATCTAAGGCACAACGGTTCGCCATCATCCTGGCCGACCCGTAATCCCTCGCCAGCCCGAGGTCAGGTCTGACACCAGGGTAGTCTTCTCAGGAAGGCTTAACGGCTCACCATCACCCTTGTTGACCCGTAATCCCTCGCCAGCTCGAGGTCAGGTCTAGCACCAGGGTAGTCTTCTCAGGAAGGCTCCACGGCTCGCCATCATCCTAGCTGATGCTGTTTATTTCTGAGAAACGTGTGGAAGCACCAGGTGTGAGTTCGAACTCAATTTGTATTGAAGGAGATTGCCGCTCGTCTGCCGACCTTCAGTTGACCTTCTGGGACCTACGATGAGCTCGGAAAGATGTTGAAGGTTGGGCTCGGATCGGAAGGGTCGGATCCGAGGTCTTGTGTACCTGCAGACGGTCCTGAAACACCGGGGTTTGTCCCGGTGGCGGACCCTCCGACGCTCTAGTCAGTCTCTGTGAGAGAGTAGCAATAACTAGGTATATTTAAGTGGCAAAAGATTGATTACCTCCAAAAGGTGGGTGTGGGTCTAGTATTTATAGAGAATCCCAACCGGGTTTGGTTCCACTTGGGGGCCGGGTTTGGATCCGAAAGCCCATGGGCCTGACGTGGCAGAAGGCCCAGGGGGTTTAGGGCGGACGTGGCGATACCAGGAGTGGTATAGGGCTGACGTGGCGAAACCCTTGGCGGTATTTGGAGCTGACGTGGCCCATCGTGAGCCCTCTGTGCCTCTGGGGGGAATCGGAGGGCCTAGGCTGCGCCAGGTCATCCTTCTGCCCCGCCAGAGAGGGGGGACGGCCTGAGGGACTGCTCCGGATCGGACTCCGGGGGATACTGAGGCTCGTCAGTACGAGGAGGCCGGCACTGTGAGGGCAAACACGAGGTTCGGCGCCGACCCTGAAGTGGTCCGGAGCCGAACCAGGTTGTTATTTTTGCTATTCTGAGTAGGAATTGTATTGGGCCCTGGTTGGGCCTCAGGCCATTTTTACACTGTCACACAAGCCCCCCACTCCTGCAGGGGGTGCGGGAGCTAGCCGTGGAGGAGTGCTCATGGTTGTAGAAAATGGGATGGTGAGTCACTGGATCTTCGCGAGAAGGGTACCCGGGTGCCAGACCGGACCTCGAGCTGGCGAGGGATTACGGGTTGGTAAGGGTGAAGGCGGGCCGTTGTTTCTTCCTGAGAAGAGTACCCAGGTGCCGGACCGGACCTCGAGCTGGCGAGGGATTACGGGTCGGTGAGGGTGAAGGCGAGCCATTGTTTCTTCCTGAGAAGAGTACCCGGGTGCCAGACCGAACCTCGAGATGAGAGGGAATTATGGGCTGGTAAGGGTGATGGCCAGCCGGTGGATCTTCCGAAGAAGAGTACCCAGGTGCCAGACCTGACCTCGAGCTGGCGAGGGATTACGGGTCGGTGAGGGTGAAGGCGAGCCGTTGTTTCTTCCTGAGAAGAGTACCCTGGTGCCAAACCGAACCTCGAGACGAGGGGGAATTATGGGCTGGTAAGGGTGATGGCCAGCCGGTGGATCTTCCGAAGAAGAGTACCCAGGTGCCAGACCGGACCTCGAGCTGGCGAGGGATTACGGGTCGGTGAGGGTGAAGGCCAGCCGTTGTTTCTTCCTGAGAAGAGTACCCTGGTGCCAAACCGAACCTCGAGACGAGGGGGAATTATGGGCTGGTAAGGGTGATGGCCAGCCGGTGGATCTTCCGAAGAAGAGTACCCAGGTGCCAGACCGGACCTCGAGCTGGCGAGGGATTACGGGTCGGTGAGGGTGAAGGCCAGCCGTTGTTTCTTCCTGAGAAGAGTACCCTGGTGCCAAACCGAACCTCGAGACGAGGGGGAATTACGGACTGGTAAGGGTGATGGCCAGCCGGTGGATCTTCCGAAGAAGAGTACCCAGATGCCAGACCTGACCTCGAGCTGGCGAGGGATTACGGGTCGGTGAGGGTGAAGGCGAGCCGTTGTTTCTTCCTGAGAAGAGTACCCTGGTGCCAAACCGAACCTCGAGACGAGGGGGAATTATGGGCTGGTAAGGGTGATGGCCAGCCGGTGGATCTTCCGAAGAAGAGTACCCAGGCGTCAGACCGGACCTCGAGCTGGCGAGGGATTATGGGTCGGTGAGGGTGAAGGTGAGCCGTTGTTTCTTCCTGAGAAGAGTACCCTGGTGCCAGACCGGACCCCGAGATGAGGGGGAGTTACGGGCCGGTAAGGGTGATGGCCAGCCCGTGGATCCTCCGACGAGGGGTGCCCAGGTGCCAGACCGGACCTCGAGCTGGTGAGGGGATCATAGGTCGGGCCGTTAGGGGGCGAACCGTTGTGCCTTGGGGTTGTTTTGAGTAGTGTAGTCCGTTGTTTTTGCGGAGCATTTTGGGGGCGCCTTGGGACCTCTGCAAGATTCCCATTTCCTAGGTGCGTTAATGGCGCCGCCTAATAACTGTATGGCGCATGGTCTTCCGCCGTTTGGTTTTCCCCACATCATAATGGCTGGCCCCTGGGGGGAGGCTATAAGTACCCCCTCCCCCTTTCTTGTTGTGGTTCAGATCCAAGCAAAGGTGGTCCGCTTGGCCCTTGAAGGTGTCTGCTTCGGCGGACGCCTGTTTTTTTGAAAATTCTTGCCCCCGATTTTGTCGGAGAGGTAGTTTCTTTGTCGCCCGATCTTCTCTTGGATCTGATGGCCCTGAGGTGGCGGTCAGATCCAGGGGGGATCCGGGCGAGAGGGATAACGACCGAACGTCGAAGGGTGAGCCGTCTGCAACAGCAGAGGTTCTATCCTTCCGAGAGGGATGAAGGGCGTTCCGGGCCGGTTGTTTGCAACTGCGAAGGTTCCGTTACTGGAGTAGGCTGGGCCTTTGCAGTTGCATCAACTGGCTCGGAATGGAGCACTTCTTTCGGCCTTCGGGTGTTGATCTGCTTTTGACCGGGGTGCTTTCCGAGGGGGGCGTCTTGAAGCTTTGGGCCCCGGGTAGATGAGTAGTTCTCCGATTGGAGGCTGACTATTCTGTGTTCCAATAGGGCTCCAGGTTGAGGCGGTTTCTGTCTCACCCGGGAACAGTTCGGGTCTTCGGCCGATGACGCTGTAAGCCCCGAGCTGTTCGCGGGTGAAAGGGGAACCGACCCAGTCTCGGAGCCCGGGGCGTCTGTCTGAGGACGGCGCCTTAAATCTTAAAAATGAAAATGTTCCCTCCTCCGAATACTTCTTCCGCGCTGGCCTCCTTGACTGGCTGCCAGCCTGTCAATGGATGATGTCAGCGTCGCACGTTTCGAGGATGTGGCGCGAATTCTTAGGCGGCAGTTGCATGTTGGATAGGTGAACAGTACTCGCGGGAATCGAGGAGTCGCTTCTATCTCCTATAAATAGTCCCCCCTCTTCCCTATTTGTCCATTCCTTTCTTTTTCAAAATAAAATTTTTCAACACTTCAGCGCTCATCTTCGCGTCTTGCTGTACCAGACTTGCCCTTCCGAAGTAACCCCAGGTGAGTTAGCAAGTCTACTTAGTCTAGGCATAGATGGACAGGGCTCAGTCTGGCTCATCAGCGTCGACGTCTGGGGGCGGGGTGGAGCCTATCTCTGACTCGACGTCCTGGGAGGAGCCCGTACTCGAGGAGGAGTCAGTGCATGCTGACGAGTCTTCTGACACGGTTTCGTGGGAGGAACCGGTGGTTGAGGAGGCGGCACATGGTGCGAGGCGGTCGCGCTCTCGTCGTCCCTTCGTGGTGGAGAGTAGCGAGTCGGAGGAAACGACTAATGGTTCGGACGACGTCCGTGTTTTGGAGCCGGCTACCGAGGGTGAGAGAGGCGAGGGTGGCATTGTAAGGAGATCCACGGTTCCGGGGGCAGGCCCGAATTCCATGCTGACTGGTCGGGGGCCCTTATTCACTCCTTCGTCGGAGCGGTCCGAGAAGAGGAAGAAGGCTCCGAGGAAGGTAGGGTTGGGAACTGGTGGCTCGAGCCAGGGGACTGGTTCGCCGGCGCAGCCGAAGCATTTCTGTCAGTATCCGGACGACCTGTCCGACCAGGAGCTCTTTGGTGTGCAGGCCTCTTCGCCGAGCCGGACGAGAGTGTTGATGGACGCGATTCTGACCGCCTTGGATGGCGGGGATTTGGAAGTCTTGGAATTGGCGTACCACATAGGTCCTAGTTATGAATTGATGCTGCCGAGCTCTACTCTTCGCCCAACCGATCCCCTGTCTGCTTGGTACTGTGTCTTCCCCGTGGACGCGTTTATTTCTGGACTGAGGCTGCCGATCCATCCGTTTGTTCGGGAAGTGTTGAACTGGGCCTCCCTGGCGCCGATGCAGTACGGGCCGAACTCTTGGGAGCAGATAATCAGCTTTGTACTGATGTGCGAGGAACAACGGGTACCCTTGCGCTTGAACGTGTTCCGAGCGATGCTGACGCTTTGTTCGGCAGCCGAGGGGATTTACTATATCTCCCCCCGGAGTAGGAGGAAGGTTGTTCATCGCCGTCCTGACTCTATTAAGGACTGGAGGAAGAAGTATCTGGTAATCCGGAGTGAAGAGCCCTGGGACATTCCGACTCGATGGAATTACTCCAAGCCGAGTTATCCTGCGCCGGGGCAGGGAGATCTGACGGTCGAGGAGTGGGGGTTTGTAGAGCGTCTTCGTTTGTCCCCTAGTGTTAATTGGACGAAGGTGACGGAGGTTCGCCTGGCGAGCGTTGGACTGAGCCCCGCCGTTCTCCGTATGTAGTTGTTTCTTTTCCTTCGATCCTTTCGTACATTCTCGCTCATTGCTCTTAACGGTTTTTTCTGCAGATATGGATGAGGCATCGATCCAAGCAAGGCGGCTCGCCATGAAGAAGGAAAACGTCGAGAAGAAGAAGGCGGAGGCGGTGAAGAGGCCGAGGGAGCTGCCCCTTGTTATCTCTGAGGCACCGCTTGAGCCGAGGGCTAAGAGTACTCGTTCGGAGACGGGCAAAGGGGGTGCCCCTTTGAGGGGTAAGGGCTCGGCGAGGGCGTCCGATCTTGACAAGGGGAAAGGTCCCTTGGTAGGGGTCGAGGAGGAGGACCCGGTGGTGGAGTTGTTGCGGCAGCGGTGGGTGCCGGATTGGTCGGTTCGGATGAGCGATTGTCTGACCGAGGAAGCCCAGGCCGTAGAGGTGGTGGAGAAGCTGGCAACGCCTCGCGATCGCCAGATGATGGAGAACGAGCCCGTGGAGGTGGCATTCACGCGCCTGGCGCAGGCCACCGTGTCGGTAAGCTCGTCGACCTCCCCCTTTCCGTTTGGTCTTGCCTCAGGAGTTTGCTTCTAATCCGCTTCTTTCGGCCGCAGGCTTGTATGCAGGGGGCTAATGTAAAGAATCTCTACGAAGCGTCCCTGTTACAAGAGCGTGCTCGGGCGGACAAGAGCGGACGAGAGACGAAGGAGATGCGGATCGAGCTCGAGGGTTCGCGTCAGAGGGAGCAGCAGATGAAGCTGGAGCTCGAGGCCAAGGACACCGAGTGGGAGAAGAGGGTGGCCTTTTTGAAGAGGAAGTTTGCCAAGGAGAAGGGGGAGCTAATAGCCGCGTTTGCCAAGGAGAGGAAAGAGCTGACGGATGCGGGCCAGCGGATGGTGATAGCCGCCCAGGATGAGTGCTACGCGAAGGCGCTCAGTCACGTGAGGCATTTCTATCCGACCCTCGATCTGTCGAATTTCGAGTACGACATGGAGATTGATGGGACCCCGAAGGTCCCTGCCATAGAGGGGCTCGTTGACCACCCGGCCGATGATCGTTCTGTGAACCCGATCGGCGTCGAGGAGGGAAACCGAGATGTATAGTTTTGCTTTTCTTTCTTCTTTCCTCCTTTCGATTGTATTTGCCTCCCGCGGACTGGCCCCCGCCTTTTCGTGTTTATATATACATATATATAAAAAAAAAGTAATTCGGACTTGCCACGGGTTTCGATGCCGGTCGTTTCCGGATCTCCCCGCTTACGTGCCTCGAGTTGGCTCACTTCGTAGGTTGCAGCTTCCCTTCCCAAGGTGGGCCCCCGTCGTTCCGACGCGGCGTGCCGCTCGAGACGAGGGGAGTGTTTCTGTAACGGCCTTTGCCTCGGTTGACGGTATATAAAGTGATGAAGGGGATGTGACTCGGCCTTCTTGTTTCGAGAGGAATTGGAGTGGGGCGAGGCGACGCCTTGGGGGTCGACCCCCTAACCGGGTATCAGGTCGGGTCTGCCGGGGTGTTTGGAGTATAATGCACCGAGATTTCCTTAGTATAAGATAGGGGGGGGGCCGCTAAAAACGGTCCTATACAAAGGAAAGCTTTACAAAAGGTTTACTTCTAGTTAAGTTAATGTCTAGACTTGCTCTTTGCAGGAGTCCACTGGGTGCTAGGCGTCAAGGGGGAACCTCTCTGGTTCGGCGGTAGGGCTGCCCTTCTTAGGTTAGAGCATGACGGTGTTGGGGGGTGGGCATTGCTCCTCCGTCGATGGTCATGCAGCACGACCACGTTGCTTCTTGGCTACTTCGGAAGGCGCCGACCCCGTGTGGGGTGGAAGATTCGAGTTCCGAATGGTAGGCCGAAGGCATCGCTTGGAGGGAGCATAATCTGGTTTGGCCGAGTATGGCGTTGTTAGCTGTCTTGGTGTTGTGACGATCCCTTCTAGCTCGATAGGGATGTCGTAAAACCCATGTGGTGTATCCGACCGGTTGGAGCTTGCCTCTAGGTACCTTCAGTTTCTCGAAGGCTTTGAGGGAAAGAACGTTCGCCGAGCCGCCGTAGTCGACAAGGATCTGGCGTACTTCACACTTAGCCATGCGGAGGCTAATGACGAGGGCGTCGCAGTGGGGGAGGCGAACGCTTTCGAGGTCCTCCCCTGGGAAGGAGACTGGCGCGGTTTGTAGCTCGGGAGTGGGATCGTCTTGGACAGTATTCATCCCCCGGAGGAAGGCTTTTCGGAACGTATTTGATTCTCCTCCTATTAGCCCTCCATGGGCTCAATGTAAGATAAACGGTGCGTCCGCGGTTCCCTCGGACTCGGGATCCCGACCCGGTATGCGGCTCGGAGGGGGGTTCGGGGGAGAGTGTATCCCTCTCCGGTTATCTTGTCGACCCCGCGGGACTTCTCGGGTGAATTCTCGGAGGTACCCTCTGAAGATGAGTTCCTCAATCTCGTCTTTCAGGGCCCGGCATTGATCTGTGTCGTGTCCATGGTCCTGGTGGAAGCGGCAGTAGAAGCGCTGATCTCGGTTCTTGCCGTTGTTAGGTCGGGGAGGCAGTCGAACAATGCCTTTGTCTTCGATTTCTAGGAGGATGGCGGATGTGTTGTGCGTCAAGGGAGTGTATCTTTCGAAGCGGGGGGTCGGCGGGACCTTCTTCATGGCCCCCGGGTCCCTTGGAGCTTTCTTCGATGGTTCGACTTCTTCGGTCTTCCGCTTTCCCTTCACGGTGTCATCCCTGGTACCTTCGGGGTTAAGGGCCTCTTCTGCCCTAATGTATTTCTCGACCCTACCGAGGAGGTCGGGGAAGTTGACGGGGGGTTTCTTCGCCAGAGAAGCCTTCAGCTGTCCGTGACGGACGCTGTGCCAGAATGCCGCTGAAGCGACGCCCGGGTCGAGGGAGGAGACCGACCTTGCCTCAGCGGTAAATCTCCGGACGAACACTCTGAGTGATTCCCCCTCTAACTGTTTGAGTCCGAGTAACGAGGCGCTGGTCCTTTCGGTCTTCCGGCTGGTGACGAAGTGGGCGAGAAAATTGCCCTCGAGTTGGTCGAAGGAGTAAACGGAGCCAGGGGCGAGCTTCGAGAACCACTCACGAGCGGGACCCCGAAGGGTGGCAGGGAAGGCTCGGCATAGCCGGGGATCCGAGGCGCTGTGAATCATCATGAGGGTTTTGAAACCCCCCATGTGATCAGCAGGATCTCCCTCGCCGTCGTAGGTCTCGAACTGAGGGGGTCGGAAATTCCTGGGTATTTCTGCTTGGAGGATGGTGGTGGAGAAGGGAGGACGGACAGGTCTGTACCCCTGAGTCGCTCTTCGGCCGCCGTCTCCTATGTGATCGAGGCGATCCTCCATCCCTTGTAGGCGCCTTAGGAGACCGTCGTCCTCCTGAGGCTGGGTTATTGAAGGGTGGGACGCGCTGGTTTCGGCGTCCGACCCTGCTTGGGAATGGGGGGTTTCTTCCCTGGGGGTCCGTCGGAGGGCTCCCAGAATTTCTCTTCGGAAGTCTTGGAGCTCCTTGTGAGTGACGGGGGCTCCACCGACTTGGTTGGGTTGGTCCGAGGGTTGTCTTCCGACTCGGCTGAGCGCGGATCTTCGTACCTCGGGCGGCGGTCTCAGGTGGTTCGGGACCGGGTTGGAAGCGGCCCTTCCCCTGCGGCGGGTAACCTTGCGGTTGAGGATTATTCCCCGGAGGTCGGGCTGGGCTGGCCGGCCGACGCTCCTTTGGGACTCCCGAGACCTTGTGCTTCGGCGGGCGTGGCCTGGCTTTATCGGTGGATGGGGGCGAGTCTCGTTGGTTGACGGAGGAAGCAGCCCCCTTGCCTTTGGAGGCCATGAGGATTCGGCTGTCGATGGCCTTTGAGGGTCTGGGTCGGATCGGCTTCTGGAGCAGCTGTTCCCACAGACGGCGCCAACCTTATGCTGTTTATTTCTGAGAAACGTGTGGAAGCACCAGGTGTGAGTTCGAACTCAATTTGTATTGAAGGAGATTGCCGCTCGTCTGCCGACCTTCAGTTGACCTTCTGGGACCTACGATGAGCTCGGAAAGATGTTGAAGGTTGGGCTCGGATCGGAAGGGTCGGATCCGAGGTCTTGTGTACCTGCAGACGGTCCTGAAACACCGGGGTTTGTCCCGGTGGCGGACCCTCCGACGCTCTAGTCAGTCTCTGTGAGAGAGTAGCAATAACTAGGTATATTTAAGTGGCAAAAGATTGATTACCTCCAAAAGGTGGGTGTGGGTCTAGTATTTATAGAGAATCCCAACCGGGTTTGGTTCCACTTGGGGGCCGGGTTTGGATCCGAAAGCCCATGGGCCTGACGTGGCAGAAGGCCCAGGGGGTTTAGGGCGGACGTGGCGATACCAGGAGTGGTATAGGGCTGACGTGGCGAAACCCTTGGCGGTATTTGGAGCTGACGTGGCCCATCGTGAGCCCTCTGTGCCTCTGGGGGGAATCGGAGGGCCTAGGCTGCGCCAGGTCATCCTTCTGCCCCGCCAGAGAGGGGGGACGGCCTGAGGGACTGCTCCGGATCGGACTCCGGGGGATACTGAGGCTCGTCAGTACGAGGAGGCCGGCACTGTGAGGGCAAACACGAGGTTCGGCGCCGACCCTGAAGTGGTCCGGAGCCGAACCAGGTTGTTATTTTTGCTATTCTGAGTAGGAATTGTATTGGGCCCTGGTTGGGCCTCAGGCCATTTTTACACTGTCACACTGGCCGACCCGTAATCCCTCGCCAGCCCGAGGTCAGGTCTGACACCAGGGTAGTCTTCTCAGGGAGGCTTAACGGCTCGCCATCACCCTTGTTGACCCGTAATCCCTCGCCAGATCGAGGTCAGGTCTAACACCTGGGTAGTCTTCTCAGGAAGGCTCCACGGCTCGCCATCGCCCTTGCCGACCCGTAATCCCTCGCCAAGCTCGAGGTCAGGTCTGGCACCAGGGTGGTCTTCTCAGGAAGGCCAACGGCTCGCCATCACCCTTGTTGACCCGTAATCCCTCGCCAGCTCGAGGTCAGGTCTAGCACCAGGGTAGTCTTCTCAGGAAGGCTCCACGGCTCGCCATCGCCCTTGCCGGCCCGTAATCCCTCGCCAAGCTCGAGGTCAGGTCTGGCACCAGGGTGGTCTTCTCAGGAAGGCCAACGGCTCGCCATCACCCTTGTTGACCCGTAATCCCTCGCCAGCTCGAGGTCAGGTCTAGCACCAGGGTAGTCTTCTCCGGAAGGCTCCACGGCTCGCCATCGCCCTTGCCGACCCGTAATCCCTCGCCAAGCTCGAGGTCAGGTCTGGCACCAGGGTAGTCTTCTCAGGAAGGCTTAACGGCTCGCCATCACCCTTGTTGACCAGTAATCCCTCGCCAACTCGAGGTCAGGTCTAGCACCAGGGTAATCTTCTCCGGGAGACTCCACGGCTCACCATCGCCCTTGCCGACCTGTAACCCCTCGCCGGCTCGAGGTCAGGTCTGGCACCAGGGTAGTCTTCTCAGGAAGGCTCAACGGCTCGCCATCACCCTTGTTGACCCGTAATCCCTCGCCAGCTTCAGGTCCGGTCTAACACCAGGGTAGTCTCCTCAGGAAGGCTCGACTGCTCACCATCGCCCTCCTTAACCCGTAATCCCTCGCCAGCTTCAGGTCCAGTCTAGCACCAGGATAATCTTCTCAAGAAGTTTTAACGGCTCGCCATCACCCTTGCCAATCCTTAAACCCTCGCCGGCTCGAGGCTCGCTCTAACAGCAGGACAACCCCCTCATGAAGGCCCAGTGATTCGCCATCCCATTTCTACAACTATAAACACTCCTCCACGGCTAACTCCTGCACCCCCGCAGGAGTGGGGGGCTTGTGTGGTGGGGGAAAAATGGCTTGGGGCCCAACCAGGGCCCAATACGACTTTCACTCAAAAATGATAAAAACAGCAATCTCGTTCGGCTTCGAGCCACTAAAGGGTCGGCGCCGAGCCTCATGTTCACCCCCACAGAACCAGTCTCCTCGTATCCGACGAGCCTCAATGGTCCTCGGTCTCCGATCCGTGACAGCCCCACGGGCCGTCCCCCCAACTTGGCAAGGTATGGGGATGACCTGGCACAGCCTAGGCCCTCCGATTCTCCCAGAGGCACTGGAGACCCATGATCAGCCATGTCAGCTCCAAATACCACCAAGGATTTTGCCACGTCAGCCCTATACCACTCCTGGTACTGCCACGTCTGCCCTAAACCCTCTGGGCCTTCTGCCACGTCAGGCCCATGGGCTTTCGGATTCAGACCCGGCCTCCAAGCGGATCCAAACCCGATTGGAATTCTCTATAAATACTAGACCCTCACCCACCTTTTGAGGTAATCAATCTTTTGCCACTTAAATTCACCTAGTTATTGCTACTCTCTCACAGAGACTGACTAGATCGTCGGAGGGTCCGCCACCGGGATAAACCCCGGTGTTTCAGGACCGTCTGCAGGTACACAAGACCTCGGATCCGAACCCTCTGATCCGAGCCCAGATCTCCGCCCCACTCCGAGCCCGTCGCAGGTTCCGCCCGGTCAGCCGAGGGTCGTCAGACGAGCAGCTTTCTCCTTCAATACAAATCGAGTCCGAACTCACACCTGGTGCATCCACACGTCTCCCAGAAATAAACCGCATCAATACCCTCATTTATAATTATTTTTTAACATATACTAATGAAAACATGGACTTTTATTTACAACTAATTATTGTCATACTATTCAAACTTGAGCTACATAATTATTGTTTTACTGTTTACAAGGCTTTTCATATGTTGTATCGTTCCGAAAACGTGCCGTAGGCACGTGCCCACGGGCAAATCTAGTATATACTACAAAATATATGTATATATGCATATAAATATACTTTAAATATTTTAAAATTTTATAAAAATGAGTGTGGACATCAAAATTAATTGATCACAACTCATTACTCAATTCATCAATCCTCACCTTAGCTATTTATATCAAACTCTATATGTTCACTTCTCCAATCTCACCAATGTGGGACTAAAAGTTTTCTACTTCAAATGATCTTAGTTACATATATATATCTACTATGAAACTTTTTATGAAATATAGTTTTAGATTGGATTGCTTAGCTAGCGCGCATAAATTAGTGCGCTGAGTTTGAGTGGTTGTGGGTTCGATCCTGAGAGAGCTTAGATTTTATTTTTAAATGAATTAATCAAAATAATTTTTTGCGGTTGTTTCTTTCTTTTATTTTTATTTTTATTTTTATATTGTAATTTGATAAGATTTGTATGAAATATTATTGAGCTATATGTTCTTATAATTATTGTCTTCATTCATTATTTTCCTTTATCTTTGTAGTTTGTACTCTTAACAAAATCATACTGTAGAAAATTATTTTTGAATTAATTAATCACTTTTCTTGATCAAAATAATTTTTAGCTGTTGTTTCTTTCTTTTATTTTTATTTTAATTTTAATTTTTATGTTGTAATTTGATAAAATTTGTATGAAATATTATTTATCTATTTGATTATATTTGAAATTTTGTAATTCATTAAACCAATCTAAAATATTATTTATCTATATTTAACATTTTGTAATTCATTAAATCAATTTAAACTACATTTTACTACTTTTATATATATATATATATATATATATATATATATATATATATATATGTTTTTTTGCAAATTTTAACAAATTACCTTTTAATACTTGATCTGTTATTTTAAAAAAAAATATGCATAACCCAGCCCAGCCCCGGACCTAGGGGCCAGGGACCAGGTTCGGGCCACCATTTCGACCACTTGGCCTGGCCTGCTCTAGCCCGGGCCCGAGTAAAGCCCGCCCGATTCCGGCCCGAATCGGCCTGCGAGGCCGATGCCCTGCGACACTTTTTTTCTATTTTTTTAAAAATTTGACAATTTAGCTAACGACTGCATATCTTAGGAAGTAAATTATCCAAATAAACATGAGCATCAACAAATAGACAAACCATTCTCTCCCCCCCCCCAAACCAAATTTGACTATTTTCTATCTAGGGGTGGATAATTTCCACTTAAATTTGATGTTTGGAACACAAAAAATCAACTTAAAAATCCATTACTTAATAGTAGTTTTGATTGATTGAAATAGCGAACGGAAACACTTTATTCCCATTCCAAATTTGTTTGACACAATCTGTAGTCAGATAAAATCACGAGTGTCATATCAAAAAGAAAGAAAAAAAAATCATTTCCATAAAATCCAAAATTACACTCAAATCATTTCCCAAATCCCAAAAAATCCATTTATTCAAAAAAAAAAAAAAACTAAATCATCAAAAATTGAATATCCACCGCATTCATCAATCAAAAGTTAAATAATAACAAACTAATCAAAAATTAAATTACAACAAAAATGCAAGAACTAACCTGACGGCCGCCTCGCAGAACCTCTTCCCAGCCTGCCTCTGTCTCAACACATGCAAATCCCCGCCGTTACAAAACTCCGTCAACAGACACGACCACCGCTCATCCTCCGCCACTCCGTACAACCTCGGCAGAAACGGATGCTCTAAGACCTCCAGAATCTCCCTCTCCGTCCTCGCCCGCCCCTCCTTATTCCTCCCTTCCAACTCCTTCTTATCCATCACCTTCGCCGCTAAAATGCGCCGATTCTCATTTCCGTCGGCGCATTTTAGCTCGGCGAGGTAGACGCTCCCGATGTCGCCGCTTCCGAGGCGCTGAACGAATCGGAGGTCGGAGAAGGACAGGTTCCGGTGCTTCTGCGCGGGTTTCGGGTCGGGTTTCCGATCCGAACTCGCGGTGGAGACGGTGGCGGAGCGGTCGGAGGAGGTGAAGCTGGGGCTCGTGCAATCGTCGGAAAATTCGTCTGGCATTTTTCTTTTATTATTTTAATGGAGTTTTAGAGGGAGAGAATGATAAGTGAGAGTCTTGGAGAGAGCTAATTGGGGGAGGGGGTTGTTTTGAAGGGTGGGGTTTGGGCCGGCGAGGAGGATGATTGGGCCACGTGGCGGGCTACGGTTGAGGAGGAAAGGTGGGCCCGGTTTTGTGGGGGGCGTTTCGGATTTGGGTTTGGATTTTTGTTAGGGAGAACGGATCCGTTTATGCGAATTGGGGGTTGGTATTGATTATTTTTTTTGGGTGCGAAAAGAAATTGGAGGTATTGTAAATTCAGCCGAAGGGTGGTTCGGATTTTGGAGTTAATGTAACAGACAGGATTATTGCTGATATTCAGGAGAGGTAGGGGCCAAGAACAAACATAACAAGATGAGGCTTATGTTGACACCATTTTTATTCAAGTAGAGTGTTGTTGTTTGTTCATTTTTATTCAAGTAGAGTGATGTTGTTTGTTTTTTGGGTGTGGGAACAGCAGGTTCGAGTTCTCTTAATTTGTGAAGAGGAAGCTGTGATACTGGCATTGATTCGATCCTAGGGTGTATGACCGGTTCGGAAGTAGCAAGGGAGAGGTAGAGGACAGGCACTCCGCTCAGATCTACTTGTCGGTGTTGAATGAAAGTAGCCCGGCTCGGCCTTGAGTATCTACACCCTGCCTATAAACACCGGGAGAAGTCCGGGCGATAGGTCATCCGACAATCTAATCAGTCACTAAGAAAGCAACAGTAGCTAAGATTCAGGTGGAGAAAAGTTTATTACCTTTAAAAGTGAGGAGGGGGTCTAGTATTTATAGACAATAGCAAACGGGTCTGAGATCCTAACGGGCCGGGTTGGACCCATTTGCCCATGGGCCTGGGCTGGTTAAAGCCCAACCTGATGAAGGTTGGCTCTATGCGAGAGAGGAAAACCGCATGGACACGGCTCCTTTTGGATAGATCGTCACGGAAAAGCGGGTTTTGAGGAGATATGAGGATCTGGTTTTGTGGGGGGCGTTTCGGATTTGGGTTTGGATTTTTGTTAGGGAGAACGGATCCGTTTATGCGAATTGAGGGAGAACGGATCCGTTTATGCGAATTGGAGGTTGGTATTGATTATTTTTTTTTTGGTTGCGAAAAGAAATTGGAGGTATTGTTTTTGAATAATTGGAGGTATTGTAAATTCAGCCGAAGGGTGGTTCGGATTTGTAACGCCCCGAATCCCAAATCACTGAATTCGAGATGTTCTACAGGATCTTTTCACTTTCTTTGAGTACAATTTTACAAGGAAATTAAAACTTCTCATCATACATCAGAGTTTACATCATATTACATTTACATTTACACAGCGGAAGCAAAATATACAATATTTACATAAATGAACAACAACATGACAAAATCTTTATGCATCCATTTCTCTTTACATGTAATTTAACCTGCATACAAACTGTGAGTACGTCAGTTTATTCAACCGACGATAATTATACATGGTCATCCTCTCTATGCCAGAAACAGTATAATGAATCTCATTTCTTAACAAATCACAAACTTGTTCAATATAAGCATGCAAATCAAAAGGGAACTCTTAATGATGTCGTGTCGCGGTTGTGCACTTAATCCTTAATGCAATTTATTTAATTTACATGACACTAATGCGCACTTATTCGAATTCTATGCATCCCATACTACATAGGTTCGAGGGCAAGCCTCTTAATCGTTCTTCATTTTTGTAGGGTTCAATCCCTCGCCATGACTTACTCTACTTCTGTAATTTCAGTGAGTATCCTAGATGATTCTATGAGTACAAGCATGTATCCTGGCCCCTGGAGTAGAATTTCGCGCCATGTCTTGACTCATCAAGCATGCATTCTGCGACAATTCAACCTCCTCCCTGAACACAATCCTCTTGCAGTCACCAAAACATCCCACAAGCGTAACTAAAGTCCGATCATTACTGAGTTGTGCCCGTGCCATGTCTTGACGCATCAAGCATGCATTCTGCGGCTCACACACCCGCACCGTAAACCCTAGTTCTCATACTCATATTTTTCTCTCACCTTCATCACCTCTTCACTATGCACTAAATATTAGAATCATGAATATAAATCAAGCTCTAGAGTTAGCCTCTCCACCAAACCGGACTTATCATTTCATTTCGATACATGACCAACCTTGGTATTTCAATTCTCATTTCATTTCATTCATTTCACTGCCGAGGGAGACTTAGCTACTCTCGGTTTCAATTTACAATTCACAACTTCCAATTGAGCACTTCAGCTCATAATTCAATTAGAGTCTCACAGACTTTCTCATCATGATTTTAGCCTTTCATATTCATTTGATTCTCAATTCCCAATTATGATTCATTTTACATAATCCACACAGTCATAAAAAGAGTCCACAGACTTCATTCATAAGGTTTACAACTTCCAATAGCAAAATAAAATGAAATTCATACACATCAAAGTTCACTCTGTACAGTCGACTTGGAAGAACACCAGTCGACTTATACAGTCAAATACAGGTTCATCATAATTACTCGGGATAGTCGACTGCTGTACATAACCAGTCGCCTGTCCCGCAACTTTTCATATTCACAGTGTCATCCGCATGACAGTCGACTGTTCATCCATCAGTCGTCTGTTCTGGGATTCTCAACAGCACAATTCCAAGTCCAGCTCAGTCGACTGGCTACACGCACTAAGTCGACTGATCAGTTCCATAATTCAAATTAAGGGATTATCTAATGGCTTTTATATGTTCTTGCATCATGATATCAATTTACAATACCCATATATTCATGTTTCATAAACACAGAGTCTCTGATTGTTCAGGAACATCACAAACATGGAATTTCAAGTTACTAATATACTCTTTTCTTTGAAGAAAATACTTTAAACATGCATTCATACTGCTCATAACTTTCTTACGAAGATGAAGGTATAACTCTCAAGTCATCATACTGGGTCAACATAATAGAACATCTCATTGCATGGAATTTTCAAGTAATCACAATTTAAATTGAAGTACCAGTCGGCTGTACACAGTATCAGTCGACTGCTCCGACAGTTCTTAATTTGTTTAATCATCGTTAGTTCTTTCATCCATTTATCTTCCCTCCATCATATGTGTCATAGGGAAATTATAACTCAGTAATCACACCATTTTGTCTATTTGCATACAGTTTATCACCACATCACAGATTAATGGTCTCGTACCAGTCGACTTATCTACACGACAGTCGACTGTACCGACCCAATTTATCTTATTATCAACAGCATGTCCATGGCAATTCTACTACATTGAATTCACATTTCACAATATGGTAGCAATCATAACCATCATAGTATATTTCCTATATTAGAAGTCCTGAGAAACACCCACCTTATATGGAGAAATAATCGAAATCCCGCAAAAGCTCCTCAATATAGTTAACGCCTCCTTGCTCCTTGCACCTTGCTCCTTTGCTCCACACCGAACCTTCAGAATGCTACTCTTCGGCCTCCACAGCAAAGCACACTCACAACTCACAAATACCTCTCTTGATAAGAACAACCTTAGTGTAAGAGAGATAGGGAGATTGGAGGGGTATTTATACTAGGAAATAATCGGAATAGAGGGCTAAGATTTATTGGGGAGTTGTGAGATCAAAGGTTAGGATGCATTTGGGGGTTGAGAAACTACCCACACTTCCCAAAATAACCACCCATGATCTACCCCACTACCCTACTCACATCCGGCCAAGGAGTGTGCTCAATGCACGTGTATGCGAAATGCACGTGCATGCACAACCCACACTAATAAAGCTTGTACAAAAATATAATAGGTTTCTTGTATTAAAAAGTGTTACACAAAATAAGTTGTAGGAAATAATACAAAGTTAAATTCATGGGCTTAAATCCATTGGGCCAAAATAAATACTTTACGAAAAGAAAATAAGCAAATTAACATTGGGCTTTAAGAAAATGTTTTATAGAAAACAATACACTTTATTCATCATGTTGAGAAATAATAGTCAACATGCTACACAAGCATACCATATGTAAATATAAATAATCTTTCATGTATTTGAAAAATCAGGGTATTACAGGATTTTGGAGTTAATGTAACAGACAGGATTATTGCTGATATTTAGGAGAGGTAGGGGCCAAGAACGAACATAACAAGTTAAGGCTTATGTAGACATCATTTTTATTTAAGCAGAGTGATGCTATTTGTTTTTTGGAGCGTGGGACAGCATCAGGTGTGAGTTCTTGTAATTTGTGAAGAGAAAGCTGTGGCACTGGCACTGATCCGACCATAAGGAGTATGACTAGTTCGGGAGCAGTAGGGGAGAGGTAAAGGCAGGGTGCTCCGCTCAGATCTACTTGTCGGTGTTGAATGAAAGTAGCTTGGCTCGGCCTTGTGTACCTGCACCCTGCCTAGAAACACCGGGAGAAGTTCCGGCGACAGGCCCTCCGACGATTTAATTAGTCACTGAGAAAGCAACAGTAACTAGAGTTCAGGTGGAGAAAAGTTTATTATCTTTAGAAGTGAGGAGGGGGTCTGGTATTTATAGACAAGGACAAACGGGTCTGAGATCCTAACGGGCTGGGTTGGACCCGTTTGTCCATTGGCCTGGGCTGGTTAAAGCCCAACCTGATGCTCGGCCTGATGATTGCGGGAAAGCGGATTTTGAGGAGATCTGGGGGTCCTGATTGCGCCACTCTCTTTATCCCATATCATAGAGTTATAGTATGATGCAACCAGCATTTGAACCTCGGTATGGTTTGGCTGCTGCCGAGAGGTTCTGTAGTATAACGGTAATTACAAAAAAAAATTGTTGTTAAAGGTTTAAGTGCTGGCTAATTAGAATGTTCATTGTGTTGGATATATAGATATATTCTCACTATATGAATAATATTATGTGTAATATTATTCTATGAATAACATGTGTGTTACAAGTATCAATTGTACGAATATCACACAACAGGTTGAGTGGGTTGAGAACCCAGTACCCAAACCAGTATTTATCCTATAAATATTGTCTTGTAATAGTAGTCTAGGTATTCTAATTTTGAATTTTTTTTGTTTTTTTTTTTTTTACATAGCCGTCATTTAGAGATTCGTTTTCCCAGCTCGGTTTAGCATAGCCATATTCAGGTACTATAAAGAAACAAAACTACAAACGTCTTCATCAATCTTTCGAAATTTTACAAGGGAAAGAAAGAAGCATCTTTGAAAGTTTCATGTACGAAAACGATGCACGAGAGAAGATCATTCAAGTGCTACAAAAGAAGGGGGTTTTTGTGGGACCCACATTTGGAAAGGGTTAGATGGGCAACTTGACGAAGATGAGGGGACGCCGGGTCCCGAAATGCTTTGTGTGGTGCACTAAAACGGAGCACCACGGACCAGTAGTTCGCGTAGTAGCATTTAATCGACTACGGGCCCAATGCTCGCCGTTGATGGATCATTGACTGTGTCTAGTCTTCTATTTTCTCGATGTTTTGTGATGTGATACGGAAATATGTAGCTGTTCGTGTATTGAAATGACCGAACGTGGAAGCTTGTAGTAGAAAAGATGTATCAGAGAGTGATTTGGCATTCAATTGTTCCTATTCTTTGTTGTTTTGCTACCCTAGTCAATTTATCAAAAGATGGGGGTTCAAAGGTTGAAGGTTAGTTACCATCTAGAAATATCTTAGATGGAATTCAGGCAGAGGATAAAATTATCGCTAGGTTGAGACCAGTTGTCTAATTTTGGTAGCCATATTGTTCTGTAATACAATATACAAGCGAAAAGAGAAAATTTTGCCGAAATACCCTCTTTTTTGAAAATAATTAGCGACCTACTATACTTTCGAAAATATTTAGCGAGATGCCCTTGTCTGTGACACGTCAGCAACAAACGTTATTGGGAAAAACGGCATCAGCTATTTGTATGCCGTTCTTCCTAATAACGGCATCTCTTTTTGAAAAAATTGTCATGTCGTTATTCCCAATAACGGCATTGCTTATTTTTTGTAAAGATCTTTACTGTATCAATCTTGATTCGAGATTGAAATGCAAAAAAGAAAATAACTGATGCCGTTCTTCGGGAGAACGGCATCGTTTATACTGATGCCGTGTTCCGCAATAACGGCATCAGTTATTATCTTTTTACACAAGTCCCTATAATCGAAAAACCCATCTTCTTCCCAAAGATAATAGGTTGGAAGATTTGATATGACTGCATTAATAAGCGTGACTCTCCCTTCCAAAGATAGGGCTTTACCTTTCCAGCCTGTTAGATGGTTCTCAATCCGGTCAATAATGGGTAGTCAATCAACCTTTTTGAGTTTCTCGGACCTTAGTGGCAGTCCCAGGTATTGAATGGGGAAGCTTTCTGTGGCATAATTGAGGATTGTGGCATGTTCTAGTGCCTCCTTCGTTGTTAAGATAATGTGGATGAGAGCACTTTTATGGAAGTTTACCCTGACTGCAGACCAAGCTTCGAAACTATATAATATACCTTTGAGAGCAATTGTTTTCCCGATGTTGCCATTACCAAATAGGAGAGTATCATCTGCATATTGGAGGATTGAGCAACCTTTGTGGTTTGCTCCCTTTGCCACCGGTAAAATCCACCATGCTCTACCATAATTAGCCATCATGGACCGAAGTACGTTTGCCACAATGGTGAAGAGAAGTGGTGAGAGCGGATCCCCTTGTCTGAGGCCACGTTTTAACGAAAAGTGGTGGTCCGACACCCCATTTACCAAAATTGCAGTTTTGCTGGTGGTCAAACATGTTTGGATCCATCTGAACCATCTAACCCGAAAGCCTCTACCAGCAAGCGCTTCCAGGAGATAGTCCCACTCGATCGAATCATAAGCTTTCTCGAAGTCCAGTTTCAGGAGATAACTCTTAGAATTCGAGGTCTGGCATTGAGGAAAGTTTCTTCAGCCGTAGCCATACTGTCCTGAATACATCTTCCTTGAATGAATCCCGTCTGATCGTGGCTAATGAGACCGTCCATCATCTTTTCCAGTCTATTAGCGAGAGTCTTTGTGATGATCTTGACAGAACAGTTAAGGAGACTAATAGGGCGGTAGTCTCCCACCCACCGGGAGTCTTCTTTCTTAGGAATCAGCACAATCTCCGCAAAGTTAATTCTTCCTAGTTTGAGCTTATGGTCGTAGAAGTCAGCAAACATCCTCATCAAATTGCCTTTGATTTCCTCCCAGAATGTCTGATAGAAGATCATCGGAAAACCATCGGGACCTGGGACTTTGTCTTTGCCAAGTTGTTGGACTGCGTCCCAGACTTCCTTCACAAAGAATGGAGCTTCTAGGGATTGCAAGATAGGTCCGGAGTTGCTCGCCGACTCCTGCCAGAAATCGTGACGGAGAGGGACTCTCAGGTCAGCTTTGTGTCCAAATAGTAGCTTGAAATGGGACTGAAATGCCATTCTGACATTCTTGTCACCTTGGATCAATCCAGAGTCTGAATGGATCAAGTGAATGAGGTTAGACCTACGCTGAGCACTTGCTACTCAATGGAAAAATGTCGTGTTCGCGTCTCCCTCTTTGAGCTACGAAATTCTGGACCGTTGTTGCCATTTGATTTCCTCAAGCCTATAGAGTTCGTCTATTTCCTGTCTGGATTGGAGCAACCTATTTCGCTCTTCCTATAGGAGATCTCTAGTTTCCTCAGTCTTCTCCAGTTCCTCAATTTCTTCAAGAAGGGATTTTTTTGCCCTCCAAATCAGCACATATCTGGTCCGATCCATTTCCTGAGCTTGCACCGAACTCTTCTAATTTTTTCACACCATATGGCAGTGGCTTCAATCCCCGTAGTGGGGCGAGACCAACTCTCGTAGACCATGTGGTAGAAGCCTTGGATTTCTAACCATGCTTTCTCGAATCTAAACTTTAGTGATTTCCTGGGTTGAACTTCCCCGGAGGATAGGAGAATAGGTACATGGTCTGAGGTGGGTTTAGGAATTGATTTAGCTGCAGACAAAGGGAATTTGGTCTCCCAGTTACTGGAGACCAAAATCATATCAAGTTTCGCTAGAATGGGCGACGATTGCATGTTTGACC
Source organism: Hemerocallis citrina (assembly GCA_017893485.1). Lineage (NCBI taxonomy): Eukaryota > Viridiplantae > Streptophyta > Magnoliopsida > Asparagales > Asphodelaceae > Hemerocallis > Hemerocallis citrina. The sequence continues at coordinate 532,444 of JACEHZ010000654.1, read as the reverse complement.
AAGTGAACAGCTTATCAGATATGGGAATGTCAACCAATTCTAGGTCCGCGATAACCTCATTAAACGCTTCCCGATCAGAGTCACTGGACCCTCTGCCTTTGTGTTCTGAGGCAAATCTAGTGATGTTATAATCGCCCCCCACCACTCAGGGGTGTGGCCAGTTTGTTTGAATCGCTCTTAGTTCTGTCCAAAAAGTCATTCTAGAAGCAGAAGTGTGCGGACCATAGACCACCGTAATTGACTGAGTTCACAGGTCGGCTTTACATTGAAGCAAGATCGACAAAGAAAATTGCCCGTAGAGCTCATCAAGACAACAAAAGAAATCGGGGTTAAAACCTAAAGCGATACCCCCAGATGTCCCAATAAATGGGGACATTCTCAACTTAGAGATTCGATTTCCCCCCAACCTACTAAGTCTAGACATGTGAGTCAGCTTGGTCTTTTGCAGACCCACAACGTTTGCCTTCGATTTTGCTATGACCTCCCTAACCATTTTCCGCTTGCCCCGCCTACCGAGGTCTCTAACGTTCCAGAATAGGACTTCCATTAACTACGAATAGGTAAGGGACCGTGACTCGCTATGGTAGTCAAGTTAGAATTAAGGTTAACCATATCAGTCTCTCATCCTCTAATTTTGTTAAGGACGAACGCGTTTCTATCAGAATCGTTAACCGCAAGACCACATGTTTCGCCTAGCTTGAAAATCTCAGTATCAGTCATAAAATTAAAAATAGAAGCTAGGAAAGAACGTGTACCTCCGTCGCTTGTCTTAGCCGACTTAGCGGCTGCAGCAATCTCTAGATAGTAGTCTAAGGACTCCTCAATAGCCTTTTTAGCGACTTTCTGAACCCTGAATCCTGTACCGCCTTGAGTCGAAACTGGAGCCAATGGTTGCGATGGAGGGAAAGTGGAGGGTATAAATTCCGGTGAGATACCCACAAGCTCTTCAGCCAGTCTCTCAGAGTTAATTGATTCTTCATCTGAATAAACATAGTCATCTTCAGCCAGTCACTATTAATAAGTTAATTAATAGATTTAATTAAGATAAATATTTGTTTCCTAATACACTAACCTAGATGTTTTCTTAAAGAGAGAACGAAGCTTACATTTTTAAAACGGAGAAATATAATTTTAAGCAACAACTACTAATCTTACTGTCCTAAATACACTTTTTATTGGCATCTAAATCTGAAACTAATCACTTAAACCAATATATGCAATTAAACATTGGTTTTTTAAAGAGAAAATTTATAGCTAGCTATTGGTTGGAGTGTTGACTCTGCCAGTGTTCTGGAAGAGAAAATCTTGCCGTACTACCCCACTTTTTGAAAATATTAGCGCTCTGCTCTATTTCTCAAAACAATTAGCGATATGTCCTTGTTTAGGATACGTCAGCAAGAAATGTTGTTGGGAAAAACGGCATAGATTATTTTGATGCCGTTCTTCCCAATAACGGCATCTGTTTGAAAAAAAATGTCATGCCGTTATTGAGAATAACGGCATAGGTTGTTTTGTTTTTCGATAGCTTGTAGTCTACACTTAGAGAAAAAATTACAAGTGTGAAAACCTTATAACAGATGCCGTTATTTCAAATAACGGCATTCTCAATACTGATGCCGTTATTTGGAATAACGGCATCAGTTATAAATTTTATTAAGTAACTTATTATTCATAAGTAACTTATTATTCATCCTCTCTGACGAATAAGTTAATATATATATATATATATATATATATATATATATATATATATATATATATATATATAGAGAAATCTTCGGTTGCACACTACTTTGGTGAGCACTCCGTGAGCACTCCCCAACTAGAGACCCTATGAAAAATCCGAACCGCTCATATTGTTCTATATGCCTTAGATAGCGTAACAATAAAAAATCAAGTAATTTGAAGTTCATTTACCCATGATTTATAACATCACAAAATTGTATGGCTGAAAATTCTAACAGCATGATGGATGGGCAAATGAACTTCAAATTACTTGATTTTTTATTGTTAGGCTATCTAAGGCATATAGAACAATATGAGCGGTTCGGATTTTTCATAGGATCACTAGTTTGGGAGTGCTCACGGAGTGCTCACCAAAAGTAGTGTGCAACCGAAGGGGACTCTATATATATATATATATATATATATATATATATATATATATATATAACTGATGCCGTTATTTCAAATAACGGCATCAGTTATAATTTTTTTTTTAAAATTTTTTTATTCATTCTCTCTGTTTCCAAACAACGGCAAGAGTTCATATTTATATATAATCAGTCATTTGAATGCCGTTATTTAGGATAACGGCATTATTTATATGTTTTTTTCACACTTAGAACTTTTTAAAGTTAGAAGATTCACACCTGTAAGAGAAATATACTGATGCAGTTATTCCAAATAACGGCATGAAAAAATAAAATAAAATAGATGCCGTTATTGGGAAGAACGGCATCGAAATAACCTATGCCGTTTTTGTCAATAACGTTTCTTGCTGACGTGTCTTAAACAATGACAAATTACTAATTATTTTGGGAAGTAAGGCAGAACGGCTAAATATTTTCAAAAAGTGGGGTCAGTAGGGCAAAATTTTCTCTAGAATACTGCCTTGATTATTTCTAGATGACTGCGTTGACTAATTCTGGATCGCTTCTGCTACTTTTAGTGGGCTTTATTATATGGGCCTCAGGCCTGCATATGATACAAGTGAGCTGACCTATGTACTCTATAACTTGGATTGATCGCGAAGATTTTCCAGAAAAATTAAAATAATATAGTATTATGAATTGATTTTTAAAAGATTCACTAATTATCAGAAAATCAAACCAACCAAAAAAAAAATTGTCAGGAGCAAATAAAGCTTATGATTAAGAAAGCTGACAAATATGCATTAAACCTCGATGTCAATAACGATCAACATATTATAAGATGGTTATTCCATAATAAGAGATTGGCGTGAACATGAACTCGAACTCTATACCTCTTGCTAGTGAGAGATTGATGTAAACATGAGTTCGAACTCCCGACTTCTAGAGGGGTCACTAGCGAAGAGGTCAACCACTAAATTACTAGGCATTTGTTTTTTTTTTTTTGTTTTTTAAAGTAAATATAGAGTATGACCATCTATTTTTATTAATAAGGGATTAATAAAACAAACTTAAAGTACTGAGCCAAATATAAGGTCTTACAATTAAAATAAAAGTATATAAACTCTACCCTAAATATGGGGAGTGAGACATAAGAAGAACAGAACGCGTCTGAACAAAATACATTATATCCCCTCAACAAATTCTGGGATGGTGGGAATCAATCAACAGTAAAAGGTCAAGCTAGCAGCCAGTCAATCGTCGGGCCTATTTGGACTTCATCATTATTAAAGTCTTCAATCTGGAATACGCTCGCTATCTTTATCTGGGACCTGCTAGGCACTTGTTGAACACCTAGAAATTGAATACATAAATAAACAAATATGTGTCGTTTATCAAAAATTAAAATAAATAAATGAGGCAGTCTAATCCAAACGCTAAACTCCAAATTCAAATGACCTGCCTAGTTCTATTTTCCAGCTAGATTTGTGGGCCACCTCATCTCTCTGTCTACTGTCCATGGTATCCTAAGTAATCATCACCCACATTGTTTCTGACATACAACAAATGGCACAATATTGAACGGCTTCCAATAATTCAAAATTCTACCTGGTGATTAGATCGGGCATTGCATATGTTCGTTCATCTGGTTCAGAGTTTGGCTACATGCTATAAAATGATTATTGCTAGAGGTGTTCGATTAATTGCAAGAAAACTAAGAAGTAATCAATGAGGAGTCTATCAGTTTGAGTCTTTTAAAACATGTGTTACCCTACAGATATGCAGTAGCAACTCTCTAATTAGAATATTAGAGGATTAAAGTTTGCATTACTAAACAGTAAATATAGAGCTAAAAGTTTTCAAGATTGCATCAACTAATCACTTCCTTAACAATGTGGGGCTCAAGGTATGGAACAAGTTACACAAGCTAGCTCTTAGCATATAGCCTATTAGTTATAGAGCAACTACCATCATATTTAATTATATCTAGTTGGCAATTACTCTTTACAAAGAAATGTACAAGAGATTTGAAACAGATGACTCAACATCAGGGTCAGCCCAATACTTATTGAGGCCTAAAACGAACACTGAAATAAGCCATTTTAAAAACTTATAATAATATTTTGTTAACATTATTATATTTTTATTTAAATGTTATCTTTCGAACTTTTTGAGATGTAAAATTATTTATTATATTATGTAATTAATTTCGGGTTTTTTAGTATGTGAGGAGACCTATTTCCGGCTTTTTGGTATGTGAGGAGGCATCTATTCTTTAAATAATTTTTTTTGGAGGCCTAAAGCCCTAGCTTTGGTTGCTTTACCCTTGGGCCTACCCTGCTCAACATTCAAACATTGAATATTAGGGTTTATATCCACAGGTAAGGGCCATCTCTTTGAATGTTTCCTAATTAGGGTTTCGGTTACTTGGATCACTCACCTTCTGCAATTTGGGTTTATATAATATAAACATAATCTCAGTTGAACTAAGTTCATGTCAGTTTTATAGCTTTTACATCGATTAAAATTTCACTTGTTCTTAAAAAAAATGCAGACATTCCTGTTAATAGTATGCGCATTGCTGTGTCGATTTATACTTAGTAATTTATACTTTATATCAGTAATCATTGTACTAATCACTAGTTTTCTTTGCAGGTGGTGAGACTCTGCTTTACATTTCTCTTGGATCCAACAACTCGACGATCCCAAAGTTGTAACTACAGTCTCAGACTACAATTTTTTCGATGAGTTTCTAAAACTAAGGGCTTTAATTAAGATTATAATCAGGTCTTCGATAAGTTTCTGAAACTTAGGGCTTTAAGATTATAATCCTGACCTGCTATAGTTTAATCAGGATTGTATTGAACTCACTTTAGCTTTCTGCTTGTGAATAATGACACACACCAACTTTCTAAATTGTTGTTAATTTTTGTTGTTGGGGTTTAAAGTATGTATGTGTATCAACTGTAAGTGAGGTTTTTGAAGATGACTGCCTGGCCCCTACCATTACCAAACATCATTTTCATGCGTACCAAGCAAATGGTAGGAAACAACTCATGCTCTTTGGTTGTATTTGTGTCTTTCCTTCTTATCCTTTCCTTATATTGGTTGAAACATTAAGCGTTCTTTCATCACATTGAATTATTGCAGGCACTTTGGTTGTAACCTATATCATAGTACATAATTACGCAAGTATCAGAAAACCTCTCTTTCGCATGTTTCTTTATAATAACTTGCAACGACTAAGAGATGAAACAAACAAATTAGGGATGAAGTGTTCAACGTTGAAACTTTGAATCCTGAGTTTTGGGTCAAATACTTAGTTGAAATTTGGAACTTGTATGATCAAAACTGACAAATTTGGAAAGTGATAAGAATCCATCTATCACACGAATAGCTCTTATCGATAGGGTTAGAGAATTTGGGAAGAAATACAGGTTTAAGAAGAAGAAGAAGAAGAAGAAGAAGCTGAGGAAAGACGGCTAAATATTCTTCACTAGCTCTCTCTCTTAGTCTAATCCCTTATACTAACTCATATCCTAACCAGGGCCAGCCCTGAGTTCCCGGGAGCCCAAGACGACGAAAGGCACAAATAATTAATTTTGGGGGATTACAAATTGTTGATCATCATTACCTATATTTACAATATAATTTTTTTATGCACAAAATACCTATATTTACAAATTGTTGATCATCATTACCTATATTTACAAATTGTTGATCATCATTACCTATATTTACAATATAATTGTTAATCCCTTACTTACAATATGCGCAAAATACGTGCCTATATTTATAAGAGATTACAAATTTTGGGGCCCCTAAAAGTGCAAAAAAATTGGGGGCCTGAGGCGGCCCTGAAGGTGGGGGCCGGCCCTGCTCCTAACTACAATATTTCTCGTCTGCCCGTCCCTTCTCCGGCTTCTGTTCTTTTTCAAACTCTATCAAAACCACATGCAGCTTACACCAATTCAAAATCCTTTAAGTGGCTGGGTTGCGTTACTCTTCTTTTGGGCCTTTGATTAATTTTCGGCGCATTCGATCATGTAACAATACCCTCCTCTTCAAACTGAACTTGTTCCACCAGGTTCAAATGAGGAAAAGTTTTGGCCATGGCTGCAACATCCTCCCAGTTAGCGTCTTCAATCGAAAAGTTCTCCCACCACACCATCACCTCTTCAAGCAGACCTTAACCCCCTTTCAACCATCATCGCCCTAACACCTCAATAGGTTGATAGATTAATTGTTGATCATCATTACCTTATGGCAAAGGAATGGGATCAGAATTGAAGCTATGTGATCCCCTACACATTTCTTAAGAAAGGAGACATGGAATACTTGATGTATACGCGAACTTGCAAGCAAAGTTAGCCTGTATGCAACTTTCCCCACTATCTTCACCACTTCAAAGGGACTAAAATATGTCTTGAAAAGCTTCTACACCACTCTATGAACCACTGACTTCTGTCTATAGGGTTGAAGTTTAACATATACACAATCCCCTACAGCAAATTCCATATCACATCTCTTAGAATCAGATTGATTCTTCATTCTTACATGAGATTGAAGTAAGCTCTGCTTGAGTTCTAGCAATACCTCTTTCCTCTAGTGGAGAATTAAATCTACAACAAAATAGGCTGCATTGCCCTTTATGTAGTCTGGGATACAAGAAGGTGGTCTTCCATACACACCCTTAAAGGGAGTCATCCCTTTTGATGAACGTCAAGTAGAATTGTACCAAAATGCTGCCAACGACAACCGTTGAGGCTCTTCACTGACAAATGACTTCAAGTATTGTTTCAAGCATCTATTAACTACCTCTGTCTCAGCTATGCTCATCTTGAGTGTAGTGCCATGTAGTTGAAATGACTTCAGGCGAGTTACTTCCACTTGTTGATGTAGATGCAGATGCATATTTTTTTTAGTCTTGTCTTCAGCCTTCATCCAATCTTCAGTGCACACAAGCATCTCCAACGAATCCGATTTCGAGCGATTCCTGTAATCTGTTAGAACTCTTCCACTTGTAGAAAAAACACTTTCTGAAGCAACTGTGGAGACAGGAGGAGTTAGTAGATCTCTAGCCATATGTGAAAGAATAGGAAAAAGATTTTCATGTTCTTTCCACCATTGTAGCACTTCAATCTTAGTAATAGAACTCTCACTATCTTATTGATTATACCAATTTAATTCATTATGTGCATTAGTCCTAGATTTTTTTGATTGAATACGAGCAAGAAAATTAACAGTGATATCTTCTAATGTACTCTTACCCTTACCTCTAGAAGTAGAAGAAGAAGAAGTAATATGATATTAGTTGTACTACTAGATGCAAAAGTTCTATCATAATAATCATACAAGTTATTCATTGTCAATTCAAAACTAGCTAAAAACTCTATCACGCCCCGCTTCCCAAAAACATGGAATACGAGCGCGTGACGAAACCCAGCGAATGATTTTAACATCATCCATAAGCTGTAGGATCGACTCAGCATCATAACAAGAATATAACAAGATTTATATATAACCAAGCATGTATGAATAATTTATTAAGCAACAGAAAACAATTGAAACATATAATAATATCCAAATAGTTCTTATGTCTGGATCAAATGCAAAACTCAGGAACATAATCCCGTTACAAGTTTTAAGTAGCAAAAATTAAATAACTCAAAATAAATAAATAATTTAAGCAATTTCTTCCTCCACTTGAAGACTAAAATCTCTGCTCACCAATTCCAACAGGTAGTACGTCTCCAAAGTCTGTTTAATAATTATAAAAAGGGAAAAATAGGAAAAACAAGAGAAAATACCCTTAGTGCAAGTTAGGGCCACAAATAGTAAAAACGAGTACAAGAAACATGGAATAAAATTTGGAATCAAGAATATAATAGGGATGCAACAAGTAGTGGGAATTCAAGAACTAACTAGCAAGAAGGACAACTTAAGAAATCAGGTTGGGTAACAAACAGTAATAGTAGATCAAGTGACTAGTGACATATAAGAGTATCCAACATCAAGTGACAAGTATCAAGTATAAGTGTCAAGTAACAAGTCTCAAGTCTAGTGTCAAGTTGTCAAATACAAGTATCAAGTTACAAGTGCCAAGTATCATATTCAAGTATCAAGTCTCATGTATCATGTCATCAAGTATCAAGTAAGCATGTATCAAGTTCGAGTTTCATGTATCAAGTCTTATAGTTATTACTATCTAGGTAGCACTTCATGCATCCATCTTTTTACTACATGGTTGCTACAGTCAATGCAATTTCGTTTAGACCTAGTGGTGGATTTTATAGGGCGGTGTACTCAGGAAACAATATTCGATAATAACCGATGACCGAATCAATCAAGATACTGTAGTCAGTAATCTACAATTAATCGATAACCGATATGACCGATAAATCGATAGACCGATAGACTAATAGACCGATAAATAGGGAAACACGGGCCCCTCTTCCGAGTACACTAACCTATATTGTCCACTACTATGGTCTTTCCCTTAAACCCCGGCTTGTTATTTATTATTATTATTAACCAGGCATGAAAGTGTGCGAAACAAGTCAAGTAATCATGATCGTGAACATGAAAAAAGTTTGAGATATTTATATAGCATATTCGAGGATCAACACGAATCAAAATATCAAGAACAACGAAAATCTCAAATCTGGACAGCACGATGTTGCTGTACCAAAACTGCGATTTTCGTTGCTACAAGATAGCAAAAGTGGATCCGTCAGAATAACTAGAAACTAGACTCCTGCCCGGTTCTAACGCATATAATTAAGGTACATAAAAGTTGTGGTAATATGTGGCAAAACAGCGAACTACACAGCTATTGTGTTCAGGCAGAATTTGTGATTCTGAGTTTATACATGTGAAATAGTGTTGAATCTTTGTTAATTAATTCTGAGAAAATTTGAGAGCGTTATCTAGGGTGTCCAGCAACAGTATATAAAATTTCAAGTCTATTGCTTACTGTTAACATAGTTAAATTAATTTGTAAACTAAAGAAGTGCAGCAGTTTTGTGAATCTGCGACTACCGATATAGCTGCAGTTAAACTGCAATATCTCCTAGACCGTAACTCGGAATTCAAAAATTCCGGAGGCTATTGACATCTAGACATCTAGAGCTACATTTACTGTTCAGGGCTCAGGTTCAGATTCTGATTTCAAAGGGGTCAAAACAGCAAGTAAAGTTCAGGACAGCAACAAGTGTGAATGTCTTTCATAATAATTGGTTGTTATGAGTCTAGATTAATGTGTGATACAAATGTGGGTGTAGTAGTTATCAAATCAGCAAGCAACACCTATTTCTCAACTCAAATGGGTGCAAGATCGTCACATCCAAGATACAACACACATCTACAAATCCATGGTCTCTTAATTTCATATGTTCATATGACTAGGGAATAAAATGAGTCCAAATAATTGTAAATATATCAACGAAGTGTTGTGACTCTTAAGATTTAGGGATCGATGGTAAAAATATTCAAGATCAACGAGTGATATGTCAAGAATGAGTCACAACTACAACCTATTTGCGGTATTTTCAAATTAACGCATGTACTAGAACAAAAATTTGTACAAGATGAATACTTTCCTTGATTAGATGAGGGCATTGATCGACGATCGAAATCGGATGGATCGGATCAGTGCGGATCTTGATGGAAAATCAAGATCAAGACGATCGGACGGCTGGATCTGCTTTGATCTGAGTTGATGATCACGATTGGATGGATGGCCGAGATCTGATCTGGCTGATAATGAAGATCTAATGACAATGATGAAGATCAAGTCACGATCGGGAGGGGATCAGGCGGCCAGGATCACTTGGTGAAGATCATGAAGATCTGACGGCCAAGAATCAAGAGATCAAGATCGGATCGAGTGGATGGCCCACAATCGAAGTTGATCAAACCCAAAATAACAGCAACTAATTGGCTCTGCGATGCCTGACCATCGGCGGCGATGAAGTCGATGAACGGCGGCAGAGCGACGGCCTTAGGGGCGTGCGGCTGGACCGTCGACTGGACTGATGCGGCGCAGCGCAGGGGAGTGTCGTCGCGAGGTGAGCACTGCTCGCCTAGGCGCTACAGGGGGCGGCACCGAGGGGTCGCGAGGGGCGCTGAGTCGACTGAAGGCCGTTGCTACCGCAGGGAGAGAGAATGAGATGACGGGGGAGAGAATAACCAATCAAATAGAAATAGAAATTAAAATATGCCATTATTCGAACAAAATATAGTTTTCGATTAGAAAACATTTTAATAAAATATCTGAAACAAATTTCAAAACAAAGTGAATTTATAATTAGTCAAAATACAGGATATATATTCAAAAAAATACGTATTTAAGGAAACAAGGGTCACAAACTCATTACAATCAAATTCAGAATTATCTACAAGTAAAGGGAGAGAATAACCAATCAAATAGAAATAGAAATTAAAATATGCCATTATTCGAACAAAATATAGTTTTCGATTAGAAAACGTTTTAATAAAATATCTGAAACAAATTTCAAAACAAAGTGAATTTATAATTAGTCAAAATACAAGATATATTCAAAAAAATACGTATTTAGGGAAACAAGGGTCACAAACTCATTACAATCAAATTCAGAATTATCTCCAAGTAAAGTAAAAAATATTTCAATCAATTTTTCGTACCCGCTAATTTGATACGATAATCCATAACAGTAGCAATTCAATATAACATAGGAGGAGGATTAAAAATACTTCAAAAAAAATTTATAAGTGGGATAAACAATATGGCTAATGTATTTGTCCGAAATTATTTCTTGAAAAGTTTGCATCATAGTAATGATTGAAATAAAAATACTACTAGAAGTAGTATCATAAAATGTAGATTACTTCACAGTTGCGGTTTTAAAAGGTTCCAAAAATTATAATAAAGATTCCGCAAAATACCATGACTGGGGAGTCATTTGAATTTTTTTTTTTTTTTTTGCAAGACAAAAATCGTTTATAATATCTTTGTATTGAGTAACTACATTTAGTAAATCGAAAGTAGAGTTCCATCGGTGTTTAACATCTTTAAGAAAATTTCTAAAATGTATTTCCCTAGCTTTACACCATCCTTTAAATTCTTGAAGCATAGGTACACTCAAAGCAATAAAATTTACACAATATCTAATTGTAATTATATATGAATCAGCTACTTTCAATGCATCTTATACACATAAATTTAAAATATGACGTACACATCTAACATGAAAATTTTCATTACATGAAGGAGCTAATTGTGTTTCTAATGTACTAATCGAAACATTGTTGTTAGATGAATTATCAAAACTATTAGTAAATTTTTTATCATGAATAACAAACTTCTAAAATACGTGTTGCAATAACTAGTCCACTATGGGGATACGGTAAAGCCGCAAGTGAGATGATTCTCTTTTGAATCATCCAATCACTATCTATTCAATGACAAGTTAAGCCCATCATCAGAATATCGTTACAACATTTCCAACAATCGAAAGTTAACAATACTCAACAAGTTAAAGAATACAAGTGTGCAATTAAAGCATCTCTCATTTCGTTGTAAAGTTTAAAACAATCGAACTTTAGTGTGTTTCTATGAATATGAATTCTTCTAAAATGTGGATTTAGTGCATTTTGGTTGAAAGACTACATTCATACTCTCGGAATATGAAAAAGGTAGCGCATCCTTAATAACTAGTCGGGTCATTTTCCGACGAACAAGTTTGGGATCATAGAGTTGGCTATCTATTTATCCGGTCCTAGGGTTGATATTATGTTGGCCTTGTTGGTCTTGTACTAATTCTTTATTTACATTCAAAATGTGTCGTTTAATTGTACATGTTCCCTCGTCCTTCTTCCATTTGTAACTCTTGTCACAATATTTACAAATTTTATGTCCTACACCCAAATTATTCTCAGCGGGAATATAGTCATAAAATCTATGTCAATCAATTGTTTCCCCCCTAATTTTCTACTACTAGCGGGTTCGGTTTATTGTGTTTGTGTGTCAACATTATACATTTCTTCTCCTATGTCGTATGGAGGGATATCGTGAAATCCTACGATATGATTCGGTATAAATTCGGGCTCTACATGTGGGACTATTGGAGACCGACGTGAAGTACTAGTGGAATCTTGTCAACTTTGGTTACGACCGCTACCTTATGATGTAGATATGGTAATAGTGTATATGAAAAGAAAAAAAAATTCTAGTGTTTTACTAGTGTATATGAAATTATACAAAACAATCTAGGAGGTATATGTTAAAAAATAAAATCATAAAAATAATACGAGGGTTGAGGAGAGAAAAGAGAAAAACAAACAAACAAATATGATACAAAAACTACAACAAAAATCAATACAAAATGAGGGTTGTGAAATTTTGATACCGTACTTCGCGGATAATCGAATATAGAAATGAGAAAGAAAATATAAGTAGAGAAATGTAATAGATGTAATCACGACGTCACGTAGTCCGGTAGTCGTTGAAAGAGACAGAAAGAGCTTCTTTGTTGGAGGAGTTGAAGTAGATGTTGTTGGGAGTTGAATCAACACAATTCGATATGATCGAAAATTTTCACTTCTTTGTTGCTTGCTTCTTTGTTGAAAAAATTTGATTGAATTGAGATTAAATTGAGTAGTAGTAGTAGTGTCACACTCCGCCTCCCAAAATACGAGAATACAAGCACGTGACTGAGGCCCAGCGAATGATGCGAATACACCATTCATAAGCTGTATAGGTAACTCAACAACAGAACAATAACAACCACTCAAGCATATAATCACAGACAGGATAATAATAAACTAAGAAACAGTTCATAACCAACAACTGGAAAGAAACATAGTTACAGATCAAACACGCCCGGAATACAATAAAGAGTACATGAATAAAACATGAACTAAAGTAACATGATAATTAACAAGACTAAAACACTTGATCAGTAACACCTTCTGGTAACTCTCCATCCAGGCCTGCAAGTACATTATCACAAAAGAAGAAATAAGAAGATGCCCGTTAATGCAAGTCACGGGCCGCAAGTAGTACAATCTAAGGGGACAAGTATAAAAACAAAACAAGAAGCAGGAAAAAAAGTAAGGAATCAAGAATCATGTAGTAGATGAAATACAATATGTAAACCGAATCATGAACAAGACATCATGAAACAAGTGGCATGTAAACAAGTAAGAAAGTAAACAAGGCAAGAGGAACATGTAACATGTAATTGGATCATGCAAGTGCACGTGTTAATCTCATATCTTTTATTAACCTAACTAGTGCAGCAATCATGCGTCCCATACCACATATTTGATACACGCAATCAAGTGAACGTTTAGACTTAGTGGTGGATTCTATAGGTCACGTACTGGAGAAATCATGTAAAATATACCTTATATCGAGATACGTGTAATGTGGAACATGTAGAGTGTGAACTTGTAATGTGAACATGTAAACTTATAATTTACAAACTTACAACTTGTAACTTGCAACTTGCATCGGGAAACCGTGAGCTCCAGTCCGAGTGTGCTCTTCTATATTGTCCACTACTAGATCTTTCCCCTTATACCCCGACTTGTTATTTTTTTAATTTTAACTATAATTAACATGATCATGATGCAACGATAACGATGTCAAGATATTATTATGGAATATCAAGGAATTATGCATGAAACATGTTGTAACTCATGAGATGCAAAAACATGCAGTTTTAATGTCATTTTATGGGTCAGGAACATGTTGTAACTACGATGTGATCAATAGCATATGCAAAACTTAATCAAGAATAAAAAGATATTATAACAGCATTCAAACTACTATCACGGGTAAAACAATTATGCACATAATCATGTGTAATCCTAAGAGTATATATGTGTGTATCATTCGTGTTCATGTAATGTAAATTGCAACAAAGTATTCATGGTCATGTAGGAATACAGGATCAACGGATTATGTATAGCAACAGTTTTCATTCGACCGATGAATACGAATTAGAATTTGTAACGGATAGTCAATGAATATACTTGCGGTATTTTTTAAAGGAAGGTTGTACGAGAACAAACGAATTGTACAAGAGGATACTTGCCTTATAACGATGACGATGATACCGAATACAAGAATAATGGGATCAGAATCCCGAACAGCGAAGCACGTGCAAGATACGTGACAGCAACTACACAACAGCAAACACCCCAACCCTGATCCACTTCACAAACACCATACAGGATCCCCACACACAACACAGAACACCAATACAAGATCGGATCAGCCACACACCAATAGCAGATCACTGGATCCCCTATACCAACACAACAGCAAACACCCAAAGAGCACTCTCTGTATTTCTTCTTCAAATGCAATAGAGATATAGAGTTGGCGAGAGAGGGATCGGTGGTCGGGCATGAGCGGCGCGACTGAAGGTCGCGACTGGGTGGTGATGGCAGAGCGACGGTGGGAGGCACTGGCAGCGAGAGCGACCAACTTCCGAAAACAGAGGAGGCGAACGGTGGGGCTCCGGTGTTCGACTAAGACGAGGTACGAGGTGCGGTGCTTGGACGAGGTGATGATGGTGGAGAGTTGGGTTTCAGCAGCAAATGGGGAAGAGGACGGAGGACAAGAGCGGGACGACGGAGGCGTGCAGAGGTGCAAGGCGAGGAAAGGGCTCGGAGGTGGTCGACAATGGCGCAGGTGGTTGGTGGTGAAGCTAGAGGGGGCGGCAATGGCGAGCAGCGGACTGAGAAGAAGATGGGGGCGATGGAGGTGAAGCTTCTGACTTCGGCAATGGAAGAGTTGGTGGAGGAGGAAGACGAGGATTCGAGTTTGGGCGATGAGGAGGAAGAAGGCGAAGGATGGAGATGCAGCGGCGTGTCGACAGAGGTGAGATGAATAGGAGGCGAGAGCGACGATGAAGATGGTTGACTATGGTGGTGGAGTGGTGAGGCGAGCAGAGAAGGTGCACAGTTGGGACGAGGAGGGCGGTGACTTCGGGGTGGTGCAGGCGGCGACTGAGTGGCGAGGGGGAAGGCGGTGCTGTGCGACGCGGTCGGGAAGCGACGGCAGCGCAAGGTGGATGTCGGGGATGAGGGGTTCGGTTGTGGGCGATGTGAGGAGGAAGATGAAGGGGCTTTGGGTTTCTCTGTTTTGTTTTGGAGATAGAGGAGGAGGGAGAGATAGAGTACAGGGGAAAATTGTTATATGAAAATATTAAAGTAATGAGGGTGAGAACGTGGGGTAGTTATAAGGTGATGGTTGGGGGGGGGGGGGGGGGGGACGTGTAGGTACAGGAATATGAATGTGCAAAGTGGGGATACGTGAAGCAATTTGTATACGGGTAAGTGTGTATGATTGATCTGTACAAATATAGATGGGTGCTGGGTTTGGATCCAACAAGATGCGGGTTTGGGTTTAGGGTTAGAGTCCAATAAGAGATGGGTTTGGGTTGGGCTCAAAATATTTTAATAAATCAATTATGGGATTGGGCTTATAATAAACAATTGAGCTTTGAGCTTCAAATTAAATATTAAAACAATTGAATAATTGAATATTGGGTTTCATAAAAGTAGTTTGAATAATAATATTAATATTCGACTGAGCCTAGGCTTCAAGTAATAATTATAGAATGTAACAAGTAATTGAATAATTAAATTTGGTTTAAATAATTAACCAAAAATAAAAGATTCATCATTTGGGTATCGTATCAAAATCATAGAATGAAATACAATTTAGGTTGAACATCGATAATCAATTGAGAAGAATTAGTTACAAAATACTAAGAATTTGAAATGCGGAAAAATACTTATAAAAAATTACGTATTAACGGGAACATGGGTTACAAGTAGAGAGAGTAAGAGAGTAAGGTGTGAATTTTTTTAGATTGAATTAAGGGGGTATTTATAGAGAAAAAATAAACAAATAACAAATAATAAAAAAAATAGCCAAACAGCCGAAACAGAGTCGTTGGCTTTGTTTTTTGCATTTTTGGCCCGTTTGACCGGCGCGGGTCGAACGTGTCTAGACCTGTGGGTCGAGTTGCGGGTTGCGGACGGATTTGACATGGCCAACGGGTTCGCGGCTCAGGTCGCGCGGGTTGGATTTCCTAATTTTTTGATCCGGGTTGACCCGGATCGACCCGTGGGTTCGACCCGGACCCGAACCGCCTATTTGCGGACGGAGTTCGAGTGGGCGGGCCGCGGGTCAATCCGGCCCGGTTGCCATCCCTAGTGAATGGGCCACACTACTCTTCTTTTTGGACCTTTGATTAATTTCCGGCTCATTCGACCCTCTAATAGCAACAGAAGGAATTGAAACAGAAGAATTGTTTCAAACGGAGCAGGAAAGCAAAATTTGAAAATGATAGAAACTTGGTTAGTCGATGGATAAATCTCTCTCTAAAGATGTTGAACAAACTATCATATTCCTTTCGTTACAAATCACATACAAATGTCGAAGGAGAAAATAAACCAAACAGCAAAAAAATCATCCTGAAGAACACCCCTAGGGAAAGCATGACAACAATTTATTTTTCGGGTTATTTTTCTCTTTAAGCTTTTGCACAATTTGCCTCATGATTATCACACCTTAGAAAGACTGGAGCTAACTCCTTTGTGTTGCACTGAGAGAAAGAAAACATAGAAAGAAAGAAAAAGGATGAGCAATCATGTGAGATTGGGCCAAACAATAATAGTTAGGCTTCTTTCTCCCTAACATTGGGACGACATGAAATATTTCAAAGTAGTAATTTAAAAAAATAAGTATCGTGCCATTATCTTTGTCTGCCAAACACAATACAACTTCCATATAGAATTTTATATACTGTATAGCCTCAAGTTAATTTTCTAGTATAATCTCCATAGACGGTCATGCACAAATTTTTGTACCATCTCGCAGGAAAAGACACCGAATCTCCATAAGATATGTCTCTTACATGTAAATCACCGAGGAGGGTGAATAGGATGATTGTGCGGAATTAAAAAATTTTAAAAAAATAAAATTGCAAATTCAAAGAAAAGAGATAGAGAGAGCAAACACAGCAAGCACAAGTGACACAGCGATATAACGTGGTTCGACCTCCAGGTCTACGTCCACACCACCTACTTGTAGCAATACTCCGCCACAAGCGTTCCACTATACTCAAACCCTTGTACAGTGATTCTCGGATCCAGGCCGAGAGACTTATTACACCGACAATACTTCTAACACAAGCTCCGTCAATCTCACTGAAGCGGAAGAAAAGAAAAACTCATGGTCCTTAATGATCATGACTGAAGAAAACAAATAAGTATCACACACACACTCGGATTGATTGTTGAATTGATTAGTCCAGAAGATTTTTTTCAAAGTTAATTAGTGAGGAATACACAGTGGGTTCGTCCAAATATATAGATGAGGAAGTGTATCTATCAAAAATAGAAACGATACATTCCAAAAAAAAAAGGACAGCGTGAGTTACGGTCGACCGCAATAAAGGGACAGTCGACCGTTCATCTTTAAACGAAAAGTCGAAAGATGAATGGTCGACTGCTTCATTATATTGCTATAATGTGCGGTCGACTGTGGTGCGGTTCACTGACACTGAAGTACGGTCGACCGCAATCGTGCTGTTCATGACGAATTCACTTTATATTCTTACCATATACTAATCAATTCACAATCAATTACATACATATAAAATCTCACAGATATGGAATCCCAATAACTGATCTTGCTGGCTTTCTTGGGCACTAATTAACATGTGCTTCTTTTTGAATAACTTTTTCTTTTACTTGATCTTGCGATCCTTCTTTATTTCTTTTCTTCTTTACTTATTCTTGAATCTCTTTTGAAACTTTTATTGATATTATTTAATCCTGAAAATCTGAATAACTCAATTTAAACTTTTTAAAAAAAAAGGTAATTTAAACTTATTAGTATTTATAAACACGTTTTGTGCACACCAAATTAAGAGTCAACATTACATGACTTCTCATGAAAGAGATTCATAAATGATATAATTTTCTAGGGTATGGACTTGTATGCCCCGATTATCTCTGTAACTGACGCCCCACGCACGGGCAACCACTAGGGTATTTGACATCCAAATACACCCAGTTTTGGAGGGAAGTAACTTGAAGTAGAGCTTGCCGAAACCATGACCTACATTTATACAGCCAACCCATTTGTTGTGACAATTGACCACCCTGTTGGCCTAAAACAAGCTGACCCCCTAAGAGCATTTGTAGTCGTTCATTTCTAAATTTTGGGTATTTGGCTTTTGGAAATAGAAAATATGGCTGCGCGTTGCAGTCGTTGAAAGGTAAAATATGGCCGGACGATCGATTATCTCTCGTACAAATTTTTTTTTAAAAAAAAAAAATTTCTTTTTTTTAGCACTAAAAGACAAAAAAAGAAAAAAAAAAGAAAAAAAAATTGGAATAAGGCCTGGCCGGTGGATTATACACCGTCCCAGGCCATTTTGTCTTATTCAAATTGGAAATGACGGTGTATAATAGACCGTCGCTGGTTTTGCTTTTTTTTTTTCTTTTTTAAAAGGTGGGCAGGCCAATTGACGGTGTATAATCACTCGTCCGATGTACTTTTTGTACGTCTCACCTGCGAGACGAAATTTTATCTTTCGTCAATTCTGACGGACGAAATAAAATAGGTCGTTAGCTATATTTTGCATTTGGCCAAATCGTCTGCTATATTTGGCAAGGCACTATTCATCGTACACCCAAATTTTGCAAATTTGGACGACGACTGCAGCGCTTTTTTTTCAAATTTTTCCAAAATTTGGGTATTTAGCCCACGACTACAGATGCTCTAACACTGCCAACTTAATCTAGAATTTTTTGCCGTCATAGGCCACTTTTTGAAAATATTTACATTTTGGGCCAGTTGCCCAACTATTAGCGTTTTTGAGATACTTTGTGCCACGTCAGCAGCAGTCGCTATTGGCGGCCTCTTCATTTCGAGGTCGCTAGTGAGAATAGCGACCTATGTTTTAATTTTTTTTGAATTTTTTGTTTGCCGTCGTTATTTCCACTAGCGACCTTAATATAATTAGGTTAGTGAGCTCGAATAAATGTATTGAGACACTTAGTGATTCCTAAAGAGCTTTCTCAAAAAATTTAAAACTGAGGTTGCTATTGGGAATAGGAACCTTACTAAACACAATCTCCCCAGTGACCTCATTATACTAAGGTCGCTAGTGGGAATAACGACGATAAAAAAAATTCAAAAAAAAATTAAAATATAGATCGTTATTCCCACTAGCGACCTCAAAATGAAGAGGCCGCTATTGAGAATAGCGGTCGCCGCTGACGTGATACAAATAACCCAAAACCGCTAATAGTTGGGCAGCTAGCCCAAAAACACAAAAATTTTCAAAAAGTGGCCTATGCAAGGGGAAAAAAAAAACTCCTTAATCTAGTCCCTAAATTTAACTTCTCAAAAAGTATTCACATGCAAAGCTTCACATCGGAGTTAAACCAGTGGCTTCTACTGTAAATAACCACCAAATGCAAGCCCTTTCTCTAAACACTAATAAGTAGGCCCTAAGACAGTGCTCTTATTTTTCTTTTTTGTCTATTTGTTGCCGTATCTGTTCTTTAAAAAAAAGGCTGTTTTTTGGGTTCATAATTTCTCTTCTGCATCTTCTTCCTCATAATGTGCATTTGCTCATTTCCAAATCTATTGCTTCTTCAGTTCCAGTCTCAAGTTCAGCTCAACCCTGAGCTCAAGATTTCAGTTCTGGTATAGATCTCTATGTTTCTAACACTTGGGTTTGCTTAGAATAGCCGTAGATGTCAGTAACATTCTGTAGTGTCATTGGTTAGATTTGGTAATTTTTACAAATTAATTGACACTTTCTTATG
Organism: Hemerocallis citrina; assembly: GCA_017893485.1. Taxonomy (NCBI): domain Eukaryota; kingdom Viridiplantae; phylum Streptophyta; class Magnoliopsida; order Asparagales; family Asphodelaceae; genus Hemerocallis; species Hemerocallis citrina. The sequence goes on along the minus strand of JACEHZ010000654.1, from coordinate 512,504 downwards.
ATACTAACTTGGGAAATTTTGACACAGAATTATGCTGTTGTTGTTGTTGTTGTTGATGTTGTTGTTTTCCTTTTAAATCTGGGTGTTGTTTTAGTTCTGCCAATAGTAACATAGGAGAGGGAAGTGTTCTTGTTTGAAATTGGGGTTTGCTATTTAGTTTACTTAGTTTTGAATCACTGATCGAATGTTTAGAATACAAAGAACATTCAATAGTTAAATTGAGATCTCAAAGTTCTTCTGCTTGGATGCCTTCATTTTTAGTTGTTGATTTGTAGAAGTTTGAGGGCACTACTATACCATTAGCTATTGACTAGTTGATAGAGGATGCATTTATTCCTCCTTTTTTGGGGTAATCTTAAGGTTTGAATCATAGAAAATAGTGGTGAGTATATTTTTGTTGAAATTCAAGTGGTAAAGGTGTAGTTGTAGAGACTGCTGGAAACAATAAGGAACACCCATAACACTTATTTATATCTTGTAAATGAACTGAAAGAAAAAGTTATTTTGCTATCCAAGCATTGCATGTTCTGATAAATTTTCTTGCTGCAAAAGCCATTTCCAGACCTCTGTGGAACCATGCCAAACATTTCAGCTTGTGAAATGGACTTAAGATACTTACTAGTTTACTAATTTGCATATCGAAATGTAAGCATCTATCTAGTTTCTTAAGTAATTTCTGCGGTATGCATAGCTCAGAACTGTTCCATTATCTTTTGTCCTCACTGAAACTGCCCGCATTATGAATTTTCATGATCTTTTTAATGTTAAGTTCTTTGTTTTGGTTTTGAGAATGTTTTGTTATTCGGTAGGATTTTGGCGGTAACAATCAGCATGTCATCGACCCTTCTAGTTTCAATATTGATTTTGTTGAAGAAGGTTCACCCAAAGTATTTTCCTTCTGTAACTGATATTCGTTCAGCTAAAACGAGTGCTTCCTGAAAGGTGGGTTTGTGGTACGATCTCTCATTTTTGGATAAATCAGATTGAGATTGTTGAGTCGAAGAATGGGTTCTTCTGGTGCAGTCTCTGAGATTGTCGAGTCAAAAAAGGGCTTAGACTCGGTTCATCAGTTTAAAGGATCTAATATGTTAAGCATTAAGGTGAAAGCAGAAGAAAGAGATCTAGAATCTCACAACTACCCTATGGATGGTAAGGAAATTGACTTAAGCACATCGTCTAAAGTCGTTGGCCCTTCTCGGGAGATGGCTACAGATATGCTGCGGAAGAAGGCTTTGAAAAAGCCTGTTAAAGTTGGTGTTTATCGAGCATCAGAAATAGTTGAATCTTTTACTTTGAAGCAGGCTTTGAGAAAATTGTGTATCTCTCAAGCGTCGGAGATGGCTGCATCAAAGTGGTCGTCAAAACCGGTTGACGTCTCTGATGCTGGGACAATAAAAAGACTGTTGGCGTCTGTAGTTGCTCCGACCAGTGAGTCTGCAGGAAAAGGAAAATTCCTAGAAATTTCTTTTGTGCCTGAGAAGATTGCGAAGGATTCATCGGAAAGCTCCTCTCAAGTTGATATAAGTCCAGCCTCTGTTTCATCTACCTATCGTGCAGTTTCACCCACTGCTAAAGCGCAGAAGACAAGAATCCTAGACGTGATTTCATTAACAGAAACTGCCGATGATACACCAGCTCATGTGGAAATGAAAGGAAAGGCAAAGTCCAAGAAAACTGTTTGCAGCTCCAAGACCGGGGATCAGTTAATCAAACCAAATACAAGTCCTCGCCTAGTCAAGCCGGTACTTAGGAACAAAACCATTGTTAAAAAGAAAGGGAAGACGGAAACAGGGTCGGCACTGACCACTTCCGGTAAATTCAAGAAAATGAATACAGAGGGTGTTGTCCCAACCAAGACAAAATCAGCTTGTCGAAAAGAATCCAACTCTCCAGCTTCCAACGGTACAAATGCTTCTAGCGACATAGTTGTAACAAAAAACAAGGATGGTGGAGCAAACAAACGTGATATTAGTCCACATAGCTGCAAGACAACCAGGAACAGACGGACAAAAGAAAAGGGTGAATCTTCCCTAAGTTCAAAAAGTAGCATTGGAGACAACAGTACGAGCACTGCCACAAGTAAGGAGAGCCATCGGAGTTCTAATCATAGTGGCATTAGACCTCACATGTCGAAGGATGTCAGATGGGATGCTATCCGAGACGTTGTGATGCAAAATGAAAGCTTAGGGTTAGAGAACTTTAGGCTTCTGAAAAGGCTCGGTTGTGGAGATATCGGAAGCGTCTATCTTGCGGAGCTAACTGGTTCAGAGTGCCTGTTTGCCCTGAAAGTAATGGATGTTGAATTCCTTCTGAGTAGAAAGAAAATGCTAAGAGCACAAACAGAAAGAGAGATCCTTCAAATGCTCGATCATCCTTTCCTACCGACTCTTTACGCTAATTTCACGACAGATAACCTCTCTTGTTTAGTTATGGAGTATTGCCCAGGAGGGGATCTGCATGTTCTTCGACAGAAACAACCTGGCAGGACTTTCTCTGAGCCAGCTGCGAGGTATATTCTTAACAGTCGACATATAGCATAGTTTAAATTTAAAAAAAAAACCGAAGTATCTTGTATTTTGATGATTCTCTCTTTATACTGAAGATAACCACATCACATTTGCGTGCTAACTTTGTACATACTAACTTGGCTCCATCGTTTTGAAGGTTTTATGTTGCCGAAGTCCTCCTTGCTCTCGAGTACCTACACATGCTAGGCGTAGTGTACCGAGACCTCAAACCAGAAAACATCCTAGTTCGAGAAGATGGACATATCATGCTCACCGATTTTGACTTGTCGCTTAGGTGCACCGCGAATCCAACTCTTATCAGGTCCTTCTCTTTAGGCCTCCAAGAACCTGTGAAGAGGTCATCAGGACCTTGTGCTGAAAACAGCTGCATTGAGCCTCTTTGCATCCAACCATCTTGTGTTCAAGCTTCTTGCTTCACACCTCGATTACTACTGTCAACAACACCAAAGACCCGGAAGCCTAAAACTGATCGAGCCACTCAAATCCGATTACCTCAGCTCGTAGTGGAGCCTACTGATGCACGTTCCAACTCTTTCGTCGGGACCCACGAGTACCTGGCTCCCGAGATCATCATAGGGGATGGACATGGGAGTGCGGTTGATTGGTGGACGTTTGGTATTTTTCTCTATGAATTGTTGTTTGGTAGAACACCCTTTAAGGGACCTGGGAACGACGAAACCTTGGCCAATATCATCTCAGAGAACCTAAGGTTCCCGGAAAACTCGGCTGTAAGTACTCATGCAAGGGACTTGATTAGGGGACTACTGGTAAAGGAGCCAGAGAACAGGTTGGGATCTTCTCGAGGTGCAGCTGAAATCAAGCAGCATCCATTTTTCGAAGGGATAAATTGGGCATTGATTCGGTGTGCTCAACCTCCTGAGATACCGAGAAGTTATGATGTAGGCACTCTGTTTGGAGAAAGAAACAAGGAAGTGAAGTCTTTAGATTTCAGTAGTGATGGAGATGATATCGAGTTTGAACTTTTCTAGCAATGTAGATGATTTGTTATGATTTGAAGTTGCTGCTTTGTTCACAGTGCTCTGTCGACATCTAAATTTTCCTCTTCATGTTTGAATTCTACACTACATTTTCCTTAGTAAATTGATCTGCAGCAATATCACCAGCTTCGTCTGAACTTTATGGTCTGTGCTCAGAAGATATGGTAGATGGTATGTTGTAAGTTCCGAGTATGGCAACTACGAGAAATGCTACACATACATGAGATTCTACACCAAACTTACATGAAACTTGTCTTTTAGTGATTGTTGGATCTGACCCTTTTGTCTTTGAGTGATTAATGTACCCACCAATTACTGAAAGACAAGCCACTTGTAAGTTTAGGGTAGAATCTTATGTATGTGTAACATTTCCCGGCAACTACAGAAGGGATAGAAACAAAATACTGGATATACGTCTCAAAAACAGATATCAGCATATATCTGTCTCAATACCGGATAATCGGATATATTCTGATTTGCCAATGGTTCCTGGATTGTGTATAGTTGTATACTTTCTACTTATGTCGATATGTTTATATAGAACCAGTATCTTGCCTGCATGAGAGAAATTTTATGCTTATGTGGAAGATTTAGTTGTTCAAATTCGCTGAACGACATTGTTTGATTGCTCGGATTGTATATTGATCTGTATCATTGCTCGGATTGTATAGTGATCTGTATCAAAGACGTTACTATAACATCAACCAAATGTGTTTCGTCTTCTGAAACAAACATTGTGGTGCAGATGTATATGAAAGTTAGCCCAAATGCATCTGGGGGTATAAACAAGTTAACAATGAAGTAAATTTGCACAAAAACAGACAGCAACATACATATTGAGACAGTTCTCCGAATTCGTTCCTTTAATAGCATCATTCGTAGAAAAAGGGCATAGGAGAAGATAAACTGAAGAAAACGGGCAACGAGAAAGGAAGCAGCGAGCTCAAGTAAAAACACCACAGTTTAATTCAAACAAAAACTTCTAGTACAAGGCAGTTTCCTTTCTTTTCAATTCTGAAGTACTGGTCCGGTAGAACACAGCTGTTAAACCGGCAAGAACTTAAACATAAGACGACATACTATAATTCATATGAAACATGATATCTCTAAGCCAAGAACGACGACTGGCATTCTCTCAGAGTATCAACCCAAAACATACTAGCAGCTAGCAACCTGAATTGTGCTAGCCTCTCTACTCATTCAGTACTTATTGGGGAATCAGCAATGTCATCAATGTCCCTTTTGCTCTTTACCAAACATCTCTTCCTGGTGTCAGGGTCGACTTTATCCAAGTCTTCAGCGATTGCGATGTACCTGTTGTGCGGAATACGAATCAAACAACCAATCAAAGAGAGAAACAGCGAGAAAAACAGAAAACAAACAAACATAAGGACACACAGATTTAATGTGGTTCGGCAAACAAGTGCCTACATCCACGGGGCGGTTGGGGTTTCTTCTTCAAATAATCACCAATTGGTGAAACAAACCCTTTACAAGAGATGACGGCTGCAAATCCGAATTAGAGGTCTCTCTTTTACAAAACCCTAATTGGTGTATTTATAGAAAAACTACTGGGCCTTTCGAAATGGGCCTTTTCTAGTTCACAAACCCGTCTCCAGTCGACTGGTCTTCTTACCAGTCGACTGGTCTTTAGTTCTGGACAGTCGACTGAGACACATCTCCAGTCGACTGCTGCTGCTGTATCCTTAGCCTTTGAAACTTCTCTCTGGACGGTCGACTGACTCCATACCTCAGTCGACTGATGTACTGAAACTTCCGATTGCTGCAGATACGATGGATATAAACAAACTGAACCAGAATCGAGCCATTATCCTACAATCTCCACCTTGGCGAGATCTTCCAAGTATCCAACAATCTCCGCCTTGGCGAGATCTTCCAAGTAGCCCAAGCAATCTCCAAAAATACTCCAAAACAAATGCTCATCACCAAATGTAACAACAACAAACTCCACCTTAGTATGATATCACATACTAACCAAACAAAACGAAGCACCATTCCAACCGCCCATGCCAAATCCTCAAGCATGCAAAATATTAGCCAGGTTCATGCAATGCTTGAACTTGGCTGCCCCAACAACTTTGGTCAACATATCAGCAGGATTATCAGCTGTCCCAATCTTCACCAGAAGAATATCACCATCCTTTATCAAATCACGCACAAAGTGATAACGGACATCAATATGTTTGGTCCTCGAATGATGAACTTGGTTCTTCGCTAAATGAATAGCACTCTGACTGTCACAGTGTACCTCCACCTTCTCCCAATGAATTCCCAAGCTCTTCAAAAGTCCATGAATCCAAATAGCTTCCTTCATGGCCTCAGCAACTGCCATGTATTCAGCCTCAGTAGTAGACAACACTACAGTGGACTGCAAATTGGACCTCCAACTTATAGGTGCCCTAGCCATAGTAAACAAATAGCCTGTAGTAGACCGCCTCTTATCTAGATCACCTGCATAGTCAGAATCAACATAACCCACCAATAACCTGCTAATATTGTCATCCCTCAAACAGAACTTTCCAAATAGTAACTTTTTCAACCTGCAAACAGAACTTTCCTTCCCAGCAATCTTAAACCCATCTGGCTGCAACATATAAATTTCTTCATCTAGGTCCCCATGTAAGAATGCAGTCTTCACATCCATCTGTGTCAATTCAAGATCAAACTGTGCTACCAATGCCAACAAAATCCGAATAGAAGGATGCTTCACAACTGGAGAGAACACTTCATTATAGTCAATTCCTTCCTTTTGAGCATACCCCTTTGCAACTAGTCTAGCCTTGAACCGAACACTGTCTTTTGGACCTTCTTTCTTCGTATATACCCACTTGCAACCGATAGCTTTCTTCCCCTTTGGCAATTGCACTAGATCCCAAGTCTTGTTCTTATGAAGAGAGTTCATCTCTTCATCCATGGCAACTTTCCAATCTGCATTTTCAGAACTCCTAGTAGCTTCTTTGAAGTTGGAGGGAACTTCATCATCAACCATGGGAAGGGCAAATGCAACTGTTTCTGTAAAGCGAGATGGTCGTTTGATATCTCTTCTTTGCCTTCTTGCTGCAATTGATTCTTCCTGCTGGGGAGGGTCTTGAATAGGAACTTCTTCCTCATCCTCAGTATCAACCACATCATCTTCATTTTGGGCAGGAGTAGAATTTCCAACTGAACGCTTTTCTAACTCCACCTGTTGGAGAACTCTCGCACCAGTCGACTGAGAGCATCTACCAGTCGACTGTCCCGAGCTAATCTTCTGCTTCTCTTGATCAGGATCACCAGTCGACTGCACATGAGGACCAGTCGACTGTCCCGAGCTGACCATGCTGGTCTCATCAAAGGTGACATCCATGCTGATTACTAACTTTTTCTGTTCTTGACACCACAACCTGTAACCTTTGACACTAGTACTGAAACCAACAAATATAGCCTTTTTGGCTCTTGCATCAAGTTTAGTTTCAGTTACATGAAAATAAGCAGGACAACCAAATATATGCAATAAACTATAATCAGATGTAGGTTTACCACTCCATACCTCAATAGGTGTTTTGCCTTCAAGTGCTGCTGATGGTAAACGGTTGACGATGTGGCTTGCATATATAACAGCTTCTGCCCAAAATGTCTTCTTCAATCCAGACTGCGCTAGCATACATCTCACCTTCTCAAGTAAGGTTCTGTTCATCCTTTCTGCAACCCCATTTTGCTGTGGAGTCTTCCTAACTGTGAAGTGCCTCTGGATCCCTTCATCTTCACACAATTTCAGAAACATATCGTTCTTGTATTCCCCTCCATTATCTGATCTCAGAACCTTAATCTTCCTTCCAGTCTGGTTTTCAACTTTCTTCTTCCAACTTGTGAACAATGTCAAAACTTCATGTTTGTGTTTCATGGTATACACCCAAACTCGTCTGGAGTAGTCATCAACAAATGTAACAGACCAGTGTCTACCACTCATAGAAGGTGTCTGAGTAGGGCCCCAAACATCTGTGTGCACATAATCGAGGATACCCTTTGTCTGATATACAGCTGTACCAAATTTCACCCTAGTTTGCTTACCCAAAACACAATGTTCACAAAATTCCAACTTGCACCCTTTAGCATCTTTAAGCAACCCTTGCTTCACAAGCCCCTGCAAGGCCCTTTCTCCTGCATGCCCAAGTCGCATATGCCACAACCTAGTAGAGTCGGGAACAACCTGTTTAGGCCTTTCAGTTACACTGGCAGCCTGACCCAAATATGTTTTTCCCTGCAAGAAAAACAAGTTCCTTTTCCTTTGCCCTTTCATCACCACGAGTGATCCACTAGTCACCTTCAGAATGCCACCTTCACTAGCAAATTTCAATCCACTGGCTTCCAAAACACCAAGTGAAATCAAATTCTTTTTCAAATCTGGAACATACCATACATCTGAAAGCTCCCTAATAAGACCATCGTGCATTAGCAATTCAATCTTCCCGATTCCTACCTTCTTACAAAGTGCATCATTTCCCATCAAAACTACCCCACCATCCATATACTCCAAAGAAGTAAACCACTCCTTTCTCCAAGACATATGATAGGAGGCTGCTGTATCAAGAAACCATACATCTTGATAACGTGAGGGACTAGTAGCAAGTGCATAAGAAAAATCATTGTCACTATCTACATTATCAACAATCACATTTGCAGTCGAATTTCCCTTATTTCGTAGCTTAGGACAATCCTTTTTCCAATGCCCCCTTTCATGACAGAAAACACATTCATCTTTGGCTGGTATCTTTCTGTCCTTTGAAACTCCTCTCGATTTGGAACGAGATTTGTTTCCTTTATTCCCAGATTTGGTCTCAGATCTGGTCTCAGTTCTGCCCCTTACAATCAATGCCTCAGAAGTTTCTCTATCAACCATTTTATCCCTTCTCCTAGTTTCATTATTCAACAGAGCATTTGCAACATCTTCATATTTAACAGTGTCTTTTCCATATATTAAAGTGGTTGCTAAATGATCATAACTTTCAGGTAATGAATTCAACAGAATTAGGGCTTTATCTTCATCTTTAATTTGCTCATCCAAATTTAACAAATCAGCCAATAATTTATTAAATGATTCAACATGAGCGTTCATAGACATACCTTCAGTATAGGTAAAGCGAAAAAGTCTCTTCTTCAAATACAGCCGATTCTCCAAACTTTTCCTCATGTATTTGTCTTCGAGTTTCTTCCACAGCACCGCAGCAATGGTATCCCTCATCAAATCATACTTCTGAGCCTTCGCGATAAAGAGCCGAATAGTCCCACACGCAACTCGATTCAACTTCTTCCAATCTACATCGGACATATTCTTTGGTTTTTCTACCTCCAAAGCAACATCTTGTTCTTGTTGAACAAGAACATCCAACACCTCACACTGCCACATCCCGAAATTGTTTGTTCCATCAAATTTTTCAACTTCAAATTTTGCGTTGTGAATCGTTGTTCTGGACGAACTCGATCCCACAACATCCTTGGTTGCATCCGCATCACTCGCCATCTCTCTCTAGGTCGAACCGAAAGCTCTGATACCACTTGTTGTGCGGAATACGAATCAAACAACCAATCAAAGAGAGAAACAGCGAGAAAAACAGAAAACAAACAAACACAAGGACACACAGATTTAATGTGGTTCGGCAAACAAGTGCCTACATCCACGGGGCGGTTGGGGTTTCTTCTTCAAATAATCACCAATGGGTGAAACAAACCCTTTACAAGAGATGACGGCTGCAAATCCGAATTAGAGGTCTCTCTTTTACAAAACCCTAATTGGTGTATTTATAGGAAAACTACTGGGCCTTTCGAAATGGGCCATTTCTAGTTCACAAACCCGTCTCCAGTCGACTGGTCTTCTTACCAGTCGACTGGTCTTTAGTTCTGGACAGTCGACTGAGACACATCTCCAGTCGACTGCTGCTGCTGTATCCTTAGCCTTTGAAACTTCTCTCTGGACGGTCGACTGACTCCATACCTCAGTCGACTGATGTACTGAAACTTCCGATTGCTGCAGATACGATGGATATAAACAAACTGAACCAGAATCGTGCCATTATCCTACAGTACCCATACAGAAACTCAACCTTCACCTAGTTTCACTGCCGATGCAGTTGGAAGCAATACGTTGAAATGCTTCCCTTCCTCGGTTATCTCATAATACTAGTGAAGCTTTTCTGCTTCCTGCAAGCCAGATAAAGTAGGGTGAAACTAAACTAAAAACATGCTCTGGATGGATGGCTTTCCTCTGCAGACCTGGTCCTTTCCTCCAGCAACACCCATCTCTGAAAATCAGATATGTAGACTATTAGAACATATTACAGAATATTAAAGAGTATTAATCAGGAAGTAATATTGGGGAATAGTATTACTGCCATTAGTAAGTAATATAGTCTACGGATGTAACTTGGGATTAAGTTAGCCTGAGGAATAAGTTTTGCAAGCCTATATTATGAGACCTTGTAATCACTACAAATCATCCAATAAAATATCGTTTTTTTCATTACTGTCTACTGTACGTTTACCACTAGTGACATCAACTCGCCCGAGGGAAGAAGGAAGAACATCAGGATATGGCAATAACACCTACAAAAAAAAGCCATACGTGCAAAATTTTGGGTCAACTGCATAAACCTGTTAGGGTTTGTGCATCCAATACACGATAATCGGTTGAAGATAGACGAGAAGAGTCAAAGTGGGAACAAGCAGGTCTAGAGTAGTTTGAAGCTACAGGCAGAGTTTCGGTCGACCGCACCCACGACCGCACCTCAGGAAATGTACGGTCGACCACGCAGTCGACCGTCTCACTCACTGCTTCAACCCTAAACACTTGAAGAGGCGACCGATCGACCGCGTAGTCGACCGACCTACACTCTGTTGGACCCTGCACAGTCGAAGGCAATGAACCGATCGACCGACTTGGTGTTGCGGTCGACCGTCCCGATGCTATTTGATGAGCAGCTGAGATTGAAAGTTGAGAAAATCTATATATATTGTATTGTGTACGATTTTAGGGTTATGTGAAAAGAAAATAGAGATCTACCAGCCATCTTTGAGAGAGGGAGATAAAGTTAAACCCTACACCTTGGGGGTGAGATCTTGAGAGATTTGTAAACCTATTCTTCATATTTCTAGTGGAAATCGCAGGAGTACCTCTGCGCGGGAAAGTAGCCATTGTTTTGGGTGAACCTCGAAAAAATTTCGTGTTCTTGTGTATTGCTTTTGGTTGTTCTTTGTTCTCTTGTTTTAATTCTATTGTTCTTGCATCTCATCATCGTTGTTGAGTTATTTCGCAGTTAGAATTCAATAAAGTGGTATCAGAGCTACAGGTTAGTAGTATTGATTGAGAAGGGGTACAAGAGTAGAGTCAAGGAGTTCGATGGAACGTATTTCACAATGTGGAAGAACCAAATGATTGAGTATCTCCGACAGAAGGATCTAGATGATCCGTTGTTTGGTTTGAAACCAGAAGGGACAGAGGTCGATCCGGTTGCATTGGCGGCTTGGAATAGATTGGATCAGAAAACGCTTTGGCAGATTCCCCGTATCTATGCTTCATAGGCTATAATCCACAGTTTTCGGGAATCACAGGAAATTCCATATTTCACTCTTTTAGCCATATCTTGTTGACTATATAGTCCACAATTTTCGGTCAATTTAGGAAAATTCCATATTTCACTATTTTGGGCCCATTCTATGGATTATATATAGTCCACAATTTTTGGTAGTTTTTTGCAAAAAAAATTACGTATTTCACTGTTATTATGTGGGCCCACAGTCTTCGACCGTTTTTCGTGAAATTTCGTATTTTATTGTTTTGGCCACATATTATGGGCAAGTTTTTATCAAATTTCGAGAAATTCCGTATTTTAAATTTTTTTACCACATTTTGTGGACTTTAGTCCACAGCTGTAACGTTCATTCCCATAAATAAATATTTTCTGGATATTTTCTGTATTTTGATTAATTATAATTTACCTTGTGTTAAATTCGTTTTGGATTAACTATTAAAATATTTTCAAATCAGAAATTTTATTTATTTCAAATAATTGTACATTTTAACTTTAATTTCTATTTCTATTTGATCGACTATTTATATTATATATTGTTTGGATCATTTTAATAAATCTGTTAAACTCGAATTTGCATTTTGATATACATATATTATTATTATTACTATTATCAATATTATTTTTGTTAGTGTTGTTATTTGCAGTATCATTATTTTTATTGTTAATATTATTATTATTATTATTATTTTATTTTAAGCCGAACATACTCTATTTTATATGTATTTATTATTTGACTTGATGTATATGTATATGCATGTTTTATAAACCCCTATAATACTTATTATTTTTCCCCTATTGGATTTAAACCTATTAATTGATTTATAACCCAAAACCCATTACCCATTCTCCTATTGGATTATCTACCCAATAACCCAAACCCAATAACCCTACTATATAAACCTAACCTATAACCCCACACCCTAACCCTACCCTAGTTTTCCTGTGCTAACCCGCTGCCAACCCTCACCCTTTGTCATCCCCTACCTCCCCCTTTTCTTCTCCCGATCATCTCTCCGTCGATCCATCCTCCTACTCTCGTTCACTGTGCCGCAGTCGAGCCCTTTCCCCTGCCGACTGCTCCTCGTCGAACCCATCGGGTCACCACAGTCGTGACCACCCGTCGCTACCCAACTCCTTGCCGCACCTCCTTTGTTCTCCCGCCGAAACAGAGCAACGTCAGCATCCCCTGCATCATCTCCGTCCTCGTCTGCAACCTCTCCGCTCCTCCCTCCTACCCTCATCACGCCCTGCTCGCCTGCCTCCCGTCAACCTCACCGCCGCTTCACCCTCGACCGCCCCAGTCGCCTCCTCGACTGTGTGCACTCTGCTTCCTCCTAACGTGACTGCAGCCAGCCGCCCTGCCTCCCGTTAGTACGCCGTCACCGAGCCCCTGAGCGCCTTGCACTCCGCCTTCCTTCGACCTCCTCTGTTTCCTCTCCAAAACAGAGGAGCACCCCCCCTCGTCAACCTCCGCCAGTGCCCTTGCCGTCGCTGCCCCGCCTTGCCCTCGTCACCCTGAGCTCCGCCATCGACTACCCAGCACTCGACGACCCCCTGGCTGCCACTGTCTCTGTGTTCCACTAATAGAGCTCCCCTTCAACCGTGACCGTCCGTTTCCCCCTTGATCATCTCCATCACCATTAGTTTTGAATCTCGGTCGTCCGATCACCATCATGATTGGGATTTAGTATTGGTGTTTGCTGTGTGTGAGAAGAGGATTGGATCTTGCTGCTGTTTGCTGTTGTGCGTGCTACGTGCTTCGCACGTGTTACTTCGCTGCCCATGCTTGCCGGTGATTGCATGTGTGTCACACGGGTTTTGGGATTCACACATGCTTGCATGTGTCCGTATTCGTGCTTCGTTTTTCGGGATTCTCATCCTGTTATTTGTTAGTGTTCGGATTCACCGTCGTTAAGGCAACTGTCTTCTTGTACAATTCGTTTGTTCTAGTACAAGCTTTTATTTAAAAATACTGCAAGTAGATTATAGTTGTGACTCACCTTTGGCTTATCATTTGATGATCTCATTCTACTGCTTATCAATTTCATGATCATAAGAGTCACAATCTTTCGTTGATACGTTCGTTTTACAACTCGTATAATTATAATACATTTCATGCAAGAATATCCTTGTTTGTTACTGTTCCTGTCTTTGCTTGCCGTTTTGACCCCGATAACATCAGAATCTGGACTTGAGTTCTAAACATAAAATGTAACCCTAGATGTCTAGTTTACTACCCTTTTGACAGAATTGAATTCCGAGTTATGGTTTGTGAATTATCCCTATTTTAGTACTGCTGTGTCGTAGAATTCCAGATTCACAAGTTTGCTGCATCACTTTGTTTTACAATTAAATTAACTATTCTACCTGTAAGATAATGACTTGAAATTTTGTATGCTGATACTAGACACACTAAAGAACCTTCCCTAATTTTTCTAGAATTAATTAATGAAGTTTCAGACCTGTTTCATAATTATAAACACAATTTTACGATTCTGGCTGAATACGAATCCTGTGTAGTTTGCTGTTTTGACACCAGTTGCTATAACTTTTTTGTACCTTGTTTATATGCGCTGGATTCAATAGAGAGTCTAATTTTCAAATTTTCTGACGGATCCAAATTTGCATTCCTGTGGTAGCGGAAATCTCAGTTTTGGTGCAGCAACGTCTTGCTATCCAGAATTTGTATTTTGCCATGTTTAAATATTTGCATGTTGTTTCTTACATTTTGTGATTTAGAACATTTTCCTTGCATCATATGAGCCCTTGATACATCATTGACTTGTCCCGATTTTGTTCTCGTTATCTCTTGATCATACTTATTTTGTAATAAAAAGTAACAAGCTGGGGTTAAGGAAAAAATCAAGTAGTGGACAATATAGAAAAGTGTACTCGGAAGGGGGCCCGTGTTTCCCTCATTTGGTTACATGATATGATTTGGATTACATTTGGATAATTTGGATTACATTTGGATAATTTGGAATACTTATATAATTTGGATTACATTTGGATAATTTGGAATACTCATATAAACTTTTATATGAGATGAACGGGGTTTAGGGTACTGGGCTTTATGCCCACTCGACCCGGTCCAACAATTAAACATATAACACGTGCAAAGCACGTGTTGCCCCATAGAACATTATACACAATAATATTCTATTATATTGAGAATATACTTATATATCCAACAATCTCCTCCTATATTCTCAATATATTAGGCAATGCCCCGTTAAATTATTGGCTCACAAAAATAATATAGTTCACAGACTAAATCAATTATAACTCGAATAGTTCAAATGAGCCAAAACCAAAACAATCAAATAGTTCAAAGACCATATCAAAACAGAATAGTTCACAATGACTAAACCAACTAGAGAAACCTGTCATAGTTTCAAAATCAACCAAAGCAAATAAACTTCAAGAACAAAATATGAGTTTTAAGCTCATAAACACAGGAGTCTTAAACCCAACAGAAGTTTTATCAAGCAAGTGACAAATTTATTCTTTAGATAAATAAACCAAAACTATATCCTTACAAACTGCTTTATGTTTACTCCTCCATTTTGAGCAAATCATTATTCTGAAATCTATGTTGACAGATTCAACTCCTCCATCTTTGCTAGCTTATTAAAAACAAGAATATCAAGAGACACGTCTCTAAGAATTCTAGTGAATTTCATAAAGTATCTAGTTCCACTAAAGAACTAAGTACAATTCAACGATAGCTTAGTAAGATGTAACGCAAGCATCACAATCAAGTTTCTTTAAGATAAAGAACAAGAACTATTATAGTTTCTGCACAAGAACTATACTATGTTTCATATTGGAATGATAGAATAGTCAAATCAATTATGGTTAATTCTGAATCATCAAAATTGGAATGAAACATGAATCTATAAAAGAGTTATATCATCAAAATTGAAATGATATAACAACCATTCTAAACATCGGAAACACATCGACAAGTTTTCATGCTCTCTTTTGGAATAATGAGATGATTCTAAGTAAATTATGATAATATATAACATCATCAAAATTGGAATGAAATTATATATTAACAGAATTTACATAGAACTTTTCAAATTATATAAAGCATGTCAACTGCCTAAAATTGATGCTTCAGTTTGAACTTCTCTATGGCTCCAGTTAGATTCTAAATCTCAAAACAACTTGGATGTTAAAGCTTTTGACTCAATAGCTTTTAACTCCATTTTCCCCACAGTTTTGATAATTAGATCACTTTCAAGTCTCTTAGCAAGAGCATTGGCCATACTTGTCACTATTGCACTTTATCTATGAGAAAGTTCAACTAGGCTTCTTTCAGCCTTAATATACTCCTCTTACTATTATAGAGTGAGTTATGAGCTACAGTGCATTATAGCTTGATAGTCGCATAACAGAATTAGAGAATTTACATTAAACTTTTCAAATGAATGATTAGCAATAAGTTATTCAATCCACTCAGCCTCTTCTCCTGCAGAGGATAACACAAAGATCTGATTTCTTGGATGAGAACGCAATGCTTGTTTGCCTTTTAATCTCCATAATTTTCTGCTCCTCCTAGTGTGAGCACATATTAACTAGTTGTCGACTTCCACTAAACTTTGAATAGCACAAAGCAAACTCTTGAGTACCACTTAGGTATCTCATTAGCCTCTTAAGGGCACTCAAATGTGTATGGGATTATTAGTGAATCTGCAGATCATACCTACCTCAAAAGCTATGTTTATTCTAGTGTAGATCTTTGTATACACGAGACTTTCAATTCTTTTAGAATGATCTACCTGTCTCATAGTTGCACCATCATAAGGTGTCAACCTTTTATCATAATCATAAGGTGTTTCAAAACACACTTTCCATCACTATATCCCTACTTTTCAAACACATTATTGATTTATCGAGTTTGACTAAGGGTTATCCCTTGCCAACCAAAACTCACCCTTATATATAATATGGTGTACACACCACTTAGGTGCTAAATTTATTTGGATAGCACAATTTTAACTCCATTTATAATAGAGATGTCACTTCCTATCAACAAGCATGTCAATAAAACCAAGTAAATAATAGCCATTATATTTGACACACCACAAAGTTAAAGGCATTGATCTGAATTACTTAATTCATATACTAGGCTCTTTGAAAAATTTGTCATATTATTTATACGTTAGCTATATTACATGTTTTAAAGCATACGATGATTTTACTAAATTGTAAATCTTGTTCCCTAAACATATTAGTCCAAAACTTTCCAGTACAAAATTGTTTAGTACAAAATATCAAGTACAAAACTTTTTAAATATCCTTTATGAATGACAAAATTTTCAATAGATGTAAGGGTAAGAAGAATACTTATTGTAGCAATATGACGAACATGTGAGTAGACAACAAATCAGTCTACCCCATTTATCTCAGCCAATTCTTAAGCTACTAGAAGTGCATTAAAATTGATACTGAACAATCAAAATTAAGTTTCTTATACAAAACCCCACTTACTTACTATAGTTTTAGCCCATTTCGGCAGATCAACTAATTTAATGTATTATTGTATAACACAAAATCATCTTATTGTCTACTAAAGACTCTTCTTGGCTCATTTGTCATTCACGTTTTTAAGTATCAGTAAGGCTGATTCTTGATTCCAACTATGAATCATTGAACGTGTCTGTAGGACTAGATTATTTCATACATTTATCTTTGATGAACACATCCTCAAAGATCTGCAAGTCTAGATTTTTTTAACACAAATTAGATAGATCCAATATTTGTCTACAGAACTACATTCTGCACTTTATAAACGCACAAATATTTGTTGTAGGTCATACTTTAGGCCTTCTAGGGTTATGTACTCTAACAGAAGTATCACAACACAAAATTTCACTTTAACAAAATTATTTGTGTTTTCATGCCATGATCTACAAGGTGTATTCAATTTAAAGTGTAGTAACACATTAGAGATATGATTAACAATACAATATCACTCATAATTACACAAGACAAACAATAGTCAATAATATAGAATTCAACATTTTACTAAGTATTTGATTCTAACTTTTATCAATACTGTTTGACTGTTGTAAGTAGAGTGCAGTAGAGATTATTCTCAATGCAAACTTCTCTAAAGTTGTTAAAACATATTCACCACCTCTATCAAATCTGAACCCTTGATTTTTAGCATTCAACTATAATTTTTAATTCATTAAGAATAATAAATGCTTCATTCTTCATATATATGACAGACTTATATTAATCATCTACAAAAGCGATTAGATACTTCTGACAAATAATCGTCTCATCTAGTCACAAAGCTACTGAGATCACAAATATCAGAATGTATTGACTTAAGTAGTTGTGTGCTCCTAGAGACCATACTAAATGATTTTATGGTGATCATAATCTGAGCACAATTTTCATATTTGTCATCTTTATGGAGTGCCATTTAGCAGAGTTGTGAGTTTTAATAAGAACAAACAATTTAATATATAGTTCATAGTGATTCTAAATTTCAAAACAACTTGGATGTTAAAACTTTTGACTCAGTAGCTTTTAACTCCATTTTCCCCATAGTTTTGATAATTGGATCACATTTCCTCACAAACAATTGAATATATTGTTCTCAAATCCTAGCCAAATATGCTATTGTTCAAGAACACAATTAGAACTATTATTATTAATTGTCTCATTTGTTAAACTCAGCTTATACATGCGATTGACAATATATGCACATTATAAGAGTTAATACAAAATTACTCTATTACATTTTACAAAATTATTTGCTTTCTCTAGTGATTCTAACAATGTCCACGTGCTCAAACAAATTGAGCTATATTTTTCTTTATTCGTTCTTCATCATCTTCGAAACACTAAGCGAGATAATGACTCATATTTTATAAATAAATTTTGCACGCACAGTACAATGAACGATAAAGAACAAAACGTAAATAATGGAGTCATATTCTGCATTATAGAATGCTCCTATCTAAGTTAACGATATTTGTTATAAATCTTATACAAAAATTTTAATTATAAGAGAAGCAAATATATAATCTCCCACAAACTACAAACAATGAATTTGTCAAAATATCTATACACATAGCATGATAAAGTACTTAACGACCCTAAACATGCTAGTTTTCAAGGCGAGAATAACTATGATCTAAAAATCTCAAATATGTGATCAAACGCACACAGCATTAACCCATTCATCACATGAAAATACTAAGAGATTAGAGCAGATCATACCGACACTTCAAGTTAGAAGTATTTTCCAAATTCGATGGAGAAGCCTGCATAGTGCAGACTTATTATATCGTGATGCAAATCCATCGTCTCCAATACACACAATTTGTAAGTAACTTTGAAGTTCCTACATTTATCAAAATTGTTAAAGATTAGCCAATTAAACGAATTATCAATACTATCTAATTCACAACAATTTAATTGGAGATGCAAATTTATAATTTAACTTATCAAAATGGATATTTGATTTTAGCACATAGCTAAAACAATTGTTCAAATTTGCATTTAATTAAACAATGCTTAATACGAAGAAATAATTAAATAACAATTTAAATTTGGTCAAGAACTTATCTTTAATTTAGATCTATCCAGGTCTGATTCCTTTTGACTGGATATGAATATGGATCTGCTCCAATAGTCCAAACACCAAACACCAAAAATGTCCAATCAAAAAATTGGATCTGAGTTGTTTACTTCTTCTCCTTCTATCTCACAAGAAGAACAATGGAGAAGAAAGTGGAGGAAGAGGCAGCATCGATGGCTGGGTTCGGCGACCTCCGGCAATGGCAGACGCGACCCCAGCGTCAGGGGCGGCGGCAACTCCTAGCCGCGGCAGCTGCGGCTCCTCCACCACCTCGATCTGATCCGATCAAACCCCCAAACAGCAACAACAGCACCCGATCAAGAGGATGAAGATGACCGAAAGCCACGACCTGGATCTGCGGCGCTCTACTTCGACAGCGCGGCCAAAAAGGGGAAGGTCTTCGTCGGCAATGGGTAGCCCTTCGATCTTCCTCGACAACGACATCTACAGTTGCAGATGACTGCGACGACTCCAGCTACGGTCGCGATCGTTGATAGCGACGACTGCGACGACAGTCGTGATCGATGACCGGTGATGGCGGCTATAGTCAAGATCGACAGTTGCAGATGTGGTTGTTGAGCGGCGGCCAACGACAGGGGTGAGATTCCGACGAACCCTCTCTCTCTCTCTCAATCTCACTAATATCTTAAGATTGTTAGAGATCAAGATGAGTAATTAGGGTTAGGGTTTTATCTCATAGCCGCTTAAGATATTATACCCTGCTTATCAGTATTGAAATATCACAGAGCACTACCTCTAGACCAGCTTTTATATGAGATGAACTGGGTTTAAGGTACTGGGCTTTATGCCCACTCGACCCGGTCCAACAATTAAACATATAACACGTGCAAAGCACGTGTTGCCCCATAGAACATTATACACAATAATATTCTATTATATTGAGAATATACCTATATATCCAACATTATCATCCTGACCCCTCCAAAAATTGTAGGGCCTTTAACTCTTGCTTTCTCTCCCAAGTGAATGAACCAGATCTCAGACATTTTTGTAAGCTAATTAAGCGGCTACCTTCCCTTCTGTTGTTTCTTGGCAATTCATGAGAGAGTATTCTATACGGAGCAGGGCCCCTGAATTCCCGCGGGGGGGAGGGAGGGGGGGGGCAAAAGGCACAAATAATTATTTTTAGGAGCCCTAATTACAATATAATTTTTTTCGTGCAAAATGTGTCCCTATATTTACAAGGGAAATACACATTTAGAGGGCCCTAAAATTGCAAAAAAATCGGGGGCCTGCTACCTCAAGATGGGAGTCGGCCCTGATACGGAGAATGCCCAAAACCTGGCTCCCTAGGAGGTAAAAACTGTCTTCCATCTTCAACAGACATGTTCTTCATCTGACCATGATTCATCACCACGACTTGATGATCGTATTCTTCTATAAACATCCCCTCCATCAAAACCATCACTTGTGACATACTTTCCTCTACCCATTCTTTTAGGTGAAGGATCATAATAATCCAAATCGGCATCCATTCTAAACATCTCTCTGGGAGGGCTCCCATCATGCCTAAACACGCGAAGATCTACAGCTGGGGACTGCTAACTCTTTCTTTATAAGCCTCTAGTGCACAAAACCATAGCTATCTTCATATGATGGAAGCTCATGACCTCGTGATGCTTGTCCAAATTCAGCATATCCACTTCCACAAACTTCTTGAAACTCTTATCATTGAACTTATCATGTGAAGCATCAATCTTGTCAACCCTCTTTCCTGTAAGACCAGTAACAGTAATAGATGGATCAACAATTATATCCCTACCCTCATCTCGGTGGCCATACACCATTCCCTGATACGGGCCATCTAATGGAGGATCAACAATTGTCTCCCTGCGTTCATCTCGGTGGCCATACACCATTTCTGGGATACAGGTCATCCAATGGAGGATCAACAATTGCATCCTATGCTCATCTCGGTGGTCATACACCATTTTCTGATATGGGTCATCCAATGGAGGATGAACAATTGTATCCGTACACTCACCTCAGTGGCCATACAATGGAGGATCTTGTCTCCCTGCGCTCATCTCAGTGGCCATACACCATTCTCTGATACGGGTCATCCAATGGAGGATCAACAATTGTATCCCTACGCTCATCTCAGTGGCCATACACCATTTTCTAGTACAGGTCATCGAATGGAAGGTATACACAGTCATCCCTCCCTCTATGACCAAGATCATCAAAATGATAGTCCAAGGGTTGCCCCCTAGCCGGCAGGCTCAGTGGCACCCTCCGCATAGGATCAGAGAGTTGCACTCGATTATAACCCCTACGCTCCACAAGGTCATCCGAGTACTTCCTAACACCACCATGATCACCAACTCCACTATATAACTCCACAAAACTGGACGAAGATTGACCCATGAACGACGATGTCATCTGAGAAGGAGGGAAAGCAACATCCCTAGAACAAACCCTCTCCTCACAATTACCATCATAGAAATCCCTTGACCCTTCCCGATACCTAGTCACCCATCATCGAGACTGCTACTACCAATGTTTCTCATATTCCCAAAAGAACGTTCACGGTATCTAGTCACCCCACCATCAACACTACCACGACCCCCAATGCTTCTAGCATTCTGAACATTCTCAGTACAGCTCCTAATCAGATAATAAGAAGGGGGTTTCGGATATCCCCTATTTCCATTTCTCTTTCCTTTTTTTTGAATATAGGTGACATCGTCACCGTTTCATTAATGAAAAGTTTTTTTTATCGTAAAAGGTTGGCGATTGCCCCCCGGTGTTTCATTAAAAAATTTAACAAAACAAACAACAAAAAATAAGGCTTATAAAGTTCAGATCCCAACAGGTTGGGTTCTGAAATTCATACACCCCAACCAACAAACGAAAATACAACGAAACCTAGTCCTACTGATCGGCCACCACCGCCAGAACAACTTTCTCGTGCCAATTTGGGCTCACTCTCTCACTCAGTCCCTCGCTTGTACGCCGTTTATCTTCTCCAACTATCGTACGCTCTTCCTTGTCGCCCCCAGTAGTGACCCATACGACAAGCGTAAGCACCATATTAGAGACCCCGCAGGCACTCCACCAATCTGACAACTCCATGTCAAGATTGAGTCCTCGTTGTCATCCCCTCGCTTCACCTTCGACGACTCTCACCGCAACCTCGCAACGAGGGTAGACGTCGCACCTGACCCCTACGAGCCCTCTGACATGAAAGAACCAAAGGCACCTCTCACCTTAACCTACCAAGGTCAAAGTAGAACCCAAACTATAAAATTGCCCGACAATCGTCGCCTACACCAACTAGAAAACATTTTGTTGCTAATTATAAGTCGGTTGTAATTTGGATATTAGGAATAAATTTGGATCTTAGGAACTCCACGTCAACTCAAATTTCAAAACTCAATTTGAAATTCAAATCTCCCTCCTACTGCAGCACTCCCAAATCAGAAAACCCCCATCCCCCCACTCTCTCCCCGACCTCCCCCATGCCTCCACAGCAGCCCCAACTACCCCGTAGTTCGCCGCTCACCGCTCCACGCTGACGCTACGTAGCACTCCCACCACCAGCCCGATGCCACCAATCCGAGCACCGCTACGATCTGTGTCGCCATCCCCGATGACGCCAGCCCCAGTCAGCTCATCCCCCAATTACAGTCACGAACAACGAACTACCCCCGCGCGGCACCTTCAGCCCCGCCAAAGATGCGGCATTCTCGAACATTGCCGTCGCATCCCTCTCCGACACCGGAGTAAACCCCAATTGACGACCTCACCGTTGCATCCCTCTCCGACACCGGAACCTATAGCATCTTCATCAAAATCCAAGAGACAGCTTGAAGCTCGGCAAGTTCATCAATCTTGTCAGCCCTCTCAAACAGCAACCCTTCTGATATAACTTCAGCAAAATATGTAGCATACTCAATCTGTGCTTTCTTTCCCAACAACCTCCCAGTATTCTGAATTAAGAGCTTTGAGCTCTCTCTCTCCCATCGCAAAATTCTGCTTGTTTTCACGGATAAATTCGTCTTCCTCGATGAAAGAGAGAGACTGTAACTCACTGTGATTGACTCCTTTGTTTCAAAGACGGTAGTATCAATGAGGTTCTTCAAAATCTGGTGCTTGTTTTCGACTAAGATATCAAGGGCTGGATCTAAGAGAAAACCAAGCACTAGTTTGAGAAAGTGCTTGGTGTCGCATCCCTCTCCGACACCGGAGGCACCACTGCGACAAATGACGACCGGATTTTGAGAAAGAAAAGTAAGGATTTGGGGGAAAAAATAAGAGGGACGAGAAGATGAGAGTTGGGAGAGGGAGGTTGAGAGGAAGCGGGGGGGGGGGGGGGGGGGGCAACAGCGATGAAACCCTAGCCGCCGGCCGCCCCCCAAGCTCAGATCTAGGGTTTGGGTTTTTGGTTTTTTGGGTGAGAGCTTCTCTCTCTAGATTTTCTAGAGAGAGAAACTCCTTTTCAGAATGATATTACTTTCATTAATGAAAAGTTAATGAAACAAGTAGACTGAAATACAACCAACATCAAGTTCTCAATATCTTACATCAACATTAGCATAAAAAACAAAACTATATCTACCATTATCTAAGTCAAGATAACAAGAGACAATGGAAGTCGGTAGATCCCTCCCTTCCCAGCCACCACATAGCTCCCATCGGACTACTCCTCCTCTTCCAATCTTAGCCTCTTCTTCGATCTCAGCTGATCTGTCCAATCATTGATAAAGGAGAACACTTTATGTATGAAGACTTGAAATCTATTATTAATTTGACGAGAGCACAAATCATTACGGTCTAGCCACAGAGCCCACATCATAGCAGCCACAAAGATGTTCCAAATTAATCTATTTTCTTTCCTAATCTCTCTTCCTCTTTCAAACCCAGTTCTTCCGTCTCTAAATTTTTTTACTTATATAAATGGAAATTATTATTTTTTAAATAACGAAACCCTACATTTGGATTAACGAGCGAATCACACAAGAACTAACGATTTTAAAGAAAACCCTAACCCTATTTTTTTTAAGGTGAAATTTGTAATGAAGGAAGAGGGGGATTAGAAAATGACCTTGAGATTGTGATGAAGGAGAAGATGATGAAGGTCCATCGTATACAGGCAACGATCTCACAGATAGCTGTTGTTGCAAAATCTGAAGGTGTTATAGTTATATGTTTTGCGTTTACACCCCTACTGAAATTTGTTTCTGCTACGAAGGGTTTCTTAATCGTTGGAAATTTTAGAAAGAGGTAGAAAAAAGGAAAATTAATGGTCACCCGTCACTGCTACATTAATAAGTCTGTCGTGACATGATACTGATTTCAGATATCTGTGGATGTAGGGTTAGATTTGTTGGATTTGTTGGATCCAGATTTGCATTCCTGTGGTAGCGGAAATCTCAGTTTTGGTGCAACAACATCTTGCTATCCAGAATTTTATTTTGCCATGTTTAAATATTTGCATGTTGTTTCTTACATTTTGTGATTTAGAACATTTTCCTTGCATCATATGAGCCCTTGATACATCATTGACTTGTCCCGATTTTGTTCTCGTTATCTCTTGATCATACTTATTTTGTAATAAAAAGTAACAAGCTGGGATTAAGGAAAAGATCAAGTAGTGGGCAATATAGAAAAGTATACTCGGAAGGGGGCCCGTGTTTCCCTGATTTGGTTACATGATATGATTTGGATTACATTTGGATGATTTGGATTACATTTGGATAATTTGGAATACTCGATATGATTTGGTTAATATGATTTTGTTAATATGATTTGGATTACTTGATACCTGAGTACACAGTCCTATAGAATCCACTACGAAATCTAAACGTAACTTGATTGTATGTACCAACCATGTGGTAAAAATCCAGGACGCATGAAGTGCTACCTAGATAGAATTAAATGAATAGACTTAAGTTGACACTAAACATATGCATGATCATGTCTGTCAGTTTCCTGATTTCGTTACAAGTTACATGATTTTGATGTAGAAGCTACATGATTTTGATGTAGAAGTCACATGATTTTGATTCACAAGTTTGCATGAACCCATGTCCGTTACATGATTTCCAGTTGCAGGTTGTTGTCTTTCCATTCATATGTTTATTTCTAGTTGCATCACACTTGACTTCGTTTTATTTCGTGTTCCTTGATTCATGTCTTTGTTCCTTGTTATACCTTGGTTCTTGTTCTTTATTATATTTCCGTTCTTGTATCCTTGCTTGTGCTACTTGCAGTCCGAACTTGCATTAAGGGCGTCTGTCTTTATTTCTCTATTTTTCTTCTGCATGATATATACAAACTTTAGAGACGAGCTGCCAGAAGGAGTTGGTGAGCTAACGTTCTAGGCTTCGCTTGGGAAAATTTGCTTTAGTTATTTTGTATTTGAGTTTATTTAATTCTTGTTGCTACTTGAAACTTGTAACGGGCGTATTGTCCCGAAGTTTTACTTTTTGATCCAAATCTTGTATTTATTTAATAAGTTTATATTTGTTCAAGTAATTTCTGTTGATTAATAATTTATTCATGCATGCGTGGTTGGGTATATTTTGTTATATTTCTTGTTATGATGTTGAGTCGATCCTACAGCTTATAAATGATGAAAATCATTCGCTGGGCTTTGTCACGTATTCGGATTCCGTATTTCTTTTGGGAAGTGGGGCGTGACAATAGTTTTTGGACAATTTCATAAATTTCATATTTCACCATTCTAGCCACATTTTAGACTTTAGTCCACAATTTTCAGCAGTTTTCGTAGAATTCTGTATTTCACTCTTTTGGCCACATTCTATGTCTAGACCAAAGTTTTCAGTCGTTTTGTGAAATTTCGTATTTCACTGTTTTGAACAAATTTTGTATTCAACAGTTTTCAGTCAATTTCGTTAAATTTCGTATTTCACAATTTACCTACATTTTGTGGGCAATCCATAGTTTTCAGCCAATTTCGGGAAATTTCGTATTTCACTATTTTGGAAAAAATTTCGTATTTCACTCTGTAATCCGCAATTTTCGGGTTTTGGCAAAACTCAGTATTTCACACTTTCGGCGACATTCAATGGACGGTTCCCGTGAAATTTCGTATTTCACTATTTTGGCCACATTTAGCGGGTTATAATCATTTTGTATTTCATAACTATTTCGGCCAGTTTCGTGAAATTTTGTATCTCACCGTTTTGGCTATATTTTGTGGGATCCATATTTTCAGGCAATTTTGTGAAATTTTGCATTTCCCTATTTTAGCCACATTTTGTTGGTTATATTTCACAATTTTGGCCAATTTCGTGAAATTTTGTATTTCACTATTTTTGCCACATTTTGTAAGTTATAGTCCGCAGTTTTCAAACGTTTTCGTAGAACTCCGTATTTCACTTTTTTTTGCCATATTCTGTGGACTACAATCCACAGTTTTCGGTAGGGGTGGCAACTGGGCCGGGTCAACCGGCGACCCACCCGCGACCCGGCCCACGAACCCGGCCCGTTTAAAGCTTTCGCGGGTTCGGGTCGAACCCGGTGAACAGTACCGGGTCGACCCGGGTCGCTATATATGCGAATTGGATTCGCGAAACCCGGCCCACGAACCCGGTCAACCCGCGAATTGGACCCGCCAACCCGCGGGTTGACCCGCGAATTTTTGACCTCCGACCCGTGAATTGGACCCGCGAATTCAACCCGCGGGTCGCCCGTTGGGGTTTGGTGCCGTTGGGAAATAGCCGTTGGGTTTGGCCCGTTGGGCTCGGCAGCACAGCAGCAACGGCTCTTAGCCGTTGCTTGCTTGCTGTTGTTAATTTTTTTTTTGTTTTTTTTTTTGTTTTTACCCACTTCTAACCTTATAAATAGCCCCCAAAAATCTCCAAAAAAATCACACCTTCCTCTCTTACTCTCTCTACTATTATACATCAAAAAAAAAAAAAAATTGAACAATTGTAGTAATCATCAAACAAGTGTACAAGGAGGCGTATACACGATCAAATTTTGGTCGTATCGGAGAAAAAAATTCAACGTCTTCAACTCTCTTCAACCATCGGCTCAAATCTACTTCAACCTCTTCTCAATTCAACTCTTCAATTGCGAAATCG
The DNA here is from genome assembly GCA_017893485.1 of Hemerocallis citrina. Classification (NCBI taxonomy): domain Eukaryota; kingdom Viridiplantae; phylum Streptophyta; class Magnoliopsida; order Asparagales; family Asphodelaceae; genus Hemerocallis; species Hemerocallis citrina. The sequence continues at coordinate 485,711 of JACEHZ010000654.1, read as the reverse complement.
GCAAAGCGCTCCTCCATCTTGTCTATTATTTTCTAATTTTCACGGTTTTTTTATATACGCGTATTCCACGGTGAACGGTATCAAAATATCTCTATCTCTCTACTATTTTTTTTTTTGCGTTGTAGTTAAAATTATTGTTCGTTTTTTGAACTTCTCTATCTCAAGATTCTCAACCCTCTTGTTTTTTAGTTTTTTTTTTGTATAATTCACCGCCACTACTTAGTAGATTTTTTTTTACATACCACATTACTACATTATGTCTAGATCACGCGGTAGCGGTCGTAGCGGACAAGATTCCTCCTCCTCTTCACGTAGGCCACCAATTGTCCCTATTAGTGAGCCCGCCCAAGATTACATTGATCCTACTATGGAACAATGGGGTACACACGACATGGATGTTGTAGGTGGCATTCAAATAGAAGAAGAACAACAACAACAACAACCCGAAACCACACAACCCCGTAGTAGTAGGAAAAGTAGAGGAGAAACTAGCGATTGGCACAAGTTTTATGAGTATATCCCGGACGAAAATATTCCGGGTGTAGGTTTGAAAGTGTGTAAAACATGTAGCAAAACATACAAATTCAAGAGGGGTGACGGCACCGGTACAATTAGTAGACACATACAACATAATCACAAAGAACTCCTTGATCAAATACAAGGCCAACAAAAAATTAACCCTAGGACCGGTCAAGTAGATAGCCACCCTTATGATCCCGAACTTGTTCGTCGGGAAATGGCCCGATTAGTAATTAAGGAAGAGTTACCATTTTCCTATCCCGAGAGTAGGAACTTGGAAAACTTTAATCAAACCGCCTTAAACCCTCATTTTAGGAGAATTCCGAGAAACACTTGCAAATCGGATTGTTTTAAAGTGTATGTTGAAATGAAGGACGCGTTGATTGCAATTTTATGGAGTTTAACTTGTAGGGTTAGTTTAACTTCGGATGTTTGGACGGGTGTCAACAATATTCCAACGATGGGAATAACCTGTCATTGGATCGACAATGATTGGATTCTTAATAAAAGAATCATATCACTTGCGTCGTTGCCGTATCCCCATAGTGGCGACGAAATAGCAAACCGTATTATAGAAATTTGTGATGTTTTTCATATTCGCGATAAAATTATGGCTATTAGTTTTGATAATGCATCTAACAACAATGTAGCAATTACTACTTTAAAATCTGTATTAAACCCTCCATCTGACAAAATTTTTCATGTTAGATGTGCATGTCATATTATAAATTTATGTGTTCAAGACGCATTAAAAATAGCTGATCCATATATACATAAAATTAGAAATTGTGTACATTTCATTGCATTAAAACCAAGCATTCTACAAGAATGGAAAGCTTGGTGTAGAGTTAGGAAAGTTCCTTTTAGAAAATTTCCAAAGGATGTTAGACACCGATGGAATTCTACTTTTGATTTGCTTAATGTTGTCACCGAATATAAAGCAGTTGTAAATGATTTTTGTATCGCACAAAATATGCCTAATTTTGAAATGACTCCCGCCGATTGGTTTTTTGCTGAAGCTTTGTTGAAATTTTTAGAACCTTTTAAAACCGCAACTTTAAAGTTTTCTAAAACATATGAATCTACTTCTAGTAGCATTTTTATTGAATTAGTTAGCATGGTACAAATATTTAACAAAATGTTAAATGATGTCTATATTAGTAACATTGTAATACCTGCATTTCAAAAATTTTTGAAGTATTATTTTCCTCCTCCGATGTTGATTTGTGTTGCTACTGTTATGGATCCCCGTATCAAATTAGAAGGTACGAAGAATTTGATACAAATGTTTTTTGGATTTTTAGAGAACAATGTAGAATTAACAATTGATTGCGATCAGTTTTTAGTTCAGTTTGAAACTACCTTAAATAACTTGTATGATTATTATGATAGACGTTTTGCTTCTAGTGGTACAACTTCTGTAGTTAGTTCTTCGTCTGGTAGTTCTAAAGATAAGGGTAAAAGTAGAATTGGTGATAGAACATTTAGTTTACTTGAACAAATTCAATCTAAAAAACCTAGGACTAATCAACCAAATGAATTAAATTGGTATAACCAACAGGATACTGAGCCTACTATTTCTCCACTAGATATTTTACAGTGGTGGAAAGAACATGAACACACTTTTAGTATTCTGTCAATTATGGCTAAAGATTTGCTAACTCCTCCTGTCTCTACAGTTGCTTCTGAGAGTGCATTTTCTACAAGTGGCAGGGTTCTATCTGATTACAGAAATAGGTTGAAGCCGGAGTCGTTGGAGATGCTCGTTTGCACAGAAGACTGGCTGAAGGCTGAAGATAGGACGCAAGGAAAAGCACTATCAAGTTCAACAAGTGGGAGCAACTCGCCCGAAGATCAACAACAAGAACAACAACAATGACAACACTTACAATAGCTTTCTCTTGTTATGTCAAATTAGAAAACTTGTACTCAATTAAAATTGTATATAACAAATATGTTATTGTATAAAACTTATTTGTGAATTGAATTCTTCATTTCGTTATAAATTGTTCAAATTGTATAACTTAAATTCATATGAATAAAATTCCAAATTTTGTTGTCATTTTCACTCTTTCAATCTTATTATTAGTCTTCACTCTTCAACGATTTTTTTTGTTTATTAATATTATTAATTACTTAGTATTATAATTAAACATCATTTGGGGACATTTGAAGAATTGTAGTATTATTACTTATTATTATTATTACTGAATTTAATGAATTGTATTATTATTACTTATAATACTAAGTATTATTACTTAGTGAACTTAGTATTATTACTTAGTATTATAATTACTTATTGATATTTGATAGTTTTACTTACTTGGGGATATTTCCCCAAAATTACTTACTAATATAATTACTTACTTAGTAACATTCAAACATAATTTTTGAAATATCCCTCAATTTGATACTAATACTACGTAACTTACTTAGTAATATAATTTTTTAAGAATTGTAGTATTCATAATTCATCAAACAAAGATATGATTGTTTGTATACAAGTATACAACATTCAAAAAATTATTATTATTATTATTTTAATTTAAACTAAAAAAAAAAAAAAAAAAAATATTATACGGGCCAACCCGCGGGTCGACCCGGCCCAACCCGGGTTGAGCCCTAAAGGGTTCGCGGGTTGGGCGGGCCACCCATTTGAGAATGTAACCCGGCCCGGCCCGGCCCGTATAGGGGACCAACCCGGCCCGGCCCGGTTATGAATTCGTCCCAACCCGTCCGGGTTGGGCCCGGCCCGGCCCGAGTGACCCGTTCGCCATCCCTAGTTTTCGGCCAATTTCGTAAAATTTTGTATTTTATTATTTTGGCCACATTTTGGGGGCTATATCCACAAGTTTCTGGCCAATTTCATGAAATTGTTTCACTCTTTTGACCACATTTTGTGGATTATACCCACCAGTTTCCGGCAAATTTTGTGAAATTTCAAGTACCAATCTTTTGGTCACATTCCACACTTTTAAGCCGTTTTCGCATAATTTTGTATTTCACTATTTTGGCTACATTTTATGAAAAATATATATTTCACTGTATTGACCATATTTTGTGGACTAGTCTACAATTTTCGGCCAAATTCGCTAAATTCCGTATTTCACTGTTTTGGTCACATTTTGTGGAGTTTTCGGCTGTTTTCGCAGAACTTCGTATTGGCCACATTTTGCCGGCTATACTCCACAATTTTCGATAATTTTCTTGAAATTTCGTATTTCACATTTTTTACCACATTTAGTTTCGTATTTCACTGTTATCATATTTAGTGGGCTTATTGTCCACAGTTTTCGGCCAATTTTGAGAAATTCTGTATTTCACTCATATGCACATTTTATGGGTCCACAATTTTCAGTCAATTTTGGGAACTTCCTACTTCACTATTTTGGCTAAATTTTGTAGGCCATAGTCCCACTATTTTCGACTGTTTTCGCATAGCTCTGTATTTCACTCTTTTTGCCGCATTCTATGGGCTATATAGTCCACAAGTTTCGGCCGTTTCCGTAAAATTTTGTATTTCACTATTATAACCACATTTAGTGGGCTTGTAGTACACAGTTTTCTGCCAATTTTGAGAAATTTTGTTTCACTCTTTTGCACATTTTTTGGGCTATGTACACAATTTCCGGTTAATTTCGAGAAATTCTGTATTTCACTATTTTTGCCAAATTTTGTGGGCTCATAGACCATAGCTTTCGACTATTTTCGCAGAACTCTGTATTTCTCTTTTGGCCACATTATGCGGGCTAGTTCATAGTATTCAGCTGTTTCATGAAATTTCATATTTTGCTATTTTGGCCATATTTAGTAGGCTATAGTCCTCAGCTTTCGGCCAATTTCATGAAATTCAGTATATCACTGTTTTCGCCACATTTTGTGGATTGTCAACAGTTTTTCGTTAATTTTGTGAAATTTCATATTTCACTATTCTAACCACATTTTGTGGGCTATTAGTCCATAATTTTGAACCAATTTCAAAAAATTTGTATTTCACTATGTTGGTCACATTCTGTGGGCTATAAGTCCATAGTTTTCGGCTATTTTTGCAAAATTCCGTATTTCACTCTTTTGGTCACATTCCGTGGGTTGCAGTCCTTAGTTTTCGACCGTTTTCGTAAAATTTTGTATTTTTTCTATTTTGACCACGATTTGTAGGCTATAGTCCACAATTTTCGAGTAATTTCATGAAATTTCATATTTTACTACTTTGGCCAAATTCTGTGAGCTATAGTCTATAGTTTTTTTTGCCAATTTTTGGTAGTTTCAGTATTTCACTTTTTGGCCAGATTTTGTGGGCTTTTGAACAAGCCTAATTGGGTAGTATTCTCCATAGAGCACAATTACTCTTAGACTCTTAGTTGTCTAATAAACTTTTCGTTTCCACTTCTATGGGTATATAGAATCACATGTTTCTTCAAAAGCACTTCTCCACTTAAGTCATCCGTTTTGATTTGCTGAACTCCTCCTGACCTTCTCAATCTCCCTAGTATGATCAATAACTTAACCTCGAGAGCAAAATATTATCTCTTAGCTCTGGGCTCATTGCTTCTCACATCTATCCCATATAATAAGCAAAAAATTTGCATATTCCAAAAATATTACTTTCTATACTTTCAAGAACAATGGAATTATTTTTTCCAAAAAATGACTCAAATTACAAGTGCGTCATTGATATAATAAAGATCCTAAAACTGCACCAGTTGAATGGTGGAAATTTATTTGTAGCACCCGTGTTTGGAACTTCCATTTTTTAATGGTACAATTTGGATGTCCTCCAACACATCTAATATGCAATAGTTTATGGGTCACCTCCAGTGTTATTAATGACGGCCCTTACAGCCGTTATAACATTTAAGATAGGCTACCATTATCGAAATAGACTTCAAAAATCATATAGCGTTTTTGACCTGTTACAATTTTGATAAGACCCATTACGACCGTTATATCACCCATTATCCGATATAACGGCAGATCGTTATCGGCCTGATATTGGAATTTTTTTTATATTTGGTTTCTTTTGGGTTTGGAATCAAACCCATTTGGAACCCAAACCCAATTGATTCTTAATCAACAATTACACGGTAAAAAAAAAAAAAAAAAAAAGCAAAACCTTATCTATGATTTTCCTCATGTGATATGCTCAAACCTAATTTTTACCAGAGCTTTGATGTCACCTCTTTTATACATTATCTGCTCGCTCCGTCTTCTTCTTGCTAAACTTGTTAATTCTTATATTATTTTCCTATATAGTATGTTTAGTCTTTAATATGTAGATATCTTTCTTTCATTTATTATATTGCAATTGGGTTATTTCCATATAACCCAATCACGGTTGTGTTAGTTCCATATAACTCACTCACAAACTATTGTTTCCATATAATTCAGTCACAAAATGAGGCTCATTCCAAAAAAACTACTTTTGTTACTTTCAAGTTTCAATCACTTGAACAGTTGAGCTCAGGTTAAACGTGAACCTTAGTTTGAAAAGGTCATTTCCCCCCAGTTAAAATTACCCCCACCTTGTGGAAAGATGAATAATCAAAATGATAGAGGGTTAAAAATGTCATACCTAGAATGCATAAGATCTAATGGAATATTATATCATTTTTAATTGATGCTAACTAGGAGTAATTTTTTGGAAAGAGCATCACATTGTGAGTGAGTTATAATCCATTGCAATTTCATGTAGACAACTATACACTTTTTTTCATATTGCTTGCTTGAGGTTCCTTGTATTTCTGATTTATAAATATAATGCATATAAAAGTCGTTTAAATCACATTTAACATATATATCTTCAACTGTTATGGCAACCCATTAATTTTTTAATATCACCGATATCCGATATGAAAAATTGTCATCCAATACAATACTGATATCTGATATTTTAAAACCTTGTCATCATCGATATGCCATTTAAAATTTTATGATGCTTTTGGGGAAATGTCCCCAATATATCGAGAGCAATCTGAAATGTCCCCGACAAATCAAATGACATGCCCCGACATGTCGAGTTACAAGTCCTATAAATTGTGCAACTTATGGTAATTGCAATTTACGATTTTGTATAGATAGGTTAGATTATAAATAGTATTATTTGAATTTTATTACTATTATTAGAACATGGCCGGAGCCCCAAACACACCATTTCCCGTAATAACGGGATTATTGGGAGCCAAACTCAATTCCCCCAACCTCTCGCTTCGCTTACTAGCAAAGAGGCTTACCACACGGTAAGTGTTATTTGAATTCAATGGATTATATTTATGGCATCTTATAAGTTTACTAACATCTAGAACCATTAAGAGATAATTTTTATCCTACATGTAATTTCGATATTTACTACATCCCCAAAATCCGCCATCCATCATCCGACACGCATTCTTAGACTGACGCATTACGGGAAATAACAAAAGCACTACTTAAAAATGCTCCATTAGAAGGAAGATCATTCACTGAATCAATCAGTAATCCTAAACAGATATGAACTGCATTTAGTAACAATCCTCATGTAAGCAATTTTGTTGGATAATTGAACAGGAAACAATTGCTATAGTAACACAATGAAACTGATGAACTATAAGGATCATAAACTCGGTAGCATGGAAAATCAAGGACTTCCCAAGTGGACTATGGAACCCCATCCCTGTGAATCCCATAAAAACCTTAATTCTTTTAATTTTTTGAGAATGAAAGAAAACCTAATTCATTCCTCCTGGTTTACATTATAAACCCGGTACATGAAGAAGAAAACTAGTAATAATATATTTGAATCACGAGGCAATCAAATATTCTCAACTCCTTTCGGGCATATCATCCCACATTCAGCTTCCTGCAGCAGCCTCCGTAGCTAACAGTCTTACTCATTAGCTAAAATTATAGAACACCATATAACACTCAGACCTGTGCAAGCCTCATTCAATTATCATCAAGTGGAACATGCTTGTCTAATTTTTTTCATATATCTCGAAAAGACTAATCCAAGTTGTCAAGTGTAAAGTGATGGTATTAAGGAGCAGACCCTTTCCATTGTTGCTCAATCTTAGAGTTCAGAGTCTGTGTCAGCATAATCTTTCCTTGTTTGTCAAGTGAAATTACATAACTTGCAACTGTTATAGTAGTCTTACTAAATCCCTAATGTCTAACCAAATTGAATATCTTACTCACATAATCTTGTACCTACGTTGAACCTGAAGCATACATAACTGAGCAGCTAATGAGATGAAGCACCATTATCTGACATATGTTGTATTACCTAGCACCATGGACTGTTTTCTAGAAAGAAAGAAAAAAAGTTTAAAAATTTCCTGGTTTAACCCATCTTCTAAAAAGCTACTAAATAACAAAATAAATGATGTTTTATTTCCAACTTCAGGAAAACGTCCAGTAATTCCGAAGAATTAGTTCTGCAAACAGCCACAATCATTAAAGGTTAGTAGCTCTTCAAAATACTCCCTACCTTCACATGCTTATCTTGTGGGCTAATAATAAAAAATATAGAACAAAAGAACTAACCCATGTATCAGGACCAGATTTACCATAACCTTATACAGGGAAGGGACATCTATGTAACTAACTATCAAATTTCTATAACCCAAACAGGAACTTTCTAAAAGTGCCTGCAACTAAAAGCGATCCCAGGACTAACTCTAAATGCATAATCCCTATCAGGAAAAAAGGATGACCTGTGCATAGTCTCTTGACACAGTAGGTATAAATATATGGAATGAGTCGTAAATGTCCTTTCTAACGCATTGGTCAAACGGCAAAAATTACTCTAGAATCAAAAAATGTTGAGTAAGCAATTGTTCAACATTGACATAAATGAAGAAAACAGACCTGCACGTGCACAACACAGCAGGAGGCTGGATTTCCCTTGATCATGTTTGTACATTTTCTGTATGTGTGGGCTCTCATTCAACAGCTTAGAGAAAAGAAGGCACTATGAACTTGATTCTAATGGAGGATCTTTTTTTTCACGGCGAACAGAATCTGTCAAAACTAGGGATGGCATCGGGGCCGGGCTGGCCCGGGACCGGCCCGGCACGGCCCCCCTTAACCCGGTCCAGCCCTTGAACCGGCCCCCCTAGAACCGGTTCAGGGCCGGTCCCCCCAAAACCCAAATCAGCCCGGTCTAGCCCGGCCCGCTAGTGAACCGGGACCGGTTGAACCGGCCCGTGCGGGCTCGGGCCGGGCCGACCGTTGGGTATTTTAATTTTTTTTTCTCCAGAAAATATAAAAAAAATCAAATTACCAAAATACCCCCCAACGGATTTATAACGGCTAGTTTTGGGGGGTACTTTAGGAAATCAAAAAAATTACATTTTCTATAAATACAACACCATTCCTTTCATTTCTCTTCACCAATTCACTCAACTATCTTTCTCCCTACTATTCTTTCCACAATCTTTCAAGTGATCAAGATCAAATTTGAAGGAAGGAAATCAACAACAATCAAAGTGTTCAACTCATTCAACATTCAACAACAACAACTCAAGTCTCATCTTTCTCAACAACAACAACTCAAGTCTCAACTTTCTCAACAACAACTCAAGTCTCAACTTTCTTACGGTATTTTAGTATAATTTTAATTTGTAGAATTAACATATCATACTACTTCTTTATTGTCATATAATTTGTGTTTTCTTGATCTTCTTTCTCTCATTTTTTTAGATTTTATTTTTAATTTTGGTAAAGTGTTAAAAGAAACATACACTACTCATTTTAGTATAATTTTAATTTGTAGAATTAACATAGCATACTACTTCTTTATTGTCATATAATTTGTGTTTTCTTGATCATCTTTCTCTCATTTTTTTTAGATTTTATTTTAAATTTTGGTAAAGTGGTAGAAGAAACATACACTACTCACTCACTACTTCATTTTTATTTTTTCATAGTTAAATGGCCTCTAATCGATTACGCGGTGGTGGTAGGCATAGTAGTCAAGAATCTACTAGTCATCACATTCCTTCCATTCCTAACCAATATATAGATAGTGAAGACACATTTATTAATTATGATAGTTTTTCCGATTTGAATGAAACATGCTCAAATCCTATAGAAATAGAAGATCATGTAGAACCGCAACACTAAGATCACTAAACACTAGAGTTTCATTGACATCGGATGGGTGGGTAGGAGTAAACGGGGCTCCAATGATGTGTGTAACATGTCATTGGATAGATTCGGATTGGTTACTTCAAAAGAGAATAATTTCTTTTGAATATGTTAGGTACCCACATAAGGGTGAAATTATAGCCGAACACATTATGGAAGCATGCAATAATTTTTTTATTCATGATAAAGTGTTTGCTATTGGTTTTGATAATGCATCCAATAACACTAAGGCAATTGAGAGTTTAAAAATTACTTTAGATCCTGTGGAACCCGAGATTTTTCATGTTAGGTGTGCTTGTCATATTTTAAATCTTTGTGTGCAAGATGCACTAAAATATGGAAATGACAAACTAGAAGCTATGAGAGATTGTGTACATTATATTACATTGAGTGGTCCAATTTATCAAGTTTTTCATGATTGGTGTAAACTTAGGGGCATTGTATGTAGACGTTTTCCTAAAGATGTACGACATCGTTGGAATTCTACCTTTGAATTATTAGGTGTTGTTCTTCATTATCGTTTTAATCTTAAAGATTTTTGTGTCGCAATGGGTATGCAAAATTGTTTGTTAGATGATGATTTTTGGTTTTTTTGCCGATAGTTTATATAAATTTTTACAACCTTTTAACGATGCAACTTTGCAATTTTCGAAAACATATAGATCTACCTCTAGTGGTATTTTACTTGAAATTGTGACCATGATGACAACAATTAAAGATTTACAAAATGACCCTTTTATTGGAGATATGGTTAATGCGGCATATGTTAAGTTTTTAAAATATTTTCATCCACTTCCTATGTTATATTGTGTAGCTAGTGTAATGAACCCTATGATTAAATTAGAAGGAACAAAAAATTTAATTGAAATTTTCTACACTTATGCCCCACACGATGCAATACTAGATTTCGATCATATTGCTTTTACTCGTAAATTTGAGAATGTTTTGACTAGGTTATATGATTCTTATGATAGGATTTATTCAGCTAACACTGTTCAAACACAATCACAAAATGTTCAATCTTCTTCTTCTTCTTCCTCCATATTAGCAAAGGGAAAGAGTCAAGCTAGTATTGGTATTTTAAATCTTATTAAATCGAAAAAGGCAAGGACCAATTCACCTAATGAGTTGAATTGGTATAATGCACAATGTGCAGTTGAAGATATAGAAGATGTGTTACAATATTGGAAGGCTAATGAAGTAATTTTTAATATTCTTTCCCGTATGGCTAAGAATCTGCTAACAACACCGGTGTCAACTGTTGCATCGGAAAGTGCTTTTTCTAATGGTGGCAGGATAATGAGCCCGAACAGGAACCAATTGACAGCCAAAAATTTAGAGATGCTAGTGTGCGCCGAAGATTGGATGAAAGCGGAAGAGAGGACCCAAGACTTACTTGAAGCACAAGCTGGAGGTGGATCAACAAGTAGCGATGAATGAACTATTACATTTAGTTAATTTACATTAAAATGTTGTTCAATTAATTGTAATTAATGGAAAAATTTAGAGTGATGAGATTCTATATTTAGGTTCAGTTGAAGTGCACGACAATAGTCCAATGCCTTCTCTTCAATCTAAGTAGAGGCCATCTCGATCTTTAAATTCAAGTAATTCCCTTGATTTGTAATTTGATGATTTGAGCTAAATAGACAAAATTGTAAGAATTTTATTCATGTACTTAATTTTATTCGAGAATTTCAAATTTATTCAATCATGTACTTTATTTATTCATGTACTTCAATTATTTATGAAATTTTATTTTTTGCAATTGTTATACAATTACAAATTCATATTAAGTATTCTTTAACAAAGGAAAAAAAAATTCATACAAGGGCCAGGCCCGGCCCAGCCCGCGAACCGGCCCGGCCCGCGAACCGGCCCGGCCCGGCCCCAACACTAAGGGCTAGGGGCCAGGTCCGGGCCCTAGGCCCGGCCCGGCCCGGCCCGCGTTTCGAGGAGCCCGGCCCGGCTAAGCCCGGGACCGGTCAAAACCCGGTCAAACCCGGCCCGGCCCGGCCCGAATGGCCCGAATGCCATCCCTAGTCAAAAACCGCTCCAACAGGCACATTCAAACTATCATTCTTATTATCCTGACCCCTCCTCCAAAAATTGTAGGGCCTTTAACTCTTGCTTTCTCTCCCAACTCCCAAGTGAGCGAACCAGATCTCAGACATTTTTGTAAGCTAATTAAGTGGCTACCTTCCCTTCTGTTGTTTCTTGGGAATTCATGAGAGAGTATTCTATACGGAGCAGGGCCGGCAGCCCTGAATTCCCGCGCGTGGCTCGGGGGGGGGGGGGGGGGCAAAATGCACAAATAATTATTTTTGGGAGCCCTAATTACAATATAATTTTTTTACGTGCAAAATGTATGCCTATATTTACAAGGGAAATACAAATTTAAAGGGTCCTAAAATTGCAAAAAAATCGGGGGCCTGCTGCCTCAAGATGGGAGCCGACCCTGATACGGAGAATGCCCAAAACCTGGCTCCCTGGGAGGTAAAAACTGTCTTCCATCTTCAACAGACATGTTCTTCATCTGACCATGATTCATCACCACGTCGTATTCTTCTATAAACATCCCCTCCATCAAAACCATCACTTGTGACATACTTTCCTCTACCCATTCTTTCAGGTGAAGGATCATAATAATCCAAATCGGCATCCATTCTAAACATCTCTCTGGGGGGGCTCCCATCATGCCTAAACAAGCGAAGATCTACAGCTGGGGGACTGCTAACTCTTTCTCTATAAGCCTCTAGCGCACTATCTCTCCCAAAACCATAGCTATCTTCATACGATGGAAGCTCATGACCACGTGATGCTTGTCCAAATTCAGCATATCCACTTCCACCAACTTCTCGAAACTCTTATCATTGAACTTATCATGTGAAGCATCAACACTGTCAACCATCTCTCCTGTAAGACCAGTAACAGTAATAGATGGATCAACAATTGTATCCCTACGCTCATCTCGGTAGCCATACGTACACCATTCCCTGATACGGGCCATCCAATGGAGGATCAACAATTGTCTCTCTGCGTTCATCTCGGTGGCCATACACCATTCTGGGATGCAGGTCATCCAATGGAGGATCAACAATTGCATCCTACGCTCATCTCGGTGGTCATACACCATTTTCTGATACGGGTCATCCAATGGAGGATGAACAATTGTATCCCTACACTAACCTCAGTGGTCATACAATGGAGGATCTTGTCTCCCTGCGCTCATCTCAGTGGCCATACACCATTCTCTGATACGGGTCATCCAATGGAGGATCAACAATTGTATCCCTACACTCATCTCGGTGGCCATACACCATTTTCTAATACAGGTCATCGAATGGAAGGTATACACAGTCATCCCTCCCTCTATGACCAAGATCATCAAAATGATAGTCCACGAGTTGCCCCCTAGCCGGCAGGCTCAGTGGCACCCTCCGCATAGGATCAGAGAGTTGCACTCGGTTATAACTCCTACGCTCCACAAGGTCATCCGAGTACTTGCCAACACCACCATGATCACCAACTCCACTATATAACTCCACAAAACTAGATGAAGATTGACCCATGAACGATGATGTCATCTGAGAAGGAGGGAAAGCAACATCCCTAGAACAAACCATCTCCTCACAATTACCATCATAGAAATCCCTTGGCCCTTCACGATACCTAATCACCCATCATCGAGACTGCTACTACCAATGCTTCTCATATTCCCAAAAGAACGTTCACGGTATCTAGTCACCCCACCATCAACACTACTACGACCCCCAATGCTTCTAGCATTCTGAACATTCTCAGTCCAAAGGTTACTGCCCCGTCTCCTCCAAGACCGAGAAAACACTATGCTTGGTACCGTCATCCAAATACACCAGTTTCTGAACCAACATGTTCGAAGATGCCCTCATCACCCCCACATTGCCTAAACCACTCGCCGACAAATACTTGTGTTCCTAACTGAACCCCTCTGGTGCACGCCTTAGCAAGTAATCCCTCTCCCTCAACACACTCCGGTGCAGTATCGATGCGGGCCGGTTTGGGATAGGGCTACAGCTCCTAATCAGATAATAAGAAGGGGGTTCCAGATATCCCCTATTTCCATTTCTCTTCCTTTTTTTTTGAACAGACATCGTCACCATTTCATTAATGAAAAAAAAAAAATTATCGTAAAAGGTTGGCAATTGCCCCCTAGTGTTTCATTAAAAAATTTAACAAAACAAACAACAAAAAATAAGGCTTATGAAGTTCAGATCCCAACAAGTTGGGTTCTGAAATTCATACACCCCCACCAACAAACGAAAATACAATGAAACCTAGTCCTACTGATCGGCCACCACCGTCAGAACAACTTTCTCGTACCAATTTGGGCTCACTCTCTACTCAGTCCCTCGCTTGTACGCCGTTTATCCTCTCCAACTATCGTACGCTCTCCTTCGTCGCCCCTAGTAGTGACCCATACGACAAGCGTAAGCACCATATCAGAGACCCCGCAGGCACTCCACCAATCTGACAACTCCATGTCAAGATTGAGTCATCGTTGTCATCCCCTCGCTTCACCTTCGATGACTCTCACCGCAACCTCACAACGAGGGTAGACGTCGCACCTGATCCCTGCGAACCCTCTGACATGAAAGAACCAAAGGCACCCCTCACCTTAACCAACCAAGGTCAAAGTAGAACCCAAACTATAAAATTGCCCGACAATCGTCGCCTACACCAACTAGAAAATATTTTGTTGCTAATTATAAGTCGGTTGTAATTTGGATATTAGGGATAAATTTGGATCTTAGGAACTCCACCACATCAACTCAAATTTCAAAACTCAATTTGAAATTCAAATCTCCCTCCTACTGCAGCACTCCCAAATCAGAAAACCCCCGTCCCCCCACTCTCTCCCCGACCTCCCCCATGCCTCCACGGCAGCCCCAACTACTCCGTAGTTCGCCGCTCACCACTCCATGCCGACACTACGTAGCACTCCCGCCACCAGCCCGACACCACCAATCTGAGCACCGCTGTGATCTGTGTCGCCATCCCCAATGATGCCAGCCCCAGTCAGCTCATCCCCCAATTACAGTCACGAACGACGAACTACCCCCGCGCGGCACCTTCGGCCCCGCCAAAGATGCGGCGTTCTCGAACATTGCCATCGCATCCCTCTCCGACACCGGAGTAGACCCCAATTGATGACCTCACCGTCGCATCCCTCTCCGACACCGGAACCTATAGCATCTTCATCAAAATCCAAGAGACAGCTTGAAGCTCGGCAAGTTCATCAATCTTGTCTGCCCTCTCAAACAGCAACCCTTCTGATATAACTTCAGCAAAATATGTAGCATACTCAATCTGTGCTTTCTTTCCCAACAACCTCCCAGTATTCTGAATTAAGAGCTTTGAGCTCTCTCTCTCCCATCGCAAAATTCTGCTTGTTTTCACGGATAAATTCATCTTCCTCGATGAAAGAGAGAGACTGTAACTCACTGTGATTGGCTCCTTTGTTTCAAAGACGGTAGTATCAATGAGGTTCTTCAAAATCTGGTGATTGTTTTCGACTAAGATATCAAGGGTTGGATCTGAGAGAAAACCAAGCACTAGTTTGAGCAAGTGCTTGGTGTCGCATCCCTCTTCGACACCGGAGGCACCACTGCGACAAATGACGACCGGATTTCGAGAAAGAAAAGTAAGGATTTGGGGGGAAAAATAAGAGGGAAGAGAAGATGAGAGTTGGGAGAGAGAGGTTGAGAGGAAGTGGGGTGGGGGGGCCAACGGTGATGAAACCCTAGCCGCCGGCCGCCCCCCAAGCTCAGATCTAGGGTTTGGGTTTTTGGTTTTTTGGGAGAGAGCTTCTCTCTCTAGATTTTCTAGAGAGAGAAACTCCTTTTCAGAATGATATTACTTTCATTAATGAAAAGTTAATGAAACAAGTAGAGTGAAATACAACCAATATCAAGTTCTCAATATCTTACATCAACATTAGCATAAAAAACAAAACTATATCTACCAAAGTCTAAGCCAAGATAACAAGAGACGATGGAAGTCGGTAGATCCCTCCCTTCCCAGCCACCACATAGCTCCCATCGGACTACTCCTCTTCCAATCGTAGCCTCTTCTTCGATCTCAGCTGATCTGTCCAATCATTGATAAAGGAGAACACTTTATGTATGAAGACTTGAAATCTATTATTAATTTGACGAAAGCACAAATCATTACGGTTTAGCCACAGACCCCACATCATAGCAGCCACAAAGATGTTCCAAACTAATCTATTTTCTTTCCTAATCTCTCTTCCTCTTTCAAACCCAGTTCTTCCGTCTCTAAATTTTTTTACTTATATAAATGGAAATTATTATTTTTTAAATAACGAAACCCTACATTTGGATTAACGAGCGAATCACACAAGAACTAACGATTTTAAAGAAAACCCTAACCCTATATTTTTGAAGGTGAAATTTGTAATGAAGGAAGAGGGGGATTAGAAAATGACCTTGAGATTGTGATGAAGGAGAAGATGACGAAGGTCCATCGTATACAGGCAACGATCTCACGGATAGCTGTTGTTGCAAAATCTGGAATTTTTTACCAAGACGACCCTTTTTTGTAAAGTTTTTTCCAAACTGCCCTACTTTTTTTTTTATTTCCCAAAGCGCCCCACTCGGTCTTTGAAAGACCGAGTCTAGTTAAAATAAGCGCGGTCTTTCAAAGACCGAGTCTTGCACTTTGAAAAATCAAAGTGCAAGACTCGGTCTTTGAAAGACCAATCTTGTTTTAACTTCAAAGACCGAGTCTTGGTTTTTAATAATGCAGATCTCCTTTCTTCTTCTTCTCGAATTATTACAAACTTGGACTTTATTTTCTTCTTCCCCATCGCCCTCACCAATTTTGTGGTCGATTACGCCTTTAATCGATCGATACACTCCCCAAAACCAATTAATATCTAATCCATTTTCGATTTTCCCCAATCCTATTCCCCAAATTTGATTATTTCTTAAAACCCTAAATCCCGAATACCCAATTTTGTAGATCTAGTTTAATTTCGTCTTCGTCTTTGGAAGATCTTGGTTGAAGGATCTTGCTCTTCTCTACCTTGTCAGTAGCTCGCTTTGGAATCTCCTACTTGAAAGGTATATTTCTTAAGCTTTTGCTAAGCAAAAATTGTGTTACTCTTGATGCTATTGTAAAGTTGATGGGGTGAAATTGACTTATTGTTGACAATGTAGAGTAGATATAGTTGTTATTTTTAGTTTAAATTTTGTTGAAAAAGAAAGAGTTAGAAAGAGTTGAAGTTGTTGCTATCAATGGCATTGTTATATAGTATTTGTTGAATTCTATATAGATTTTTGCTTAAATTAAGAAATAGTTAGAAATTTAAGAATTCTCTGAAGTTGAATTTGTTATATAGAATTCTATATAGAATTTTGCTAAGAAAGAGTTAAAATTCTCTAATTTGCTAATTTTAGAGAATCAACGGCATTGTTATATAGAATTTGTTGTTGTGGAGATGTTTCGAGATTGTTGTTGCTTTTGTTGTTGAGATGTTGTGGTTGTGGATAAGTTTCGAGATTTTTGATGTTTTTGTTGTTGAGATGTTGTGGTTGTGAAGATGTTTCGAGATTGTTGTTTTTTATATCTAGGTTATGTGTAGTTAATAACATTTTTGTTGAAGTTGTAGGATTTGTAGTCTATTGAAAATTTATCCGTTTAAAGTGGTTGAAGGACACGTTTAAAAATAAATTGAATGACGGTTCAATTGCAGCGGAGGTGGAGTGCTATTATAGGGCGTACATTCTCACGCTATTCGGCACCGTCTTGTTTCCAAATTCGACCGGAAATAGCATCTCATTGATGTTCTTGCCCTTAATCGCCGATCTAGGTAGGGTCAGTCGTTACAGCTGGGGCAGTGCAGTACTTTCGTCACTGTATCGGAATCTGTGTTTGTGCAGTATAGGTTCGAACCAGATGAATGGGCCTCTGATTTTATTGCAGATATGGAGTTGGGAGCGGATTCACGTAGGTCGGCCCGTAATACGGATCCAATCTCAACATTGGAGAGTTCTTCCCGATGATATTGACATGCTACCCCCTATCGGTGTGTACTGGACATGCAAACTGACATGGAGAGCCAGCCCCAATAGGTGCTTGACATACTATCGCGATGAGCTCGATAGGTTGGCAGCTGACTGTGTAGTGTGGTGCCCTTACACGGAGGAGCGACTGATTCGACTGCCGCCTATTTGCACGTACAGGCGTGATTTGTGGCAAGACTAATAACCGGTCTGCAAGACTTGAAACCTTCAATCAAAGGACCAAATGCCCAAAATACTCCCTTGAATGTTTCCTCGGTGGGGCTAGACTCATATTTATCCCAGTGGACTGTAATACCCTGATTTTTCAATTAATGGAAAATTATTTATTTTTGCACGTAGTGTGCACGTGCAATAGTTTGGGTTGAATTATTTTTATAATGATGTGTATAAATATTTAATTAGGAGTTCTCAAATTATTTTGTACAAAAAGCCTTTCTTTAAAGCCTTATTTTAATTTAATGAAAAGCCCTTTTTCTTAAAAGCCCAAATGTATTTTATTTTATTTATTTTTATAAACTATTTTGGCCCAAAAAGAAAGCCCATGAATTAATCCATTTTATTTAAACTTGTCATGTAGAAGACCTTTTTGTAACTAATTTATTTTTATAAAATTTAAAAATGTACAAATTTGGCCTAGTTGCATGCACGTGCACTACACGTACACGTGCTATGCACACCCTAGAGGAGGCCGGGATTCATTCTTTTTGGAGGGATTTTCAAAAGTGATCATGGTGATCATGGTGGTAGTTTCATGGTTGTGGGTAGTTTTTCTAACTCCTACCTTAATCTAAGCCCTTCATTCTACAACCACCAAAGCAATCTTGGCCCTCCATCTCACCTCTTTTCTAGTATAAATACCCCCCTCTCATGGCTATTTTTCATATGCAAATTATATTTCCAAGCTATAGTATTGTTGTTATAATAATGTGAGTTATAAAAGATAGAGAGTTTGTGTGGGTTTGCTTGCTTGGAGTGGCCGGCTATTCACCTAAGGAAGCATTCGGTTGTGTTAGAGAAGCTTTCGGTTGGGCTTGGGCGGCTTGGAGTTGTGCGTGCTTTTGGCTAGGAGGAGGTGCTTTTATTTGCAAGGTCTTGTTGCTTTGTGTTTCTCTCCATACAAGGTGGGTAAAACATTTCATATTTCTAATATAGGAGTTCATGCTAGTTTTTATTATCAACACTACACATGAAAATACTAATAAGAGCCCACTTTAATTGAAAAGTTAGTGTATGAATGGATTGAAATGATGTGATTAACTTGTGTGAAACTCTAGCATGAAATTAAATTATATGTAGAATTCTCCATGATTATTAATTTGAATGAATGATGGTGGAAAATTTGCTAGCATGATGTGTGAAAATTTTCCAATTTAATTGCTTGTAAATTGTATGGTTGAAGCATGAAATTGATTAAGTAAATGACACACTTTAAAATTTGAATAGAGAATTTCTTGAATGCTTGAGTTGTAATTATGTTAATTAATGAGTAGTAGTATATTTTGTGACATAGATGAACCAATGAAATTACTTTGTTGTCATCAAAGTAGAACTACTCAAAAGTTAGTATTTTTGAGTTTTACCTATTCATGTGCTAAATAAATCTTCTTGTTGATATGGGTATGGACAAATCCAAAAATGTATGTATTTGTGAATAAAGATTAACAACAGTGAATTATCATAAGAAAATTGTGAAAGGAAAAGGGATTAGAAGACTAATTGATTATTCAATGTCGAAAATAAAAGAAATAGTAGATTTAATGAGTAATTCATTGATTTGTGGGAAGAAATATATTTTTATAGTACAAAAATTATTTTTATCTTACTGGTATGAAATTCACATGAGTGAAAATTAATCTGGAAGTTTTCAGTAATTTTTACCAAAGCAATAAGAAACTATGTTTATTTGAACATCGAGTTGTTTTTAAAACAGTACGAATATAACACATATGGATTTTGTCTGGGTATTGTGACAGCCCGAGCCACTAGCTCAGGCGGTCACCGACTGCGGTTTGCTTCTCTGGGTCGATCGGTTCGAACCCTGTGTTCACCACTTTTTTTCACCAATTGAGTATAAATATATATAACCTGCGACCAAAGCATATATACTAAATTCGCTCCTTACTTACCGCTAGCACAGTTCGGCCATACGGCGGGTGCTCTTGGCTCTCTTCCTGTTGTGACTGGGTTCGATTCTCACCCTTCGCGTTTATAAAAAATAATTTTTTTTGGGAGTTGTAGATGTCCAAAAAATGTGAAAAAAATATGGTAATTCTCAGAAAAATATAAGGAATTTTATAGGATTGATTTGAGTATTATTGGAATGAAATTAATTATGGTTTGGAGTCAAAATGCATATATAGACATATGGTTCTATGTGGATGATTAATATGAAACTATAACTTGAAAGAATAAGTGAATTGGCACATTAAGAGTTGATTTGGTAAAAAGAGATGTAGTTGTGTGGCATGATGCAAGTATTTTCTCACTTGTGAAATAATATGAAGTGTGTATATTATTTGGTAAGGAGAAATTATCATGATGTGACGATTGATAAGTATATGCAAATTTTGTGTAAAGTTGGACTAGTGAACAAATAAGAAATCATGAATTGAAAGAGAATGTACATGTGAGTTTGAGAACTCGACATGGAAATTGTATAAATTGAAGATTGTGAAATGAAATTTGAAATAGAGTAGCTAAGTCTCCCCGGCATTGAGAAATGAAATAAAATGAAATTAGACCAAGGTTGGTCGAGATGAAATGAATGAATGAGTCCGGTTGATGGAGAGGCTAACTCTAGAGATTAATTTTGTTCATGATTTTTAATAAAACTAAGGACTAGTGCATAGTGAAGATGTGATGAAAGTAAGAGAAAAACACTGAGTATGAGGGCCCTGGATAGCGGCGAGAGCGTATCCCAGGAATTCCCTTGACGAGTCTGGGTGAGGATACTGTTCCAGAGTACCGTCCCAGTGGCGACGCTCGTGGGATGTTTGAAGACTACGGGTGGTGTCATGTTTATGGTGAGAGCGTATCCCAGGAATTCCCATGATGCGTCTGGGTGAGGATACTACTCCAGAGTGCCTAAACATGAGTTCGTAGGTCAGATAACATCTAGGATACTTACCGTAATTACAGTAGTAGATTAAATCATAACGGGGGATTGAACCCTATAAAGATGAAGAACGAATAAGGGCTTGCCCTCGGACCTATGTAGTATGGGATGCATAGAATCCGAACAAGTGCGCATTAGTGTCATGTAACATAAATAAATGCATTAAGGATTAAGTGCACAATCACAACACGACATCAATAGGGTAGTCCCTTTAGTTTGAATTGTGACAAGTTTGTGTTTGCTAAATATGAAAAGTTAAGTTATACTATTCCCGGCATAGAGAGGATGGCCGTGTATAATGTTCGTCGGTTGAATAAACTGACGTACCCACAGTCTTATATGCAGGTAAATGTCATGTTAAAGATTAAAGAGGAATGGATGCTTAAAGATTATATCATGCTGTTGTACTTGTATTTAATTGTTGTATTTTACTTCCGCTGTGCAAAAGAAAGATGTAATTATGATGTAATCTCTGATGTATGATGAAAAGTTTTAATTTCCCTGTAAAATTGTACTAAAGAAAGTGAAAAGATCCTGTAGAACATCTCGAATTCAGTGTATTTGGGATTCGGAGCGTTACATGGACAACGGTTCCTGGATTTGCTGCTTGAATTGCTGTTAGTAGAAAAGGCAGCTTCATGTATGCTTCTTCGAAGGTACCGTACAACCTCTCAATTGCCTTTTGTTTTGCTTTCCAAGCTTTCTTATATGAAATCTGATAATTATATTCTATTTTCATAATCTCAATAATTGCCCTCGGTGATAAAGCAATATCCTTCTTCACCACACCCACAATCAAATTACTAACAAGGTTAGCATCAATTTTACAGTGGTCTTGATTCAACGTGGGATTCGTACAAGTATGAGGCCCAATTATCTTCTTCACCACAAAATTTCTCTCCCCTTTTGGAACAATAGCTCGTAATCTCCAAGGGCATCCACCATCACTTACTGCTGGGGGACCTTGTACGATCTCCTCAATTGTACGTTTTCTAGGTGCCATTTTGCATTTAACATTGTACAGTGACGGTGTTGTTTTCAATGTGCCAAATTCACGATGTTTCTTGATAGAATACACCTTCACAGCTTGCTGAATGTACTCTTTACTTACAAACTCCTGTCCAACGTAAAATTCGTCTACGGTGGATGAACCAGAGGACTCTTGTGGAAATGGGGGGACTCTAGAAGCTTGAGCCATCTCCTCCGTAACATGAGCGTTAACATTAGCATAGCTATAAGTAGCTCTCACTTCGTTAGAACTGTTGTTCGTAGGATTTACATTTGCTACATCAGCATCTTCTTCTCCATCATCATTTTCTACACTTTCATCATCGTCTGTTTCTTCCTCTTCTTCATCATCATCTAATAAGCTGTTGTTAACCACTGCATTTTGAAAGAGCTCAAATACATTGTCATTTGGAACATAGTCAGGAACCGGACTAGGTTGGGGTGGCAACTCAACATCTGTAGAATCAGCGTTTCTTGTATTTGTGGAGGTGTTTTCTTATGAGGACAGTGGATTTGGTTGTGAAGGTTGAGCGGGGTTAGACCTTATCTGCTGTGTAGGTACTACCCTTATGAAGCTTGAACTGGAAATATCATACGGCTGAGCATCCAAAATTTGAATTTGCTGAATATATAACTCTAATGCAGACCAAGCACAATTGGGATCAAATATCCTAGCAATCAATGACTTCAGCGCATTATCAGTAGGTACGGGCACTGTCATAAAATACTGACCATCTCCTCTACCTGCTGCGTATCGAGCTAAAATTTTCACCTTCCATTGATTCCTATCCCAATTAGTAACTTCATAAATTTTATCAACTACTTCTGCAAATGTTATAGTACGAGGTACCCAAACTATTTCCGAATCCAACACACTGTAACAACTACCAATCTTTGGATCACGAATTATTTCACCACCAAAGTATAACCAAATAGGAATCTCAAGATCCATACATACGTATATTTATATGAATATGCGAGTTATTATCTAACTACAAACAAAATCTATAAAAAAAGATAGAAAATTAAAGGCCAATATTCATCATACCTTCACAAGCTTCAAGGATAGAGCCGTAGATATTTGGGCAAAAGAGTTGAAGTTGCTATCCTCTTCAAATTTAGCGAAAATCCAAAATAGGGATCTTTCAAAATATGGGTTTATGGTTTTTATAGTGGAGATGCTTAGAGGGTTAGGAAGAAATTGGTAAATATATTTAGATTAAGATGAGATTTTATGGGTAGGAGGTCGCCATAGATTTAGGAAGATGGGTTAGAGAAATAGAATAGGTTAAAGTAGAGAGAGAGAAGAAGAAAGGAAATCTGCGCAATTAAAAACGCCAAAGTCCAAGACTCGGTCTTTGAAAGACTGAGTCTAGTTAAAACAAGATCGGTCTTTCAAAGACCGAGTCTTGCACTTTGATTTTTCAAAGTGCAAGACTCGGTCTTTGGAAGACCGAACTTATTTCAACTAGACTCGATCTTTCAAAGACCGAGTGGGGCGCTTTGGAAAATTTTTAAAAAAAAGTAGGGCGGTTTGGAAAAAACTTTACAAAAAAGGGTCGTTTTGGAAAAAAATTCCAAAATCTGAAGGTGTTATAGTTATATGTTTTGCGTTTACAGCCCTACTGAAATTTGTTTCTGCTACGAAGGGTTTCTTAATCGTTGGAAATTTTAGAAAGAGGTAGAAAAAAGGAAAATTAATGGTCACCCGCGCTACATTAATAAGTCTGTCGTGACATGATACTGATTTCAGATATCTGTGGATGTAGGGTTAGATTTGTTGGATATATTGGTATATTCTCTCTATATAAATATTGCATGTGCATATGAGTAACACGTGTATTGAACGTACAATTGAATGGATATTGGAACGCGGGTTTGTGGGCTTATAATCCGATACCCAAACCAGTATTTAGAGATAAATACTAGCTTGTGATAGCAGTCTAGGCATTCAAATATTGATACCTATGGTGAATATCTCAAGCAACTTAGATCTAGATATTAACCCTAATTCCCAATTGTTAATTTCACACAAAACCTAACAAGATTAACATAACTAGAGATACGTAAAGATGTTCAATGTATCTATAATGGTGCAAATATAATGGTATATGTATTTTGTTCCTTCTTGCAAATACATATATATGGAATAACTATATTAATGAAAATATTTTGATTAACACGTGAATTTGAGTTATGGAAATGTTAGGAAATGGACGATTAGTGTAGAGAAATGATTCGATTGCTTAACCCTATAAAAAGAAAGTTGGCATCGCAAAGACGTGAGGAAGGAAGTTCTCTAACATATGATAAGTCAAATTCACTTCTTCCGACAAAACTCTTATGACAACTAGGTCATGTTTGGATACGGAGGTTAGTGGAGGTGATTTATCTACTTGTAGGTATATATAAACTTTGACCCGTTTAGATCATATTTCAGATGTATCGTGACTTTGATTTTTCCCCCTCAAAATTAAGATAAAACAGCGGTTATGATAGGTATCTAAACTTCACTCCAACCAAATTTATTTGTAAAGCTAAAATGGAGGTACATGTTCGAAAATTCGCGTGACTAAAACTGAATCAGCGACTTTCGAAGTAACAAAAAGAAAAGCAACGACTAGAGCGAGAGAGTCAGAATCGAAAAGAGGATTTCTCATTTTAAAAAGACCTATATGTATCTTACCTTTATATCCAAACAAGATCTATTTTTTTATAGTAGGTTGGTTTGGTAAGCGAGCTACCTTCAATATCAATCAAATATTTTACTAAGATTTGAATGATAGATAATTGGCACTACTTGCTTCCAATGAAAATATGCATTCACCTGTGTTGCTCTCACCCCTCTACAAAAATGATATGCATTTCTCTTCCTATAACAAGATCATGAACAAAAATTATTAAAAGGAAAAAAAAAAGATGATGAACAAAAGAAAGGTGATTGCGTACATGAGAGTAATGGAACCAACTTGGACTCCAAAATGTTGAATATCAATCAAAGAAAGAGAAATGGTGACCCTTATCGCCTTATCGCCTATGAGACTTCTCAGCGCAGATCAAAAGCCAACATTGGTCCCAGTTAATGTAACGACCGCTTGTCTAATTTTATACATCCAATATGAGGATTTTGACAGGTTTTTTTACCACGACTAAGAGCATCCATAGTCGTCATTGTTTAAATTATGCATAAATGATTTTGTTGCAATCGTCGAACTGTATTTTTTACCAATTTAATTTAAAATAATAAAAATTTCAGACCAGACGGAGTTCGAAGTTGCATCGGAGGGAATTTTTTTTTTTTTAATTGACAGATGGAAGTTCACATTGCGTCGGGGGAGGAAAAAAAGAAAAAAAAAAAATCTCAGATCAGACGGAAGTTCACATTACAATTTTACATTACAATTTAAAAAAAAAAAAAAAAGAAACCCAACGGGCGCAACATGAAGTTGCGTCCGAAGTGTTTTGTATTTTCTGCATTTTTTTATTTGTAAAAATTAATTTTTTTGGGAGTGACGGAACTCGAAGTTGCGTCCGATGATTTTAAAATAATATTTTTTCGAGCGATGGAATTCGAAATTGCGTCCTTTAAATTATGCATAATTTTCATATCCGTTCACATTTATAGCAATCTACTGTAGCAAAATATACAAAATATGCATATTTAGCAAACGACTGCAGCGGTATTTTGAGAAAATATGCATATTATGCATATTTAGCAAACGACTACAATGCTCTAAAATTGTAATTTTGCACACCGCCAATTCTAAAAAACTAATCATCCCGGGGCTTATGTGCAAACATCCCCTCACGCAACCGTTTCCCTGCGTTTCTTTCTATCTCCCCAGAACCCCCAATTCATTCACCTCCAAAAACCTCAATGGAAAACCCTAACCCTAACCCCCAAATCCCCCCACTCTCAGACAACACAACCAGCAGAATCGTCGTTATAATGGGAGCCTCAGGTTCCGGCAAGTCCCGCCTCGCCGTCGACCTCGCCTCCCGCATCTCTGGCGTCGAGGTCATCAACGCCGACTCCATGCAAGTCTACCGCGGCCTCGATGTCCTCACCAACAAAGTCCCTCTTTCCGATCGCAACGGTAAACCTAACTCATTCTTTCTTATGTACTAGTCTTGATTTCGTTCTCATTGCGTAGTTCGATGGGTTTTCCAGGTGTTCCTCATCATCTTCTCGGAACGGTTGATTCGTCGGTGGAGTTCACTTCGAGAGATTTTCGTGATCTCGCGATTCCGGTAAAAAAAACTGTACATTATGTAAAGACTAAAGAGAACCTCATATTAGTACGAGGTAGTTGTACACCCATTATGACGATCAACAACGTTCAGAGTGATTTACATGTCATAATATCTTTGTGTGTTTATAATTAAAATAAATTGTTTTTCAATAATATAATAATTGGCGCGTAGTGTTGGTTTTCTGCCGGCGTGTAGGCCGTTTCGTCGTTGTAGGCGTTTTTCTCCTTTGGCTCTGCATCCGGTGTAGCTGCCTTCGTTCAGCGTCGTTTTGTTGTCGTGATTGTTTGCTGTGCGCAATTATCTCAATTGCTTCTGGGAGAGGCTTTTGGTTGTATTATGGTTTTGGTTTTAGTTTTACTTCCGGTAAAATTGTAACTTGTTGTAATCCTCGTTTTATTAATATATTGGGCTGGAATCTTCCGATTCTATCCTCATTATCAAAAAAAAATAATATAATAATTGGCACCATGCTCTACATAGGTAAGAAGCCTCCAAACGAGTTTAATTTTGTAATCAAACATGATGAACGGTGCGGATTGTCTGTATAGAGTCGTATATAGAGTCGCACCGTGTGTGTACAACTACTCTATATGAAGGAATTTTTCTCCTAAGTATGAGGCTTCCTTTCCTATTTCTTAAGTGGGCTTTTAGTTTATATATGACTTGGTGTTTGTTTTTCGGTGTAATTAGATTATAGATGATATATTGTCTCGTGGATGTCTTCCGGTTATTGTTGGGGGTACAAATTACTATATTCAGGTATGTTTCTTCAACTGCATTATTTGGATTTAGTTTTGGTAAATTTGGTGTGGATTTTTTTGATGGTCTGGGATTTGTTTTTGTAGGCTCTTGTGAGTCCATTTCTTATAGATGATGTAGTTGAAGATATGGAGGAAGGGAGTAGTGTTGGTTCACGAGGTAAGATAGGAGAAGGAAAATTTGAATCATCATTAAGTTATAATCCCTAATCGTTGTTGCCTTCTTTGGAAATGAATGTAAGATAGTTTAATTGAAGGTATCTAAGATACCTCTTTTATCTGATGTTGGGGAACTTTTTCTTTGGAGATGAGATAAGTTATTTCCCGTATAATATGTATAAGTGTAGGTAGAAACATGGTATGTACAGATTGCATGCCTCTACCTACACTTACAAGATACCTACAGGTAACCTGTGTTTCCAAATAGGGCTTGATAGTTTAAGTCTAAAATGGTGAAGGTCTTTGGTTGTGCAGAGGCAACAAATCAAGTACTGCAAAGAGATACATATAAACTAAGATGCTTGAACACTTTGGTAGATGTGTCGTGTTAGACACAAGAATCCGTCATGACACTTCTATTTTAGGGTAGTTTTCTCAAAAAATTTACCGTGTCCGTGCTACTTAGAATGTGAACAAAGAACATTTAGAAACCGCACTGAATAATGCATGTGGATTGCATGTGCAAGAATTCTAAGTAATTTAATATCCCTAAGTTTACATTATTTTAAGTTCTTATCAGATCTGGCTGGCGTGAATTCGCCTGATAGTTATGAGCGTCTTAAGGAGATTGATCCAGTTGCAGCAAACAGGATTCACCCAAATGATCACAGAAAGGTAAGCATTACTATGATTTTGTACTTAAATAATAACTCATCCTGTCTTGTAATTATTATTTTTGCCCTTGCCTTAAGTTTCACTATCTTTAGGCTACTGTTTGCATGCTTTTTTGTGTGTTTATACTGGGAATCTACTTTAGACTTTGCGACCATTCTATGGTATTTTTCAGCAGTTGTTTATTTCTTAATAATTTTGATTAGTAGCGTGGTTTTGTTTTAAATATTGTAACCTAGTTTATAATATATGAACTGCTTTTTTCATATTCTTTTTTTGCTTACCAATACTTGCCTCGCTAACATGTTGGGCACTTCTCTCCGAAAAACTGGTCTTTCCATCCTTTCCCTACAGAAATGTGTATCATTTGTTGTCGAACACTTGTTTAGACCTTACAAATTTATCCTCTTTTATTTAATTAAAAAAATGCATTCGATGAAATTTGTAAGGTTCTTCAAGATAACCATTTGTCTACTGAAATTTGACATTTGTCTGTGTTTACAAATCATAGATTTATTATGTTATTTGTTGATCTTTATTTTATGCCAAAATTTATGCAAAGTTATTTCATTATTGCTTACTGTTCGTATTTTTTGCAGATAAATCGTTACCTTAGCATATACGCAAGCTCAGGTGTTCTCCCTAGCACACTTTTTCAAGGAAAGGCTGAAGAGGTACGGGGTTTTGGCTGATTAGCTTTTGCATTGAACTTACCGACATCCCTCCTGCACATACTGACACAGACATGTTTACCTCTTAAATACTATATTACTGCACCGTAATGATTACTGTTTTTCTTGATTAGTCGACATGCTGATACTTAATTATTTCATCTCAACACTAGGAGTACTTTTTTGGAAAGAGCATCACATTGTGAGTGAGTTATAACCCATTGCAATTTCATGTAGACAACTATACACTTTTTTTCATATTGCTTGCTTGAGGTTCCTTGTATTTCTGATTTATAAATATAATGCATATAAAAGTCGTTTAAATCACATTTAACATATATATCTTCAACTGTTATGGCAACCCATTAATTTTTTAATATCACCGATATCCGATATGAAAAATTGTCATCCAATACAATACTGATATCTGATATTTTAAAACCTTGTCATCATCGATATGCCATTTAAAATTTTATGATGCTTTTGGGGAAATGTCCCCGATATATCGAGAGCAATCTGAAATGTCCCCGACAAATCAAATGACATGCCCCGACATGTCCAGTTACAAGTCCTATAAATTGTGCAACTTATGGTAATTGCAATTTACGATTTTGTATAGATAGGTTAGATTATAAATAGTATTATTTGAATTTTATTACTATTATTAGAACATGGCCGGAGCCCCAAACACACTTATTCCCGTAATAACGGGATTATTGTGAGCCAAACTCAATTCCCCCAACCTCTCGCTTCGCTTACTAGCAAAGAGGCTTACCACACGGTAGGTGTTAATTGAATTCAATGGATTATATTTATGGCATCTTATAAGTTTACCAACTATCTAGAACCATTAAGAGATAATTTTTATCCTACATGTAATTTCGATATTTACTACATCCCCAAAATCCGCCATCCATCATCCGACACGCATTCTTGGACTGACGCATTACGGGAAATAACAAAAGCACTACTTAAAATGCTCCATTAGAGGGAAGATCATTCACTGAATCAATCAGTAATCCTAAACAGATATGAACTGCATTTAGTAACAATCCTCATGTAAGCAATTTTGTTGGATAATTGAACAGGAAACAATTGCTATAGTAAAACAATGAAACTGATGAACTATAAGGATCATAAACTCGGTAGCATGGAAAATCCAGGACTTCCCAAGTGGACTATGGAACCCCATCCCTGTGAATCCCATAAAAACCTTAATTCTTTTAATTTTTTGAGAATGAAAGAAAACCTAATTCATTCCTCCTGGTTTACATTATAAACCCGGTACATGAAGAAGAAAACTAGTAATAATATATTTGAATCACGAGGCAATCAAATATTTTCAACTCCTTTCAGGCATATCATCCCACATTCAGCTTCCTGCAGCAGACTCCGTAGCTAACAGCCTTACTCATTAGCTAAAATTATAGAACACCATATAACACTCAGACCTGTGCAAGCCTCATTCAATTATTATCAAGTGGAACATGCTTGTCTAATTTTTTTCATATATCTCGAAAAGACTAATCCAAGTTGTCAAGTGTAAAGTGATGGTATTAAGGAGCAGACCCTTTCCATTGTTGCTCAATCTTAGAGTTCAGAGTCTGTGTCAGCATAATCTTTCCTTGTTTGTCAAGTGAAATTACATAACTTGCAACTGTTATAGTAGTCTTACTAAATCCCTAATGTCTAACCAACTTGGATATCTTACTCGCATAATCTTGTACCTGAAGCATACATAACTGAGCAGCTAATGAGATTAAGCACCATTATCTGACATATGTTGTATTACCTAGCACCATGGACTGTTTTCTAGAAAGAAAAAAAAAGTTTAAAAATTTCCTGGTTTAACCCATCTTCTAAAAAGCTACTAAATAACAAAATAAATGATGTTTTATTTCCAACTTCAGGAAAACGTCCAGTAATTCCGAAGAATTAGTTCTGCAAACAGCCACAATCATTAAAGGTGAGTAGCTCTTCAAAATACTCCTTACCTTCACATGCTTATCTTGTGGGCTAATAATAAAAAATATAGAACAAAAGAACTAACCCATGTATCAGGACCAGATTTACCATAACCTTATACAGGGAAGGGACATCTATGTAACTAACTATCAAATTTCTATAACCCAAACAGGAACTTTCTAAAAGTGCCTGCAACTAAAAGCGACCCCAGGACTAACTCTAAATGCATAATCCCTATCAGGAAAAATGGATGACCTGTGCATAGTCTCTTGACAAAGTAGGTATAAATATATGGAATAAGTCGTAAATGTCCTTTCTAACTCATTGGTCAAACGGCAAAAATTACTCTAGAATCAAAAAATGTTGAGTAAGCAATTGTTCAACATTGACATAAATGAAGAAAACAGACCTGCCACATGCACAACACAGCAGGAGGCTGGATTTCCCTTGATCATGTTTGTACATTTTTTGTATGTGTGGGCTCTCATTCAACAGCTTAGAGAAACGAAGGAAGGCACTATGAACTTGATGCTTAATCCCCTCTGAATCTAATGGAGGATCTTTTTTTTCACAGCGAACAGAATCTGTCAAAACCGCTCCAACAGGCACATTCAAACTATCATTCTTATCATCCTGACCCCTCCTCCAAAAATTGTGGGGCCTTTAATTTAACTCTTGCTGTCTCCCAAGTGAGTGAACCAGATCTCAGACATTTTTGTAAGTTAATTAAGCGGCTACCTTCCCTTCTGTTGTTTCTTGGCAATTCATGAGAGAGTATTCTATACGGAGCAGGGCCGGCCTTGAATTTCCGTGGGGGGGTGAAAGGCCCAAATAATTATTTTTGGGGCCCTAATTACAATATAATATTTTCCCGTGCAAAATGTGTGCCTATATTTACAAGGGGAATACAAATTTAGAGGGCCCTAAAATTGCAAAAAATCCGGGGGCCTGAGGCGAACCTGTCTCAAGATGGGAGCCGGCCCTGATATGGAGCATGCCCAAAACCTGGCTCCCTGGGAGGTAAAAACTGTCTTCCATCTTCAACAGACATGTTCTTCATCTGACCATGATTCATCACCACGACTTGATGATCGTATTCTTCTATAAACATCCCCTCCATCAAAACCATCACTTGTGACATACTTTCCTCTACCCATTCTTTCAGGTGAAGGATCATAATAATCCAAATCGGCATCCATTCTAAACATCTCTCTGGGGGGGCTCCCATCATGCCTAAACAAGCGAAGATCTACAGCTGGGGGACTGCTAACTCTTTCTCTATAAGCCTCTAGCGCACTATCTCTCCCAAAACCATAGCTATCTTCATACGATGGAAGCTCATGACCTCGTGATGCTTGTCCAAATTCAGCATATCCACTTCCACAAACTTCTCGAAACTCTTATCATTGAACTTATCATGTGAAGCATCAACCCTGTCAACCATCTCTCCTGTAAGACCAGTAACAGTAATAGATGGATCAACAATTGTATCCCTACGCTCATCTCGGTAGCCATACGGACACCATTCCCTGATACCCATCCAATGGAGGATCAACAATTGTCTCCCTGCGTTCATCTCGGTGGCCATACACCATTCTGGGATACAGGTCATCCAATGGAGGATCAACAATTGCATCCTACGCTCATCTCGGTGGTCATACACCATTTTCTGATACGGGTCATCCAATGGAGGATGAACAATTGTATCCCTACACTAACCTCAGTGGTCATACAATGGAGGATCTTGTCTCCCTGCGCTCATCTCAGTGGCCATACACCATTCTCTGATACGGGTCATCCAATGGAGGATCAACAATTGTTTCCCAACGCACATCTCGGTGGCCATACACCATTTTCTAATACAGGTCATTCAATGGAAGGTATACACGGTCATCCCTCTCTCTATGACCAAGATCATCAAAACGATAGTCCATGGGTTGCCCCCTAGCCGGCAGGCTCAGTGGCACCCTCCGCATAGGATCAGAGAGTTGCACTCGATTATAACCCCTACGCTCCACAAGGTCATCCGAGTACTTGCCAACACCACCATGATCACCAACTCCACTATATAACTCCACAAAACTGGACGAAGATTGACCCATGAACGACGATGTCATCTGAGAAGGAGGGAAAGCAACATCCCTAGAACAAACCCTCTCATCACAATTACCATCATAGAAATCCCTTGACCCTATACCTAGTCACCCATCATCGAGACTGCTACTACCAATGCTTCTCATATTCCCAAAAGAACGTTCACCGTATCTAGTCACCCCACCATCAACACTACTACCACCCCGAATGCTTCTAACATTCCCGTAAGAGCTCAACTGAACATTCTCAGTCCAAAGGTTACTGCCCCGTCTCCTCCAATGAGAAAACACTACGCTTGGTACCGTCATCCAAATACACCGGTTTCTGAACCAACATGTTCAAAGATGCCCTCATCACCCCCACATTGCCTAAACCAGTCGACGACAAATACTTGTGTTCCTAACTGAACCCCTCCGGTGCACGCCTTAGCAAGTAATCCCTCTCCCTCAACACACTCCGGTGCAGTATCGATGCGGGCCGGTTCGGGATAGGGCTCCAGTTCCTAATCAGATAATAAGAAGAGGGTTTCGGATATCCCCTACTTTTTTTTTTTTTTTTTTTTTTTTGGAGTAAAGGTGACCTCATCACCGTTTCATTAATAAAAAGTTAATAAAACAAGTAGAGTGAAATACAACCAACGTCAAGTTCTAAATATCTTACATCAACATTAGCATAAAAAACAAAACTATATCTACCGATATCTAAGTCAGGATAAAGACGATGGAAGTCGGTAGATCCCTTCCTTCCCTTCCCTTCCCAGCCACCACAATATAGCTCCCATTGGACTACTCCTCCTCTTCCAATTGTAGCCTTTTCTTCGATCTCAGCTGATCTATCCAATCATTGATAATGGAGAACACTTTATGCATGAAGACTTGAAATCTATTATTAATTTGACGAAAGCACAAATCATTACGGTCTAGCCACAGACCCCACATCATTGCACATCATTGCAGCCACAAAGATGTTCCAAATTAATCTATTTTCTTTCCTAATCTCTCTTCCTCTTTCAAACCCAGTTCTTCCATCTCTAAATTTTTTTACTTATATAAATGGAAATTATTATTTTTTAAATAACGAAACCCTACATTTGGATTAACGTGCGAATCACACAAGAACTAACGATTTTAAAGAAAACCCTAACCCTATTTTTTTGAAGGTCAAATTTGTAATGAAGGAATAGGGGGATTAGAAAATGACCTTGAGATTGTGTTCCAAGCTCACCAGAGCTTGTTCACGACGGGGATGTCTCTTGAAGATGGGTTAAGGTGAAGATGAAGCTGAATAAATGAATGATCAAGAGTGGAAGCTGGATGGAGCTAGTTGAGAGAGTGTATCAGTTAGCGTATCAGTCATCAGGAGATTATTCTTCTTCCAAGGGTGTAATTGTAAAAGAGTCTGTAATTTTCTCAGTTAAGTCCAACAGATTCCCAACGGTCTGTTCAAACCCGTGCATTGCACGTAATAGTCCTGTATAAATAAACACCCCCTGTATCTGAAAATGCTATGAATAGAATTGCCATTTTACCTACTGTTCATCTTCTCTTTCTCCTTCCTTTGGTCTCTCTACTCTTCACAGGTATATCGCGATGCCAAGAAGACGAGGAACTTCCAGTCATGTCATCGGCGACGGACCTGGAACATTGGTATCAGAGCTTGAAATCGATCCTAATGGTGGAGCTGAGGTCGAAGTCGAACAAGAACCTCAAAAAGAGGCTGAGAATCTTCAAGAACCGGGGTTTGGACCTCGGTTGGGACCTGTTGAACAGGGTGGGGAATCCCATAGATGTTCCAATTTGGAGGATCGATTTGATCAATTCTTGGATGAATTCAAGAGTCTTAAGCAATTGGAGGAACGGTTTGAGAGATTGGAAATAGTCATGGGTCTCAAGTCTCAAGAACAAGGTGGAATAGACATGTTAGCCAAATCTCCAAGGTTTCGATCTCAAGATTATCGAAATAGCAGGGAGCGTATGGAGATGGGTGATTTTGGCCAAATAGGTTATGGTAGAGGCAATCAAGAACCTAGGGTTGGTCGAGATCCAGATTCAAGAAATGGATGGAATGTTCGAGGCAATCAAGAACCACGATTTGGTAGAGATCATCAAGAAATGGAGGTTTCTTTGGTTCGGGGGGGGGGGGGGGAAATACAGGCCAGGCTATAGGAACCAACAACAAGAGTCAGGTAACACTTTCTCTCCCAAGCATCCTAAGATTGATTTGCAAAGCTTTGATGGGAATGAAGATGTACATAATTGGATCTACCATATGGAGCATCACTTCTCTACTCAGGGTATTCATGAAAGGGATAAGCTAGCATTTAGTCTGTATTACTTGAAGGGGGAAGCTCTAATGTGGTGGAGATGGTATGAACAACAGGAGGAAGAAGTGATTGATAGGGAGATGCTCAAGCATGAGCTGTTAATGCAATATGGGCCTTCGGAACTTGAGGACCCTAAAGAAATCTTGTACAAATTGCAACAATTTGGTACAGTAGGAGAATATCATAATGAATTTCTTAAATATAGTCATTTGGCAAGGCATATAACCAAAACTTCACTGGTAAGTTGTTATATCTCAGGACTCAAAGCTGAAATCAAGAAAGAGGTGAAGCTTCAACGTCCAAGAACTGTGTTAGAAGCATACAGGGAAGCCATAGCTAGGGAGTCCATTGTCAATGACCAGAGAAAATCGGGGAGACTTGGTAGCCAGAACAAAAGTGTTGTGACTTTTGCCAAACCCATTATGAGTGCTCCTGTCCTCCCTAACAAATCTTTGCCACCACCAACCTATCAAACAACAAGTTCTACTTCCAGTTCCAACTCTTATTCCTCTAAGCCTAAAGACAGCCAGTATCTGCAATACATTAAGGAAAGAAGAAAGAAAGGGTTATGTTTCCATTGTGACGAGAAGTTTGTGAAAGGTCACAAATGCGCGGGTAAAACATTTATGCATATGATGGTAGTCCAAGAAGGGGGATCCTTCATGCAGATCATAGGAGCTCTTGATGGTGAAGTCTCAGATGAAGAAGATTCTGCTGATGATGAAGGTGTGGGTGAGCAAGCATTGAAGGAGTCAGTTTCAAAAGTGCTTAAATCTTCTACAAATCAAGACTCTGCAGCAATATCATTAAACATTCTAACTGGTAGCAATACTCCAAGAACATTTAGAGTGCAGGGCACCATTAGAACAACTCCAGTATGTGCACTCTTGGATACGGGAGCTTCTCATAATTTTATTGATACTCAGCTAGTAAAGAAGCTCCAGTTACCTGTGAATACTTCAATGAAGTTGGAAGTAAATCTTCCTGGAGGCATGTTGTTGAATAGTTTGGGGTTATGTGAGGAAGTCACTTTTCTTAGCCAAGGAGTTCCAATAATGGCTGATTTTTACGTCCTTCCTATGGATACCAGTCAGTTGGTTTTTGGCAATCAATGGTTTGAGACCCTTGGAGATGTGTTGTGGAATTTGAAGGAGAAAAGAATGAGGTTCCAGTGGGATGGCAAGCCAAGGGAGTTGAAGGGTATTGTACCAAAGGAGTGGGAACTAGCCTCAGTTAAATCAATGAGCAAGTCATTGAATTGTATGAAAGGGGGTTTATTGCTACAAATGGTGGGAAGTGAACCTCCAGATTTAAAACTTGCTCCTATGGATGCCAACATTGAGAGGCTTTTGTTGAAGTATCAAGCTATTTTTACCGTAGACATGGGTCTTCCACCTGAGCGTGATTGTGATCATGCTATCCCTCTAGTTCCTGATGCTAAACCCATCTTGCAAAGGCCATATGGGCACCCTTGGCACCAAAAGAATGAAATAGAAAGGTTGGTTAGAGAGATGATGGAATCAGGGGTAATTCAAGATAGCCATAGTTCTTTCTCTTCACCAATAGTCATGGTTACGAAGTCAGATGGGAGTTGGAGAATGTGCGTGGATTATAGGGGTCTTAATGAGATTACCATTAAAGATAAATATCCAATACCAATCATCGATGAACTCCTTGATGAATTACATGGGGCTGCGATCTTTTGCAAGCTGGACTTGCTAGCAGTTATCATCAGATCAGAATGAGAGCTGAGGATGTGCATAAAACTGCTTTTAGAACTCATGAGGGACACTATGAGTTTCTCGTTATGCCCTTTGGCCTTACTAACACACCTTCTACATTCCAATCTCTTGTGAATTCCATATTCAAACCGTATCTAAGGAAGTTTGTTCTCGTATTCTTCGATGGTATTTTGATTTACAGCAAAGACAACACAGCTCATTTGCATCATCTGGAGATTGCCTTGCAGATACTGGAAGTAAACAAACTATATGCTAAAAGAAGCAAGTGCTATTTGGGGTAAACAAAGTGCAGTATATGGGTCACATTGTATCAACTGATGGGGTAGCCGTCGACCCTGGGAAGATAACTGCCACACTAAATTGGCCTATTCCTAAGACTCTTAAGGCCTTACAGGGATTCTTTGTTAGACGTTTTATTTATTTTCCACTTAATCAAATGTAATTAATTTGATTAATTAATTATGTGGACAAATATGTGATCCATTTAAATGGGAAGTTGCAACTGATCAAAACAACTTCCCCATGATTCTCTCCCCTCATTTAGGAAACCACCCACTATTTGCAATTATGATAACTACTCTATGATGGCTAGAGTAGTATAAAAGGATGAAAAAAGGTCACCAAATCTACTCTCTTATACAATTCTGATATACACCATCTAAAAGTGAGAAAGGAGGGTTTGGAATCAAAATTTAGATTGACAACATCAAGAGGCTTCAAACGGCAATGGCTGGAGGTATGGTTATCGATTTCATCGCTTTCGCTTCTATTCATATATATTCATATGGCGATTAGAGTATACATGAAAATTTGTTTTTTAAATAACATTTGGTATCAGAGCAGAAAACTTATCTCTGCCTTGCTTGTTGTTTCATTTCACAAAAGAAATGTCTGTGAAATCTAAGGATGATTTTAAACCTTACTCTCCTATTGTTGATTTCCCGTGTTGAATCTTTACTGGGTTTGACAGATTCATCTTTTGTTGGGTTTTGCCTAAATTTGTGCTACATTTCGGTTTTGTTTTGGTTACTGGAGCCTAGCCGAGCTTGGTAACGCAAGCTTGTAATCCAAGTGGAGGCCTTAAAGGGTAATGGTCCGATTGTGAACGGACCATGAGGGCAGGGGTCGTCCGTGATTTTGAGTTAGGCCGACCTTGATCGGCCTTGAGGGTCGGTCGTGCTCTTCGGGAATCCTCGTCACGCTTTGTCGATCTTCTCGTTTCCTTCAACCCAGGCCCATAAACCGAGCCCAAGCCTATGCTATTGGTTTCTTTGCTAAATCGAAAATATAGTTATGAAGCAATACTGATTTTGTGATTAATTGAGATCATGTTATTTTGTTAGAACTAGAAAAACTTTAGTATTGTCTTGAAATAACTAGTTAAAAATGTTATGGCCATTAAAATTGTACATGATCAAAATATTAAAGTAATATGTCGAGTGATTTGTTAATTTTAGTAATTAGAGAGTAGCCACAGCATCTCTAGTTATTTAAAACTTCTTATGAAATCACATATGGAAACTAGACATTAATTTGTAATTAATCATATGTAATATGATGAAATATGCCCACAAGAAATTTTATTATATTTTGTATGATTAATTAGGGTGAAATATTGAATTATGTTCCTTAATCTACCCACAGGAATTAAGGAATGAATATGGTTTAATAGTTTCATCATACAGTTATGAATCTAATTTGAGTAAGACTTTAGCCCACAGGCAGGTTTTATGTCACTAGATTCATATTTTCATTCATGATTTGCATTGGTAAAACATGATAAAGTTAAGTCTCAAAAATTTTGTTTACAAGCATGTATGTATATATATATATATATATATATATATATATATATATATATATTTTCAGCAATTTTATCCGGGAACATTTCTGATGTCAATTGTGACATTTCTGAATTAAAGGGTGATAACTATAAGGTGTGGAAAGAAAGAGTGCTTCTGCAATTGGGGTGGATGGATATCGACTATGCTTTTCGGAAAGACGAACCCCCTAGTATAACTAAGACTAGCACTCCAGTTGCCGTTGGTCTTTATGGAAAAGTGGGAGCGATCTAATCGCCTCTCAGTTATGTTCATAAAGACCAAACTTTATGCTAGCATTCGGGGTTCTGTCGATCAGCATACTAAGGTTAAAGATCTCCTTAAAGCCATTGATGAGCAGTTTGTAAATTCTGACAAAGCTCTTGCTAGCACCTTAATTATGAAGTTTTCATCCATGAGGCACAATGAGTTTAAGTGTGTGCGTGATTATATCATGCGCATGAGAGATATTGCGGCCCAACTTAAGGATTTGGAAGTTACCATGTCTGAATCTTTCCTAGTACATTTCATTTTGTGCACTCTCCCTCCACAATATGGCCCTTTTAAGATCTTTTATAATACACATAAGGATAAATGGTCAATTAATGAACTTATGACCATGTGTGTTCAAGAGGAAGGCAGATTGAGGATGGAAGAGGGAGAAAAGGTGAACCTTACTACTGCTTCTTCTTCAAAGAAGAGAAAGGATCGCATTAAGGAAAAGGGAAAGGGAAGGCTTTCAGCAAACCAAGGCATAAAGAAGGAGTCTACGTGTTTCTTTTGTAAAAAGAAGGGACACATGAAGAAAGACTGCATGAAGTTTAAGACTTGGCTTGAGAAGAAAGGTAATTTTCTAGCGTTTGTTTATGAATCTAATATGGTTAATATTAATCATAATACATGGTGGATTGACTCTGGTACTACAATCCATGTTTCGAATACCTTGCAGGGTATGACAAACCTAAGGAAACCAATGGGAAGTGAACACTACATCTATTCGGCTAGTTAGATCAGTTCACATGTGGAGGCTGTTGAGACATGCAGTTTAATTTTAAGTAGTGGTTTTAGTTTGCATTTAGAAAAGACATTTTATGTACCAGGTTTTACTAGAAACTTGATTTCAGTTTCAAGACTTGTACCTTTGGGAATTTCCTTTAGTTTTTCAGATTCTGGTTTCAGTATTTTCAGAAATTCTGAAGTTATTGGATATGGTATTTTGTCTGATGGTTTATATCGTCTTTGTTTGCAAAATGATATCACTGATAGTTCTATGCATGTTTATACTGGGTTTAAAAGATGTATTATAAATGAGGACTCTTCTATTTTGTGGCACCGGAGATTGAGACATATCTCCATTGAGAGAGTTAAGAGATTGGTAAAGGATGGGGTACTTGGTACTTTAGATTTTACCGATTTCGATACTTGTGTTGGTTGCATTAAGGGAAAGCAAACTAACAAACACAAAATTGGTGCCAAAAGGAGTTCAAACCTATTAGAGATCATACACACGGATATTTGTTGTCCAGACATGAACGCTAATGATCCGAAATACTTTATCACCTTCATAGATGATTATTCATGATATATGTATCTTTACTTACTTCGTTCTAAAGACGAAGCTTTGGATGCCTTTAAATTGTTTAAGGCTGAAGTAGAAAAATAATGTGATAAGCACATTAAGATTGTGAGATCAGATAGAGGTGGAGAGTACTACGGTAGATACACCGAGAACGGACAAGCACCAGGTCTATTTGTAAGATTTCTTCAAGAGCATGGGATTGCTGCCCAATACACCATGCCTGGTTCTCCATATCAGAATGGTGTAGCTGAAAGAAGAAATCGAACTTTAATGGACATGGTGAGAAGTATGAGGAGTAATGTTAAACTTCCATTATTTTTATGGGTAGAAGCTCTTAAGACGGCAGTGTACATATTAAACCGGGTTCCTTCCAAGGCCGTCTCAAAGACGCCTTTTGAGATGTTCAAAGGATGGAAACCGAGTTTGCAACATGTACGCATTTGGGAATGCCCGTCTGAAGTGAGAGTGTACAACCCACAAGAGAAGAATCTAGATCCAAGGACCATTAGTGGGTATTTCATTGGATATGCTGAAAGGTCTAAGGGTTATAGATTCTATTGTCCGTCTCATAGTACCAGGATTGTGGAATCAAGAAATGCTAAATTTCTTGAGAATGACTTGATTAGTGGGAGTGATCAATTTCAGGACATTGTTCCTGAAAAGGATTATGATCAACTTCCACCCACTGTTTCAAGTGACAAGTTGATTGTCATTCACGCACCTCAAGCTGAATTGCGTGTTAGACAGCCAACTATTAAGGTTCCACAAGTTGACAACAATCTAATAGATCATGATGGTAATGAGGAACAAACAGTTCATCGTGAAGATGAACAAGTTCCATTGAGGAGATCTACTAGAACAAGGAAATCAACTATTTCTGGTGACTATTTAGTGTATCTGCAAGAATCGGATTATAATATTGGAGCCGTCGATGATCCTGTGTCATTTTCATAAGCCATAAGTTCTACAGATTCAAACTTATGGATGAATGCCATGAAAGATGAGATGGACTCTATGGCATCTAACCGAGTTTGGGATCTTGTCGAGTTGCCAAATGGTGAAAAAGCCATTGGATGCAAGTGGGTCTTTAAAATAAAGAAAGACTCGCATGGCAACATCGAGAGACATAAAGCTAGACTTGTTGCCAAAGGGTTCACTCAAAGGGAAGGAATCGATTACAACGAGACTTTCTCTCCTGTATCAAAGAAAGATTCTTTCCGGGTGGTGATGGCATTAGTAGCTCATTTTGATTTTGAGCTACACCAAATGGATGTGAAAACGGCATTTCTCAGTGGTGATTTAGAGGAAGAGGTTTATATGAAACAACCTGAAGGATTCTTCTCTAAAGAGGGTGAGCATTTGGTTTGTAAGCTTAATAAATCCATATACGGGTTGAAACAGGCTTCCCGACAATGGTATATGAAATTCCATAAAGTGATTACTTCATTTGGGTTCGAAGAAAATATTATGGATCAATGTATATACCTTAAGGTCAGTGGGAGCAAGATCTATTTCCTTGTGTTATATGTGTAACACCCCGAATTTCAAATAAGGACAAATTCGAGATTCCACAGGATCTTTACTTCACTTCGTACAATTTTACAAGGAAAATTTAAAACTTTTTATTCACAATACATCAGAGTTCAATTACAACTTGGTTTTACACAGCGGAAGAATGAAATTTACAATAAAACATTTACAACATCTTTAAAAATAAAACAGCACCGACATATCCACTTTATAGCTTCGCGAATAGTCCATTACCTGCATGTTAATCTGTGGGCTCGTCAGTTACTTACAACTGACGAAATGTTATACACGGCTATCCTCTCTATGCCGGGAATAGTATAACGATCTCATACTTTAACAAATCACAAAAAGATTGAATGAACATATAAAGTGTCAAAAGTGATTATTCTAAACATAAGTGTATGTCATGTCTTAATGCCTAATGCACACATTTCTATACTAGGATGACACTAATGCACACTTGTTCGGATTCTATGCATCCCATACTACATAGGTCCGAGGGCAAGCGCCTACGTTCTTCACAATACAGGGCTCGATCCCTCGCCATGAAAACTACCCGGTAGCAAAACAAAGTTCAGACTATTCCACGAATGTGAATCCCAGCCTTGGAGTCCACCGCCAGCTGTTATAACAGATTCCACATCGTGCGAACCGTCCCGTATGTGACCCTCTAGCCCAGTATATATATATATATACATTGGAGACGGTAAACACAAAAATCCATCCGTCCGACTACTCAAGATCTTGGAGTCCACCGCCGACCCGTCCTCATAGTCCCGGACTAAAATATAATAATCCGTCTCCCACAGGGCAACCTCAGTCCACCAACTGGGTCTATAGTCTTGGAGTCCACCGCCGACTATACAGAGCACCCCACTTACGTTTCCCTAAGTTTACTACATCTCCACTTATGTGCCTAAATTTTCTTAAGTTCAAGACATGAATAATCTCCACATGTAGAATTAGTTGTTACCTCCTACCGGACTTAGTCAACAAATACGAGATGGCTCCATAACCACATCTCAAAATCACAACTCAACATTCTTTTATTTCAATAATGCCGGTACCGAGGTCTTACTAACTCAAAGTCATAAGCTTTCATGTACAAGAAACATGGGTACATATACCCTTTAATAATCATGTCTTAACTTATTATATTCATGTCTCTAACTTATCCATACTTTAATCAATGTCTCATCTTTGCATCACTCATGATTCATTCGTTCACAATCTTTGAAAACAATAATTCTTTTCATGACATAAATCCATCACTTTAAGTCTCTTTAGCAACTTAAGCACATATAATATATCTCAACCACATTAACCTTTCTTAAACAAAATTTAGAGTATAACCTTTTCAAAAGAAAAATCATTTCACACAACGATAAATCTCATACTCTTTAATAATTAAAATCTTAAGTCAGAAATTCATTATCCAATTTGAGCATGTATACTAATCAAGTATTCAATTTAAAAGAAATAATCTCCTTGAGACAATTTATTCTCATACCAACACTTTACTTTTCTTCTAAAAATCTAAATTATGCTCTTAATTAATCTCTACTTCTCTACTATTATAATGGGAGAAGGCCTTAATGTATTTTGTCCTCAACCCA
This sequence comes from Hemerocallis citrina, assembly GCA_017893485.1. Classification (NCBI taxonomy): domain Eukaryota; kingdom Viridiplantae; phylum Streptophyta; class Magnoliopsida; order Asparagales; family Asphodelaceae; genus Hemerocallis; species Hemerocallis citrina. Next base: position 442,676 of record JACEHZ010000654.1, on the reverse strand, counting down.
AATAATTACCGAGCTGATCCACTTTCGAAATTATTTACCAAACTGGTCCAAATACATTTGTGTGTGCATGCATACATGCACAAACAAATATGAACACATTTCTATAACTCAAAAATGTGTACTAATATTGTAACTTGTCATGTATAACTTAATTTGTGATTTTAATAATGGGCTTGCTACATGGGCTCATTTCTAATTAATTAGTTTGATTATCTAGTGGGCTTGCTACATGGGCTCATTTTATTCAACTAATTTAATTATCTTAGTGGGCTCTCTTTTTAATTAGTCTATTGGGCTAGAATTTAACTTTAAGTCCATGGATCAAAAGAAAGGCTAAATAAAACTAATGCATGCTAAAAATAGTAAAATGAGAGTAGCAAAATGAGAATAAAAATTTGCACGTGCACCATACGTGCAAAAATTGAAAAATGCATTTTAATCAAAACAAGGGGAAAATAAATTTTCGTTTTATAAAATAGATTTAAATACATAAGAATAAATAATTTAAACCTATAGAAAATATTATATATAGTGGTGGAAACACGTGCATCAAAACACGTAAAAAGCACGTAAATTCCAGGGATTGAAATATTATATTTTAGTTGACTGAAATCAATACGGAAAATGTATAAATAGTACGAATCCAAAATATGTAGTGAAATTCATTACAAAATATACGTGCGTAACACCCAGGGGCAAAATTGTAATTTCCAATTTTGCGGGGTGTTACACTCTCCCCCCCTTAGAGTAGTTCCGTCCCCGGAACTCGCTAAGGTAAAGATTGTATTTTGTACATGTCACTGAAAATATTTGTATTTAGAAAACTGCAACTTTAAGAAAAATAAATGTAGTATACGCAACAAACAAGACAAACTCTTTATAAGAAAACTATGAATATTAAGATGTTACAAGACGGAACAAGAAAATTAGGAAAATGGCATAAGAACTGAAATGCGACAAGAGATAGAATAGTTTGAGAGAAATTTTCGTACAAAAATAATATTAGGTAAGCTATTTAGATAAAAGGGAAAAGTCAATTAAGCCATTAATTTCGAAATAGTTCGGAAAACATTGTGGTGAAGAAAACATGGTCAATAAGTAATTTAGAAAAAAAAATTTATCAATGTAATAAACTGTAGAAAATTCGCAAACTGTATAATGAAATCTAATTAGCAATTTCAAACAAAACCATTAAATAAGATTTTGGAAAAAAAAAATTAAATGGGAATGAGACTTGGTTGAAAGTATAGATAACATAGAATGACTTTGTATATCAATTAATAAAATAGTTTGTAAGGTAACTATAATAATTATACATACAAATTTGAAAAAAAAAATAGAAAGCATACGTTGAAATACTTTGTGAATATACAAAATTTTGTAGTGATGAAAATAATTTATAACATTAAGACAGAATAGTGTAAAACACATACACGAGATGAAAACATAGTTGAAAACAATAATGATGTAGTATAGCAAATTAAGACAATAGACATAAACAAGTATATGCAAAAATATTAATGTAGTAATTAGATGAGGGTAAAATGATATGTATAATGGGAATATTGAAATATATGATATATATAGAAATTATTGGGAAAATATATGTAATAACTAAGAATGTAAAGACAGTTAAAATTTGAGAAAATATAATATATAAATAGTGATAAAGAAGTGAAAAACTACAAAATTAGTGATCAATAGTAAAAGTAAATCATAACAAATTAGCAAATAACATGTAATAACAATAGTATCGAATGTAGGCAATAAAACAAAATAGTATGTTATATTTATATGGGTAGAGAATTTCAATCATGTTAAGAACATATAGGATAAGATAATATAGTATCACAGAAATCAAATCTTATAAAATGAGTGCACATAAGAAAAATCCAAAATAATAAATGAAGAAAATAGTGGTTGCAATATTAATTTAATAAACGGCAATTTAAAACTTGATAAAATACGTAAAGTAATAGTAGATATAAACGGGTAAACATAAAGTGACGTAAATACATGAAAGACGAAATTTTAAGTTTGAAAAACAAGTTTAAAATATCAAGACTAAGGAAGATAAATATTCAAATGATTTAATAACATAAGAAAATATTTATTAAAAATTTATATATTGAATATGGAGGAAGTACCATGATAATGATCTACAAAAATAATTTGAGAGGGAAGTGTGTAAGGTATCATGAATGACGGTTCAAACCAACCACGCTTTCACTGCGCCACTCTGATACCCAGGGAAAAATGTGCTCGCATACACTTTCATATCAATGTATACGAGAAAAAACATCATGAATGAAAGTCAATAACTACTGCTTTCACGACTCCAGCCATCCAAAAGAAAAAGAAAATATCAGTGCATAGAGCAACACAAATGTAAATCACTTACATTTAAATCTCTATAGACTGAAACTCACACTCTAGTGTCCACAGGAATAATATTGTAACTACTCAATAAGGTGTCACGGGTCTAGACTATAGTTAATGATCTTACTACTATTCCTAAACAAATCTTTAGTCTATTAAGTTCTGATTTACTTGGGTTAGCTGTAGGAGTCGGTTCCCAGCTAGCGGTGGTCCGAAGACGCTTAAATACCGTGTCGCTTAGGGCTGTTTACACCCGGTTGACAGAAGGACTCCTTTAGCTTGTTCCCAAATTTATCGTCCCTTTTTATCGTTCCTTATAAACTTGTACTACTTGTGAAGCATGCTCTGATACCATCTGTAACACCCCGAATTTCAAATAAGGACAAATTCGAGATTCCACAGGATCTTTACTTCACTTCGTACAATTTTACAAGGAAAATTTAAAACTTTTTATTCACAATACATCAGAGTTCAATTACAACTTGGTTTTACACAGCGGAAGAATGAAATTTACAATAAAACATTTACAACATCTTTAAAAATAAAACAGCACCGACATATCCACTTTATAGCTTCGCGAATAGTCCATTACCTGCATGTTAATCTGTGGGCTCGTCAGTTACTTACAACTGACGAAATGTTATACACGGCTATCCTCTCTATGCCGGGAATAGTATAACGATCTCATACTTTAACAAATCACAAAAAGATTGAATGAACATATAAAGTGTCAAAAGTGATTATTCTAAACATAAGTGTATGTCATGTCTTAATGCCTAATGCACACATTTCTATACTAGGATGACACTAATGCACACTTGTTCGGATTCTATGCATCCCATACTACATAGGTCCGAGGGCAAGCGCCTACGTTCTTCACAATACAGGGCTCGATCCCTCGCCATGAAAACTACCCGGTAGCAAAACAAAGTTCAGACTATTCCACGAATGTGAATCCCAGCCTTGGAGTCCACCGCCAGCTGTTATAACAGATTCCACATCGTGCGAACCGTCCCGTATGTGACCCTCTAGCCCAGTATATATATATATATACATTGGAGACGGTAAACACAAAAATCCATCCGTCCGACTACTCAAGATCTTGGAGTCCACCGCCGACCCGTCCTCATAGTCCCGGACTAAAATATAATAATCCGTCTCCCACAGGGCAACCTCAGTCCACCAACTGGGTCTATAGTCTTGGAGTCCACCGCCGACTATACAGAGCACCCCACTTACGTTTCCCTAAGTTTACTACATCTCCACTTATGTGCCTAAATTTTCTTAAGTTCAAGACATGAATAATCTCCACATGTAGAATTAGTTGTTACCTCCTACCGGACTTAGTCAACAAATACGAGATGGCTCCATAACCACATCTCAAAATCACAACTCAACATTCTTTTATTTCAATAATGCCGGTACCGAGGTCTTACTAACTCAAAGTCATAAGCTTTCATGTACAAGAAACATGGGTACATATACCCTTTAATAATCATGTCTTAACTTATTATATTCATGTCTCTAACTTATCCATACTTTAATCAATGTCTCATCTTTGCATCACTCATGATTCATTCGTTCACAATCTTTGAAAACAATAATTCTTTTCATGACATAAATCCATCACTTTAAGTCTCTTTAGCAACTTAAGCACATATAATATATCTCAACCACATTAACCTTTCTTAAACAAAATTTAGAGTATAACCTTTTCAAAAGAAAAATCATTTCACACAACGATAAATCTCATACTCTTTAATAATTAAAATCTTAAGTCAGAAATTCATTATCCAATTTGAGCATGTATACTAATCAAGTATTCAATTTAAAAGAAATAATCTCCTTGAGACAATTTATTCTCATACCAACACTTTACTTTTCTTCTAAAAATCTAAATTATGCTCTTAATTAATCTCTACTTCTCTACTATTATAATGGGAGAAGGCCTTAATGTATTTTGTCCTCAACCCAAATAATTACCGAGCTGATCCACTTTCGAAATTATTTACCAAACTGGTCCAAATACATTTGTGTGTGCATGCATACATGCACAAACAAATATGAACACATTTCTATAACTCAAAAATGTGTACTAATATTGTAACTTGTCATGTATAACTTAATTTGTGATTTTAATAATGGGCTTGCTACATGGGCTCATTTCTAATTAATTAGTTTGATTATCTAGTGGGCTTGCTACATGGGCTCATTTTATTCAACTAATTTAATTATCTTAGTGGGCTCTCTTTTTAATTAGTCTATTGGGCTAGAATTTAACTTTAAGTCCATGGATCAAAAGAAAGGCTAAATAAAACTAATGCATGCTAAAAATAGTAAAATGAGAGTAGCAAAATGAGAATAAAAATTTGCACGTGCACCATACGTGCAAAAATTGAAAAATGCATTTTAATCAAAACAAGGGGAAAATAAATTTTCGTTTTATAAAATAGATTTAAATACATAAGAATAAATAATTTAAACCTATAGAAAATATTATATATAGTGGTGGAAACACGTGCATCAAAACACGTAAAAAGCACGTAAATTCCAGGGATTGAAATATTATATTTTAGTTGACTGAAATCAATACGGAAAATGTATAAATAGTACGAATCCAAAATATGTAGTGAAATTCATTACAAAATATACGTGCGTAACACCCAGGGGCAAAATTGTAATTTCCAATTTTGCGGGGTGTTACAATATGTGGATGACATTTTGCTAGCAACCAATGATAAAGGGTTGCTATATGAGGTGAAACAATTTCTTTTAAGTAACTTTGATATGAAAGATATGGGCGAGGCATCTTATGTCATTGGCATAAAGATCCATAGAGACAGATCTCGAGGCATTTTGGGTTTGTCTCAATAGGCCTATATCAACAAAGTCTTAGAAAGATTCGGTATGAAAGATTGTTCACCAAGTGCAGCACCCATTGTGAAAGGTGATCGGTTCAGTTTGGACCAATGTCCCAGAAATGACATTGAAAGGGAACGAATGAAAAATGTTCCATATGCTTCAGCTGTTGGTAGCATTATGTATGCTCAGGTCTGTACTAGACCCGACATTTCATATGCCGTTGGAGTATTAGGAAGATATCAGAGTAACCCAGGCATCGATCACTGGAAGGCTGCGAAGAAAGTAATGAGGTACCTTAAGGGTACTAAGGATTACATGCTTATGTATAGGCGAACTGATAGTCTTGAGGTGGTAGGCTACTCCGATTTTGACTTTGGTGGTTGCAATGATTCACATAAATCCACATCAGGATATGTGTTCATGCTAGCTGACGGGTCTATATCCTGGAGGAGTGCCAAGCATACCTTGACAGCCACTTCTACGATGGAGGCTGAATTCGTTTTTTATTTTGAGGCTACCTCACATGGTGTATGGCTAAAAGGTTTCATATCTGGGCTAAGAGTTGTTGACTCTATTAGCCGACCGATAAGAATGTATTGTGACAATTCAGCTGCTGTCTTTATGGCTAAGAATAATAAGAGTGGAAGTCGAAGTAAACACATCGACATAAAATATCTAGCCGTAAAGGAACGTGTGCAGGAAAAGAAAGTGATCATTGAGCACATTAACACTGAATTGATGATAGCTAATCCCTTGACTGAAGGCATGCATGTTAAAGGATTCAAGGATCATGTAATCAGGATGGGACTTGGTTCCATTATGTAGCACATTCATTATGTTTGTCTGAAACTTTCATTTAGTTGGATTATTTCTCATTCGGAATTATGTACGTACTTATTTTGGTTATTTTGTTGAGAAATATCATTATGTTTGACCTAGAGTAAACATATGGTCTACTCATTAAGTTAAGTGTGAGTGGTGAAAAACTAAGTATTTTGTGATACATGGAAGATTAATTCTTGCTCTTAAAGAGAATTAGTCGTCATGATTCGTATACGGAGTCTCTCTCGTTAAATGGATCAAGTGGGAGAATGTTAGACGTTTTATTTATTTTCCACTTAATCAAATGTAATTAATTTGATTAATTAATTATGTGGACAAATATGTGATCCATTTAAATGGAAAGTTGCAACTGATCAAAACAACTTCCCCATGATTCTCTCTCCTCATTTAGGAAACCACCCACTATTTGCAATTATGATAACTACTCTATGATGGCTAGAGTAGTATAAAAGGATGAAAAAAGGTCACCAAATCTACTCTCTCATACAATTCTGATATACACCATCTAAAAGTGAGAAAGGAGTGTTTGGAACCAAAATTTAGATTGACAACATCAAGAGGCTTCAAATGGCAATGGCTGGAGGTATGGTTATCGATTTCATCGCTTCCGCTTCTATTCATATATATTCATATGGCGATTAGAGTATACATGAAAATTTGTTTTTTAAATAACATTCTTAGGATTAACGGGAAACTATAGGAAGTTTATTGCTGGGTATAGTTCTCTCACTTGGCCTTTAGTGCAACTCACAAAGAAGGGATCATTTGTTTGGTCTGAGAATGCACAGTTAGCCTTTGACGAAGTTAAAAAAGTGCTCACTACTCCTCCAGTATTGAGATTACCTGACTTTAGTAAGCCATTTGTGCTTGAATGTGATGCTTGTGGATCTGGTGTAGGGGCAGTTTTAATGCAAGATAATCGTCCAATTGCATTTCTTAGCTAAGAATTGAAGGGCAAAAAGAAATTTCTCTCAACATATGAGAAAGAAATGTTGGCAATTTTGTTAGCAGTGCAAAAGTGGCGTCAATATTTGCTTGGAAGGCAATTTGTTATCAAAACAGATCATAAGCCTTTAAAACATATGCTAGAACAAAGGTTATATACTGAGGCTCAATATGAGTAGTTGTTAAAACTTCATGGATATCGATTCATTGTTGAGTATAAGAAAGGCCACGATAATGTTGTTGCAGATGGATTGTCACGACAATTTGATGAGTCGGGATCTTCCTTATCAGCTATTTCAATTGTTCACCCTAGTTGGTTAACATTAGTACAGCAAGAAGTCCTTAGCAACCCCTATTATGAGCAGATTAAAACTCTTTTGGATGATTCCACCACTAAGTATAGTCTGGTTGATGGTGTCTTCTACTACAAAGAGAGGGTGTTATTGGCTACAGATTCCCCATTGAAGCAATGGTTCCTTGCTGATTTTCACTCCACTCCTCAAGGAGGTCATTGTGGAGTAGATAAAATCTGGCAATCGCTCAAGAAAGTGGCTTATTGGCGGGGCATGAAACAGGATTTGAGAAATTTCATTAAGGAATGTGATGTTTGTCAACGCAACAAATACCTCAGCACTTCTCCAGCGGGTCTTCTTCAACCTTTGCCAATCCCAGATTCTGTATGGGAGGATATTAGTATGGATTTTATTGATGGGTTGCCTAAGAGTAGAGAACTAACAACTATTTTGGTAGTGGTGGATCGATTGTCAAAATTTGCTCATTTCTTGGCTTTGGGACATCCTTATACTGCACAAACAGTGGCTACAACCTTATTTTCTCATGTTTTCAAACTATATGGATTCCCTAGAACTATTGTGAGTGACCGTGATGCAATGTTCACAAGTTTGTTTTGGAAAGAGTTGTTTTCTCTTCAAAATACTAAGTTGTGTTTTAGTACTGCCTTCCATCCCCAAACAGATGGTCAAATAGAGGTCCTCAATCGAGTTTTGGAAACTTATTTGCGATGCTTTGTTGCTTATAGACCTAAAGATTGGGTAAAATGGCTACCATGGGCTGAGTTTTGTTATAACACACATGTCCATAGCTCTACTCAATTTTCTCCGTATGAAGTGCTCTATGGAAGATCTCCTCCCTCCCTACTGTCCTATGTGCCTCGAACGGCAAGGGTGCAATCTGTGGAAGAATCCTTACTTAACAGGGATATGGTGTTGCAACTTTGTAAAGACAATCTTTTGAGAGCTCAAGGGAGAATGAAGCGTAAAGCTGATGTTCACAGGAGTGATAAAACTTTTGATGTGGGTGATTTGGTTTATCTCAAATTGCAACCATACAAGCAAGTTTCGGTTGGGGGTCATCGAATTCATAAGTTGTCAAGCCTCTATTATGGACCATATCCTATTATTGAGAGAATAGGTGCTGTCGCATATCGACTACAATTGCCTGAGAATGCTAAGATTCATAATGTGTTCCACATCTCACAACTTAAAGCCCATGTCGGCAGTGTCCCTGTTCAGCATACCCAAGTTCCTGCTTACTATATTGAAGCCTCTCCAGTTCCATTAAAGGTCTTAGCTAGGCGTATGGTGCCAAGAAGAGGTATTGCAATTTTTGAGTTGCTTATTCAGTGGTAGCATGGTAGCGAGTTGGAGGCGACATGGGAAAGTTACTGGGACATTCATCACAGATTCCCTTTATTCCAGAGCACCATCGATGCTCCTTTAAATGGGGGAAGGATTGTTCCAAGCTCACCAGAGCTTGTTCACGACGAGGATGTCTCTTGAAGATGGGTTAAGGTGAAGATGATGCTGAATAAATGAATGATCAAAAGTGGAAGCTGGATGGAGCAAGTTAAGAGAGTGTATCAGTTAGCGTATCAGTCCTCAGGAGATTATTCTTCTTCCAAGGGTGTAATTGTAAAAGAGTCTGTAATTTTCTCAATTAAGTCCAACAGATTCCCAACGCTCTGTTCAAACCCGTGCATTGCACGTAATAGTTCTGTATAAATAAACACCCCCTGTATATGAAAATGCTATGAATAGAATTGCCATTTTAGCTACTGTTCATCTTCTCCTTCTCCTTCCTCTGGTGTCTCTACTCTTCACAGGTAGATCGCGATGCCAAGAAGACGGGGAACTTCCAGTCATGTCGTCGGCGACGGACCTAGAACAGATTGTGATGGAGGAGATGATGACGAAGGTCCATCGTATACAGGCAACGATCTCACAGATAGCTGTTGTTGCAAAATAAGAAGGTGTTATAGTTATATGTTTTGCGTTTACACCCCCCCCCCCCCCTACTGAAATTTGTTTCTGCTACAAAGGGTTTCTCGATCGTTCTAAATTTTAGATAGAGGTAGAAAAAAGTAAAATTAATGGTTACCCGTCACCGCCACACTAATAAGTCTGTCGTGACATGATATCGATTTCCGATATTTGTGGATGTAGGGTTAGATTAACATAACTAGAGATACGTAGAGATGTTAAATGTATCTATAATGGTGCAAATATAATGGTATACGTATTTTGTTTCTTCTTGCAAATCTATAACTATTATAATGGGAGAGATGGGGTTGGTAAACAAATAAACAATTTTTTATTTTTTTGTGTATGTGTGTCAACACGTGCAGCGCACGTGTTGGTAGTTTTTTTTGTCTTTTTCATTCTCCCTCCACGTGCATCACACGTGCATGATACTAGTACATATATATGGAATAACTATATTAATGAAAATATTTTGATTAACACGTGAATTTGAGTTATGGAAATGTTAGGAAATGGACGATTAGTGTAGAGAAATGATTCGATTGCTTAACCCTATAAAAAGAAAGTTGGCATCGCAAAGACGTGAGGAAGTTCTCTAACATATGATAAGTCAAATTCACTTCTTCCGACAAAACTCTTATGACAACTAGATCATGTTTGGATACGGAGGTTAGTGGAGGTGATTTATCTACTCGTAGGTATATATAAACTTTGATCCGTTCAGATCATATTTCAGATGTATCGTGACTTTGATTTTTCCCCCCTCAAAATTAAGATAAAACAGCGGTTGTGATAGGTATCAAAACTTCACTCCAACCAAATTTATTTGTAAAGCTAAAATGGAGGTACATGTTCGAAAATTCGCGTGACTAAAACTGAATCAGCTACTTTTGAAGTAACAAAAAGAAAAGCAACGACTGGAGCAAGAGAGTCAGAATCGAAAAGAGGATTTCTCACTTTAAAAAGACCTATATGTATCTTACCTTTATATCCAAACAAGATCTAATTTTTTATAGTAGGTTGGTTTGCTAAGCGAGCTACCTTCAATATCAATCAAATATTTTACTAAGATTTGAATGATAGATAATTGGGCACTACTTGCATCCAATGAAAATATGCATTCACCTGTGTCGCTCTCACCCCTCCACAAAAATGATATGCATTTCTCTTCCTATAACAAGATCATGACCAAAAATTATTAAAAGGAAAAAAAAAAGATGATGAACAAAGAAAAGTGATTGCGTACATGAGAGTAATAGTACCAACTTGGACTCCAAAATGTTGAATATCAATCAAGGAAAGAAGAGAAGTGGTGACCCTTATCGCCTTATCGCCTTATCACCTACTAGTATTATACACGTGCTTTGCACGTGGAAAATTTTTTTTTGGGGGGGGGGGATGAAAGGGAAAAAAAATGACGTGCTTTGCACGTGGGGATTTTTTTTTTTGGGAGGGGGGGGGGGGGGGGAGAGGGGAGGGGGGGGAAAAAAAAATGAAAAGGACAAAAAAAAAAAATTCCCAACACGTGCGTTGCACTGGTTGGGTTATGGACTAAGGCCTTCTCCCATTATAGTAGTAGATATATATATATATATATATATATAGAGAGAGAGAGAGAGAGAGAGAGAGAGAGAGAGAGATGAGACTTCTCAGCGCTGATCAAAAGCCAACATTGGTCCCAGTTACGCTGATCAAAAGCCAACATTGGTCCCAATTAATATAATGACCGCTTGTCTAATTTTATACATCCAATATGAGGATTTTGACAGGTTTTTTTTACCACGACTAAGAGCATCCATAGTTGTCATTGTTTAAATTATGCATAAATGATTTTGCTGCAGTCGTTGAATTGTATTTTTTACCAATTTAATTTAAAATATTAAAAATCTCAGACCAGACGGAGCTCGAAGCTGCGTCGGAGGGAAAAAAAATATTTTTTAATTGACATATGGAAGTTCACATTGCATTGGGGGAGAAAAAAAAAGAGAAAAAAAATCTCAGATCAGACGGAAGTTCACATTACAATTTAGATAGTCTATTTTCTCATTTCGTATTTCCAGACAAAATGTCCTGAATAACTCTGCCATCATTTTGCTTTCCGCGCAACATGAAGTTGCGTCCGAAGATTGCGCAAGTGGAGGGAGGCAACATGAAGTTGCGTCCGAAGTGTTTTGTATTTTCCGCATTTTTTTATTTGTAAAAAATAATTTATTTGAAAGTGGCGGAACTCGAAGTTGTGTCCGATGATTTTAAAATAATATTTTTTCGAGCGATGGAATTCGAAATTGCGTCCTTTAAATTATGCATAATTTTCATATCCGTTCACATTTATAGCAATCTACTGTAGCAAAATATGCAAAATATGCATATTTAGCAAACGACTGCAGCGGTATTTTTAAGAAAATATGCATATTATGCATATTTAGCAAACGACTACAATGCTCTAAAATTGTAATTTTGCACACGGCCAATTCTAAAAAACTAATCATCCCGGGGCTTATGTGCAAACATCCCCTCACGCAACCGTTTCCCTGCGTTTCTTTCTATCTCCCCAGAACCCCCAATTCATTCACCTCCAAAAACCTCAATGGAAAACCCTAACCCTAACCCCCAAATCCCCCCACTCTCAGACAACACAACCAGCAGAATCGTCGTTATAATGGGAGCCTCAGGTTCCGGCAAGTCCCGCCTCGCCGTCGACCTCGCCTCCCGCATCGCTGGCGTCGAGGTCATCAACGCCGACTCGATGCAAGTCTACCGCGGCCTCGATGTCCTCACCAACAAAGTCCCTCTTTCCGATCGCAACGGTAAACCTAACTCATTCTTTCTTATGTACTAGTCTTGATTTCGTTCTCATTGCGTAGTTCGATGGGTTTTCCAGGTGTTCCTCATCATCTTCTCGGAACGGTTGATTCGTCGGTGGAGTTCACTTCGAGAGATTTTCGTGATCTCGCGATTCCGGTAAAAAAAACTGTACATTATGTAAAGACTAAAGAGAACCTCATGTTAGTACGAGGTAGTTGTACACCCATGATGGGACCCATTATGATGATCAACAACGTTCAGAGTGATTTACATGTCATAATATCTTTGTGTGTTTATAATTAAACCTTCGTTCAGCGTCGTTTTGTTGTCGTGATTGTTTGCTGTGTGCAATTATCTCAATTGCTTCTGGGAGAGGCTTTTGGTTGTATTATGGTTTTGGTTTTAGTTTTACTTCCGGTAAAATTGTAACTTGTTGTAATCCTCGTTTTATTAATATATTGGGCTGGAATCTTCCGATTCTATCCTCATTATCAAAAAAAATAATATAATAATTGGCACCATGCTCTACATAGGTAAGAAGCCTCCAAACGAGTTTAATTTTGTAATCAAACATGATGAACGGTGTGGATTGTCTGTATAGAGTCGTATATAGAGTCGCACCGTGTGTGTACAACTACTCTATATGAAGGAATTTTTCTCCTAAGTATGAGGCTTCCTTTCCTATTTCTTAAGTGGGCTTTTAGTTTATATATGACTTGGTGTTTGTTTTTCGGTGTAATTAGATTATAGATGATATATTGTCTCGTGGATGTCTTCCGGTTATTGTTGGGGGTACAAATTACTATATTCAGGTATGTTTCTTCAACTGCATTATTTGGATTTAGTTTTGGTAAATTTCGTGTGGATTTTTTTGATGGTCTGGGATTTGTTTTTGTAGGCTCTTGTGAGTCCATTTCTTATAGATGATGTAGTTGAAGATACGGAGGAAGGGAGTAGTGTTGGTTCACAAGGTAAGATAGGAGAAGGAAAATTTGAATCATCATTAAGTTACAATCCCTAATCGTTGTTGCCTTATTTGGAAATGGATGTAAGATAGTTTAATTGAAGGTATCTAAGATACCTCTTTTATCTGATGTTGGGGAACTTTTTCTTTGGAGATGAGATAACTTATTTCCCGTATAATATGTGTAGGTGGAAACATGCTATGTACAGATTGCATGCCTCTACCTACACTTACAAGATACCTACAGGTAACCTGTGTTTCCAAATAGGGCTTGATAGTTTAGTCTAAAATGGTGAAGGTCTTTGGTTGTGCAGAGGCAACAAATCAAGTACTGCAAAGAGATACATATAAACTAAGATGCTTGAACACTTTGGTAGATGTGTCGTGTTAGACACAAGAATCCGTCATGACACTTCTATTTTAGGGTAGTTTTCTCAAAAAATTTACCGTGTCCGTGCTTCTTAGCATGTGAACAAAGAACATTTAGAAACCGCACTGAATAATGCATGTGGATTGCATGTGCAAGAATTCTAATTAATTTAATATTCCTAAGTTTACATTATTTTAATTTCTTATCAGATCTAGCTGGCGTGAATTTGCCTGCTAGTTATGAGCGTCTTAAGGAGATTGATCCAGTTGCAGCAAACAGGATTCACCCAAATGATCACAGAAAGGTAAGCATTACTATGATTTTGTACTTAAATAAGAACTCATCCTGTCTTGTAATTATTATTTTTGCCCTTGTTTTATGTTTTACTATCTTTAGGCTACTGTTTGCATGCTTTTTTGTGTGTTTATACTGGGAATCTACTTTAGACTTTGCGACCATTCTATTTTATTTTTCAGCAGTTGTTTATTTCTTAATAATTTTGATTAGTAGCATGGTTTTGTTTTAAATATTGTAACCTAGTTTATAATATATGAACTTCCCTTGTCATATTCTTTTTTTGCTTACCAATACTTGCCTCCCTAACATGTTGGGCACTACTCTCCTAAAAACTGGTCTTTCTATCCTTTCCCTACAGAAATGTGTATCATTTGTTGTTGAGCACTTGTTTAGACCTTACAAATTTATCCTCTTTTATTTAATTGAAAAAAATGCATTCGATGAAATTTGTAAGGTTCTTCAAGATAACCATTTGTCTACTGAAATTTGACATTTGTCTGTGTTTACAAATCATAGATTTATTATGTTATTTGTTGATCTTTATTTTATGCCAAAATTTTATGGAAAGTTGTTTCATTATTGCTTACTGTTCGTATTTTTTGCAGATAAATCGTTACCTTAGCATATATGCAAGCTCAGGTGTTCTCCCTAGCACTCTTTTTCAAGGAAAGGCTGAAGAGGTACGGGGTTTTGGCTGATTAGCTTTTGCATTGAGCTTACCGACATCCCTCCTGCACATACTGACACAGACATGTTTACCTCTTAAAATACTATATTACTGCACATTGTAATGATTACTGTTTTTCTTGATTAGTCGACATGCTGATACTTAATTATTTCATCTCAACCCTACACCATTTTTTCATTTAAGAACTTGGTTGCAAGACAAGCTTAGACTGAATCCACTTATTTACATTAAAGTTATCAATCAACTAAGCAGTTGAAATCTCCGACTAATTCCCAATTAATCGCGAATTGGAGGCTAAGCGATAATTTTTTAGCGATTTATAATATTTCAATAATTAGCGATTTAATCGGGTATAATTGGTCGATTAGTGATTAATCGGCCGATTTTAAGTCGCCGATTAACTGATTAAATATCCTCCTTTAATTTTCATACTCGTTTGCATTATTTGGGCTCAATCCCGTCCCAAGCTCAAATCAAAATCTAAAATCCAAACCCCTTCTGGTTCTCGCGCAAACTCAAACCCGACATGTCGCCGCTCTCTTCTTCTTCCTCGCGCTAACCCAAAGCCAAACTGATTATCTTCAAACCCAAACCCAAACTGGTTCTCTTCTTCTTCCTTGATCATACTCAAACCCGACCCGTTGTCGCTCCCCCTGCGTCGTCGCATACTTGACCTAGCCCACATTTGCTGCACCTCCTTCTTTTGTTGCTTCTTTTTCCCAACTATTTTTGTTTGATGGAATCTACCAACAAATCTGTTCTGACCCACATCCAGAACTCAAACTCAGCTCAAATCTAGTACTTTCTTCTTTTTTCTCTATAACAATATGTTCATTTTTGATAATTTCATAATAGTTTTATGTTAGGATTTAGGGTTTCTACATAATGACGATATATATATATACTAGGTATGCCTGTGACGTGCATACGGCACGTATTCGGAACTGCATATAAATTTATTTGTAGTTATTTGATTGTATGAACTGCATATAAATTTATGCATTTATTTGGAGTCATTTACTATACCCCTTTAACAAACCTTCGTTAAATTGTTTCAGTTTTTTAATTATTTCATCTTTATTGCCCTTTAATTTCTCAATATTGACTTAGCTACATCTCCTAAAACATAACTATTTTTCAAGAAATGTGAGCACATCCATTAAAAATATGCACTATGCCAAAAAAAAAAAAATCTGAGGGTAAACAAATATAAAGTATTATATCTCACTGTGTACATGGCGGAAGATTTATGTATCTACACAACTTTGAGACATAAGATTCAATCATTCTACAGACTTTCTTTCTCCCTAAAAGTTTCCAATTCAGATGAAAATAAGATTAATTAACTATAATCTTATAACCAATTGGATTATCTGGGACTGGGATAAAATGCTTCAGAAGTACCTTAACACGTGCTTATTCTTCATTTGCCACGTGAGGTTGTCGAGAAGCTTGTAGGTTTGTGTGAAGGAATACCATGGAAAGATGCAAAAGAGGTGAGCATTTGATCATTTGCTTCTAAAAGCATGAATAAAAATTTGTTGTAATGCTTGGATCATTTTAAATGCTTGGATTTTGGAGTGCATTTGATCATTTTAAATGCTTGGATACTGGAGTGCATTTATAACATAGGTTTTTATTCTGATTTATGCAATGGATTGAAATGTCGCATGGTTCAAGAGTGCAAAGAAATATATGAGAATTCCCTTGTAGATGGAATGCCCACGAAGATAGGCTTTGTCTCTGGAAAAGTGAAGTCACTTGGTGCAAAAAAAACAATATATGGAAAAAGCTCGGACATTAACAGATGTAATGTATACCTTTTGTATGTAACGGAAAACTCCCCATCAATATTGCTGCTTGTTAGCTTTGAATGGACTTATTCAAAACAAAAAAAAAATTTTAATTTTTTTTCTTCTTCTTTGTGTTGGTTATTGAGCAAGGTTAATTAATTATTGTGTGTTTCATATTTCAATTCTATTATTGTTTGGACCATTTCGGACCATAAATATGCAAAATTCCTTGTGTAAAAATAGATGGTTTTGTATTGGTTGATTCTTTCACATACAGTTGTATACCCTACTGAGATTCTTCAAAATACTTATAGGTTTTTACCTTGTGTGCATTTGCCAAAGTGTTAATGGTGAGCACTTTTGGTGGAAGATTGTATATTGTCTAAATTGTATCCTGGCAAATTGGAGATGACCCATCTCCAATTTGGCTGATTGTATATTGGCTGAATTGTATCTTGGCTGATTTGTAAACTTGGTTGAATTGTATCTTGGCTGATTGTATCTAGAGCTGATTGTATTTTGGCTGAATTTTTTCTTGGCCAAATTGTATCTTGGCTGATCGTAATCATGGCTGATTGTATCTTGGCTGATTTGTATCCTGACTGAATTTCATCTTGGCTGATTGTAATTTTGGCCGATTCCTTCGACATTCTCCTCTAAAATTTTACAGGCAGTTAATATTAATCCTTAAAATTTTCATATTAGCGAAGATTAAAAAACGAAGATTTCGTTTGAAAATGTAAGAATTCTACTCTTTAAGAGCAATTCCTTACGGAATTCTGCTCAAAATTAAAAAATTAACATCACAGGTAATAAATATCAATCCTCCCCAGGCAAATCCAAGCAACATCACACAGACATCATATATATAGTGCTCTGGGAAAAAAATTACAGGCAGTTAATATTAATCCTTCCTAAAATTTTCATATTAGCGAAGATACAAAAGAAAAAACGAAGATTTCGTTTGAAAACGTAAGAATTGTGCTCTTTAAGATCAATTCCTTACAGAATTCTACTCAAAATTAAAAAATTAACATCACAGGCAATAAATATCAATCCTCCCTAGGCAAATCCAAGCAACATCACACAAACATCATATATATAGTGCTCTGGGAAAAAAATCTTCATATGACTACAGATACAAAATAAAAACCAAGATAACATTTGAAAACATAATAAATTTTAGGAAATTTAGTAAAAATTTTGACAGAACCTCCCCTAAAATATTAGCCCTTTTACAGTAATTCCTTACGGAATTCTGCTAACAATTAAAAATATAACATCACAAACAACAAATATCAATCCTCCCCAGGCCAAACAAAGCAACATCACACTGGCACCACATATATGAGGCTCTGGGGAAAAAAAATCATAATATAATGCAAGATACAAAATAAAAACCAAAATTTCGTTTGAAAACATAATAGATTTTTAGAAAAACCTTTGAAAAACCTTTCAAAAACCAAACACAGAACCTAATACTCCACAACTTTGCGGGTTCGGGTATTAACATAACTATATTATATCATCATTATATACAGATACTTACATCATCTCCAAAAATGCTAAATATTACAATTATTACATCCTCCACCAAAATATACACCAACCAACTGAATGACCAAAAAGAAATTTACAGGGTTGTAGAAAAACACATTGCTTCAAGTTTTCAAAAATGGGACCAAAAAGTGACCCTAAAAAAACAATAAGAGTTTTGAAATAAATAGTAAGAGTTACAATAATCAATCAAAACAATGAGAGTTTTAAAACAATAGTAAGAGTTTTGAAACCATTACCTTTCAAACAGGACAATACCTTTTAACTGTCAATATGTACATAACGGTTCTGTGTGTAGACGACAATCTGGGAAAAAAAAGAATATATGATGAAGACTTCAAGGTATTAAAGTAAACATTATAATGTGAAAAACCTATTATTATATCAAGAGTTGTAGATTTTTTTTATAAAAAGGAGATACTTACATGGCCATATATAGTGATGTCATCCACGCTATTCTTCAATTATGACGAAGCAATTGATCTGTATATAAAGAAGGGAAAATATATGATGATTAACTTTGACGTTATAATTAATTTAACAAACCAATCAAGACATTGTAGAGTAATTATTAACTACTATGATCTATCTACATTGGAAACTGTAGACTAATGGGTACACGCATTTGAAGCCTACATCTGTTGCAGCTGCAGTTACATTTCTAAGTTTTTTTAATGTTTGTTAGTTGGTTTCATGTTTAATATTTGTCATGTTTAATATTTTGTTGTTGCATGAAATATACCGATTTGTCCACTTGCTAACCATGTTTTATTATAGGGAAATACTACTAACTGTGAGTTTAATTACCTTTTAAGCACATACGGAATGATATAAACAATATAGTTATTATAGTTTTAGAAAAGTACTACAAAAGTATAAGACCGTTATATGCTAGCTGAACTGGCATTGTGTAGATCATGGAATTAGTGCAATGGGAAACATGTGTCCAGGCCCCTTGGTTTTTTTCTCTTTCTCCTCAATTTCCTCATGTCGCATGATTGTACTTGGTTCTGCCAATCATCCTTTCTTACCCTTACCAGAGGGAATATTTTTCCCGAAATCTAAAATATATTTTTCCTTAATTAAAACTCAACACAACATTAAGAAAATGAAACTGTATATATAAATCATAATATTGGTATATGCAGGAATACAACATAGAAACCAACAATTTCATTAGACTAATAGATGTTCAATATCAAGAAATTGACACTATATTGGCAATGTTAGATGATGTCATAAAAGTAAAAGCAAGATACATTCACTTACCTCCATTTATCTTATTTTACCATAGTTTCCGAACAGGGCAAAATTTGGAAGTCAAAATTATATTTTCCACACTATTCCACCTATTCTACTTTGTTTGTAATAATTCACAGACTCAACGCACTTGCACCCAAACCAAGTAGGGATTAACAATTAGTTAAACCAATTATAAGAAGAAAAAAGACTGATACACTTAAATCCATTCAATCCTTATTCACTCACCAAAAAAACCCAAAAAGATATTGTCAAACACAACATTTGTTTTAAACATTATAATCAGCTTAAACTAAAGAGCAATCGCTATAAAAGACTAATAAATCAATTAACCATGTTTAAATTAATGACAAAATAGCTTAAAGTTTTAGTATAATGCACGTGCGATGCACGTGTACAAAAAACATGTATACTAAATAGCCTATGATAGTGGGTGACTACTCGTAATAACTCACAATCTTAAAATATCTACTATTATTAAGCATAAAGGAAAATCAGAAAGGTTGCTTAAATTGGACCGAAGAGTCAAAGACTCCCATCTGAACTGAGACTGAAGGGAGTGTGGGAGATAATTTCAAGATCGAAGAATTAATTGATTATCACATTCTGAATATACCTACAAATATGTAAGAGGCCTATGTCAAACACGCAGCAGGCCTCTTCATCAACATTAGGAGTAGTTGAATTCTTTAAGCAATGGAAAAAGACATACCTTTGTTGATCAGGTAGGTCCCCCCGTAGAAGTAAAAGACTCCTCTAAAATTTAGCTACGGGCAATTAGCATACATTAAGGAACATGCTAAGGCATCTGTTAGATGTACCAGAGTGGACTTCACGAATGATGTTAAGCAAGGTTCATTGCAGCTTTTAAGATACTGCATTGCAAATTATTATAGTTCTTGGTGGCCTAGTTTCATGGAAGGACGTGTCGCGCCATATTCTAGGAGCCCAAACTATGTGATTGAATAAAGCCTCCTCTATCTATTGCGGGTCGAGGGCCCCTTCCCCTTCTTCAAACTTCGATTCGTATTTTTCATAGAAAAATCTCTGATCAACGATAGAAAAAGATCCATTTTTTATCATATCTAACAGATTCCTTGGTTCAGACCGAAGGATATCATTGAGAAATAGGAATCCGTGTTATCAAAGGATTTCCCGCGATTCTTTCTAGTATGGAATACTTTGGTATCTTTTTGAACAAAAATGGTAATATTGTTCCTCCATTGATCAAGAATTTCTGTCTTTGGGAAATAAAACAATTCCTTCTGTCGTGTATCCTCAATTGATCCAGCATCTGATACTTTAATTGTCGATTTTAGTATTGAACAAAAGGTTACACCTATAGGTTATGTATTGCAGGTCAATCCTACTCTACTAGTACCAATAGGCGACATAGAGGAATAAGCACTACACTAGGAATCAACAACACGAAAACTTTGTTATAAATTACCCCTTTCCTTATCGGTATCGGGACTAACAAGAATGGTTGGGACAACAAACATCCGTCTCGTTCGTACTTTGGATACTAGCTTTCATACCTATTCGTTTTGGATCATTTACCATAACCATATGGTAAAATGGTAAAGGGAAAGAATCAAAGAAAAGAAGGCGATTCACGTCAATATTTCTCGGGTACCTTATAAAAAAAAATAGAGGCAAAAGATACCAGAGCAATCTTGTATCAAACTACTTGTCTCCTTGTAGTTGGATCTCCAAGTTTTTGGAATGCTCCAAATTCTACTTGAGCATCCAAATCTGGATCAATACCAGCAAAAACATCTCTGAACAAGGTTCTAGCACCATGCCAAATGTGTCCGAAAAAGAAAAGCAAAGCAAACGTAGCATGCCCAAAAGTGAACCAACCTCTTGGACTGCTACAAAAAACACCATCAGATTTCAAAGTAGATACAGCAGCATCGACAGAAATCCCCAAGGAGGCAATTTAGCTACAAAATCTTGTGACATATTTGAGGATGATGCAGATATCATAAAGGTGCATTACAGATTTGTATTATATAGTTGTCCATACACTAGACAACTATGCCTCCTGAAAGAAACCAACAAACTAACATTCACTTCTATTCATATAGGATATGAATGACATCAGAGTGGTGAAGACTGGACCAAAGATAATCCAACTAATATGTTGATGAAACAAAAGGAACAATGTCTCATTATTGCCTTTAGTCGCTTGGAGTCAAATGTGGTTAGGCCATAAGAGCCAAGGTGGAAGAAATAATGTGGTTTTCCTAAACACGACATTGAAGTAACCCAAGTGAAGATCTGTTATCAATTCTGTCTCGTAAATCTCACTCTTATTGTGAAATCTCCTTCCAAGCTTTATTGCCATATGCCCCATGCTAATAGAACTTCATAGGAGTTTCGCAAAGGTAAATGCATTGTCAGGTAAATAGCCAAAAGAAAAGAAAAACTTAACGTTTTTTACACAACAACGCATTGTTGGGTAAATGCAGTGTTTGAAGGTAAGGGAAATTAAGCTGACACCTAGTATCAGCTTGATTTCATTACTCGAAATTTCATCCAATGAGAGATTAAATGTTTTATACATGTGCATCCCATTTCCAAAGATAAACATTATATTTAACCCCATTCTTGTTATGGTAAAAAATTTCAACAAAATCAGACTGTTTGGCGACGTATTTAAATTTATATTAAGAAAAACAAACACACACTTGCAATAGGAAATAAAAGAAATCTCACCAAGCAAAGTTTGCTGCATTCTGCACAATGCTGAAGTAGGTTCATGGCTCTGTCAAGAGATACATGCAAAGAACATAATGCTTGTATTCCAGACTTGCTTCTGGGCCTCCCTGCTTCTATGACCGGAAATAAGTCCTGTACTCTACTCAGAAAAGGAGAAAGTTGTTTGCACATTCCTTCATGCAACTGCACAATAATATCATTCTCATCTTAGTATCATATCTCAAAACCAAACAATTCGGAATCCATTCCGCATTTTCAATAAATTGCACATCAGTTTCAAAGAATAAAATCAAACAAAAGAAATCCATTAACAATCAAGATTGGCCTACAAATTACATGTTTTATAGGTCATTAAAATCAATTATTCACCCAAAAAAAGTTAAAGAAATAAGATGGGTTTTGCATGAATGAATAAACAAATAAATAAATACCTTTGCATTTGAAGCTGTAACCAAATTCTCATCAACCTCAGAACCATCCATTGAATAGAACTTACTCATCTAACACCCAAACATGAAAAAGAATTAAAATTTGATCTACATTAATACAATGCTGAAATTACCTAAAAATGTAGCACAAAATGGAATAAAATAGGATTTTTTTTTGGGTACCTTATTATTGCCAAGGAGGTCTCATCGATTCCGTTGCTCCACCTTGTTGCTGCCCCCGCCCCTCACCCGAGCTCCCGCCCCACCATGTCGAAACCTCGACTCCTTCATCCTCCTGTGCTTACCCAAAACCCATTACACCCAAGCTTCACCACACCTCCTCACCAATCGCCTGAGATGGTGAAATTTGTAAACCCCAAACCTAGTATGCCTGAGATGGTGAAATCGGTGGTCGGTGACGGTGAGGGGTTCAGTGGTTGGATGGCGTTGGGGTTGGCGCTGAAGAGGCACCGGAGTTGGGGGGGCACTGAAGAGGCATCGGTGACGGTGAGGGGTTCGGTGTTTGGATGGCGTCGGGGTTGGTCGCTGATTACAAACAGCGGAAGGGAGGACCAGGGGGTTGGCGACTGGAGGTGGGGGGCGCTGAAGAGGCACCGGAGGTGGGGGGAGGGAGACAGTGACAGAGAGCGGGGAGAGAGAGAGCGGTAAGAGAGAAGGAGAGAGTGAGTCAGTGAGAGAGAGCGGGAAAAGTGAGAGAGACAGAGTGAGAAAGAGAGAGACCCGGTGGGTATTTTGGGAAAAAGAGAGTGTGTGTGTGGATTTTGAATTTGTGGAGTTTAAAATTTTGGGCGGGAAAATATGTTTTGTGAGATTAGATCTGGTCCATTGATTTTGGGAGTGATTGAATGTGACCCACTTGATAGCTTTCTTTGTATTATATATATATATATATATATATATATATATATATATATATAGGGAAGTCTTCCGTTGTGCACCACCTATGGTGCATATGGCGTGTGCACTCGGCCTTCCTGCCTTCGTATCGACGATCCGAACCGTTCACATTGATCTACACATCTAAATTAGTCTAAATATGTAAAATCAAATCATTTGAAATTCAATTTGCCCATCCATTGAAGTGTTACAAAATTGTATGGCTGAAAACCATTGTTTTTTATACACATGATGGATGGGCAAATGAATTTCAAATCAATTTAATCTCCGATTATTTTTTGATTAACCGATTAATTACTAATCGCTCCTAGACTGATTAGTTCAAAAAACTGATTTTAACTGCCTAGTTAATCAAACTATCCATTGCTCAAAACATGTGATAGTCTATAACTAGCTGTTTTTACACAATATGTCCCACCCACCCATACACTTCCACCACCCCCCTGCACACATATGCACACCCCTGGGCTTCCCTGAAATGGATTTGAAAAATAAAAGACTACGATTAGCGTCATTTAAAAAAGAACCCATCTATAGTTGACAAGACAATTGACATTTACCTATTTGACACAATACTTTTCCACAACTTTAGTTACTATTATGAGTCTTGCTTTACCAACAAATTTTTTATTTATACAAATTAAATAATTCTCTGATTACATAAGTGAATAAGATTAAAAGAAGGCATTATGAGGGATTGATATTGATTGCAATTTTGGTTTCAAGGGGGGTAATTTGGCTACCTTTTTACATCCCTGAGAGAGGTGTTAAATTAGGAGTTGCGATGTCTGCCTTCTGGGTGGTCTTTTTGAATTACTGGAGTTAGTTTTATATAGTACGAGGGAAGGAGAGTGACAGACATAAGCTAAAAACGTAAATCATGAAGAACATTATTTTCATTCAGATTATGCGTGGATGTGCCCAGCTATCGAGCATGGATAAATATGAACTTCATAAATTATACATTTACTAGGTTTGCCCGTTGATACGTGCCTACGGCACGTCTTCGGAACGGTGCACCTTATTTGATTATATAAAATAGTTTTGAAGGTCCAGCAAATTAATTGAAGTAACAAACATATTATATGAGAAACATTTTGGGGTCCAACAAAAAATATATTATATGATTTATAAAATAGGTTTGCCCGTTGCGAATTTTTTTAGGTTTTTAATTTTTAATTTTTTAAAAAATTTTAAAATTTTTATTTTCTTAATTTTTTGAATAGAAGATGGAGGGAAAGAGAGAGAAAAATTTAAATAAATATAGGAGTTGTTTTGGGTGGGGGATTTGAATTTGAGTTTTGGGGGAAAACTTTTGGGAGGGAAAATATGTTTTGTGAGGTTAGATCTGGACCTTTAATTTTTGGGTTGATTGAAGGAGAGCCACTTGATAGCTTTCTTTGTGTTTTATTATATAGATGTGACTGGGCTGGTATGGTTATAATGGTTTGTGTGTTGGACTGCTACTGATTGAAAATTTTGTTTCTTTTACCCCCCCTCTGCCCATGTCATTGTACAATCTCCAGCACCTCAAAATATTTGTTAGCACGATAACTTGGAAGTTGTAACCAGACCTGACTCATTGTCAAATGAAATTTGGATCTTTCTTGTGGCAGGACAGAAGTGGGGACGAGTAGATAATTTCAGATATAATTGTTGTTTTATATGGCTCGATGTTTCTCTTCCTGTGCTGGATAAATTTGTTGACCAAAGAGTAGACTGTATGTATGATGCTGGTTTGTTAGACGAAGTGTATGACATATACAAGCTAAATGCAGACTACACTCGAGGATTACGTCAAGCCATTGGTGTTCGAGAATTTGAGGATTTTTTCAAATCATACTTTATTAACATGGAAGCATCTGTTTATCCCTGTCTTGAAGAGAACGGTAGAAGCTATGATAACGGCCCACGGCCTAATGTTTCAGACAAATTTGGCTCTATTGACAGCAAGCTCAAATTATTGTTAGGTGAAGCCATCGACAAGGTAAAAGCTAACACAAGGAAACTTGTTCGACGACAGGTAAAGGAATCTTTCACTTGGAGTGACATCTAGATTGGAACGTAGCTGTATATTAAAATATCCGTAATTAATCCAAATTTAATGACTTTCACTATTAGGTACGAAGGATTAATCGGCTGAAGACATATTTTGGATGGAACTTACATTACATTGACACAACAGAAGCCTTTTTGTGTATGTTTTTTGTGCTTATGTAGTTTGTATTGTGATCAGCTAGCGCTTTACGTATTTCTTCTTCTTTTTTAGCTAGCGCTTTACGTATTTTGATCAGCCAGCGCTTTACGTATTTCTGTTGTTGTTGAAATAAGGCCGTAGCCACGCACCCACACATTTTACCCGAATATATATTAATTGGGGATTTTTTGGTGCAAGTGGGATTCGAACTCCTGACCTCTTGTGAAGAGAGGGGAAGAGAGAGAGACTGTCCACTGACACTTGCAAACCAACTTGATTGTATGTTTTGCAGGCAATTCAGGAGATACATGGAATGAGAAGGTGATTGAACCTTGTTTTGATTATGTCAAAGATTTTTTGTCAAAAGAAGTGGGTGATTCTATTTTCACCGAGGAGCCTAATGATGTTGTGAGCCAGAACCAAGTTTCTAGAGACTTGTGGTCTCAATATGTCTGTGAGGTTTGTTTCTTGATTATGATAACAAATTATATTACATTATACACTCAAGAACTTTGATGTTGGAAATGCGTAAGATAGCTTCAATAACAATATATAGTTTATGTTTAGTCACTAAAATGCGAATGGCATGATTTTTTTTACACTTTACATTTCTTGATCAACATCTCAACTGTCAATTTCAGTTTTAACTTTTTTATAGCTTCTGTATCCATTTCTAGTTAACTTCTTTGTCCTCTGTACTGTTTCTTCTTATGCAATTAAATATCAGATTTCAGTAACAAAAAAGTGAAATGAGTTTATTATTCATCGATAAACTTCTCATAAAACAGCCTTGTAACCTTCCCAAAGTTAGATTGCTTCTTCCACATAGTACCAAATGAATCATCTAATGTATGCATGTTTATGACAGGCCTGTGGGCATAAGATCTTACGAGGAGCACATGAATGGGAAGAGCATACAAAAGGTCGTGGACATAGGAAGAGGACCCTACGATTAAAAAAGAAGTTTCTAGCACAATGCTCGGCAGATCAGTTAAAACATCTTCCTAGTGAGTTGATGCACAATATAAACAAACAGTGCTCAGAATCCTTCAACTAGTCTATTCCATGGCTTTGCTAGAAAGTGATTTATTTATCTGTTCAAGAGTAAAAGATGGTGCACCAAGGTCAGACCTCTTACTGCTGTTATTGCTCTCGCCATTAAGAGTGTGTTATATCGGTTGCATGTATGACACTAAGCTTTAGATTGTTATCAGTTGACTAGGTTGAGTTAGTTTATGGCAATTTGTCAAGGCAGTATATCACAATTTATGTCACCCTATAATTGGTCACTAGATTTGGTGCAAACTCTATGCGCGTACATGTTAATTTTTTTGGTTTGGCTGTTCTCAAAGGTTGTGTATCACTGTGATGGTACAAATATTTTGTGTTAGGTACTTAGGTTTAGGTATTGTCAATCATAACAATGCTGATTTTATGAAATTAAACATGTTGCACTAGTTATAACTTAAATATGTTAAACCTATCATACCTTGGACTGTTTTTGATTCCATCCTTGTGAAAGTCACTGCCGTTATATGATCACCATGAAATTAAATCAAAAAAATGCTGTTATATGATTTCATTCTTTATTGGGTACGAGTCTATGATTGTGCTTTGAAAGGATCGTGCTTCTTTATTGGTCACACTAGCAATTTATGTAAGAACCTCGTTAAATTGTCTGCAACAAAACAAGGTCGGATTTTTCATGAATTTGAATTAGTAGCTTATGTACACAAGAATATAAGAATATAGGGTGATAGGTCTATATAGGGTGAAGGACCTATCGACACCTAAAGTTTATGGTAATATTCTAAACAAACCTGAAGTGACGGTAATTCCCCAATAGTATCTAAACTTTTTAAAAGTGGATCTATAGGTACTTGTCGTCCACTTGTCGTCCACTTATGTCAGTTTTTTTAATAGTTAGGGAGTGAAATTATTTTTTTACTCGCATGCCTTAATAATTCCTTGAAATTCTTTAAAAATTCTTCAAATTCCGTAAAATTTCTTTAAAATTCCCTTAAAACTCCTTTTAAATTCCTTATAGTTTCCTTTAAAATTACTTTAAAAATTCCTTTAAATTTTCTTTAAAAATTCTTTAAAATTAATTTTAAAATTGAATAAGAAGTCCTTCAAAATTGAGAGTATTTCTACGACTGAGAGTGCCAAATGAACCAAAATTTCTTCAAAATCTTTTAAAATTTTGTTCGCTAAATCCTTAACAGAGGCCATAGTTTGTTTAGAACCAAAAATCTGTAATTATCATATATTAGTATATCATAACATTGAGAACAAACAAATTATTTAGAACCAACATAGAGCAAAGAGTATATTGAGATACATTTTCATCTCTAGATCATAAGTATCCAACAAATATTAAAGAAAGAACTGGAGAATATGGATACAATCCTAAATGCATTACTATTTTGTATACTTCAAATGCACAATCAATACTACATAACGTGAAACAATTACATAATATGAAACAACAATTACATAACATGAAACAATTACACAATCAATATTACATAAGGAAGCAAGTTGCTTCTTCTTCTGCTGCCGCCGCCAACCACAAAAAAAAAGTTTTAGAAATAATCATGTATTTATATGTACATGAAACTAAACAGTACATGAAACAATTATTAGTAGGCTCAGAACACAACTTTCAGCAAGGATTATCAAATTTTCCAAATATTCAAGCATCAGTTCAACAAAGATAAAAAATGGTGTTACTAGGGCTGCATTGAAATGTCATGCCAACTAGTTCAAATGCAAAAAAGTCAATATTAACCTACTCATGAACTGCTCATAACATGAAACAACAATTACAGGAATGATCGACTTAAATCTACTCATGAACTGCTCATGAATCATTTAACCTACAACATAATTTGATAAAGCATAATTTTTTGTTGACAAGTTTAATAGAAAAAAAACAGAAGATATGTTGAATAAGCTATGCAATATGTATTGTTGCAATAGCCCCATTATTAATTTGGGATCTAATTACATCCTATATTTGTTGATATATTTTGAACTGCAACAGTGAGTAACTGGAAATTTAACATAAGCATATGAGCATAAACTTCAGGTTTCATAACGAATCAAATACAACAATTAGAAACTGGCAATGCATATAAGCATAGCAAGTATTAGACTGTTTAAGAGTGATAATGCATATAAGCATATAAGCATATAAGCGTAGCATAGCATATAAGTAACAATGAGTCAGCATAGCATAGCAAAGCATACTAGTAGGCTTTAGACTGTTTATGCATATAAGAAACTGGCAATGCATATAAGCATATAAGCATAGAGATCAGGTAATGCTCCAGAATAATTCATTGTCATAAGATTAATGTCAATTTATTCTTTCATATTAAAGAGATCAGGTAATGCTCTAGAATAATGCTCCAGAGAATCAAAGACCAAAGAACCAGGTAATGCTTTTATGTGAACCAAAGAACCAAAGAACAAGGTAAAGATCATGCAAGAACCAAAGAAGCAAGTAAAAAGCAGATAATTAATATTTAAATGACCAGGGATAAATGATCAGGGATGTATCTAGAATTCATAAAAGCAGATACTTCATATTCATTCATTTATTCATTCATTCATAAAAGCAGATAATTGATGAAAGTAAATTAATCTGCTCTTACAGCTTGTGCCACAGCTCGTGCCACTAGTATGAGTGTATCACCATAGAATGAATCTCCCTTCCAAATATATTAGACTTGTTCTTTCGCTAAAACCCACAAGATTACCTCTCTGTGTATTTATAAGATGTTCTTTTTTTTCCTAAATTAAACAGGTAACACAATATTCAAGTCCCTTATACTTTAATGGATATGTTAGACCTATTTGTAAAGTCTGAAATTGCAAGAAGCAACTTAATGAAATTGCAAGAATCAACTTATATCCAATTGTGAATCATCATTGCCTACACACAACCAAAAGAAATCGCAAGAAATTGAACCAAAAGCTTAAAAGCAAGTATGTGAATCAAACACTTCCTTCCAAAATAGAGAGAAATCAGGGGCGTCGGGGGCATCAAGAAAGAAGGCGAAGAGGAGCATCATCAAAATCGACGGCGAAGAGGGGCGTCGGGGAGAGCTCAAGTGGGGCTACGGTTGAATTTGAATGGACGAAAAAGACGAAGAAGCTAGGGTTTTCGGTTTTTTTTTTTGGGGGGGGGGGGGGGGGGGGGGATGGAGATGGAGATGGGCGGCGGCAGTGGTGAATAGCAGCAGTTGTGAGAGTGGCGTTGAAGAATGAGCTTCAAGGGCTAGGGTTTCTAAGAGAGAGAAGGAAGAGAAAGGGAGAGAGAGAGAGAGGCAGGCAGGCAGGCAACGGAGAGAGAAGAAGAGAAGAGGTTTTCATATTTTTTGGAGAGGGATATTTTTGTAATTTCACATGCTACTTAACGGGATTAAACTCGTTAAGAGGCATATTCCTGGAATATTCCACTAACTTAACTGAGAAATAAACGACAAAGACCTTTAGGTCCAAATGATAAAAGTTTGGGTGCTATTTGGATATTATTTTCACTTTATGTGTGTAGGTAATTTACACTAACTTTAGGTGCCAATAGGTCATTCACCGAAGAATAATGGGAGAAAAATCGGAACATGCGATCTCCTTTTGCCCATCAAAGTGAAAGAAAAGGTGGCCTCTCTGCATCCATCGTCTCTATCTGCCTACCTTGTTCCCACTTCCCAGTCATCAGTGAAGGCTACGATCTTAGAGCATCTGTAGTCGTTTGCCAAATATCGATAAAATGGATATTTGGCAAACGAACGTGCTGCACTCGTTTGCCAAATATCCATTTTATCGATAAATCACTACAGTCGATTGCTATAAATGAGTATCGATATAGCTTTTATCGATATTTGAGGGACGACACTTCAAGTGCCGTCGCTTGACTTTTTTATAATTTTTTTCGATTAAAAAATTCCCCAAATCCCTCGGACGGCACATGAAGTGCCGTCCTTTGATTTTTTATTATTATTTTTTTCAATTAAAAAAATCCCATCGCTCCCCAAATCCTCGGACGACACTTCAAGTGCCGTCCGAAGGGTTTTGTATTTTTAAATTTTTTTTGCAATTTGTGAAAATGTTTTTGCAATTTTTTAATTTTTTTTGCAATTTCTGAATTGTTTTTGTAATTTTTTTGAAATTTTTTTGTAATTAATGAAATGTTTTTGTAATTTCGGAAAAAGTGGAAAATGTCACAAAAAAAAAGTCAACTTCCTCTTGGACGGCACTTCATGTGTCGTCCGTCCCTTTGGTGATTTATTTTTTATTTTTTTTTTCCTTCTCCGACGGCACTTCATGTGCCGTCCGTTCTTTAAAAAAAAATATTTTTTTATTTTCGCGCTCCAACGGCACTTCGAGTGCCGTCCGTCCAAAATTTTTTATTTTTTTTTTATTTTTTTTTCCCTCTTCGACGGCACTTCAAGTGCCGTCGCTTATTATTTTAATGTAGATTGCTAAAAAATAGCTTTGCACGAGTGCAGCGAAAGTAGGATTCCTATTTTCATTTATCCATATATGGATATTTTTACATTCTAACGACTACAGATGCTCTTAGTCTAATACTAAGTGGATCTTCAAAATCCTTTGCTGCATTTGCCTGAGTCGTTCGTCTGAATCATACACTGCAACGGAATTTTAAGTATCTTTCCAAAACTGCTTTGCTTTCATTGTCGATTCACATGAATTTCTGCTTTAGCACGACTTGTACATAAATTTTGCTTCAAAACCTGATGTGCCACAATCTCTGGTTGTGCACATAGCGTTACCCGTATGCATAACCATGATTATCTTTTGGTACAACTTGTGGTCGAGACTCAAGAGCCTTCTGAGTTTCTAAAGCATCATCGTCAAAGGAGCCTTACAATTGAGAATTTTATGATGCAAGTGGAATTCGAACTTTTTGACCTCTTACTCATCAGCGAAGAGGCTTCTTCTCACTTCACCGTACTTACACTTCGTATAAGCTTTTATCTCAGCATCCGATGTAACCTTCAAAAGTGCGGCGCGAGGGGTATAGGCTGCATAGGCCACGGTATGCGGTGGTTCCTGCATCCTATATTTCTTAGGGGGCTTGGTACAGTCTCTCTCAGTGTTGGATTGATTTATGTAAGCCCCTCTATCCCTTAAACATTCTGTACAGAACCTTGCTTAGTTAGAGTAAAGGACCCCAAACGAACCTATTTTTCAAAAAATATATGCCAAACTAACCCCTTTTTAAAAATTATTTACCCAACTGATCAAAATTATTATAAAAATATAAAAACAAATTTTTAATATAACTCTACTTTAGAAATTATAAAGTATAATAGCCCTTATACCTTATAAAAACTGCTTACTTCACAAAAAACAAAAAAAAAACTAACATTCAAATTTTAAATTAAAACACGTTGATAAAAGACTAATAGAAAGAAAACATATAACTGATAAGAAAAATATTTAGAATTAACAAGTAGAGCAACTGATAAGTTACCTAAAAAATACAAAAAATAATAACATACAAGATAGTAGATTATACGAACGAAGAAGCAAGTTGGTATTACCAATTCCTATTAGCACACAAAATATTAAACTATAAGAATAAAGTTGGTATGTATATAATATTCCAAAAGTAGAAACATCAATACATAAATTAAAAATTAAAAGTAGGACTAGGAATTAATATGATAAATATCCAAGAATTAGAAGACAATTATAATGGCCCATAAATTGTAAGATATATAAGAAAAGACTTAAAAATTATAAATAAGAATATTTAAAAAACTAAGTAGATACATAATAGATGACATTGAGGTGCAATTAGGCGTAACAGACGAACGCATAAAAGAGTTAGCAACTATAACATAACTAATTATAAATATTTTTAAAATAGAAGAAGTAATGGTAAATCCCAATTCAGAAGAATATAAGATTACTTAAGATATCTAGATATAACAAACGAATAAATAAAAATGGATAAAAAAGAAGACAAGACTATAACAAAACCTAAAGAAAATACAACTAATATGTACGAATATTTAAGACGAACACCTAATAAAAGACTTTATCATAATCATATACCATGGAAATGGCAAAGTAGCGAAATGAATCAGTTAGGATAAGAAAAAGAAACCCCAAGATATGAACCCACAAAACATTACGAAAATAGAATAACAGAAAATGGAGAATTACTAGATCTAGACTGTGTAAAAGATATAGATAGAACAATAGAATAATGAGTAAAAACATCCTTAATAGTAGAATTTGGGCAAAACCTCTCAGAAAATACGTTTGAAAAATTTATAGAAGCAACAGCTATAGGAATAATGGAATATTAACAAAATGTTGGGATTGACAAACGAAAGAAGAAAGAAATAAGATCAGGAAAGCCAGACCAACAAATGACCAAGGAACATAAGAAACTTCAGGACACTGAACCTTAGAACTAAAAGAAATAATTACAAATTACGAGATTGCAATAAGAACAGAATTTAGTGTCTATGAAAAAATAGAAAGACACAATATATAAAAAGAACAAAGCATGATAGAGACTAAGCAATCTAGAAATATGCGACATGTGTCACTTTGACAATTACGCTTGTGAATTCAGAGAATATTTTCAAGAAAGCTATTTCACAAAATAAGAAAATTGTCCAATCTTAGACTCATTTTCCCCAAAACTACCAGATCTCTGCAGTATAAACATATATAGTGCATACATAAATGAGAAAGTGAAACCAGAAACATACACTTTAGGATATAGAACACCATTTATAAAAGATTATATAGATAAAATTTGCCAAGAAGCTAGATTAACCATAAAATACTATAGAATATATAGACAAAGAATGTGTTATGAAGAAGCAAAACCAAATTATTGGGGATGTAATAATAGATATAATTGTAGAAAAGACGTAAAAACAAAATGCAAAAGTATAAACAAAAATATAGAAAAACATTTAAGAAATATAGAAAATTCTATAAAAAATACTTCTGAAAAACAAATAAAGATAAAAAATATTCGAAAACCACAAGAAAATGTAATTGTTATATATGCGGAGAAGTAAGACATATATCACCAAACTGTCCTAAAAGAATGAAAAATGAAAATGTAAATGCATAGAAGAAATTAAGACATGTATAATATAAACTATGACCCCATAGAATATAAAGAAGAATTGTCAGATATAAGTGAAGATTATGAAATAATGGTAATGGAGGAAAATAGTGGAAGCAGTGAGGATGAAATAGAAGAATATGAAATAAATGTAATAACAGATATAACAGAAATATGAGAACAATTAGAAAGAGAACAAAATAGTAAAAAAGTAAGAGAAAAAATGAGTTTTGACATACAAAAATATGATTAAATAAGAGCAACCAAATTTATAATCCCGAAAGAAATATTTAAACTTCCAATATTTGAAAGAAAAATGAACACTATAATAATAGTTAGAAATAATGAACAACTTATAGACATTGAACAAGCTCAAGAAAAAACTATAATTTCATTGATAACAGAAAGAATAATAAGAC
This sequence comes from Hemerocallis citrina, assembly GCA_017893485.1. Lineage (NCBI taxonomy): Eukaryota > Viridiplantae > Streptophyta > Magnoliopsida > Asparagales > Asphodelaceae > Hemerocallis > Hemerocallis citrina. The sequence continues at coordinate 408,820 of JACEHZ010000654.1, read as the reverse complement.
AAGAAATACAAAAAATAAGTGAAAAAACCACAAAAATATTAAGACACATACATTTAGGAGCAGTACAAATAATAACCCATGAAAGATAGGGGCAGCCCTTTAAACTAAACCCTACTTACTAAATGCATGCGCAATATGGTTCCATCCACTCGTCGACTCTTTTTGATTGAAATACTCGTAAAGAAAGCAAATTGACTAAAACCACCCGACACCGCTAATGGCTATGACCTCTTCTCTAAAAAAACTAGCTGTGCAGGCGCTTTCCTTGCTAAAGTTAGAGGGCGCTTATTTTAAGGAAGCAAATAAATACATCCTTAGAAATATATTTAATGAATGATAGAATAATATCAAGTACACAAAACACTTTAATAGAAATAGTACAAAGAAATTTAATGTACCAAAAAATAAATTTACAATAAAACCGAATTTCTTGATAAGCGTGGCAGAGGAAAATAAGTACAAAGCTTAGTCACGTATCACAGGTTATTAGGAATAGAAATGATAGAGAATAGTATGGTAATGAGTATACAAATAAGAAATATCTATGCTTTTACAAGTAAGCATGAAGTAAAAAACCGAAATACTGATAATTTTAAAAGAGAACCACTATTTCGGAATATTATAAAATACAAACCAGTTAGAGAAAATCCTAAAATGACCATACCAAATTATATATAATTTGACTTTAACAAAGCAAAAGATATTGCAAAAGGAAAAATACCACAAATAATGTTTGGAAAAAGATCACTATCAATAAGAAACAAACAACATGCGTTGAAACTAATACCAATAATAAATATATTATATAACCAAAATAATAATCAATTTAAGATAGAAATAGAAGATTAAATGGAACAAACAAATAGCCGTTGTAGATTCAAGAGCGACTAATTCACATATTAAACAAACAAATATAAAAATAACAGAATTAATACCATTAAAAAACTCATATCACTATTTGGTCTATTATAACAATAAACATCCAATTGTCCAAAAAATAGTACTACGACTAAGAATAAACAATAGAAATGAAATACTATTAAATCTATATGTAGATCCAGAACAGAATGTTAATGAATGTTAGTAGGAACTGACTTCCTTATATTAGTACAACCATACTCAATAAAAGAAGAAAAAATAACAATTACAGTAAATAATGAAAGTATAGTAATAAATAGAATATTGCCCAAATGAATTCCTTACGAGCAAAAAGAATACATTATATATACTAACAGAATTTGCTTACGAATGATACAAATTAAGAAACTACAACAATTTGATAGACACTGGAGCAGGAACAAGCTTATGTCGTGAAAATATACTACCAAAATAGAAATAAGAAGGAAATAATAAAAAAATAATAATTGGATTGACAAAAAATATTATACTTGACAAATATCACCAAAATGTTACAATACAAGTAGGAAACTACTTCCTAGAAATACCAATAATATACCAATTTGATGACATAAATAATAATGTATTATTAGGAAACGACTTTGTAAAACAATACTATCATATGACTATATCATACAGATATTTACAACACCTTGTAAACACCAAACAATAGCAATTAGAATAACACAACCTTATACTAGAACAAACTTACCACACATCTTCAGTGCAACGTGGTGAATATCAATATTTATCTAATAAAACAAGAATACTACAAGTACAAGAATCAATTACACAATATATTTTACAAAAAAACAATTAGAAGACGTGTGGAGAAGATCATTTAGCAAAATGACACTTAAGTAGACCCACAGCTCAGATAGAACTAATAGATAAGAAAATAATAAAGGTTAAACTTATAAGACATATTTCAACAGATTTAGAAGAATTCAAAATACATATAAAAGAATTAATGAAAAACAGTTACATAAGAAAATTACAAAGTCCACATTCATCACCATTATTCATAGTAAGAAAATACTCAGAAGAAAAAAGAGGTAAATCTAGGATGGTAGTAAATTATAAGAAATTAAATAAAAATACTAAAAGATTTGTATATCCGCTACTAATATGCAGATACTGGTAAGAACAAGAAAAATATACTCAAATTTGATTGCAAATCAAGATTTTATCACGTAAAACTGACAGAGGAATCAAAACAATTTACAATATTCAGTACACCACAAAGATTTTATGAATGAAATGTATTACCTTTCGGATATAAAAATAGTTCAGGAGTATTTCATGAATATATGGATAAAATATTTGAAAAAAAAAATACATACTAATATATGTAGATGATTTTCTAATTGGATCCAAAAACGAAGAACAACGTAAAAAATATTTAGTAAAATTCATAGAAATTGTATGAAATGCAGAAGGTCCAACGACGAAATTCTTAATGATAGTTGGTCTTAGTAAAGCGATTGAGCTCCTACAACTGGTCTAGGATTTCTTCAGTAGGCGGGTGGACCTGGAGGTTATTATTAAAAAAGAAAATGGAGTTATTTAAAAACAAAAATATAATTCTTAGAACAAAATTATCGCAGAAGGAATTGAACTACAACCACATATAGCAGAAAAAATAAAAACATTTCTAAATATTTTAAAAGAAAAAGAGAAGTACAAGGCATAATTGGACTACTAATCAAACAAGGTGATATATATCAAACTTATCAAAAAAGCAAGTTGGCTACATCAAAAATTGAAAAAATTCAAGAAATGGGAATGAACTACATAGAATGAAGAAAAACATAAAATATTAAAACAAAAAACTTTAGAATTAAATAAACTAAGACTACCTGTTAAAGAATGTATGTGGATAATATAAACAGATGCAAGTGAATATAATTGTGGAACAATATTAAAATTCATAGAGAAAAATGAAAAGGAAGAAATATTAGCTCGATATATTAGTGGGTCATTCACACAAATGCAACAGAATTATCACATAAATGAAAAAGAATTATTCGCAATCTTAACAGTCAGAAAAGTTTGAGTTATTCATAATACATACAAAATTCATAATAAGAACGGATAATAACCAAGCAAAAAATTTGGATTAACAAAATAATAGATCCAACTACAGCAAATAAAATATTAATAAGATGACAAATAGAACTAGCACAATATGATTTTACAACAGAAAATATAAAAGAAAAATATAACGTTTTAGCATATTTTCTACCGAGAAATTAACAGTTTTAATTTTTGCAGAATGAAAAATAGAGTCCAGCATATAGAAAATGCTAAAGTTTTCCTCAAAGAGAACGTGGAGCAAATAAATGCATCATTTAACCAATTACAATTGCAAATATGTGGACTTCAGAGTTTATTTTACCATAACATAAATTCAGAACATACTGAGAAAATGAGTGAAGGGAGTGAACTTATCAACCTACAAAATGCGAGTGAAACCACAAAAATGACCACATAAGAGAGAAGATCAACATCCATACAACCAACTAACTATAAATATAGTTTACTCTGAGATCCTCCAAAGTATTCAAAAAATTATTTATTTTTATAATATATTAAGAAATTATGCCAGATCACTCAGGTCAACCAATTTATCAAAACTATATCTCAGCAACATATGTAAAAAGAAGTTATACTTCCAGGAGCTAATCCAAAGACCATAAGAATGCTATTTAAAAGAGGACTTGTCCATTGCACATATTCATCCAGAGATTGTGAAGAATTGAGCCAGTTACCACGAAAATTATATAAATTCGCCAAGAATTACTTTGATTTTACAAATCCTCTAAAATATATGTCAGAATATATTCAGCAATTCCTGAGTATCTATAAGATGACTAAGAACTTTCTGCAGAACATATCATAAAGATCGGGATGACTACACAAATAATTTATGGCGTATCTAATACCATACCATTCAAAGCTGATGAGTTTGAGAAATTAATTCTAGAAAGAAGAGTCATATAATTTAGAAATATGTATTGTGAACTGAAAGACATACAAAATAAGGACGACAATTTATGGATCTACGATAGTCCAGATCCACAGAAAATAATGATCTAAAGTGTAACAAAGGTAAAACAACCCCAACAAAAAAAGATGTTTTTGACAACTTGTATCAAATACTGAAGCAAGAAAAAAATTACAATGATAGAAGAGATAGCTGAACAATACTGTAGAATGGTGAAGATGGAACACAGACACAAGTGTGGCCTGTGTGACAAAGATAAAGCTAATGAAGAACTGTTCTTAATGTAAGTCATGATGTAAGCAGTGATGCAATTGTAGCAACTATTAAATATATAATGTAAGCAAAGACGCATGTAAATTCAATATAAGTTGATCTCTTAGTCTATAAAAGGGAAGGCATAAGAGGAAGAGGGGCAGACAATCTAGGAGAGAAATTCCATATAAGCTTGTAAGAGAGTTGGTTTGTAAGAAATCTCGAATCAATAAAAATTATATTTTGATAATTTCTTGTTTAATCTACGGTATGACTAACTAATTTGCTCTCTAATGGGAGAACTTTGTAAGGCTCTACTTGTAAGATCTTGCAAAAAGACTAATTTACCACATTCTATAGTTGAGTTATACACCTAGTGGTAGAAAACGAGTTAGGTTGTGGTTGTCTGTACTGAAGTGGTAGTCAGTTGTTCCAGACGTATCTCTTGGATAAAACTCTTTTGAAGAGCATATTAGTCATGACATGTGAGGAACATAAAATGAGCACTAAAATCGGAGTGCATACCAAATGTATTTTATCCACTAATAATAACAAGTACATATATAAAAACTCAAAGAGGCTCAGGTAGGTCAGAAGCATGTTGGACTCTTTTGTTTGATTTTTATGGTATCCTTAGAAATCTCTCCCTACTCTTGATTTCCTTACTTATTGTTTCAAGTTTTAGATTCATCAGAACTATAAGAAAACACAATGGATAATAATAATAGTTCCAATCATCAGTTAATTCAAGAATTAATATTTAGCTATCATGGAAGGGATAGAATGACCGTTTTTTTATGTTTATTATCCTCAAAGTTTAGCAAGCCAAGTTGATTTTATGAGTATAGAAAGTGTAATAATTATAACAATAAATCAAGTTAATCTGGTCAAACCTATAATATAAATGTTCAAATAATTGATGACCTAATTTTTCAGGAAATATCTTTATTATTATTTGAAAATGAAGAATTTAGTAGATATATAACTAGTCGCACAACAACATATAGACAATATCTTGAAGAAAACGAATATATAGAACCTCCATATGATAGTGGAATTTTCAAAAACAGAATATGAAATTATGAGAGGATTTGAAGATATGCTTGATTATTTTGATACTTGTGAAAATGATTATGTATGGTATATTCAAGAAGATTAATTTTAAAGTTCTTTGATACTCTTTTGTTATCTTTTGTAGGCAATCACAATTATTTCAAACACAGTCACGCACAGTCGTGCTTCCAACTACAAGTGGTATCGGAGCCTGGTTTAGGAGAAAGTAACTCTCACTTAATTTTTATACAATTTAAATATTGTAGGAAGAGAAAAAAAAACAAAACAAAACAAAAGGTAGGGTAAAATATTATTCAATATAAAAAGTAGAAATTATTCTAAAACCCAAAAACTTAGATGTATTTAACAAAATATTACATGTCCTATAGAAAATATTATAGAAAATATATTATAGAAATTTAATTGAAAACTAGATTATATTGATAAATAATTTTGAATTAGGTCACTTTGGTAATTATTTTCGGAAAGGGGTCAACCAAGTTATTAACTTTCTTAGTTAATAGGTCAGGTCAACTTTAGCTATTCAAACTGTCCAGGTGAGTGGTCGTGGTCTACAGTTGACCTGCTTCCTAGGGTTTTTTCCCCAAACTTGGAAACTATTTTTAAACTAAGTCACCTGCCAAATTATTTTTTTGGGTGAACAACTCTTTTGCCACATCAATCCGTTGTTGATGAAGTTGATGGTTACCGCCTTATCACATGAGAGAAAGCATACATGAAAAAGATATACAGAGCATTAGCTATTATTGATCTTCGAGATATGAATCTTGTCCTATTGGGTAAATGGTGGTGGAAATTTTTCACCCGAATAGAGAAGGGTGGCAAGAATTTATTCAGGAATACCTGCATGGGAATGGAACAAGAAATTTGGGGTTCAAGGTAGGACCACGTGTTTCTTGGTTCTGGAGAGGCATAGCTAAGGCCTACGATTAGCGGTGTGACATCAAATATCAGTAACGGCAGACTCACCATATTCTGGTGGGATAAGTGGTGTGGTGATCACACACTTCGAGCTCTGTTCCTCGATCTATATGATCATGCGTCTCAACTACACTGCACGGTGGCCGCAACCTGGAAAAGAGGCGCCTGGATTCCAACCTTTAAACAACCGTTGGACCCAGACTCTTAACTTAGGCTCAAGGAACTTTAGACCTATATAACCAACACTGGAATTAGTTCCTCTCAGGGTCCAGACAGGAAGTCTTGGGGAATGAAAAAGAATGGCATGTTCACCATGCGCTCCCTGTATAACCGAATCCACTTTAGGGGATGTGCCCCAAAGTGGTCAGGCGTCATTTGGGGGACGAAAGCTCCACCAAAAATCAAAGTCTTCTTATGGCTGGTGCTGAACAATGCGATTTTGACTAGAGAAAACCTCACTAAATGCCAACCGAACGTGGATTCTTGTTGTGGGTTATGCCACGCTGGCTCAAAAACTAGAGACCACCTGTTTCTACAATGCCCTAGGAGCAAAGCGGTACTCGTTGAGGTACTCAGCGCCCTGGGGACGAATCAGTACCCTACTGTGTACGAGGATCTGTGGGTAGGTTCAAAATTCGGTACTGAAAGAAGAACTATGAGAGAAGCGTGGTATATGTTATGTTTTGCAAGAAATTAACAATTGGGAATTAGGTTAATATCTAGATCCAAGTTGCTTGAGATATTCACCCTAGGTATCAAGATTGGAATACCTACACTGCTATCACAAGCCAGTATTTATTTCTAAATACTGGTTTGGGTACTGGGTTCTCAACCCACTCAACCCGCGTTCCGATATCCATACAATTAGTACGTGTAACACACGTGTTACCCATAGAACTATATTACACATAATATAGTTCATATAGTGAGAATATACCTATATATCCAACAATCTCCTCCTATATTCTCAATATATAGACGTACTAGATTATCTCATAGTTCAACATGAAGCTGATTGACTGATAGCATTCTTAAAATAGAAGAAATGCATCACTCAATGTACGGTTCATAAGAACTAAATCAATTATAAATCCGAATAGTTCAAATAGCCTAAACCAAAATAATTAAATAGTTCCCAAACATATCGCAACAGAATAGTTCATACTGACTAAACCAACTGGAATAATCTGTTATAGTTTCAAAATCAAACAAAGCAAATAAACTTCAAGAACAAGATATGAGTTTTAAGCTCATGAATACAACAGTCTTAAACTCAACAGAAGTTTTACCAAGCAAGTGACTAATTTATTTTTGAAAGAAATAAACTGAAACTCTATCCTTGCACACTGCTTTATGTTTACTCCTCCATTTTGAGGAAATCATTATTTTTGAAATCTATGTTGACAGATTCAACTCCTCCATCTTTGCTAGCTTATTGAAAATAAGAATATCAAGAGACATATCTCTAAGAATTTCAACGAATTTTACAAAGTATCTAGTTCCACAAAAGAACTTAGTACAATTAATTCATAATTAGCTTAGTAAAAAAGTAACGCAAGTATCACAATCAAGTTTCTTTAGCTAAATAAAGAACAATAACTATTATAGTTTCTACACAAGAACTATACTATGTTTCATATTGGAATGATAGAACAGTCAAATCAATTATGGTTAATTCTGAATTATCAAAATTGGAATGAAACAAGAATCCATAAAAGAGATATATCATCAAAATTGGAATGATATAACGACATTCTAAGCATCGGAAACACATCGATAAGTTTTCGTATTTCGTATTGGAATAATATGATTATTCTAAGTAAATTTCCTAGATATATAATACCATTAAAATTAGAATGACATTATATATTTGTGGAATTTATGTGGAATCATCAAAATTATCTAAAACATGTCAACTACCTAAAATTGATGCTTAAGTTTGAACTTCTCTATGGCTCCAATTGGATTCTAAATTTCAAAACAATTAGGATGTTAATGATTTAACTCAATAGCTTTCAACTCCATTTTCCTCACAGTTTTGATAATTAGATCACTTTCAAGTCTCTTGGTAAGAGCATTAGCCATACTTATCGCAATTGCACTTTATGTATGAGAAAGTTCAACTAGGCTTCTTTCAGCCTTAATATACTCCTTACTATTATAGAGTGAGTTATGAGCTACAGTGCATTGTAGCTTGATAGTCGCATAACAAAATTAGAGAGTTACTTAAACTTTTAATGGATAACTAGCAACAATTTCTTCAATCCACTCAGCCTTTTTCTCTGTAGGGGATAATACATAGAGGTCTGATTTCATGGATGATAGCACAGTACTTGTTTGCTTTTTATTTCCATAACATTTTTGTTTCTCCTAGTGTAAACACATATCTACTAATTATCGACTTTCACTAAATTCTGAGTATCATAATGCATCAGATCAGCCATTCATTCGAAGAATGACTAGAGTAGCACAAAGCAAACTCTTGAATACCACTCAGGTATATCATTAGTCTCTTAAGAGCACTCAAATGTGTATGGAATTATTAGTGAATCTGCAGATCATACCTACCTCAAAGGTTATGTCTAGTATAGTGCAGATCTTTGTATACATGAGACTACCAATTCCTTTAGAATGATCTACCTGTCTCATAGTTGCACCATCATTAGGTGTCAACCTTTTATCATAATCATAAGGTGTTTCAAAACACACTTTCAATCACTATATTCCCACTTTTGAAACACATTTTGATTTGATGAGTTTGACTAAGAGTTATCCCTTGCCAACTGAAAACTCACCTTATACCTATGGTGTCCACAGTACCTAGGTTTTCATGTTGAATTATTTGGATAGCACAATTTTAATTTCATTTGTAATAGAGAGGTCACTTCCAAGAACATGCATGTTAACAGAACAAGTAAATAATAGCCACTATATTTGACACACCACAAAGTTGAAGACACTGATATGAATTACTTGATTCATATACTAGGATCTTTCAAAAATTTGTCAAATTATTTATTCGTCAGCTATACATGTTTTAAGAATATACAATGATTTTACTAAATTGTAAATCTTGTTCACTAAACATATTAGTTCAAAACTTTCAAGTACAAAATTGTTCAGTGCAAAACTTTTTAAATATCCTTTATGAATGACAAAATTTTCAATAGATGTAAGGATAAGAAGAATACTTATTGTAGCAATATGACAAACATGTGAGTAGACATCAAATAAATTTATCTCATTTTTCTCAGTCAATCTGTTAGCTACTAAAAAGCATTAAAATTGCTACTGAACAATCAAAATTTAGTTTCTTCTACAAAACCCCACTTACTTACTATAGTTTTAGTCCCTTTTGGCAGATCAACTAAATTGAAGTATTATTGTATGACACAATCATCTCATTGTCTACTAAAGACTCTTTTTAGCTCATTTGTCATCAAGTTTATGTGTCATTATGACTGGTTCTTGATTCCAACAGTAAATCATTGACTATGTCAGTAGAACTAGATAATTTCATTCACTTATCTTTGATGAACACATTCTCAAAGAACTTTGTTTGTCTAGATTCTACTAATACAAATTAGATAGATCTAAAATCTGTCCATAGAACCATATTCTGCACTCTCTAAGCACACACAAATATTTGTTATAGGTCCTACTTTAGGCCTTCTAGGGTCATGTACTCTAACAGATGTATCACAACACAAATTTTCACTTTAAAAAAATTATTTGTGTTTTCATGCCATGATCGACAAGGTGTATTCAATTTATAGTGTAGTAACACATTAGAGATATGATTAACAATACAACATCACTCATAATTACACAAGAAAAACAACAGTCAATAATATAGAATTCAACATTTCACTAAGTGTTTGATTCTAACTTTTATCAAAACCGTTTGACTGTTGTAAGTAGAGTGCAGTAGAGATTATGCCCAATGCAAACTTTTCTAAAGTTGTTAAAACATATTCACCACCTCTATCAAATCTGAACTATTGATTTTTAGCATTTAACTATACTTTTTAATTCATTAAGAATAACAAGGGCTTCATTCTTCATATATATGACATACTTGTATTAATCATCTACAAAAGAGATTAAATACTTCTGACCAACAATTATCTCACATAGTCACACAGCTACTGAGATCACAAATATCAGAATGTATTGATTCAAAAAGTTATGAACTCCTAGAGACCATACAAAATGATTTTCTAGTGATCAAAATCTGAATTCAAACTTCACATTTGTCATATTAAATGAAGTGTCATTTAGTAGAATTATAAGTTTTAACAAGAACAAACAATTTAATATATAGTTCATAGTGATTCTAAATTTCAAAATAACTTGGATGTTAAAGCTTTTTACTTAACAGCTTTTAACTCCATTTTCCTCACAGTTTTGATAATTAGATCAAATTTCCTCACAAACAATTGAATATATAGTTCTCAAATCCTAGCCAATTATGCTATATTCAAGAACACAATTAGAACTATTATTATTAATTATCTCATTTGTTAAACTCAATTTACACATGCGATTGGCAATATATGCACTTTATAAGAGTTAATACAAAATTACTCTATCACATTTTACAAAATTATTTACTTTCTCTAATGGTTCTAACAATGTCCACTTGCTCAAACATATTGAGCGAAGAGTTCTTTCCTTTATTCGTTCTTCATCATCTTCATAATGCTAAATGAGATAATGACTAACATATTATAATTCAACTTTGCACATACAGTACAATAAACGAGAAAGAACAAAACGTAATAGTCATATCCTACATTAAGAGATGCTCTCTCCTAAGTTACAGACATTTGTTATACATTTTATACATCAAATAATTTTATTTTATTTTATTAGAGAAGCAAATATATGATCTCACACAAACTGCAAACAATGAATTTGTCAAAATATCTATACACATAGTATAATAAAATACTTAACAACCCTAAACATGCTAGTTTTCAAAATGAGAATAACTATGATCTAAAACTCTTTATCATATGATCAAACACACAAAACATTAACACATTCATCACATGAAAAATACTAAGAAAGATTAGAGTAGATCATACCGATACTTCAAGTTAGAAGTGTTTTTCAAATTTGATGGAGAAGCCTGCGTAGCGCAGACTTATTCATCCGTGATGCATATCCATCGTCTCCAACACACAATTTGTAAGTAACTTTGAAGTTCCTACATTCATCAAATTGTTAAAGATTAGCCAATTAAACGAATTATTGGTACTGTTTAATTCTAACAACAATTTAATTTGGAGATCCAAACTTTATAGTCAAAACATATAGTTTAACTTATCAAAAATAGATATTTGGTTTTAGCATAAAGCCAAAATAACTGTTCAACTTGTATTTAATTAAACAAATGATTAATACAGTCTTGTACTTAACCACTTAGCATTATAGTAATTCTATAAATCAAAACATAAACTTAAAACGAATGTTTTGAACTTCCAGCACATAGCAAAATATTTAACAAAATTTTAATACGAGGAAAATAAAGAACTTATCTTTCACCATCTATTCCCCTTCAATTGATTAGACTCATGTCTGTTTGGAAACAAATCCAAACAACAAACCATTCTGCGCCAAAGAGACCCAGCATCGAACACTTTGTGTGCGTCTAAACTGCAAGCTCCTCTGAGGCTTCCAACTGCAGTAGAAAGCGTAGTTGCAAACAAATCCCTCAACAAATTCAACCAATTCGACCACCTCTCCATAACAAACTATGGATGAAGCTCAAAGTTGGGGACCACACAAAAGTACTCCTTTCCCATCTCCTTCATCAGAATTCTTAATGGATCAGGTTCGGATCCAATAACGTCTTTCTAGGCTGCGTTCGACTCCTTATACAAAAGAATAAATCTTTCAAGATCAAAACCAAAACGGATTCGAATTCTTGGGTTCGGATCTACACCCAAAATCCACTACACCGGATCGGAGGATGAAGACGACTGATCCCGGCATCTGAGGGAGGGCGGCGGCACCGATCAGTGACCACAACGTCGGAGGGAGGGCGGTGAGGCTGCCGCAGTCGACGTCACAGGTGGTCGGGGGTTCGGATCTGGACGACGCCTCGACTGGAGGTCGACGACCTCGCACGAAGGTGGGCTTCGACTGGCGGCGAACAGCAGAGGAAGAGACGATGGGCGGCGAGCGACTCCGACCACGATAGCGTTGGTCGGCGATGGTGGCTCCGAGGGCTTCGACAAGATCCAACGGGATCCAAAAAGCTTCATTTTTCCTCTTGATTGATCTCACAAAATGATTAATAATATCTCATGATTGTTATGTTTTGTGAGAAATTAATAATTAAGAATTAGGGTTAATATCTAGATCTAAGTTACTTGAGATATTCACCCTAGGTATCAAGATTGGAATACCTAGACTGCTATCACAAGCCAGTATTTATTTCTAAATACTGGTTTGGGTACTGGGTTCTCAACCCACTCAACCAGTATTCCGATATCCATACAATTAGTACGTGTAACACACGTGTTACCCATAGAACAATATTACACATAATATAGTTCATATAGTGAGAATATACCTATATATCCAACAGTATATCGCTATCGCCGCAACTGTAGAACCCCGAATTTTCAAATACTATTTTAAATATTTGAAAATGAATTAAAATGATTTTCTGGAGGTTTAATAAATATTTTTTTTGAAAGTTCATCTTTTACACGTGCAAAACACGTGCAAATAGTTTCTTGAGAAGTTCAAAGTCAAATTTTCTTTATGGAAAATCATTATTTAATATTTGGAATTTATTTATTATTTTTCCAGATTTTTCTGAAATTAATTTGATCTATTTGCAATTTTTGAGAAAAGAAGGACCTTTTTGCAAATTTGCCGTTTTTAGGGGTTAAAATGCAAAATGTATTTTCTGGACGTTTTGAACAGTACCGGTTGAGATTAATGAGTATATTTTACTTTTAAATCCTAATTTAAATGATTTTTATTGAGTTTCCAAGAATAATATATGTAAAGTTATATTTTGGAAGGACTATTTTGCAAATGCGTTTCTAAAATCCTAAATCATTATTTCTTACCTATATAAGTGGGTGTACAGCCGTCATTCGCTGCACAACATTATATTTTGTGATTTTTGAGGATCAAGAGGAGGATTTTGGATCTTGCAAAAAGGGAGACTTTCTTGTCGGATCTCTTCATTTCTAAGGTGAGTGATATGAACTTTGTTTTGTGACTTGATTTATGTGAACGATTGTTTTGTTGTTTGTTTGACATGTATGTTTACTTGGTGTATTTCGTATGAGAACGATGCAATGGTTATTGTTGTATTATGTATGTGAAATCTATGAACGTTTAGTAAATCTTGATTGAAGAATTCTTTATTGCTTGAAAACATGTTCAAGATTTGAGTATGGTTATGATAATAAGGGATTGGATGGATGAACATCTGGATCTTGTGATTACAAATCAGATTTTGGTTATGAGTTGTGGAAGAAATTCAGTATTGAGAAATCCTAATGGAAGAATTAGGAATTAAGAACATGAGAATTAAGTTTTGAGATATTGGTTGATTTGAGGAATTGTATCTATAATGAGGATTATTTGAGAGTGTCGTTTTTACCTGAATACAAATTATTTTAGTAAACAATGATCGCTTTTGGAAAACCCTAATTTTGATTATCATGTACAACCAAAACCTTGCAGTCTGTAGGTCGACAGTTGACTGGTACGACCTTTCAGTCGACTGGTATGACCCGGCTGCTAGATCTTTAGTTTTCTTGAAAATCCGTTCTGGATAGTCGACTTAAACCCTTTTCAGTCGACTGGCACACTTAGAATTTATTTTTCAAAGTTATTGTAGATTTTTCTCTGGTAAGTCGACTTATGACTTTTTAAGTCGACTTATAATCTCTTTTAAGTCGACTTATGGCTTTTATAAGTCAACTTATATTCTCTGGTAAGTCGACTTATGGCTTTTATAAGTCAACTTATATTCTCTAGTAAGTCAACTTATAATTTTTATAAGTCAATTTATAATACTTAACTTATTTTCTTAAAATTACTGGATTTCCCTCTGGACAGTCGACTGGTGAGTTTTGCAGTCGACTGTAGACACCTAGATCTTACTTCTTAAAGATGTTAGTTTTCACTCTGGACAGTCGACTGGTGACCTTTTGCAGTCGACTGGTACTGATACTTTTCTAAGGTGTTTTGAAATTCTTTAAACGACTATTTCTTTAAATGTTTTGGGTCTATAACCTATCCTTATAAATATTATTCTTCTATAGAACATACGTTTTCAAAATATATTATGGTTGGATTTGAATTATGGAATTTATTGAAGACTTGAGTTTTGTTGAGTGAAGAGATTTCTCATTGATCGTTTGACAATGGAATAGTGAGTTATGATCATATTGAGGTCTCTAGGAGTTGAGTGAGAGTCCTGCGAACCAACAGAATACACTAACTCTAGAGATAAGGATTTTTAGTGTATTTGATAATAATCGATGTAAGTATAGACTCATAATTTGTTAGTCCAATTAGAGGGTATTTAGATGTTCGCGTGTCGAGGGTCTACGGACCTATTCACGAAGCATGCACGGTGTATTTGCGTGTCGAGGGTCGGCAGACCTATTCACGGAATGTATCAGGTGTATCTGCACGTTGAGGGTCTTGAAGGCCTATTCGTGGGGTACACAATATTTAGGTGTTCGCGTGTCGAGGGTCTACGGGCCTATTCACGGAGCATGCAGGGTGCATTTGCGTGTCGAGGGTCGGCAAACCTATTTACGGAATGTATCGGGTGTATCTGCACATCGAGGGTCTTGAAGGCCTATTCGTGGGGTACACAATATTTAGGTGTTCGCGTGTCGAGGGTCTACGGGCCTATTCACGGAGCATGCAGGGTGCATTTGCGTGTCGAGGGTCGGCATACCTATTCACGGAATGTATCGGGTGTATCTGCACGTCGAGGGTCTTGAAGGCCTATTCGTGGGGTACATAATATTTAGGTGTTCGAGTGTCGAGGGTCTACGGGCCTATTCACGGAGCATGCAGGGTGCATTTGGGTGTCGAGGGTCAGCAGACCTATTCACGGTGTGTATCGGGTGTATCTGCACGTCGAGGGTCTTGAAGGCCTATTCGTTGGATACACAGCAGGGAGATGATTCTCCGGTTGTTGTTATTGAGCTATTTTTACTTGATGCTTGCGCGTCGAGGGCGGTGACGCCTATTCGTGGAGTATTCTGAATCTTGTTTTCCATCACCATAGTGGGATTAGTTGCATATAGAATTGTGTTTTCTTAACTTGGCTTTATGCATGTGTTTACCAGTTTTCCTACACTTGACACTTAGGTACTGTTCTTTTTTTTTCCTCTTATAAGAGGTTACCTCTTATAAGAGATTTACAGTAAGAGCCTCTTGTAAGAGCCTCTTTTTAAGGTGTTCTTTTTATATAAAAATAATCTCTTATAAGAACCTCTTATAAGATATTTCTGTTCTTTTTTCACCTCTTACAAGAGCCTATATTATCCCAAGGTCTATATTACCCCAAAGTATAAAAATAGTGAGATGAAAGACAAGAAAAGATAAGTTCAAATTACTAATATATAAACTAGTTTAATGGCAAGTTAAATTCACAGATCAGTGTAAATCATCAATTATAATTTCGGGCTACTATAGACTTTTTAATTAGTATAAAAATTAGTATGTATAAATATAAATAATAATAATAATTTGTTTCAAAGAAGTTGGATTAAAAAAATTTAAGGTCAATGGTCTAATATAAATTATCCCTTAGCTGTAAATAAATAAATAAATAAATAAATTTAAAAATTGAAATTAAAAAAAAAACTTTTTCGACAGCATCCCTAACATAATTGTTCAAAATTGTGAAGAATGAATTCCCACACTTTTTCTAGGATAGCATATTACAGTCAACTACGTATATGATTACACTTTTTCTAGGATAGCATATTCCGGGCTACTATAGACTAATATATAAACTAGTTTAATTAGTAACAATTATAATATAGACTTTGGGGTAATATAGACTTTTTAAGTGATAGAAGTCTTATAAGAATATGAAAGAGGCTACTAGAAGTCTTTTAGGCTTATAAGATATTTTGAGAAAAATGTCTTATAAGAGGTATAAAAAGAACACTAAAAAAACTCTTGTAAGAGGGGGACCACCTCTTACAAGAGATAAATCTCTTATAAGAGGAGAAAAAGAACACTACCTTAGACTAGATTCACTTGTTGATTTCATTCCATGACGTTTTCATGCTTTATATTTTTTGTTATTTCTTATTCATTTATCCTTGTTGTTAAGACATGTTGTTGATGACTTTATGTTTTATGATTAAATTATGTTGTTTGTTTTTATATCACTCACACCATTTATGGCTGACCCCTTTAGTTTGGGGGTTAGGGATCATCTCCAGCCTCATGTGTTACAGGTTGGATGCTTGAGTTAGTTTTGAGATAAACTGATGCAATAAAGCTTTGTGTAAATTTGTGTAAAAAGCAGTATTGTGAAAAGAAAGTTGTAATTCAAGGTGTTTGTAATTCCGCTGTGTTTGAAAAAGATTGTTGTAATGAAAGTTTGGAATAAAATTATTTGTGTTTTTGGGCTATGTGTACTATTACATTGAAGTTGATGCTGGGATTGTGCCACGTATTTTCTAAATTATTATATTAGAAATTCGAGGCGCTACAGCAACGACATGGGTTCTATGGCTAGACAGGAATAATCTTTATTTTTGCAAAACTTGTAATAATATTTCTGGTAATTTGACTCACATTATGCATTTTATTTCATTTTGGGCGAATGTGGCCGCAACAGGTTCCAGAGGGAGGATAGCGAGCGTATTCCAGGTTGATGACTTTGATGATGATGAAGTCCAGATAGCCCTACGATCGATTGACTGTTAGATTGTCCTTTTACTGTAGATTGATCCCCATCGCCCCAGGGTTTGTTGGGGGGATATGATGTATTTTTGTTTAGACGCGTGTATGTTACGCTCATTCTGTTCTTCTTTTGTCCCACCCCCCATGTTTGGGGTGGAGTTTATGTACTTTTGATTGGACTGTAGGACATTGTATTTGGCTCAGTACTCTGAGTTTGTTTTATTAATTCCTTATTAATGAAACAGGGTGGCCATACTCCACATTTTCTTCACAAAAAAAAAAACTACAACCGCTGTTGGAAATTGTGGTAACAACTTTATCAAAGCCGAAGTTTCTAATTGTGGCTTCTTTATTAAACTTTTTGAGCTTATTATAGTTCCCAACTACTGCTACAATGCAAATCGCTACCGCAATTGAGAATAACAACTGTGTTTTAAAATTTTGAGACACGGAGAGCCACATTTAAACCAGAGAGCAAGAGCTCTCTAAAAAAATCATTTAAAGAACTACATCCTCTCCATGTGTAGATCGCAGTTTTCAACTGCAGTCCACACTATAGTTTCAATTTGGCTTTGTGAGTCAAGGACCAAGTCAAAGGGAAAAAATTGTCGCAATATGAAGCCGCAGTTCCCAACTGTGACTTCATTTGCAGAGAAGCTACAGTTCCCAAAAGCAGAGCACGATAGAGTTGTTGCTGCAGTTTCTAACTTTGGCTACAACTGACGTGCCAGAAGGTGGCTTACCCGAAAAATTAGTTTGGCAAGTTGCTTAGTGTGGAAAATAATTTGAAAAAGTGGCTTAGATTGGGGGAAAATAAGTCGAGAGTGTATACGCTAGGGTGTAACACTCCCATGGTTTTTAAGTCAGACCGCGTTCTTAGGATGAGTAATGCTTCACCCATTATCAGTCTCACTACCATTTTCTTCACTACCTTAGCTGTCACACTTCTATTGGAGAGTTCTCCTACCTACTCTCTCTTATCCCACCTATTGGAGTGTATCATCTAAAATAGTGAAGAAAAATATAGTAAAATTGGTAGTGAGTATATAACATTACTCTTTTAGGATTGCTTTGGTAGTACTATAAGTAATTAGAACGGAAAAAAAAAGAGTACTACTACTGGTGACAATCAGGGCAAAATCATACATGAAAATTAACTAAAAATAATAATAATAATCATACATGAAAAGAGTTATGTGGTTTAATGATAGAGCAGTTGCACACTCATGTTGAGATCTTTCACATTAATTTATATGTCATAATATTTAAGTATACGAAAAATCATGTTGTTTAGATGTTTCTGGATAATATTTTCTGCGGTTCCAAAATGAACAAATTTTCATTATTATAAATATTTGCACCATCATAATGCTTGAGTAAAAAGTTTTTCAAATGGGTTCAGTTTTTGTATACATAATTTTACGATGTAAAAAACACGATGAACGTTGTCTGATACGTGATCTTATAGGCTTTTGAAGAATCATGACGATTCACATATGTTTACACTGATTCTTCGGTCAACAATACATACTCGAACACATTCGCAAACTAGGTAGAAGGGTACTGAAGTACAAAAGACCTACATATAGTATGTAAGAGCATCTGTAGTCGTTGGCTATTTCGACAAATTTTTTAAAATTTGGCAAAAACAGTGCTGCAGTCGTTGCCAAAATATAGTTAACAAAAGATAATTTTCTGTCTGTTTGATTGGACGAAATTTCTTTCGTCGGAAAGTTTTTTTTATTCAACTTTATCGAACGAGGGATTATTTCCCGTCCCTTTGATTTTTTTTTTTTTATATAATAAAATTGGTCGGACGGAAAATTATTTTCCGTCCCGTTTATTTTTTCAGAAACCAACAAAAAAAATTTCGTCAGACGCAATATAATTTCCCGCATGTTCGATTTTATTTTATAATTTCGACGGACGTCCGGTCCATTAATTTTTTTTAAAAAATTTGATAATCAACGACTGCAGCAGTACAAACCTAATTTTCTCATTTTCTTTAGCCAAATACCCGACTAAAAAAAACAAAAAAAAAAGTCTCAACAACTAAAGATGCGCTAACAATGTCTACATCATGAACTGAGGCCTGAAAGGTACGTCATAACTTCACAAATTTTGGTTGATTGCCTCAACATACATGTGTTTCACAAAAACTTGGCGCACGTTGAACACTCGATTAATTTTTAATCCCTCAAAAACTCTACTGTTTTTTTTTTTTTTATTATTATTATTATAAAAGATGGACGGATAAAAAACTCTACTGTTAATCAGCGTGCCTAATCTGAAATGACTGCACGTCCTTCTATGTCGATTGAACTCTGAAATGACTGAATTTCCGACTTTACTTTACTTTGCTTAGTCTGTTCAATTTATTTATTTATTTTTCATGGATAAACCCTTTGTAATGTTTTTTTGCCTCACTGCTTTCGTCACATGAAATTATTATTCATAGTACATTAAGTGCTCATAATGTACTCACATTCCCATCTTGGTGCTTCTCTTTTCTGCCCTAAGTTATTCTATTGACTTGTTGACTTGTAAAGAAGGAGATGTGAATTTACCTAGGGTTTTTCTCATATATGAGTCACTAATAGCATTTGTAGTTGTGGCCTTGTGGGTTAAATATCCAAAATTTGGAAAAAATGAAAATAGCTTTGCTGCATTTGTCTTCTAAATATTCAAAATTTGGGTGTACGATGAATAGTAAACTGTCAAATATAGCAGACGATTTAGCAAAAGCCAAAATATAGCAATCGGAAAATTTTCTTTCGTCCCTGAAAAGAGACGAAGAAGGATAATATCTCGTCCCTTTAAAAAAAAATTTCCCGGACGTTGAACAATGTCCCGTTCTTTATTAAAAAAAAAAAAAAACAAAAGTGTTGGACGGTGTATTATACACCGTCCCAACAATTTTGTGTTTTTTTTTTGTGTTTTAGTGCCCAGAATTTTTATTTTTATTTTTTATTTTTTTTAAGTTTGAGACGAGAGATAATCGATCGTCCGGCCATTTTTAGCTTTCAACGACTACAACGCACAGTCATATTTTCTATTTCCAAAAGCCAAATACCCAAAAAATAGCTTAGAACGACTACAGATGCTCTAACAAATATTTTAATTTCATATACTTTACTTGCAAATATTTAATTCTATATAAATACTTTTGGATGAGTTATATGGAATTATATTTTGGTAACAAAAGTGGTTATTTAATATTGATTTCATATTGTAAGTGAGTTATCTGGAATTAGGTATATGTGAGTGAGGTATATAGAATTGAAACATTTGTTAGTGATCAATGTGAGAAAAACTCTTTTATCTAATCTAAACTAGTGTACCCTTATACAATATAGCACAAACTTATATAATATGATATAATATAATATAATATAATATAATATAATATGTAGTATAATCCGTGCTATATTGTACATATATTTTTTAAAATAATAAAATAATGAAACTTTTTTTAAAAAAAATGTATTCAATAACATCTATGTAATAATGCACAATTTTTAAGGTTTTAATTAAAGGATATGATTCTAATTGAAAATTTGGATACACCGAGTGGGAATATGGGATTTTTTTTTTTTTTGGGGGGGATAAAAGATGACTCTGTAGTCATCGATTCATTACTGATAAATTAACGAAGCGAAGTAGTACAACATCAAGTCTAATACGGAGCACAACACGCCGTAAGTACAACCCCCAAAATACTACAAAGGATCACCATCGAGTCTCTACAAAATAACAATAAAGAAACTGACAGAAATACATCAAAAGCAGTAAACTGGAGGACATCCTAAAGATTCTGGAGATGCGCCCGCTCTCCTCCCTGATCTGATAAGCTACTCCTCCGAATTCATCCTCAGCTTCTTCCTTGCGCTCACAAATCCTGCCCAATCATGAATGAAAAGGAAGATTTTATGCATCGAAGTTGAAAATCTATAGTTAATGCTACGAAAACATAAATCGTTTCGGTCTAGCCATAGACTCTAAATGGTGGCCACTACTACTATTTTCCAAGCTCTTCTATCTTCGACCCTAATGAAACTCTCCCTCTACAGACCCCAAACGTCTGCGGTGGATCTAGGAAACCTTGCACAACCGAAACCCCTACAAACTATTTCCCATGCGAGGACCGCCTTATGGCACGTGAAGAATATGTGTGTAGTATCCTTTTCAGCTGCTAGACAATAAGTGCATCTAACGTCAATTTGCATGTTTCTTTTCTTCAAATTTACTTTTGTTAAGATAGCATCGTTGTATACTAGCCAGCTTAAAACTCTAACTTTCAACGGCGCTTGGGTCCCCCATATGATGTTCTCTACTAAACACCTGGTTGCACCATCGTTTAACCAATTGTACATTGAAGCAACTGAGAAATTCTGTGATTGATCGATATTCCAGCAGCGCTCGTCGTGGCCATTATTCATTTGACCCCCTTCCGCTTGTATGTACCTATTAAGCTCTTCAAACTGGCATATACTCTCCTGTGTTAATTGGCCCGCTACAGTTAGCGTCAGTTTCCCATTTTTCCAGACATCTGCTACTAGGGCATCTGGATTAACTGCAGCCTCCGCCGCCTTGGGGAAGGTATTTTTTAGTGCTCTGTCCCCACACCATTTGTCCTTCCAAAATCTAGTACTCTTTCCATTACCAATCCTGCAACTAGTATTGGTATTGAAAATGTCCCCCTGCTTCGCCATGCCCTTCCATAGGAAGGAGACCTTGCCAAACACACTTCACCCTCCGAACCGATATTTTTTCATTTTACGATAACGGTCGAATGAATAGCTGCACCAACCTTTTCTTCTTTTATAAAATTTCCACCACCATTTGCTGAGCAAGGCCCGGTTCATTTCGTGCAGATTAAGGATTCCTAACCCACCGGATTCTCTTCTCTTACAGACTCTTCCCCATTTAACGAGGTAAACCCTTTGTTTCCTTCGACAATGCCTTTCCATAAGAAGCGCCTTCTCATCTTATCTATCTTGTTAATTACCCACTTAGGAAGCTTATAAATTGACATGAGGTACAGTGGGATTGCGCTTAGCACTGAATTGAGCAAAGTGATTCTGCCTCCTAACGATACGTATTTACACTTCCACCCTGTCAACTTCTTAGCAATCTTGTCAATGAGGGGAGACCAATCCTCTCTTAGCAACTTCCCCAGCCTAATTGGAGTTCCAAGGTATTTGATCGGAAACTCGGTCGTTTCGCACCCTATAATTGCAAAAATATAGGTTGTAGAGATTGATAACTGATCGCTAATTGGTGTGATGCAGCTCTTTCTAAGATTTACTTTCAACCCTGACCAACTTTGGAAACAAACTAGGGCCTCTTTGATTGCCTCGACTTCTTGAACATTTGCTCTTCCGAATAATACGGTATCGTCCACATATTGAAGAATGGTCATCGGTTTCTCTATTCCTTTGATCTGGATGCCCCTGATGACGTTGCTTTCTTGTGCTCGCCTAATCATTTTAGCCAGTCTATCGGCTACGATGGTGAATAATAGAGACGATATAGGATCTCCTTGCCTTAGCCCTCTTTTGCATCTTATTTCCTTACCCTGCCATCCGTTCACTTGAATGAATGATTTTCCTCCTTGAACGCAATGCTGAATCCACGATCTCCATTTATCTCCGAATTCTTTGAGCTTAAGGGCCTCGTCTAGGCATTCCCAGTTCACCGAGTCGTAGGCCTTTTTGAAGTCAATTTTTAGAAGAAAACCATCCGCCTTTTGTTTCCCCTAAATACTACCTCATGGGCGGCGACTATGCTATCTGTTATGTCTCTTCCGCGGATGAAACCGCTCTTTGACGTAGCGACCACGTCCTCCATATTTGGTGCCAATCGTTGTGCCAGGACTTTCGTTAAAATTTTGAACGATCCATTTAGCAGACTAATTGGTCGAAAATCCTCCGTCGTACGAACCTCTTGCTTCTTAGGAATGAGGATAATTGATACATAGTTTAGCCTTTCTAGATTAGTTGTTCCTTCATGAAATTCATTGAAAATATTCATTGAATCCTCCTTGATTATCTGCCAATATATTTTGTTAAAAAATATAGGCAGTCCGTTTGGTCCTGGAGCCTTGTCCTGACCCAACTTGTTAATGGCATTTCTGACTGTCTCTTCCGAAAATCTATTTTTGATTTCGTCGCTCCCTTCTATCTTTGAGGAACTCCACATATCCGTCATGAGACAACTTCTTGCTCGATCGCTTCGCCTTAACAAGTCGTGGTATTTCTGGTCTAGGTGAACTCTAATTAGATCTTCGTTCTCTGTCCACGCTCCATCAATCTCTAGTCCCGTTATGCAGTTACATCTTCTCCGTCCGTTAGCCACTTTTTGAAAGAATTTTGTGTTTGCGTCTCCCTCCTTCATCCATTGGATTCTTGAACGTTGCTTCCAGTACATTTCCTCCATTGCGCGAATGTGTTGTAACTCCAGCCTTCCATTTGCTAATTCCTCTTTTTCTGACTCCATTAGATCTATGTCCTCTTGAATAGTTTCCAAATCATGAATCCTACAGCCGATTGCCTCCTGCCTTGATTTTTTGTTCATAAATTTTTCTTTTGCCCATCCTTTTAGATCTCTTCTTAGTCGCCTTGTCTTTTCCACCCAGATTCCAACTGCAGAAGTTTGCGAGGTTGTGCGACTCCAAGACTCCTGAATCCGTTGGTGCGTCTCTTCGTTAGTCGTCCAAGATTTTTCGAATCTAAACGGAAAATACATCTTCCTGTTACTCATATCACACTCTATAATTTATGGCAGATGGTCTGACGTATATCAAACTGCAGATTTCACTTTTGCGAAGGGGAACACATCCTCCCAATCGGTAGACACTAGAACTCTATCTAGTTTAGCTAGGGTTGGGCTTTACTGCATGTTTGACCAGGTTAATTTTCTATCTACCATCTCCAGCTCCAGTAATTCCAAGTCGTCTATAGTCCTATTGAACGACTCTTGTTCGATACGACTGTGGCCTCTAACTCTATGTTCTTTTTTGGAATCTAATGATATTGAAATCTCCACCTACCACCCACGGTCAGTCCCATCTTCTTCTGATAACCTCCAATTCCTTCCAGAGTTCCTTCCGTAATCTAGAATCATATGGACCGTACACCGTTGTCACTACATGTTCCCAGTCATCACTTCTCTTTCTCTGTCTAACAAACACCGTGAAGTTTCCTATAAATTCAGCTAGGATCTCGAAAACTCTCGTGTCAGCCCCCATCGCTATCCCCCCAGAATACCCGATCGATGACTTGAAATGCCAATCGAAGTCAGCCGCCCATCTCATACTAGTGAATTCTCCTATAGTCTAATTCTCTATTCTTGTTTCTTGTAAACAACAAATGGCAAAATTTAAAAAAACGTCACAATAGTTTGGCGCTGTTTAAAAAAACGTCACAAAACTTTGACTTTTTAAAAAAACCGCACAAAGTTTAACTCTCAACTCACGGAGTTATCCAGCCGTTAACTGGGATAATAGTTATGTGATGTTTTTTTAAAACAAGTGGGAACTTTTGTAATGTTTTTTAAAACAGAATAATAGTTCTGTGTTGTTTTTTTAAACAAAACAATACTTTTGTAATGTTTTTTTAAACATTACATATAACCAGTTAACGGCTGGATAATTCCGTGAGTTGAGAGTTAAACTTTGTGCGGTTTTTTTAAAAAGTCAAAGTTTTGTGACGTTTTTTTAAAACAGCGCCAAACTATTGTGACGTTTTTTTAAATTATGCCAACCACAAATAGTAGGTCTAATTTTATTAATGGTTATCGAAATCATTCTTTTTTTACTTTTTTGCCTCAACCCCCTAACATTCCAGAAGACGTAAACCATTAAAAACATATCAAGACACCTATCCACTACCCCCCCCCCCCCCCCGCAACACCCCCGAACGTAAACCAAAGTTCCGTTAGACTCCCCTCTAATGATTGCTACTCTTTCTAATTATTGCTCTGCCCTATTGAAGCCCATGGCTAGACCGTATAAACTAGCGAAATAAATAAGCGAATCATCATTTAAGGAATTTAAAATTGAGTAGGCGGAAGTGGAAGTACCTCCACCAATCGAGTCCTGCTCCGGTTCTTTAGCCAGTTCCTTGTTGAAATCATCTTGATTAGACACCTGTTCTCCTCCTCTGGCCACATGCCTCTTTCTCCTCCTTTGATACTCGGTGATTTTCTTGTTGTTGTTGCAAACACTTCCTTTGGCTTCCTTTTCGTCGAACTCTGTATCAGTAGCCAAAATAATGTTGTCATCTCGCACCCCATCGAGGGCCCCAATAATCCCATCACAAGTTTCTTGAACGGACGATTGCTGAATTGGTTGTGACTCGTGGTCGATTATTGAATGTTGAGTCCTCTCCGCCGCTTCTTTTGTTGTAGTCTCTACCTCCTTTGACTCCGAGTCTAGTAAATCTTCTTGACCAGCAATAAGGTTAGGCTTTGACCCAATCAAATGCAGACTAGTAGACTTGCTTTTTACTAGAGCATTCATGGCTAGTCTAATAGACTCTTCTACTTCAGCCTTGGAGAACTGTGACCACTCCTCTGTACCCACGCCAATATCTTTGCTAGCTTCTAACCCATCACTAGCACGGTTTTTGAGAATCCCATGAAGGGACTTGACATGACAGGTGACTGGACCTTTTGCTTTCTCATCGAAACTAGCTATCAATGGCTCTTGCCTCAGACTGCACCTCGAACCAGACGTGACCCTAACTTTGGTCTTTGTCTCGAGACGTGCGCTCCACTCATCCAGATGTACACCCTTTCGGCGCCAAAAGTCCTTTGGATTTGAAATTTCTCCCTCGGCATGTGTGCTACCCCTGTCTTCGTTGACGATTGGACGGCCATGATTGCTTTGCTTCGTGATGGGCGGTCCACGTGCTACCTTTCCCCTATTTGATGATGAGTGGATCTGATTGAGTTCCCCTCCATCCAACGGTCGATCTGTGACTTCAACCTCCAGCCGTAAAACCTGACCGTCCACTTTGTCTTCTACGTCGATCAGCCTATCTCCAGTAAACGACACACTCTTTTTTTCTCCACGATCACCAGAACCTCATAGACCTCCCCCTCGAAGTTGACGATGATTTTGGAAGAAATATCTCCCAAATTCGACACTCCGACTCGCACTCTACCGAACTGTCGACCGGCGTGCGTTAGGGTTTCCTTATCGGCTTCGATGAACATGCCGAAGTTGTGAATGATGTTTTGGAAGCCACTCCTTACCCAACAGTGAAAGTGTAAATTGATAAGTCGAATCCATACCGAGGGCATCGTCTTCGTTTTGAAAGCTCCGACCTCGCGAGTCCAAGGTTTGAGTGTAAGAAAGAACTCGAGGCCTCGTGCGTCCCTTCCTTCCATCCCCTTCATCTTGAGTGCGAACGTGGTGACCACCTCGTCGCTGCAATGCAAAAAGAAGCAAATCGGGGACATCTCCTACACAACCCATGTGGGAGTTGGGGCTAGAACCGCCGCCAGCAATTCCTTGATCTCGTTTGCGTTCGGATTCCCTGTCTGAGCCTTCGCCACGATGCAACCTTGATAGTGCCTCTCAAGGTCAGCCACTAATGGCATGGGAGTTATCGTCGCTTTAATAATCTTCCGCTCTCCAACTGTGCTTTCTTGCGTCTTGCTTGCCCCTGAGTTCGCCGAACCTGTCGACCTCTGCGGAGGTTCTTTGGAAGCTGAGGCGGAGATTGGTCGGAGATTCTTTGGACACGCCGTTGAAATATGGCCTGAACATTTGCATACGTAACAAAACCAGTCATTTTTGCACGAGTTGATTGAGTGTCCCGCCTTTGCGCACTTATGACAGCTTTGACGCGCTTCGGTCTTTCGATCGCCGGAGTTGCTTTTGAGTTTGGACTCTCTTCTGAGTTCTCCTTGGCTTCACGAGCATCCATTCGTCCTCATCGTCCTCTCTCTTTTTCGGAGACTCCTCCTCCATGGATGGCGTGCCGACGCTAAGGAATATGAGAATTTTGCCTCCTACTTTTGCTTTTATTTTTTTTATTTTAAAAAAATAGAAAAAATATTGAACCAAAATTAGTTTAGTATAATATATTGTATATACATTTAACGCGTGACTAACTGCAAAAAATGGCTTCAGATTGTACACGTGACTAAAATAAGCCGTATTTTAAAAATATGTTATTGTCATTTTTGTAGGGTTGACTAAAATTTGAAACTACTAATTTATTATTTAATGGTGATTGGCAATACATATGAATTTCAAGATTAAATAAATTGTATATTATTCTATGTAGACGAGACTTAAACCAAGAGTGCCACGTACAAGATCCTTCATGATGCTGTTTGTTGAATTTTTTTCCCAACACGACCTATTTTTTGAAAGTTTTTTCCAAACCGATCTACTTTTTTTTTAATTCTCCAAACGACCCACTCGGTCTTTGAAAGACCGAGTTTAGTAAAAACTAACTCGGTTTTTCAAAGACCGAGTTTTAGTATTGAATTTTTCGAATTCTAACACTCGGTCTTTGAAAAACCCAGTTAATTTTCACTAAACTCGGTCTTTCAAAGACAGCACAGTTATTTTGGTAAATACTTTTGAAAGTAAACCAGTTTGGTAAATACTTTCAAAATGTGGATTATTTTGGTAAAAACTTTCAAAATTAACTATAATTATTATAGTGAATATTATTGACCAAGGTGAGTTCTTGTCCTTCATTTAGGTGCATATTTCTCTCCACTAGTCACTGAGAAATAATTGCATCTTGTTCTTTGATTAACCGACTGAAATATTTGCTGCTACAGATCCTATCTCTCAATTCTTATCTATTGGTGTGATGGGTGTTGTCCTAAATCTAGAAAGAAAAGCATTATTGGGTCTAAAATCATAACATGCACGTGTTTAAAATTTTCAAGATCGTCTTGAGCTAATTTTCTTAGTAAAACTCTATACTTTGTATGGTCTTTTTATTTTTTCATCTTTTGTTGTTATCTATTTGCCTTTTTATTACCAGGTTAATAGCTGAAAAATAAGGATACAATGATGCAGGTTATTTATTTTTCTAGTTGTAATCTATACAATATATTATTCTAACTCACTTTTGGTTCAAGTATTTTTCTAATTTTTTCTTTTTAAAACAAACAAAAAAAAAGAAGATAGCAAATATAGGAGGCAACTTCCCACTCCTTCTCCATCCAAATTTTGAAGTGCAATTATATTTCTTAGTCAACCCTTAAAAAACATGCAATATTGTATATATGTTATAGGGAGATTTTTTTTTTTCAAAAATAGTCCTC
Organism: Hemerocallis citrina; assembly: GCA_017893485.1. Taxonomy (NCBI): domain Eukaryota; kingdom Viridiplantae; phylum Streptophyta; class Magnoliopsida; order Asparagales; family Asphodelaceae; genus Hemerocallis; species Hemerocallis citrina. The sequence goes on along the minus strand of JACEHZ010000654.1, from coordinate 380,451 downwards.
ATAATTGTTCACTTTTCAAAAATTATGTGCAATGTATTATTGCATAGTGTTATATTTAAAAATTATGTGTAATACAGTGGTAATTATGGAATTTGAATCCTCTTGGTGAATAATTCACTAGAGACGTTCACTGACCCATTTAACCATACATCTTGCATCAAAATGTGTGCCCTCTGTTATGATCAACAAATGATCAACAAGATGTGTGGTTAGATGGGCGACTCTAGTGAATTAGTATTTCACTGGATAGGATTCAAATCCGTAATTGTGGTACATTAGTGCCATTGTTTCACATGTTTTTCAACATAATTTTCAATTTATATTATTTTGCTTGGTTAGTTAAAACTTAAAAGTGGCCATTTTGAATATCAGTATTGCTGCTTTATTTTCTTTATTATTAAGCCACTATTACCTACACTTTCCTATATTTTTATTTTGCAAGTGTTATTTTCAGGGTCATAATATTGTGTTCTCTTGAATAGAAAATTTTGCCGTACTGACCCACTTTTTGAATTATTCACCAAGAGTGTATGGTTAAAGAGGATGACTACACATACATGAGTTTTTATTCCAAACATACATTATAAATGCATTCGGCCCACTTCTCACTAAAAGACAAGGTTTTAACATTGTCCTTTGGTGAGAAGTGTCCCCCATTATATTTATAATGTATGTTTGGGGTAAAAACTCATGTATGTCTAGCATTTTGCATGATTAAATGGGTCAGTGAACGTCTCTAGTGAATTATTCACCAAGAGGATTCAAATTCCATAATTACCACTGTATTACACATAATTTTTAAATATAACACTATGTAATAATACATTGCACATAATTTTTGAAAAGTGAACAATTATGAGAACTATTTTTGAAAACAAATTCTCCCGATAACATATATACAATATTGCATGTTTTTTAAGGTTTGATTAAGAAATATAATTTCACTTCAAAATTTGGATGGAGAAAGAGTGGGAAGTTGCCTCCTATATTTGCTATCCTTTTTTTTGTTTGTTTTAAAAAGAAAAAAATTAGAAAAATACTTGAACCAAAAGTGAGTTAGAATAATATATTGTATAGATTACAACTAGAAAAATAAATAACCTGCATCATTGTATCCTTATTTTTCAGCTATTAACCTGGTAATAAAAAGGCAAATAGATAACAACAAAAGATGAAAAAATAAAAAGACCATACAAAGTATAGAGTTTTACTAAGAAAATTAGCTCAGACGATCTTGAAAATTTTAAACACGTGTATGTTATGATTTTAGACCCAATAATGCTTTTCTTTCTAGATTTAGGACAACACCCATCACACCAATAGATAAGAATTGAGAGATAGGATCTGCAGCAGCAAATATTTCAGTCGGTTAATCAAAGAACAAGATGTAATTATTTCTCAGTGACTAGTGGAGAGAAATATGCACCTAAATGAAGGACAAGAACTCACCTTGGTCAATAATATTCACTATAATAATTATAGTTAATTCTGAAAGCTTTTACCAAAATAACCCACTTTTTGAAAGTATTTACCAAACTGGTTCACTTTTGAAAGTATTTATCAAAATAACTGCGCGGTCTTTGAAAGGCCGAGTTTAGTTAAAAATAACTCGGTTTTTCAAAGACCGAGTGTTAGAATTCGAAAAATTCAATACTAAAACTCGGTCTTTGAAAAACCGAGTTAGTTTTCACTAAACTCGGTCTTTCAAAGACCGAGTGGGTCGTTTGGGAAATTAAAAAAAAAGTAGGTTGGTTTGGGAAAAACTTTCGAAAAATAGGTCGGTTTGGGAAAAAATTCCTGTTTGTTTGTTTTTGAGATGTGGAGGCAACATGTATGAATTCTTGTAATTTGTATAGCAAAAAATATGGTATGATGCTAGTCTGATCCTAAGTCCTAGGACCGGCTTGAGAGTAGTAGGAGAGAGGTAGAGGCCGGGTGCTCGGCTCGGATCAAGTAGCTCGGCTCGGCCTTCTGTACCTGCACACTGCCTAGAAACACTGTGAAGTCCCGACGACAGGCTCTCCGACGATCTAGTGAGTCACTGAGAAAACAACAGTAGCTAGGGTTCAGGTGGGAAAAGTTTATTACCTTTAAAAGTGAGGAGGTGTGCTGGTATTTATAGGCAGAGGTAAAAGGGTCTGTGACCCTAACGGACCGGGTCGAACCCGTTTACCCATGGGCCCGAATGAACTGAAATCCGTTTGACCTGTTTGACCTGATAATCACAGAGAAGCAAGATTAAAGGAGATCTGAGGGTCCTAGTTGCGCCACTTTTTTTACTCCCTATCACTTCATCAAATAAAATATCCATAACACGTGTTAAACTAGAATTAAACCTCTTTTATAATAAAAAAATTGAAAGTTCGTTGAGAAAAAAAATTTAATACATTTCTTGTCCTCTTCCCTCTTTGTCCGACATCACAAATTGATTACCAGTTCCCACATGCGCTTTACGTGTTCGTTGTAGACTGCGAGGTAAACTCGATGGCTTGACCCCTTCAAATTTCAGTATCACCCTCTTCTTCACTAACGGCTATATCTATCAAACTCGACTCAACTCAACTCTACTTATCTCATGACTAGTAGCAGTAGTAACATGGACTCCTCCTCCTCCTCATCGCCGAAGCGAAAAGCGGGACGAAAGAAGTTCAAGGAGACTCGGCACCCTATATACAGAGGGGTTAGGGCGCGTAACAACGGGAAATGGGTGTGCGAGGTGCGGGAGCCGAACAAGAAGAGCAGGATATGGTTGGGGACGTATCCTACACCCGAGATGGCTGCACGTGCACACGACGTGGCTGCTATCGCTTTGAGGGGCGAGTCAGCTGCACTTAACTTTGCGGACTCGGGGCGGGTGTTGCCGCGTGCGAGGTCTAGGAGGGTTGACGATATCAGGCATGCAGCGTCTCAGGCGGCAGAGATGTACCGTCAGAGAGAAGGAGAAGAACATGCAGTTGCTGCTGATACCAGGTTGGAAGGTGGTAGGCCGACGGTGGAAGTTGAGCCTAGGGTGTTTGTGGACGAGGAGGCGATGCTCGACATGCCGGGGTTGTTGAGGGAGATGGCGGAAGGGATGATGGTTACGCCGCCGGGGATGGTGCAAGGAAGTGGAGGGTTTGATTATTGGTATGATAATTATACTGATCATAGTAGTAACAGGGTTGATGATGGCGATGAGGGATGTGGTAATTCTGGCATGTCATTGTGGAGCAGTTGAACTTATTTTTTTACTACTTGTAGGTTTAAATCTTGTTGTTAGGTAGCTAGCTAGGTTAGTGTGTTCTTTGAGAAGTATTTTTTTTTTTTTGAAATAAAAAGTGACCAACCGGCCACCAATCTCATTAATAAAAGATTAACGACATCACAAAATACACCTACTAAATGTGCCACATCATTCTGTGCCCCTCGGCACTATATACAAAAGATCTGTTACATAAAATATCTAACATCAAACCTAAGATGCATAAAAAAGGAACTTGCCCCAGGGCACAGAAATAATCAAAATAGGAACTCCATCTCACTGTCCCACCACAGCTGCATAATCTGGAGCTCCATGCATCCATATCCGAAGCAATCACTCAAATCAGATTTTCTTCCTGGAACCTGAATTACCTGCCCACTCATTTATTAGGACCACTATTTTGCGCAGTAATATATGAAAATTACATTTAATATTACGAAAGCAGTAATTATTTCTATCCAACCAGAGAGACCACAAAACAGCCGCAATCGTGATATCCCACCCACCCCTGACTTCTCTCCCAATGTTATCCCTCCTCCATCTACCCCATAATTCCTCTATGCTATTATATAGGGATCTGAACAGTATGGAAACATAATGCAATAACTTCCCATATCAGGGTTGCTCTAGGACAACAGACAAAGATATGTTCAGCGTCCTCGTCGTTCAAGTTACAAAATTTACAAGTTACATCTATCTGTATATTACGTTTCCTCAGGTTGGTCTGGGACAACATAGCATTGTTGAGGACAAGCCATAGGAAAGCTCTGACTTTGTTCAGAACCTGCGACTTCCCGATAATCGATGCATGACTATTTCTAACCCCGCCATCGTTTAACACACCGTACATCGACACAACTGTAAACGTGTTTGATGACCCCCAGATCCACTCTCTCTCGTCCTGTGTATCCTTATGTAAGGTAGTCACTCCTGACAGCATTTCTTTCAGCTCATCAAATTGTAGCTGTCCCCTATACGAGAGTGTCCCTCTGATAACTAATCTCAGTCTTCTATTCCTCCACACTTCCTTTACTAGCCCATTCGTATTTTCCACTTCGTTCGCTAGGTCTAGGAAGCGCGATTGTAGTGTGTTCACTCCGCACCACTTATTCTTTGAGAAGTTACAGTAAGCATATATAGCAATGCAGTCCCAATCTTGTAATTGAAGACCAAAGATCTATGAATTAGTTCATACTTGACTGACCAATCAAATAGAAAAACTATGTCGTGAAGACCTATATAATTATTGGGTTTATACCAATGAAGAAAAAAACAACAACTTGAGCAATAAATTTATAAGTGGAATATAAATTTTAGAAAAAGAAAACGAATTTTTTGTTTTAGATATACTGGAAAAAAGCACCAGATTATTGGATTGTTATTAATTAGTTGATGTGTATATGCAAGTGACATAGGAGAAAAATGACCTGGCACATCATAGGCCATCTAATCCCCTCGAAAAGCTCTCATCCATGATCATCATATCACACTTAAGCCCATGGGCTTCTACTCCACAAAGCCCACGGGCATACGGGTTCAGACCCGCCCCAAATGGATCCATACCCGTTTGGTATGCCTATAAATACCAGGCCCTCTCCCCACTTCAAAGGTAATCAATCTTTTCCCTCTTAAAACCCTAGCTACTGTTGCTCTATTTCAGTAACTAACTAGACTGTCGGAGGGCCTGCCACCGGGATCAACCCCGGTGTTCCTCGGCCGAGTGCAAGTACATGAGACTCCTGGATCCGAGCTTCCAGATTCGAGCCGAGCCTCCACTGCCGAACCAAGCTTCCGACCTCCACATCTATACCCCCTCACGCCCCTCTTACCGAGGGTCGAGCATACCGTCCAGTGTCGCGTCCTTCCACAAAACAAACAAATAGAACTCACTCCTGGTGCATCCACACTTTCCAAAAACGAACCACATCAAGTTGGCGCCGTCTGTGAAAACTTTTAACTCGGTACGGACATCAGCCCGAACCTCGCCATCAGCGACTCCCCCTCGATCTGCGCTCCCATGGGACCTAAGCCCAGGAGAGCGGTTAACTCCACGCGTCGTACGAACGGGCCTCCTCTTCAGGACGCCCTCAATGGCGTTCACGGATCGAATAACCCAAGGGTCAGCCTCGGACACCAACAAGGTGCTGCTCAGCCGGTCGGACCCGACCTTTGTTGGGTCATTCAGAACCGAAGGGCGAGTCAGACTAAGGGAGGGACCACTTCCAACTCGGCCCCAAACCATTCCAGACCCCCGTCCGAAGGACGAGCATCGGCACTCAGCCGCATCGGTCGAAGATCGCCACCCCAGCACGACCCGGTTGACCATGGTGCGGTCACAAGGGCCGAGTTCTGCAGCTTCCGGGACAAATCATGGAGGCCATCCACGGAGTACCCAAAGCCGAGATGTTCAACCAATCCCACCAGGCGGGCGATGGAAGGAGCCACACTTGTGACCCGACCCATCTCCCGGAACGCAAAGACAAGGTGCTCCGATGCCTACTGGAGATGGAGAATCGCCTCGACCACCTCGGCAACGATAATCCGAACCCCGCTCTAGGCCGCAGGCCGACCCGACCACCTTTCTCAGCTGCCATCCTAGAGGCGGAGATCCCCCGGAACTTCTGGCCTCCACAGTTCGAGACCTATAACGACGAGGGTGATCCTGCTGATCACGTGGAAGGTTTCAAGACCCTCATGATGATTCACAGCGCTTCGGATCTCTTGCTGTGCCACGCATTCCCTACTACACTCCGGGGTCCGGCTCGCGAGTGGTTCTCCAAACTCTCCCCAGGCTCGATCTTCTCGTTTGACCAGCTGGAGGCCAACTTCTTGGCCCACTTCATAACCAGCAGGAAGACTGAGAAGACCAGTGCATCCTTACTGGATCTCCGACAGAGAGAGGGAGAGTCACTCCATGACTTCATCAAGAGGTTCACCACCGAGGCAAGATCTGTCTCCTTCCTCGATGTTGGGGTCACCTCGGCTGCCTTCCGGCACAATGTCTGACACAGCCAACTGAAGGTCTCCTTGGCCAAGAAGCCTCCCCAGGACTTCCCCAACCTGCTCAACCGGGTCGAGAAGTACATACGGACAGAAGAAGCCTTGAACCCGGAAGATGCCAAAGAGGCCACAAGGAAGGGCAAGTGCAAGGTCGACGAGACCGAGCCTACCTGAAAAGCAGTAAAAGAAGGGGTCGGCATGAAGAGGGCGCCTCCGGTCCCCCGCTTCGAGAGATACACACCCTTGACACAGAACGTGTCCGCCATCCTCTTGGAGATAGAGGACGAGGGCATCGTCCGATTACCCCCTCGACCGAGCAACAATAAGAAGCGAGACCAGCGCTTCTACTGCCGCTTCCATCAGGATCACGAGCACGAAACTGACCAGTGTCGGACCCTAAAAGACGAAATCAAGGCCCTCATCCAACGAGGGTACCTCCATGAGTTTACAAGGGAGAACCAGAAGGAGCGGAAGGATACGAGAAACCGGAGGCCTTCACCCCCCACTCGCACTCCGAACCGCAATCCTGAGCGAGATCTCGAGACAGGAGGGACCGAAGGGCAGGCCATTCTACATTGTGTCCAGGGGGACCCATGGGAGGGGAGTCTAATACCTCCCGAAAAGCGTTCGTCCGAGAGGTGAATGCCTTCCGAGACCTCCCATCTCCTCGTACACAGCTACTCCATGTCTCCTTTTCGAGAGAGGACCTGGAGGGCATTCGCCTTCCCCACTGCGATGCCCTCGTTATTAGTCTCAACATGGCAAATTTTGAGGTTCGCCGGATCCTCGTCGACAACGGGAGTTCGGTAAACATCCACTTCCTCGACACCTTCGAGAACCTAAAATTGCCCAGGGGCAGGCTCAAGCCGGCCGGATACACCCTGCATGGGTTCTCCGGCGTCCCGATGGTGATAGAAGGAATCGTGACCCTAGATGTCACCGCGGTTACGGCTCCCCTCAGACGAACCGAATCAATGGACTTCATGGTAGTGAACGTCAAGGCGGCGTATAATGCCATTTTCGGCCGACCTGGGCTATGCTCCCTTCAGGCCGTGCCATCGGCCTAACACTTGAAGTTAAAATTTTCCACGAAGCAGGGGGTCAGTGTCGTCCGAGGCAACCAGGAGGCTGCACGATCCTGCTACATGACGACGGTCGGAGGGGGTGTCTTTCCCCTTGACGCCGTCGAACTTCAGCCGGAAAGAAGCCAACCGGATCCCGAACCAGCGGATGAGCTGGAGGAAGTCTCGTTCGAGACAGGGAACGAGTCGAAGTGGTTCTGAGTGAGCTACTCCCTCACCGAGGATCTGAAGTCAAATATAATCACTTGCATCTGCCGCAACATCGACCTCTTTGCCTAGAAGCCGTCCGATATGCCTGGGATATCCAAAGACCTGATCATGTACAGGCTGAGCGTCATTCCGGGGTCGAAACCGGTCATCCAGAAGAGGCACAAATTTGCCCCAGAGAGGTAGCAGGTTGTAAAGATCGAGGTAGATAAGCTCATGTCCGCCCGATTCATCCAAGAGGTCAGCTACCCGGAGTGGCTTGCCAACGTCGTCATGGTAAAGAAGGCAAGCGGGAGCTGGAGGATCTACATAGACTTCACAGATCTGAACAAAGCATGCCCCAATGATCCATTCCCTCTCCCCAGCATCGACGCCTTGATTGACGCCACCTCGGGTCACGAGCTCCTGTCCTTCATGGACACCTTTTCAGGCTACAATTAGATCCGGATGTTCCTGCCGGACATTGCCAACCTCCTTCGTCACGGACCAAGGTCTCTTCTGTTACCGCGTCATGCCCTTCGGACTGAAGAACGCAGGAGCCACATACCAGCAGCTCGTAAACCGAATCTTTAAGGACCTGATTGGTCGTAACATGGAGGTCTATATCGACGACATGCTCGTCAAAAGTAGGCAGGGACGCGACCACGTTGCTGACCTCGAAGAAGCCTTCAGCATATTCCGGACACATAACATGAGGCTTAATCCCGCCAAATGCGCCTTCGGCGTCTCGTCCGGAAAATTTCTCAGGTTCGTCGTCAGCCAGCGCGGCATCGAGGCGAACCCGGAGAAGATCCAGGCCATAATAGACATGGCCCCTTCCCAAAATGTTAAGGAAGTCCAGAGGCTCACGGGATGGTTGGAGGCCATCGGCCATTTCCTTTCCAAATCTGGGGGGAAATCCCTACCCTTATTCAAAGCTCTGCGGGGAAAGGGGGGCTTCAAGTGGGGCGCCCTTCAACAGGAGGCGTTCGAACAATTAAAGCAGTACCTCGCCAACCCACCTCTCCTTAGCAAGCCCGAGCCAGACGAGCCACTCTAGCTGTACTTATCTGCCTCAAAAAGTGCCCTCAGCGCAGTCCTCGTCCGAGAAGATGACGGTGTTCAGAAGCCACTGTATTATGTGAGCAAGGTCCTGCTCCCAGCCGAGACGAGGTACGCGAGAATAGAGAAAGTGGCTTATGCTCTGGTCATGGCCGCCTAGAAGCTCCGCCCTTACTTCCAGGCACACTCCATCCAAGTGCTGACCGACCAACCCCTCAAGGCCGTACTTCACAAGCCGGAGTCAAATGGTCAATCGAGCTGAGCCAGTACGACATCGGCTACCAGCCAAGGATGGCGATCAAGGGGCAAGCCCTCGCCGAGTTCATCACCGAATGCACTATTTCCGAACAGCCCAACATCGAAGATTTGGATCTGACCTGGGAAGTCTATGTTGACGGATCCTCCTGTGAGTCCGGGAGCGGTGCCAGGATCATCCTGCGGGGTCCCGACCACTTCCTCCTTCAGTATTCACTCTGCCTCAACTTCCCGGCCTCCAACAACGAGGCGAAATACGAGGCTATGATTGCCGGACTAACCCTGGCACACTAGGCCGGTGCAAAGCAGATCCGGGCCTTCAGCGATTCTCAGCTCATCGTCAACCAGATGACCGAGGATTACGAGGCTCGTGATGACCGAATGATCCGGTACTTGGCCATGGTTCGGCGGCTCCTATCTTCCTTCAACTATTCGACGGTCCTCAGAGTCCCAAGAGAGCAGAACGCCCAGGCAGATGCCTTGTCAAAACTCGCCTCCTCCTCCTTCGAGAGCCTCGACCGAACAGTACTCATTGAGGTCCTCCTGAAGCCGAGCATCGATCTCCCTGAGGCAATGTGTGTAAACAACGAAACCAGTCCGGACGACTGGACCTCCCCAATCCGAAGGTTTCTACTGAAGGCCGAGCTCCTCGAAGATCGAGCCGAGGCGAGAAGGATCAAGGTTCGAGCTGAAAGGTTCGTCGACATCAACGACATCCTCTTCAAATGCTCATACATCCTAGCAGACGGGAAACCCTACCTTCGCTGCCTCGCCAATGAGGAAGCTAGCTACATACTTAAGGAACTTTATGAGGGGATCGGCGAATGTCACATGGAAAGCAGATCGCTTGCCCGGAAGGATCTAAACCACAGGTATTATTGGCCGACGATGCTGCAAGACTCTCAGGACCTGGTCAAGAGGTGTGGCCCGTGTCAAAGATTCTCCCCTATCAAAAGACTTCCTCAGGCCAACCTCCGCTCGCTGGCCAGCGCGACCCCATTCGCCATGTGGGGGATGGACTTGGTCGGCCCCTTTCCCGTGGCAACCGGACAGAGAAAATTCCTAATAGTCGCCAACGATTATTTCACAAAATGGATCGAGGCCGAGCCCCTGTCCACAATCACCGAGCGACAAACCAAACAATTCTTCTGGAAAAACATCATCTGCCGGTTTGGAATTCCTCAGTTCCTTGTCATAGACAACGGGACTCAATTCACGGGCCGGAACTTTCGTCTATTTTGTGAAGACATCGGCGTCAAGCAGCACTTCACCGCCATATGCCATCCCCAGTCGAACGGCTAAGCAGAGAACGCGAACTGACAGATACTCGACGGCCTGAAGAAGCGCTTCGACAGTTCCTCTAAGGGACAATGGGTAGAAGAACTGCCCAGCGTACTGTGGGCACACTGGACTACAAAAAGGATCCCCATGGGCGAAACCCCGTTCAATTTAACCTACGGGACGGAGGCAGTTATCCCCGTCGAGATCAGCCTCCCTTCTCCATGCATCATGGCCTTCGACGAATCCGACAACTCGTCCGGCCTGAGGGCCAACCTGGATCTCGTCACCGAGGTCAGGGAGAAGTCCACCATAAGAAGAAGTATCTACCAATAGCGGATCGAGAGGTTTTACAACAAGAAAGTTTGCCCCACTGACATCAAGGCAGAAGACCTCGTGCTCCGCAAACTGTCCGTCTGTGACCCCACGAGAAAGAGGAAGCTGGCCCCCAACTGGGAAGGCCCCTACAAGGTAACTGAGGTTATACGCCTGGGCACATGCCAAATCGTGGACATGGAGGGTCGAGCAGTCAAAAGAACCTGGAACGCCGAACACCTGATCAAGTTTCTGGATGGGCAGAAGTAGGGTTTTTGTTCAATTTATGTAAATAACACTTTGTAACCTACCCTGTGTAAAAGGCCGTTAGCGCCTCCCTTCATGTATTGAAAAAGCTCAAGTAAAAAAGCTTTTTTCGTTAAACTCCTTCAGTATCGGTAGCTCCGACCCAATGTCGAGCACACGGATAACTTTCTCAAGCTATGGCGTCCAAGTAACAATACCGGACGCCGACCCTCAACTCCTCGGTAACTCCGACCCAATGTCGAGCACACGGGCAGCTTTCTCAAGCTATGGCACCCAAGTAACAACACTGGGCGCCGACCCTCAACTCCTCGGTAGCTTCGACCCAATGTCGAGCACACGGGTAGCTTTCTCAAGCTACTGCGCCCGAGTAACAATACTGGGCGCCGACCCTCAACTCCTCGGTAGCTCCGACCCAATGTCGAGCACACGGGTAGCTTTCTCAAGCTATGGCACCCAAGTAACAACACCGGATGCCGACCCTCAACTCCTCGGTAACTTCGACCCAATGTCGAGCACACGGGTAGCTTTCTCAAGCTATGGCGCCCAAATAACAACACTGGGCGCCGATCCTAAACTCCTCGGTAGCTTCAACCCAATGTCGAGCACACGGGTAGCTTTCTCAAGCTACGGCGCCAAGTAACAACACTGGGCGCCGACCCTCATCTCCTCGGTAGCTCCGATCCAATGTCCAGCACACGGGTAGCTTTCTCAAGCTACGGCACCCGAGTAACAACACTGGGCACCGACCCTCAACTCCTCGGTAGCTCCGACCCAATGTCGAGCACATGGGTAGCTTTCTCAAGCTATGGTGCCAAGTAACAACACTGCGCACCGACCCTCAACTCCTCGGTAGCTCCGACCCAATGTCGAGTACACGGGTAGCTTTCTCAAGCTACGGCGCCCGAGTAACAACACTGGGCGCCGACCCTCAACTCCTCAGTAGCTCCGACCCAATGTCGAGCACACAGGTAGCTTTCTCAAGCTATGGCACCCAAGTACCAACACTGGGCGCCAAGCCTCAACTCCTCGGTATCTCCGACCCAATGTCGAGCACACGGGTAGCTTTCTCAAGCTATGGCATCCAAGTAACAACACTGGGCGCCGGCCCTCAACTCCTTGGTATCTCCGACCCAATATCGAGCACATGGGTAGCTTTCTCAAGCTATGGTGCCCGAGTAACAACACTGGGTACCGGACCCCCTGTCCTCGATAGTTTTCCCAAAAACAGGTTACAAGAACAAAAAGAGAAACAGAAATCCTTATTCACACTCTTTTATTAATTAACCACCGTCGGAAGAACCAGAATGTTACAAGTCACTTCACTCAGTTGAAAAAGAAAAAAATCAAACTCCTCGGTGTCCCTTTGGTCCGGCACAGGATAGACCAGCTCCGATCGAGTGACCGGGCCCTCTTTCCGCATCACAATCACCCTTGGGGTCGGCCAATGTCGAGACACCGGCCAGGGAGCTCTGGGCATCGGCCGGCCTAGTATGCTCCAGTAACATCAGCACCGCTGGAGCACCCTCTGCTCGGTGACCCCCCGAAGAAGAGTCGTTCCTCATCCCGGACATCCCAACATCGTCTTGTAATGGTGTATCTCCATCTCTTTTTCCACTATGACGTCACGAAGGAGCCTCTCCGGCGAGGGCCGCTGCACTGAGGCACTCGACATAGTGTGCCCATGGCCGGCGCTGTCCAAATCGCGATCTACCATCGCCCTCTTCAGCTTGGTCGCCTCCACACTCAGCGCCTCAGATTTGTTTTGGTAGTAATGAAAAGCGGCATCCTGATCGCGAGCCCCCTCCCGGTAGCGGACCAATGTGGACTCAAGGACCTTGATCTTGCTCCGAAGCCACGCCACATCGGAGTGACGAGGGTCCACCCCGGAAGGAAGGGCCGGCACCTAACAGGGGGAAACAATCATCACTCCAAAGTCCAAAACACTCCCCCAAAATAAACGGTCGAAGTCAAAATACTTGGCCAAACGAAAAATCCTTTTCTATAAATCAAGATCGTCATACAAAAATGCGGTGGCCAGTCCATAGTTGGCGAATACAACAAAAAAGAAATAGAAAACAAAAACAAGGAGACGAGCGGCCTAATTCCCCACCTCTGGGTCGGTTTGGTCGAGGGGAGGGTCTGCAGCCGAGGCGACAGGTGGTTCTTCTTCCATGCCCCCTTCGGGAGTCTTCGGGTTCGGTTCGATGACCATATCATAATCAAAGTCGGTCAGGTCGAGGGTCGGATAGAAATGCCTCACATGACCGAGGGCCTTCTCATAGACCTCGTTCAGGGCCTCTATTATTATATCCTGCGCCTTCGTCGTGAGCAGCTCCTTCTCCTTGGAAAACCACTTCTTCAGCTGGCCCACCTTCTTAACACAATCGCTCTCCATGGTAGTGAGCTCGGCCTTCATCTCCTGCTCCCTCTTTTGGGAGCCCTTAAGCTCGATCTTCATCTCCTTCATCTCCCGCTGGTACTTGTTCGCCCGCTCCCGTGCTTGCTCCAGGGCCTTCTCGTGGAGCTTCATCACTTGGCCCCCCTCCAAGCAAGCCTGCAGCATGGACGGCAGTTCGAAAAAAGAGTCGCCATGAATAAAAAGTCACAAAAGAAAAAGGGACGACGAATCTCACCAGTACGTTCGCCTGCGCCAGTCGCATGTAGGCCACCTCTAAGGTGTCGTTGCTCATGGTCTTACAATCCCAGGGAGTCGTCAGCTTATCGGCAACCTCGATGGCAATGGCCCCCTCAGTCAAACTGTCACCCTTTCGGATCGACCAGTCCGGAGCCCACGGCTGCAACATCTTCTCGCCTACAATTTCTGCCGCATTGGCTCGGAGCGGAGGGACCTTCTCCTTGGCACATTTGGTCACTGTGGCCGCACTTGGGCTCGGCAGGACGACCACCTCCTTGCCAGCCTCGGGGCGCACTTTCTTCACCCTCGGTTCGGTAGGGGCGTCGGAGACAACCTGAGAGGAACCCCTCGCTCTCTTCCCTTGCTCTCCCTGCTCGGCCCTCTCCTTCTTCAGGGCGATCCTCCTAGCCTTGATCGATTCGGGGTCCATACCTGCAAGAAGACCCATTAAGAACAATGAGCACAAAAGAATACGAAAATGAACAAAATGGAACAAACTACATACTAGACGTAGCCGGGCTCAATCCGACGCGAGCCATGTGACCTTCCGTCACCTTCGACCAGCTAATGCTGTTCCCCTTCCGAAGGCACTCGACGTACCCCCACTCCTCAGCGGACAAGTCCTTTGGTCTCGGCTCCTTGAAATTCGGCTTGTAGAAATTCCATAGAGTGGGAATATCCCAAGGCTTTTTGCTCCGGATCACAAAGTACTTCCTCTTCCACTCTTTGATCGAGTCGGGGTGGCCATGAACCACTTTCCCTCGGCCCCGAGGGGATATATAGAAGATGCCCTCGAACTCCCTGGACGAGCTGATCCCCAGCATCGCTCGAAACACATCTAGCCTCAGCGGCAGCTTCCTCTCTTCGCACAGCAGCACGAAGCACACCATCTGTTTCCACGAATTCGGCCCATATTGCATCAGAGCCAGAGATGCCCAATTAAGCACTTCTTGAATGAACGGGTGGATCAGCAATTGCAGTTCGGAACCGAACGCATCGGCTGGAAATATACAGTACCACTCAGACAGAGGGTCGGTGGGCCGAAGGCCTGGGCTCGGCAACATCAGCTCGTATTCTGGTCCAATGTGGAAGGCCGACCTGATGACACGCAAATCATCTGCCTCCAGAATCGACGGTGTGGCATCCATCCTTATCTTCTGACAGCTCGGCGAAGACGACTGTACCCCGTAGAAGATTTTATCTGAAAGATCGATGGGGTACTGCCTGATCGACCTCGGCTGCGACAAGAATCCAGTCGCCAAATCGCGAACAGGGATCGTCCTGTCCGGACTGCTAGGCATCGTCCATTTCTTTCTTGGCTGCCTCTTCTTCTTGGCCTTCTCCGGTGAAGGCGTAGCCAAAGGCTCGAGGACCGTCGCTGTCGAAGAAGAACCTGCGCCCTTGCCCTTCCTCCGAACCGTCGATTTTCCCCTCCTGCCCTTCTTCCGAACCTCAGGCACTTCGGCTTCTCCTTCTTCTCCGCTGCCGCCCGACACCAGGTCCAATATCTCCACCTCATCCGAACTATTGCTGCCCTTCTCCTTAGAATCACAGCTCTCCACGACGAATGGCCTCCTAACACGGAGGGGCTTCATATCGTACACCTTGGTATCCGTCTCCCAGGACGTCGAGTCGGCGAGGCCCGTGAGGGGGTCGTCCTCCCCCTTCGAGGTCAAAGCCAAAGAGCCGAATTGAGCCCTAGACATACAAAGGAAAAAAGCGACTGAACTAACCTGATCGGCTTTGGCGAGACGAGCGAGTGCAGTAGACTAAAGAAAGAGGCGCTGAAGACACCGTTTTCTAGAGAGAGAGAGTAAAAGTGAAGTATGAAAAAGAAAGGGGGGTGGGGGATATATATAGAGTCAGGAGGCTCCTCGATTCTCGCAATAACTGTTCCTAGATTTTCGCAAAACAGTTCCTAGGGAATCGTAATAGCTGCTCCTAGAAACTCGTGACAGTGACGTCACAAAGCGGTCTGCGACCCTTCAATTTCCACACCATAGTCGCCGAACACAGGCCAACAGGTCGAACGCCGGACATCGGCCATGAGCTGGACTCTAACCTCTTCGGGCCTTGTACCCCACTCCACTCGGCAATGACAGCCTACTGCTCCACAAAAGTTTACTTTAAAGATTTAAGGTGCTCGCCTTCGGCGAGCGCCCCGAGCTCCGGGGTTCGGTCGGCACCCCTCTCACCCAGGAACAGTTCGGGACTTGCAGCCTTAAAAGCCAAAACTCTGAACTATTCGAAGGCGGGAAGAGAACCACCTTGCCCGGACTCTCGATCCGGACTTTCGCCGACCGAGCCTCGTGTTTTTAGGTATACCAATCTCAGCCAAACCACGGGCTCAGATTGATGTACCAAAAAATTCCAGGCACGGCAGGCCCTCGACCCATGAGTCCTCGGGCCCCGAACTTCGGTCGGCACGCCTCCCATCCCTATCTCCTTCGGACAGACAGCCCTCAGAGCCGTATACCCAAAGTAAGACCGAGATGGCAGGAGAGCCACCTATTCGAGACCCTCTGCCTTAAAAAAGTTCGTGTTAAGTATCCGCCTGTGGCAGACACCTCTGATAGCTGATGAACTACCAGTGCATTCTTCTGCTGAGAGAGCAACAAGGAGGGGGTACTTATAGCCCCCCAAAGCCACAATTATGACCTCAGGGAGGCCAAGCGACAGAAGGCAAAGCGTCACACCGTATTCCCCCTGAGAACTAAAATGCCGCTCGAATTCTGAAGCATCATCAATGCCCCTAAGGAACTGAAGCGTCACACACGAATCCCAGAGCCTTATTAATTCCACTGGGAGACTGAAGCTCAGCGCTAACTCTGAGCGCTACGACTCGCCATCGAACTTGCCGACCTCTAAACCCTCGACATTCTGAGGTCAAACCGAGCACCAGGGTTGCTTTCTCAGGAAAGCGCTACGGCTCGCCATCGCCCTTGCTGACCTCTAAACCCTCGACATTCCGAGGTCAGGCCGAGCACCAGGGTTGCTTTCTCAGGAAAGTGCTACGGCTCGCCATCGCCCTTACCGACCCCTTAACCCTCGACATTCCGAGGTCAGGCCGAGCACCAGGGTTGCTTCCTCAGGGAAGCGCTACGGCTCGCCATCGCCCTTACCGACCTCTAAATCCTCGACATTCCGAGGTCAGGCCAGGCATCAGGGTTACTTCCTCAGGGAAGCGCTATGACTCGCCAGCGCCCTTACCGACCTCTAAACCCTCGACATTCCGAGGTCAGGCCGAGCACCAGGGTTGCATTCTCAGGAAAGCGCTACGGCTCGCCATCGCCCTTGCCGACCTCTAAACCCTCGACATTCCAAGGTCAGGCCGGGCATCAGGGTTGCTTCCTCAAGGAAGCGCTACGGCTCGCCAGCGCCCTTGTCGACCTTTAAACCCTCGACATTCTGAGGTCAGGTCGAGCACCAGCGTTGTTTTCTCAGGAAAGCGCTACGGCTCTCCATCGCCCTTGCCGACCTCTAAACCCTCGACATTCCGAGGTCAGGCTGGGCATCAGAATTCCTTCCTCAGGGAAGTGCTACGGCTCGCCAGCGCCCTTGTCGACCTCTAAACCTTTGACATTCCGAGATCAGGCCGAGCACCAGGGTTGCTTTTTCAGGAAAGCACCACGGCTCGTCATCGCCCTTGCCGACCTCTAAACCCTCGACATTCCGAGGTCAGGCCGAGCATCAGGACTGCTTTCTCAGGAAAGCGCTACGGCTCGCCATCGCCCTTACCGACCTCTAAATCCTCGACATTCCGAGGTCAGGCCGGGCATTAGGGTTGCTTCCTCAAGGAAGCGCTACGGCTCGCCAGCGCCCTCACCGACCTCTAAACCCTCGACATTCCGAGGTCAGGCCGGGCATCAGGGTTGCTTCCTCAGGGAAGCGCTACGGCTCGCCAGCGCCCTTGTTGACCTCTAAACCCTTGACATTTCGAGGTCAGGCCGAGCACCAGGGTTGCTTTCTCAGGAAAGCACCACGGCTCGCCATTTCCCTTGCCGACCTCTAAACCCTCGACATTCTGAGGTCAGGCCGAGCACCATGGTTGCTTTCTCAGGAAAGCGCTACGGCTCGCCATCGCCCTTGCCGAACTCTAAACCCTCGACATTCTGAGGTCAGTCCGAGCATCAGGGTTGCTTTCTCAGGAAAGCGCTACGGCTCGCCATCGCCCTTGCCGACTCCTAAAACCTCGACATTCTGAGGTCAGGCCGAGCACCAGTGTTGCTTTCTCAGGAAAGCGCACCGACTTGTCCCAGCCTCGATATTCCGGTCTCCGAGCCTCGCCCTGGCACCTCATCAGAAGGCCCACAACCAGTCTCCGGCCTCCGAGCCTTCCCCAGACTCGGCGACGATGCCGAAGGCCTCCAGGAAACTTCCCCCGCTCTTCCTCCACGACCAAAGCTACTCCTCCACGGCTAGCTCGCACATCCCTACAGGAGTGGGGGGCTTGTGACATAGGACAAAAATGACCTAGCACATCCTAGGCCCTCCAATCCCCTCGAAAAGCTCTCATCCATGATCATCAGATCATACTTAAGCCCATGGGCTTCTACTCCACAAAGCCCACGGGCATACGGGTCCAGAACTGCCCCAAACGGATCCATACCCGTTTGGTATGCCTTTAAATACCAGGCCCTCTCCCCACTTCAAAGGTAATCAATCTTTTCCCTCTTAAAACCCTAGCTACTGTTGCTCTACTTCAGTAACTAACTAGACCGTCGGAGGGCCTGCCACTAGGATCAACCCCGGTGTTCCTAGGCCGAGTGCAGGTACACGAGACTCCTGGATCGGAGCTTCCAGATCCGAGCCGAGCCTCCACTGCCGAACCAAGCATCCGACCTCCACATCTATACCCCCTCACGCCCCTCTTGCCGAGGGTCAAGCGTACCGTCCAGTGCCGCGTCCTTCCACAAAACAAACAAATAGAACTCACTCCTGGTGCATCCACACTTCCCAAAAACGAACCGCATCAGTAAGGAATTAATAAAATATTTTCTTTTGAAAGTTGACAGAATTGGTTATTAGTGTAAGAATTTTTTTTTCGTTGTGCTACAATATATTTTCTTCGTTATTGTTCTTCGTTGAGTGCATGATCGAGCGTGTGTACTGCTATATATGTTCAGAGAATATTCTATAAATTTCATCTATCAAAAGACAATATAGACCATTTGTTAGAAATTGGTATATTATAAACCATTTACGAACCAGTTTTTGAGCAATTTTTTGAGTGAGATCTTCCATGAATTAGTGAGAGATCTTGATGGATTTGTGTTCTCCTTCGTGAGTAGATCAAAATCATAAATTTACTTGCTCAAAACAGTTATCGGGTGAATGAGAAATAGTCACTCAAAGTGAGGCAGTTTCATCTCTGAAAATGAGTTGAGCGATTTAGTCCCACATGAAAAAAACAAAGGAAATGGAAGAGGATATATAATAACCTCTTTCTTGACCTTGTAAGATAGCAAGCCAAGAGGCTCTCTCTCGTGCGTGCAAGGGGTGCAAATCTCAGATTGGATTACATGCGACTTGTGTGCGCTCGCACATCCTGCAAACATGAATGCCGAACCAACGTGAACCCACCCTATGCAATTTTGTCTGCCATTTATTCACTTAACAGTTTTGTCCGTCGTTACAGTACTGCATTCAAGCTTATGTCTGCCGTTATAGCCGGTGCACTGAATGAGTTGTCTGTTGTTACAGTGGATGCAGTCAATGCGTTGTCTGCTATTACAAATCTCACCCTAACCCTATAAATAGAGACCCCTCTCCCCTGAACCAACACACCAGAAGCTCTTCTTTCTTCCCAAACAATATGTTCTGTGCTTACAGTCGTGTTCCATTCGTTGGTCATACAGTGATAGATTTCAGACGCTGCCCATTTCGAGAGCGTGACGTGGTGCCTACGTCAACTCTTCTGTCGTTGCATTCTGGGAGACAGACGCCTGTGCAAATTTCAGCAACCAGGAGAGGCGAAATCTGTTTTAAGTAGATTGTGTGGTACACAAGCCTCGGCGTAAAGAACTTTGGTTTGGCATTTTGTTATTTCTTTTCTTTTTCTTTTCTTTTTTCTTTTATTTGTGGTTTTCTCCCTCTTCCTCTTCTTCTTTTTCGATTTTGAGCCTCTCAACCTCTTATTCTTTTTCGATTTTGAGCCTCTCAGTCATGTTTAGATTTACTGCAGAGAATTTGTAACACCATTAAATTGTCAACAAAGCTGTATATCGGGGTCAGAATTGTTGGGTTTCTCCACAACTTTTGATCTTTAATTACTATGTTTTGATGACATACTTGTGCACTTACTACGACGAGAGTGATAAAGTTGTAAGGGAAACCACAATTGAGAATGTTGCTTTCCAAACAATCACAACTAATGTGGCTAACTTCATGACAAGTAAGCTACATCCGAAGTCGATCTCTTAACTATCACATATCTAAGAACACATAACACAATATCTCAGTTCACATATGAATCGTAGCCTTTACCTTACGAAGGTAGGCTCATCTTTTGAATCACAAAGCTCGAAATAGTCATTTCGGGTTGGTGGGAGGTGCGAACTTGTGTATCTTCGCTTCTAGTTCTTGTTTCTTACATACACTCCAGGAAAGTCCTAGATCTCCCATTTCAATTGTGTAGCATAATATACCACTATTCAAATACATATTCATTATCTTACATAGAAGTTTGAGAAATATGTTGTTACATTACATGCAGTTGACACTATAATGTCTTTCACTATTACAACCCCTTCACATATGATATCGGTTATCCTCAAGAGTCAGGACCGACTCTCCCTACATCGGTTACCTGCAACCACAGTTTTTATTGCTCCACCGGATCGGTTTCCAACTCCGATATTCACATCACCCTGCCTTCCCCTCAGTTCATTATCTCGAACAATTAATCAAGTTGCTATCACCACCCGAATCATTCCCCACCCCAATCGAAAGGTCATGAGTCGAATCCAGAAAATTTTGCCGTACTGCCCCACTTTTTGAAAGTATTTAGCGCCTTGCCCCACTTCCGAAAACAATTAGCGATATGTCCTTGTTTAGGACACGTCAGCAATAAACGTTATTGAAAAAAACGGCAGGGGCGTATCTGAGTTTTAGGGGGGCCTAAGCAAATTCTCAAATGGGGCCTTTTGCAAGTTGACAAAATAATAATGACAATTATTTAAATATAAATAAATTTGGAGCATTGGAGACCAAACTATATAAATGAAAACAAATTTATACATATGCTTCCAAAAAAAAGTTAATTGATAACGTACGTCTCTTATATGAAATGCCTTGTGGCCAAAAGGAAGCCGGACAAACTCTAACAACAAAAACGAAATATGTTATCTCAAAGAGGTAAATATGATATATTATAGCACACGAACAGAATGAAATGATGATGATTATATGTATATGAGAATACTAGTTAGAAGCTTAAAATGTAGAATAACCATATGCACTTGAAAATTTGGTTAGAAATTTATCATAAACAGATAAATATGATATACCATAGAACATTGAAAAAATATCATAGAGTGACATACATGGACTAAGTGACAAATAATATTAAATTCATAAAATGGTAAAATGACATGTATAGCTATGTGGAATAAAATTAGTTTTAAAAATAAAAATGATTGAAAAATTAATTAGCTCATGCAAGTTTTGAACCTGCAACTTTCACATTACTAACACAACACTCTAACCAACTAAGCTAATAAGGCAACTATTAATATAAAGTAATTATATCACAAAATATTACATTTTATTTTTTTAACATTGTAAATACTTCAAAAATATGGGGCCCTATAAAATTGGGGCCCAAAGCAATTGCTTGGGCCCAGATCCGCCCATGAAAAACAACATAGGTTATTTCGATGCCGTTCTTCCCAATAATGGCATTTGTTTGGAAAAAAAGTTTCATGCCATTATTTGGAATAACGGCATTTGTTACTTTTTGTCTAAAGATCTAACAGTCTCAATTGTGAGCTGAGAGAGAATTGCAAAATTAAACTAACTAATGCCGTTCTCTGAGAGAATGGCAACGATTATACTGATGCCGTTATTTTGAATAACGGCATCAGTTATATTCGGTTTGCACGGTTACCTATAATCAATAATCCCCTTCTCCTTTCTCCTACCCCTTGTCATTCGTATTCTTCTCTCTCTCTCTTCACTCCTGTAACCCACAAATCCTAGATTCCAAAATCAAAAAATTCCAACCATTGGAGTGCTCTAAAATTTCATACATCCTACCTCCTTACTCCCACTCTCATTTCATTCTTCATCCACAACGAATTTTGAAGCTAGTGGCGTTACGGTTTAATTTGAAGGTATTATTATCTTAACCGTATATTTGATATGTATTCCTATGTTATGCTTATTGTGAGTAGTGAATGACTTGAATATGTTTGAATATTTATGCTTAGGTATGGAATTTGTTATCCCTATTTGGTTATATTTTGGGCGTGAAGTAATAAAGGATCCGAAGATTGGATATTCTTATAGTGATGTTGAACCGGTAATTATTTGGGCTTCCCGTAACTTTACGTACTCAGAACTAATAGATAAGATAAATGAAGTCACCAATTGGGATAGAAGTGAAATGAGTCTGAAACTCAGAGCCCGTTATGCTGCTGGTAAAGGGGATGTGCAGTATTTCATGTTGGTACCCGTAGATAATGACAATTCTCTGAGGTCTATGATACTTAGGACACTTCATCCAAGTTATAGTTGAAATGCAGTAGAGTTATATATCGATCAAACGAGGCTTCCAAATACTACACGAGTTGTTATTGAAAGTCCAAGGCCCACACGGACTTTGAAACCATCTGCAAAGTCACATGCTAGAATTTCAAATACAGACGAAGATACTAGCACAACTCTAACGGAACCTGTTTCCTCCGAATACGAGCTGGTACATCCTACCCTATTGTCACAAAATATTTTGCTAGCTGGCATGGCAATCGAAGACTTTAACAATGCCGTTGTAAATAACGACTTGGTCTAAGAGGAAGAAGATGAGGAACACGGTCTCGAAGATGATGATAAGGAGGTTGCCGTTGAAGCTCCAGTTGTTAATGTCAATGTGATGTGCCGGTTAACAATGCCCCCGTGTTGCCAAGTCAGGACATAAGTGCAGCGATGCGTGGATCTCAATCCAATGAATGGATGTCTCGTGCCACCATACATAAATATGGACAATCTTCTGTTGGTTCTTCCAACTTGGATGAACTCTTCATTGGTCAAAGATTTCCAACCAAAGATGCTCTACAACATCAAGTGAAGATGTACGCCGTGAAGAACCACAGAGAATTCGTAACGGTAAAATCAGATCGTGGTCTATACCATGTGAAACGTAAATACGCACCCATCAATCATTCAGCCGAGGAGATTGCAGAAAACCTGTCACTTCAAAATGTAGTTGGTTGTCCATGGCGGTTGCGTGCAATTGTTCCCAAAGACCGTAATTATTTCGTGGTAAAGAAGTTTGAAGGTGCACACACATGTGTGAATCCTACATTGACTTAGGATCACAGCAAAATTGACTCGACGGTCATATTGTGTAACGCCCCGAATCCCAAATACACTGAATTCGAGATGTTCTACAGGATCTTTTCGCTTTTCTTAGTACAATTTTACAAGGAAATTTAAACTTTTCACTTTATATCAGAGTTTACATCATTTATTACAATTATATTGCACAGCGGAAGTAAAATTTACAATAATGAAACAAATGTACAACAACATGGAATGAATCTTTAAGCATTTGTTCCTCTTTAATCTTTTTCATGCCATTGATCCTGCATACAACACTGTGGGCATGTCATTTTATTCAACCGACGATAATTATACATGGCCATCCTCTCTATGCCAGAAACAGTATAACGATTCTTATTTCTTAACAGATCACAAACTTGTTCACATATCAAAAATAAAGTAAAAGGGAAATCTTAATGATGTTGTGTCGTGATTGTGCACTTAATCCTTAATGTAATTACTTAATTTACTTGACACTAATGCACACTTGTTCGGATTCTATGCATCCCATACTACATAGGTCCGAGGGCAAGCCTCTTAATCGTTCTTCATCTTTGTAGGGTTCAATCCCTCGCCATGACTTAATCTACTACTGTAACTATGGTGAGTATCCTAGATGATCTATGAGTACAAGCTCGTGTACAGAAAACCTGGAGGGGAACCCCACGCCATGTCTTGACTCATCAAGCATGCATTCTGTGGCAATTCAGTCTCCTTCATGGTACACGATCCTCTTGCAGTCACCAAACATCCCACAAGCGTGACTAGAGTCCGATCATTCTGAGTTGTGCCCACGCCATGTCTTGACTCATCAAGCATGCATTCTGTGGCTCACACACCCGCACCGTAAACCCTAGTTCTCATACTCGTGTTTTTCTCTCACTTTCATCACATCTTCACTATGCACTAATCCTTAGTTTTTATTAGAATCATGAACAAAATCAAAGCTCTAGAGTTAGCCTCTCCACTAAGCCGGACTTATTCATTCATTTCAACACGACCAACCTTGGTCTTTCATTTCAAATTTCATTTCATTCATTTCCAATGCCGGGGGAGACTTAGCTACTCTTTGGTTTCAATTTCCAATTCACAATTTCCAATTTGAGCCTTTTCAACTCATAATTCATTTAATAGTCTCACAGACTTCCTTTATCATGATCTTAGCTTTCATATTCATGTAATTCTCAATTCAATCTATGATTCCTTTCATGAAAATTCATGCAACAACAAAATAGAGTTACCAACATCAATCGCCAGATTCACAACTTTTAACAGAAACCAAATGAAATCTCTGACATATTAAAGTATTCTGGACAGTCGACTTGGAGAAAGTCCAGTCGACTTGTTCAGTCAAAATCAAGTTCTTCATAACCACTCGGGAGAGTCGACTGCTGCACATGGCCAGTCGGCTGCTCCGCAACTTTCTATGTTCAAAATATCATTCACGTGACAGTCGACTGTCATTCCATCAGTCGTCTGTCCTGGGTTTTAACTGTACATTTTCATTCTCAGCCCAGTCGACTTGCTACTCGCATTGAGTCGACTGAACAGGTTCACATTTCAAATTAAGGAATTATCTTTCCATCTGTTCTACCATGCACATGTATCATTGTGTCACATTACAATATATATATATATATATATATATATATATATATATATATATATATATATATTCATGCTGCAAAAACACGTAATTTCTTAGCTGTTCACTGACACACAACATATAATTCCTCATACTAACGTTCTCTTTCCTCAAGGGAAGGTTAAACATGCATTTTCATTTACTCATCATTTACTTGCAGAAATGAACACTGAGTCTCAATTTAGCACCCTAGAACAACACAATGGATATATCTCATTTCATGGAATTTCTGGGATATTCATAGTTAAAATCTATCGGTCGGCTGTTCATATTAGCAGTCGACTGTACAGGTTATTCCCAGTTCTTCTAATCATCCCTTGTTCTTTTTCATCTGTTCATGTCCCCTCAGTCATGTATAATATGGGGAGATAAATCTAGCAATCATTCTATCACTTCAGCTTTGCATACATGTACATTATTAAAGCATGAAAATATTCGCCTCGTACCAGTCGACTTGTCCACGTGATAGTCGACTGTACAGACCTATTTCGGTCTTATTTACAGTGTCATTACTTCATTATTAGTCCTTCACAACTTTCATCATAAGCATACACAAAGTAATCTAATATAGTCAAACTTACTTTTCACAAGCATGGTAACAATCATTATTGCCATAACATAATTTCTACATTAGAAGTCCTGAGAAACACCCACCTTATTGATGAAATAACCGAAATCCAGAAAAAGCTCCTTAATGCAATGCACGACTCCTTGCTCCTTGCTCCTTGCTCCACACCGAAACCTTCAGAAGTGAATACCCGGCCTCCACACACAACTCTCTCACAATATATCTCTCTTACAATATGATCTTAGTGTAAAAGAAACAATGAATGAGAGGGGGTATTTATACACCAATTTGGGTGAGATGGAGGGCTAGGATTTAGTAGATAGTTATAGGATCAAGGGCTAGGATGCACTAGGGAGTTGTAATAACTACCCACACTCCAATAACCACCTATGACTACAAAACCACTCCTAACCCAACCGGCCAAGAAAAGGTGTGCTCTTGCACGTGTGTGAATTGCACGTGCATGCATTAGTCACCCCAACTTGTACACAAATAAAAAGCCTTTAAAAGTGTTACACATTACAAGCTAAAAAAAATGGAATTAATTTCTGGGCTTAAATTGATTGGGCCAAGATAATTATTTTTAAAAAAAAAATAAGTAAACTAACTTTTGGGCTTTAGGAAAAAGGCTTTATAGAAAACAATATTCTTACTCATCATGATGAAAATAATAGCCAAAATATTACACGTGCACACTACGTGCAAAAATAAATAATTTTTTTTTCATTAATTGAAAATCGGGGTATTACACATTGGATGTTGTGAAGAAACAACTCTCAATAACACCAAGAGCCATAATTGGAATAGTGAAGGGTAGGTTCCATTACACAATATCATATTGGAAAGCTTAGAAGGCTAAACATAAAGCAATTAAGAAACTATATGGTTCTTTTGAAAAAGCGTACACTAAATTACCATATCTACTCAATGCAATTCAAGCTTTAAATACGGGTACGGCTGTACATTGGATGAAGATTGCGACCGGTCCGGACATAGAAACATTTAAGGGTGTTTTTTGGGCATTCGGTCCTTCCATCGAAGAATTTAAGGCATGTAGACTAGTTATAAATGTAGACGGCACTCATTTGTACGGAAAATATAAAGGATGTTTGTTGATTGCTGTTTCACCAGACGCAAACGGGAGGTTGTTTCCTTTTGCGTTTGCACTAGTTGACAGTAAAAGCATAGAAACGTGGACATGGTTCATAAACTGTATTCGATGCTTTGTCACAGATCGTGCAGGTATGTGTGTCATTTCAGATCGGCATGCCGGTATTTTATCAGCAATGCAAAATGAGTTCGGTACGTGGAGGGAACCGTTTGCATATCATCGGTTCTATATGCGACATTTTACTAGCAATTTCCATAAAAAATTTGGTTGCAAATTTTTGATGAGTAAGTTGAAGGTAATTGCCTGTCAAAATCAGTGGAAGAAGTTTGAGGAAAAGATGGCACAACTTGAAGCGAGCAATGGTGATGGGGCTAATTGGTTGAAGGAGAAAGCGATTGAGATGTGAGCACTTACTGCCGATGGTGGGCGTAGATATGGTATAATGACAACAAATCTGTCGGAAGTTTTCAACTCGTTTCTAAAAGGTGTTCGTAGCTTGCCTGTCACCGCAATTGTAGAACATACTTTTTTCCGTCTAAACATGTACTTTGCTGATCACCGTGAAGCCACGCAGACACTTATCAATCAAGGTAAATTATGGGCACCCTGGATTCAGGATCTTATTGATGTACACCGTAAAAATTCCAATTTACATGAGGCAATAATGTTTAATAATCGGTTAGGTGTTTTTGGGGTGAAAACAGGCATTAGAATGGATGGTGGATATCAAAGGGGTGGACATTGGCACACGGTAGACCTCGAGGGCCGAACTTGTACTTGTGGCAAATTCCAACTATATTACATTTCATGCTCTCATGTGTTAGCGGCATGTGCTTCACGTGCACTTGATTACCAACCATACATTGATGTCTTCTACTCTACCGATTCGTTAGCAGAAACGTGGGTACCAACTTTCAATCCTGTACCAGACGAATCTTATTGGCTGACCCAAAGCGCACCGGTGCTCATAGCCGATTCAAGTCTTCGTCGGGTAAAAGGGAGACCAAGGAGTACTCGCATTCGCAATGATATGGATGCTCGAGAAGGTGGGAGCAGTGGGAAAGTTTGTTCGAAATGCGGAGTGAGTGGACATAATAGACGGAGTTGTAAGAATATGCAAAGTGTGGGGACTTCACAATCTATCCGCACTTGAACTTATTTCCGGTTATTGTAATTTAGTAATGTATAATATTTCGTTAAGTTTGTATGAATTAATTAACTTGAATTTTACTCGCATTTGCAATTTAACATTAAATAGTTTAGAATGGGATTTGTGGAATGAATGGTAGTTGGATGTGGGTATATTTGATTTTAGTAATATATCTTCACATAACATGCACAAAAAATATGCACAACTGTTTAAATAACAGATGTCGTTCTTGCGAATAACGGCATAGTAAGAAGAAGCCGTTATTCATAAGAACGACCGTGAAGACAGAAAGAATGGCAGAAGACCCAAAATTATGATTTCTGACACATAACAGATGCCGTTATCTTGGAGAACGGCATGGTTATAAGATACCGTTATCTTGGAGAACGGCATACGTATTACAATTCTTAAAAGATGCCGTTATTTTGGAGTTAACGTGATTCTTTGGAGATGCCGTTATTCAAGATAACGACATTAGTTAGGGATGTCGTTATCTTGGATAACGACTGTGAAGACAGAAAGTTTGGCAGCTATACCAACTTTTCTAATTTTCCCTCTTAACTGGTGCCGTTATTCGCAAGAACGTTACAGGATTCAGATGCCGTTATTTGCAATAACTGCATCTTTTATTCATGTTTTTCAAACAAAACATGCACAAACATGCACAAGCCAATTACTTAGACTATGATACTTGCACAGACCACATCCACTCATAACTTTGTTTCAAATTTTTCCAACTCATGAACTCATCAACTCATCAACTAAGATTTTCCATATACTTTAATTGTACAAAAATTTACTATAATTCACTTCACCACATTAAAATCATGTTAATCAAGTTGGGTCAATGTGATTCACTTCGACAAATATCATATTACTTCAACTTAATCACAAACATACATTTGCAAAACAACTGACTATTACTCATAAATATGGAAGTCCAGAATTACATAAATACCTCATCAAAAGCACAATAACCTAAGCATAAAGTTCAATAATAGAAAAAACTAACTAGGCGTATATTGTTGGGGTGGTCTCCTCTTTCGTACAGGGACTTTCCTCCTACGCTCCCGGGTCCCTTGAGTTGCAGGTGCACTTGGACCAACATCTTCTTCTTCATCACCTCCACCTACTTCAATCTCGGGATTTTCCAATTCACTTTGTGTAGGAGGGAAGCGAACAGTCTTACCCCTTTTTGGATGATGTGAAGGAGTTTGTGCTTGAGTTTGAGGTGCGGCGGGCTGTGCTGCTTCAACTATTTGTTGAGGTGGAGGTGGAGGTGGAGCTCGTCTTATGCTAGGTCGAGCCTGTTGAGTTGGTACTTCGGTTGACCGTAGAAGGTCATTGAAGCGTGAACCGTCTCCAATTTCTTCAAGAGAAGTACGACATGGAAGTAGGAGTTCCCTTGCCAATTTCTTGCATGACTTCGAAGCGTTGCTCTTCAAGACACCCGCACATTTCCTCGCAATGTCCCATGTGTTGTCAATCTATATTAGGAATAGAAATTATTAGTAGTAAACCAAACTTTACCGTTAAACAAGCATAAGCAAAATGAATTGAATAAAATTAATTGACACTAAAATTAATTTACCATTAAACGATAGGAGGAAGCTTTCGGTTGATACATAGGTTGCGATGTGGAATGTGCGGGTGGTGGTTCCACTTGGTGCGCGGGTATTGGTTGTTGGATACCCGCGGGAAGATCCATTTTTGGCGCTACATACAACCGTGTGATACGGCGGTACCATGCCATGTATCTGGTTTGTATTGATCCATCGTACGGCACAATACCTTCTACGACCAAGTACGGTGGTGATCGGCCCAATCCATATTTAGTAAACGACCTTGGCCCATAATGTTGTCAAGTCTACGGTCGTACATTGAGTTTATAGGGACGGGCTGCTGTGCATTGAATTGGCGGCGGATACGGCCAGGGTAATAGAACTCCACAATCGAGAAATTTACAAGTGAAGCTAATGTCAACTATAGTTGGTTATTGGCAGTGCAAATGGGGGATAGACGTTGTTGCCTATCCTCTGTGTACGGTGTTCAGTGGACGTACTTTTCCTTCAACTGATCGAGTTCGTCCCTGTAATATGTGAGGACACCACATGGGTTATCCCTCCATGTGAGCTTACCCGTCCAGTAGGCACCAAGAGGAGCTCTCAACATGGAATTTTCCTCTTGCACTCTCCAACTTTTTGAAAGTACCGTTACCCGGGGTCGGCCGAGGTGTATTCGTTCCCAACACCATATTTGCAATATCGACATCGGCCCGGTCATTTGGATCGACCCCATCGAACAATTACAGAGAGCACAGTAGAGGGAGGCCAGAGCCGCACTTCCCCAACTATATCGGCCGGCTGTTTGTAGGTCAACAATCAGTGGAAGGTACATGAGATGCACTACATCACCTGAAGAATTAGGGAATAGAATCCCTCCAATCATCGACAACAGATAAGCCCGCGTATAATTCTGGAGTTGGATGTCCGTCGATATGTCTGGCAGATGATTAACAAACTCCGTATAAAGCCAAGAACGTCTAACTGATTCCCTGACGAATACTCCCTTATCATCTTCTTCCACCTCGTGCCCAAGGTAATCTCGTACCAATGCAACCTTATTGAACATCAAGTTGCCGGTGACGGCCACCCCATCGATTAGAAGACCCACAATGACGGCTACATCTTGTAGGGTGACTGTCATCTCTCCAACTGGTAAGTGAAACGTGTGTGTCTCCGGCCTCCATCGCTCTACAAGAGCGGTAAGTAGTGCGTGGTCACATTTGACTTTTGCCAACTTCGACATTCCGTAAAATCCGGTGCTTACCAAGTAATTTTGAATACGAGGGTGCATCGCCATGATGGTGTGCATTTGGAAACTCATTTTTTCTACATCTCCTTTCCAAACCGCCTGCGATCTGTGATCTTCTTGCAGATAAAGAACGGTAGGATCTATTGGACCCAGATGTCCCCGTGGTCCATGCAAAGTACTAGATGAAGTACCCACATCATGAGAAGAAGATGGTTGTGTAGGATCTATTTGCCTGTAAACATTAAATATAACGTGTCAACTACAATATTAATAGACATTATTACAATACAAGAGGTACTAAAAAGTGTACTAAAATTTTACTAAACTTATGTACTAAACAATAACAAATATTCACCACCACAACATCTCCACACAATACAAATAGATGAATCTAACTTCGCGAAGATAGCAATATAGGTAATCCACATCTCAATCTCAATCTCCTATAAAAATTACTTCACATATCTATTAGTTACGTGGATCTATTCTACATCAATTTTACTATATTACCAATATAGCTCTTGCTAATCAACAACAATTATCGAAAGAAATTTTTTAAAATAAACTAAACTTCTATTGAAATAAGACAATAAAATACATTCAAAACAAAGCTTCTAATATTTCATTCCATGTCCATAGTTTAATTACAATATCATAATTTGTCCAGCTACTACATGATATCATGCCATTATAACTTTAACCATCAGCCATTCCCATCACCTGTAAAAAAAATAAAGTTCATTAACCCACATAAAGCAATACACATTGAAACAGTTAACCTTATGTAGACACCTTCAGTGTATTTCAGCTTTTCAACCCTCTATCCATGGTTAACTCCTTTTTCCTCAAATCATTCATCACATTTTGGAAAATAGATTTTATCCTCACGCATTGCCTTCAACTTCACTTCACCATTATGTATACATAGATCTTCAACACATTTGAACTACTTGCAATCATCATAATGACAACGAAAACACCCCCACAAAGTATCTCCCTATATTCCTTGTTTTCCTAACAACTTGAACAATTGCATCTTTTTCAATAATTCAACATTTCATATACCCTAGATCACCAACAATCCATAAGAACTTTTCCAAAATTACTACTTAGATAACACAAATCTACATCGCTTGTACTATACTACCAATGCATACATCTCTCATAAATCAAAATCAACATTGTAAAAAAAAAATTAAGGGATTTTCGAAACTTACCACAAATTTGAATTCCGGTTGAATTGGAATAATCAATGAGAGAATCAAAAGTAGAGTCTAAGTTTAATTTTTGTTTGGCAACTTACAAATCACTCAAATACTTGGGATTTTAGGAATTTTTTTTTAAGGGATTAGGGTTTTGGGAGTCGGAGTGAAGGAGAGAAAAATCGCAAGGCAAAAGGGGAAAGAGAAGGGGGTTATTGATTATAGGCAACCGTGCAAACCGAATATAACTGATGCTGTTATTTAAAATAACGGCATCAGTATAATCGTTGCCGTTCTCTCAGAGAACGGCATTAGTTAGTTTAATTTTGCAATTCTCTCTCAGCTCACAATTGAGACTGTTAAATCTTTAGACAAAAATTAACAGATACCGTTATTCCAAATAACGGCATGAAACTTTTCTCCAAACAGATGCCGTTATTGGGAAGAACGGCATCGAAATAACCTATGCCGTTTTTTCCAATAACGTTTGTTGCTGACGTGTCCTAAACAAGGGCATATCGCTAATTGTTTCGGAAGTGGGGCAAGGCGCTAAATATTTTCAAAAAGTGGGGCAGCATGGCAAAATTTTCTCGAATCCACAGCATTGCCATAAACCTGGCCGGGCTCTAAAGTTTCCCGTTGGCGTGATTTCCTGCCCCAAGATGGACGTACACTTTCTCGCCCTTGGATCACATGATCGGTATGGATGGTCTTGTCTAGGTCTCGAGCAGACCTGTGGCCTACCCCATGCGAACATTGTTATCGGACCAGTGTGCACCGTGTTGGCGTGGTTCACCAGCAAATCGAGAACTAGGGCCTCTCCACCCACCAGTCATTCCAAAAAGGCTGAAAACAAGGAATGAAAACAACATGATCGAAAGTTAAAGCATGAACAAGTGAATAACAAAAATATAGGAGCACAATAGAGGATGCATGCATAAATGAGAGGGTGAACCATTTTAATTCTGAGAAGAGTTTGATGTCTATCTCTGTTCTTGAAAAGGGTTGCTCTTATGAACAAACAACATACACGCATCCTACTAATATAGACAAGCTGAGATTCTTGAGAATCTTTTGCTCAGAATTATCTCAGATTCGATATTTCGACAAAGACTTGATCATGCACCAGATTCTCTGATTGCCCGGGGCACTAATAAGTGGTCTCTTTAGCATCTGATTCTTTGAAAGTTATGTTTCTTTCGGAAATTTCTATATATTTCCTCCTTTCTCAAGCACTCCCAGCTAGCTAACTTCTCGTTCCCACTTGTGGTATCACTAGTGTCTCAGATGGGAGATGGAAACAGTAGCTACTTCGGTCCTGCTCCGCCTCGGCCAGGGTCGTTCCAAGGAGCAAGTCAAGGTTCATTTTCCGGATCGCAAAATCCACCCGTTGGAGGTACAACAGATGGATACTACTACAATTTTTGCGAACCGCACGGATCCCAAGGAGGTGGATGGCAGGGTTACGGACATGAGTCTCAACATCGAGGAGGAATAGAAGTAATGGACCTGATCCTGGCATCCTAGTGTACGATAACATAGTTACCGGTGATCCAAGGACAGTCATGATTGGTGAAGGTAATCGCGCTGGGGGGCGAGTCAGTGGTCGAATCAGTGGCAATCGCATAATCCGTTCTTAGTATACATATACATATCAGTGCTATTTCAGTATCTTGTGTGACTGCATGCTTTCTATGAAGTGTAGGGATCTTTGCATATTGAATGAAAGTGTTAACAATCTTGATCCCCTAGTTAACTAGGTACTTTTGCAGTTCATTCTTTCACTATGTTTACATGCAACTTGCAAAGTATGAAAGACAATCAAGCTACCAAACTTGATTCATAATCCCTTTATTTCAATGACATACACAATTATCAGTTCTTCCTAGGTCTAACCATTGCCAACAGTGGCCTATTCATAACTACAGTGAACTCAAGCTTGTCACTGAAGTCCATAACAGGCTGAGACGGGTGCGCTCGCCACTCAAATGCCTGAACCATCCTCGCAACCATCAGCGTAACATGGTTCATCCCCATTGCCAGACCGGGACATATCCTCCGACCTGCTCCAAACGGTATCATTCGGATCCCTGTGACACCAGTTATGTCTGCATTCTCTCCACCCGTTATAAACCTATCGGGATCAAAACTTGTCGGATTGGACCAAATTTTCGGATCCTCAGCTATTGCAGGCAAGTACATATCCAAATCGGCTCCAATTGGTATATCATACCTGTCAGAATAATAATTTTATGAAATCACCGAATTAAACGGTAAAATCAAATTTGAAAGTTTGCATTTGAATTTGTTACCCGCCAATTTTTGCGCCTGATTCAGCAGTGGCATGGGTGAGTGAGAAGTACGCAGGCGGGTGCTTTCGCAAGAGTTCTTTGACAAATGCTTGTAGGTAGACCATTTTCTCGGTATCCTTCTCATCGACAGTTCTTTCTCCGACTTCAGACACAATCTCTTGGTAAAGTTTAGATTGAATGGTAGGGTTTTCGATGAGACGAGCAATGGCCCATTCAATGGCGGTGGCAGTGGTGTCAGTGCCACCGTTTATGAATTCAGAGCAGAGTGTGACGAGTTCAGGGTCGTTAGGGACGGATTTTCGGCCTTCAATCTTGAGGTCGAAGAGGGAATCAAGGTAGGAGAATGGGAGTGCATGAGGATGTAGGTTGGGGTTTTGAAGAATGGAATGTCGGAGTTTGATGAGCGGGACTAGGGTTTCAATCTGTTCTTTTCGGACTTGGCGAGCTCGGTTGAACTGTTTGACGAAGAAGGGGCGGAGGAGGGGGAGGTAGTCGTCTAATCTCGGCATTAGGGTGATCAGAACCTTCTTCATCAGCTGCAGTGTAGTTCAAACTTTCAATACATATATATGACCAAAGCTAGTTTCAAAACATAATTTGCAAGTACTACTACCTGCTCAACCCTCACTATGCTATCCTCATCCAGGTCAAGCCCGAAGCACATTGCAAGAAGTATGCAAAACACCGCAAACCGCGCATTCTTCAGCACCCATACAGCACCACCTTTGCCCTCTGCCTCAACCCGAATCCGCTCTATGAACCTGTCCATCGCAGACACCCTAGCCGGTCCAAACTCCTTGAACCTCGCTGAACTCAACATCCCACCCACCATATTCCGCCTCAGTAACCGCCACACCGCTCCATAGACCGCTGCATTCACTGAAAACTTGTTAGCGCTGAAAATGTTTCTCGTTGGGTTATCCGCTGGCCTGCTTGCAAACTGCTGGCCACTGGCAATGAGAGCCTCATGCGCAAGCTCAGCATTGCCCACTATGATAAGAGTGCGAGCGCCCATGTGGAGGGTGAAGATGGGGCCGTGGGTTTTGCATAGGTCACGAATGTAGTGGATGAAGGGTTTTCCCGACAGAGCGTATTGGAAGAGATTCCCAACGAGGGGCCAGCCTCGAGGGCCTGGAGGGAGATTCAGGGGCTTCGAATTAGAGGGTTTGAAGAAGAGAAAGAGGAGGAGGGGGAGGGAGAAGGCAACAAGGATTGTGAAGAAGAGAAGAGAAGCCATAGTAAGTGAGAAGTGAAGAGAGGGTAGAAGATTGTAGGTAAAAATAGATGAGGATATCCTATAGAGTTAGGTGAGTCAAGCTTCAATTGCTTCTATATAAAAAAAAACTCTGCCGCTAGGTTAAAACTTCGAAGTTGTATAAAGTTAAGAGAATTGCACTTATATTGCAATAGGTAGGACTAATAAATTAGAGGTGCAAAGAGTGCTCGATTCCCTTGCCAGTTTTGTTGTTGTTGTTATTAAGGATACATACCCTTAAAAAGAGAGCCTACCTAATTCTTGTGACTAACAAATAGAGGCACAACAAGGCAGTAACTACTGCAAGGCCCTCTAGCGTTTGAAGTCGGTGGCAAAAGATTAGGAACAGAGAAAGGTGATGACATTTCACCAATCTCTTTCCTTGTTTATCAGGGAAGGTGCTTTCCAGTGCATGAATTGAACATTTCTTATCAAAAAGTAAGCCAAAACTAGATCTACAATGTTTGGAAAATAGATGACTTCTACAATGTTTGAAAACTAGATGACTAACGCGTCTTTGACAAGCAATGCGCGGGTTAGCGACATAGACCTGTCATCAGTAACAATATGGTGCAAAAGCTGCTTATATTTTGATGCACAACCATGCAATATAATGAATCGAGAAAGAAAACGAGAACAGTACTTTTGGTTGTGTAGAAACACAGAACAAAACCAGTGAAATTCTCAAGAACTAAAATCACATTCAAAAAAACCAATATGTCTCTCAGTTTAACTTTTATTTGTAACAGCAGACCTCATTCCTTAAACAGTTTGAAAAGTAAACGCAGACACAAGAAACTCAAAACAGGTTCCAATCCATTTAACATCTTCACCTAGTTCATAACCTAGTTCATATCACCAGAAAAGGGACTGACACACCAAGGCCGAAATCAGTACTTGTAGTCCTTAACGTGGAGGCTCTCGGAAACACCCTCCCCCTTTGCAGCATCTCCCTTGTATTGACCAAGTGTAGCCTCTGAGTTGGCCTTGCACCTTGCGAGGAAAGCAGCCCTTGCCTTCTGAACATTCTCCTCTTTCCCCGCCCATGTCTTCAGTGTGCTCTGCTGCAGTGCACGCCCAAACGAGAAGGAGAGACTCCATGGCTTCTTCCCCTTGAGCTGGTTCATGGCATTCAGGTTCAGAGTCGCTTCCTCCTCGCTCTGCCCACCTGAGAGAAACACGATGGCAGGCACTGCAGCTGGCACGGTTCTGAGAAGAGCACGCACGGTGTACTCAGCCACCACCTCCGGTGCCACCTTCTTAGACTCTGAGCCTGGGGTTACCATGTTGGGCTTCAGAAGAGTGCCCTCCAATAGCACATGGTGCTCGTTGAGTGCTTTGTAGCAAGCAGCAAGTACTCGTTCTGTAACATCAGCACAGCGTTCAATATCATGAGGACCATCGACAAGAATCTCAGGTTCCACAATAGGAACCAGGCCATTCTCCTGGCAGATGATGGCATAACGGGCCAATCCATTGGCATTCTCATTGATTGCCAGCTGAGAAGGCTCAGTTGGGCCGATCTTCAAGACAGCACGCCACTTGGCAAAACGAGCGCCTGCTTCATAGTACTTGGCACAGCGCTTGCCGAGGTCATCATGGCCTTGTGTGGTGGTTTCACCATTGGTTTTAGCAAGCTCGACAGTGCCCTTGTCAACCTTGATGCCAGGGAGGACACCTCCTTCCTTGAGGACATTGACAAAAGGCTTACCATCAGTGGTATTCTGGTAGAGGGTTTCCTCGAAGAGGATGACACCGCTGAGGTACTGCAGAGCACCAGGCGTGCAGAAGAGGAGCTCACGAAGTGCACGGCGGTTGGCTTCAACGTTCTCTACGTTGATGCTAGAGAGACGCTTGCCAATTGTTCCAGTGGATTCATCAGCTGCAAGAATACCCTTTCCCGGGGTGCCAATGTAAGCAGCATTGGCAATGAGTTCATCTGCATTTGTGCAATTGGAAGGTCAAATAATGAAATGCTTGAGATAGAACATAGACCATGTTGATCTATAACTGTAATAAATCTTAAGACCTATTTAAAAGCAATAATGAATGATACAAAAGCAAAAACCACAATAACATAAACCCCATACATAATAAAAACGAAGAACAATGCAGAACATGGTAAACGAAATTAACACAACACATCTTATCAGGTACACACTGGCACTAAATGTCTCCAAGTATTCACAGACATTCTCACCATGTTATCCAGCCAAACCAGTAGCAAATTAGATGGCGATTGAGCTGCGCCAACCTCAACCATAAAACTCCTACAGTCAAAGTGCCAAAGTAACATAATTTAGGCCAAGTAGAAAAACGAACTCTATTCCTTTTATCTACGTCGAAGGTAAATCAGCACCTGTAGACCCGCCGGACAGTCTAGGATACTCTTAAGGATATTTCTTATAACTATTCCCTACGAGTCTCAGATTGTCATTCACTCGGTCCAAACGGTTGACAAAGATTTTGGTGGTCGTCTTCACTGAAAATTTGAGGACACAAATGGACCAAACATATCACCAATTCAAGTTAAAATCCCCTCCTTTGTGATTAGGACTACCTCCGAAAATCAACAAAATAAGACCATCATTTGTAGGGTAGGATTTCGAATTTGGCATTTATAACTTTTTGGAGTTGGTTATAACCGATTGGTCCACAACGGAAACAATAATGACTTGTAGAGATAAGGAGACCTCACAGTCTCAAACCCTTCTCAAAATTGATCTCCAATAGTAATGTCAGGACCTAACGAGCCTCACAAACACACAAAAACAAACAAACAAACAAAAGAAAAAAAAAGACCCACACAGACACAACAAACACAAAGTGACACAACACATGAAAAATTACAAAAGATGGCATTTTAAATTCGTGCGCATGACTTACAGATAGAAGCACCATTCTCTATGTTGAGATCTCTTTCGTGATGAACTCTTGAATATTTTCCATAATCTTTGTTTGTTGCTCTCAATCAATCCAGCCTCTCGAAATGAAAAAGAAAAACTAAGGGGGGCATTTGGTACGTAGGAATGTGCAAGGGAATCTCATATTCCCTCTTAGATTACCTTGTTTGGTATGTGAAAGATAGATTCCCAAAGAAATCAAAATCCTTTGTTGGGAATGATTTCCATTCCCTCCAAAAACTATGGGATTTCCATAACAAACAATAAAATAACCAAAAAAAACTAGAATAAAAAAATATATAATCCTCTCTAAAATCATGGGATTTGAGCATTCTCATGTGATTTTCATAACAAACAATTAAAAAAACTACAATAAAAAATTACAATAATAAAGGATTTTCGGGAATGCAATGTACTATACCAAACGCAATAATGCAACATTCCCGGAAATCTTTATTCCCACCCTCACATTCCCGATAATCCTTTCATTCCCAGAAATTTTCCAATCCATGTACCAAACGCCCCCAACAGATTTCAGATGGTTGGTAATCCTTAGAAGTAAAAAAAAAATAACTTTCTACTTAAGAAAATTAATTAGAATAATTATTTCTATCCCACCTTCAAGACAAAAATTCACAATCAAATCTTGCTTAATCTGAAGTATTTTCTTTCCAAAAAAATTAATTTTTAATTTTCTGAATTTGTGAAAGATAATGCGTTAAATTTATTTTGTAGCAATATCCTCTAGTATTCAACCAGTTTACCACACCTCCTCTAGTCAGTAGTATAACTAACAGCGCTCACAATGGGGTATCTTGGTTTAGGCATCTTCACACTCATGCCACATCGCTTCCGCTCAAAAATTTGAATTGAGAACACCCATCAAGACACTTACCACTTTTTCAACCAGTATCTTCCCACATTTCATAATAATAATATTATTAGTAGTAGCCTTGGGGCCCATCCAACAGCTACAAAGCTTGGAGGTAGGGGTGGCAATTGGCCTGAACCCGACCCGGGCCCGCCTACATCCGACTCGGTTATCAGCGGGCTTAGGCTAATAATTTTCATTTCGGACTGAGCTCGGGCTCAAGTTTGTAGGCCCGGGAAAAATCTGGGCCGGGCTCGGGCTCAAGTTTGTAGACCCAAATTTGGGCCAGGCTCGAGCTTAAGCAAAATCGGACATGTTCCGTCTGAATTTTTATATATAAAAAGTTTAAGATGATTTAATTAAGGATTAAATGGTAATTAGTTATTAAAATATTATTAAACTAGTGATTATTTAATTAGTTATTACTTAAACCATGGATTAAGCCTTGGTTAAAATTGGCTGATATAGTGGGTCGGGACATGTTGTCCCGTCCAAGCAAAAAAATGCTTCGGATGGGACAACACATTGTGTCCGATGCTTGGGATTTTTTTCTTCTTTGGACGGTACATCGATTATAAAAAAAAATTCTAAAAACCCCTCAAACGCAACAACATGGCTCGTACGATCGCTAAAAAAGTTATAACAAAATTATAAAAAAAAAATATCATGTTCCATCTGCTATATTTGGCAAAAACGTTTCTCAAATTTGGCAACACACTATTCATCGTTTAGTAAAATTTGGCAAAATAGCAAATGATTGCAGCTGCGATTTGCTATTTTGTTTGCTATTTTGCCAAAATAGCAAACCATTGGAGATGCTCTAAGTATTCACCTAGCCACTTGAATTATCATTAACCAAATAATAAGAAATATAAACACTCTAATCAACAAATATATATTATTCTTAAAAAATGATTATATTAAAAAACTCTAGAAAATAAACGAAAATTAAAGAAAATCCGAAGACCCAGATGGATTCACTAAATAAGACTAGAAAATTGTAACATAAACAAACACTGCCACTGTTCAGTATGGTCTAATTGCACCATACAAATCTCCAAAATATATATATATATATATATATATAGAGAGAGAGAGGGAGAGAGAGGGGGGGAAAGTCTTCCTTTGTGCATCACCTATGGTGCACACGGCGTGTGCACATGGCCTTCCCACCTTCGTATCGACGATCCGAACCGTTCATATTGATCTACACATCTAAATTAGTCTAAATATCTAAAATCAAATCATTCGAACCCCATCCATTGAAGTGTTACAAAATTGTATGGCTGAAAATTATTGTTTTTGAAAGTCACATAATGGATGGGCAATAAATTTTAAATGATTTAATTTTAAATATTTAGACTAATTTAGATGTGTATATCAATGTGAACGGTTCGGATCGTCGATACGAAAACGAAAAGGCTAAGTGCACACAGAAGAGTGGTGCACAATGGAAGATTTTTCTATATATATATAGGAATGAAGTGTGAATGCGTGACTACGACCTTAAAAAAAAAGGGGGAGTAAAAATGAAGAGACGAATGAATATTACCATGATATTTTCCACCGTAAGCCGACATTTCTTTTCCTGGACTGAGAAAACAGAAAGAGGGTGAGGAGATTGCAGGTGTGAAGGAGAGAAGCAGAGTATATATAATAATAAGAGATGGAGCAAGTGCGTAAAAGGAAAGCAGAGGAAGCATCGAGAATGTGGGCTATCGTGGGGCCCAAGAC
This sequence comes from Hemerocallis citrina, assembly GCA_017893485.1. Classification (NCBI taxonomy): domain Eukaryota; kingdom Viridiplantae; phylum Streptophyta; class Magnoliopsida; order Asparagales; family Asphodelaceae; genus Hemerocallis; species Hemerocallis citrina. The sequence continues at coordinate 340,025 of JACEHZ010000654.1, read as the reverse complement.
AATTTGATAATGGAACTATGGCCCATTGAAAGCCCAACTTGGAGTTTGATGAGTTGGTGGATTCGTTTGACACGTGGCAGAAGCGGTCACGTGATTCATGGTAAGGAAAAGAGGGACCACGATGGGTGGTAAAGTAGTTCACGTGATAGATAGCAGCCTATTTCTACGTTGAAAGGACAAACGTTACCTACGGTCTCGATGTGAAGTAGAGATAATAAGACTCGTAACGTATGAGGTGGGCCCCGCATGTTTGTTCACAAAACCGTAATCCGTAATACTACATGAAAATACAAGCAAAACGTGGGCGGTTTGTAGGGTTCTAGAAAAATCGAAGATTTCACAAAATATTTTTGATCGAAAAGAACAATTTAATTTATAGTATAACCCTCGCTCTATAAGAAAAACGGGTTAGACTTTTTTTTTTTTTTTCGAGGAAAAGGTGGAATAAGGCCACCATGTTTCATTAATAAGCAGTTAATAAAACAATCCCGACGTATCGGGAGAAAACAACAGTACAAAATAAAAGTACAATGCGGAAAGAAAATGCAAGAAAACAAACATACACCCCCAACAAGCCCTGGGGAATGGGATAAACTACTCAAAACAACAGTCCTCCTGCCTAAACAGTGGGCGTAACCAAGCGGACACCAGCTGGCCAAAGCACTGTCGTGACTGGTGTAGCCAGTCCCTCAGTCCAGTGTCGGGCCTATCTCCACCTCCTCATCATCGAACTCCTCTACCTGGAATGCTCTGGCTATCCTCCCTCTCGTCCCCGTTGCCGCAGCTGCAGCCCAAAAAGAGATAAGATGCATGATGTGAGACAGGTTACCAGAAATACTATTACATTTAGCACGAAAATAAAAGGTGTTTCTGTCAAGCCATAACACCCAAGTTGTAGCTGCAATTGTGATGTATCACGCCTCCTTCATATCTTGGCGAATCGTTGCAAATTTGGGACCAATCCATAATTCCTCGTATACGTAGGGGTAGTCGTTTGTACCTAAGGCTCGGAGCACCTCAACCATAGTTGCCTTACTTCTGGGGCAATGGATGAAAAGGTGATTTAGATCTTCCACTTGTACTTCGCAAAAACCACAGTTGGTCGCTACCTGTGGTTGTCTCTTGGCCAGGTTTTGCCTCGTAAGGATAGCATTATTGAGCACTAGCCATAAGAACACCCTGATTTTAAGTGGGGTTTTTGCCTTCCACAACACCTGTGCCCAGCTTGGTCTGCAACCACGAAAATGAATCCGATGATACAGAGACCTCACCGAAAAAGCCCCCTTGGTTACGAGTCCCCATCTCTTCTGGTCTGGGCCTTGAGTGCACCTTGTGCCTGCCCGTGAGATGTGTGCTTGCATGTCAAGCAATTGCTGTTGAAGATATGGGGTAAGTGTACCTCGGAATGCTGGCTTCCAGCGTCCCCTTTTCCATCCTTCAGCAACGGACAAATTCGGTCGAATCGCCCTCTCGTACAGTTCTGGGAACAAATCCTTGAGGGTGTGGGTTCCGCACCATCTGTCCCACCAGAATCTGGTGGATCGGCCATTGCCGATAGTAGACGACACCGCTGAGTTGAAGGGACCGCTGGCCTTGACAATTCCTTTCCAGAGTTGCAAAACTTTCGCCCCTACTCGGAAGCCGAGGTTTCTAGTGCCTTTTCCTTTGAGATAAGGTTGGATGAAATCCTGCCACCCTTCTCCACTGTTGTGGAAAACCTTCCACCACCACTTCCCTAGCAGGGCAAGGTTCATATCTCTGAGGTCGATGATGTCTAGCCCACCATGCCTCTTCTGCATGCAGGCGATACTCCATTTGATAAGGTGGTAACCTCCTTTATCCGAGTCTGCCCCCTTCCAGAGGAATCGTTTACGAATTTGGTCAATCCTCTGTATCACCCACCTTGGGAGTTCGAAAAAAGGCATGTAGTATATTGGCAGGTTAGACAACACTGAGTTGATAAGTACCACTCTGCCCCCGATAGACAGCGATTTACCTTTCCAACCCGACAGTCTGTCCTCCACCCTGTCAATGATAGGCAACCAGTCTGCTTTAGATAATTTTCCAGGTCTGAGTGGTAGCCCCCGGTATTTGATAGGGAAGCCACTCGTCATACAGTTCAAGATAGAAGCGAGATCCCTTGCTTCCTCATCGGATAGGGAAATTGGTGTCAGCGCACTCTTGTTAAAATTGATTCTACGGCCTGACCATGCCTCAAAACAGTACAGGGTCCCTTTAAAGCAGGCAGTTTCTCGTCTAGACCCATTACCAAAGATCAGGGTATCATCTGCGTATTGCAAGATCGTACACCCTTTAGTAGACGCAAAGCCGGCCACTGGCTCGATCCAACCTTTTTCCTGGCAATTCTCTAGCATAACCCTCAAGACATCCGCTACGATAGTAAACAGTAGCGGCGATAGCGGATCCCCTTGTCTGAGACCCTTCCTACAAGGGAACGGCTGCCCCGACCTACCATTCACTGAAATGGCCGTTTTGCTAGACTGCAAGCACTGCCTGATCCAACAGATCCATTTGTTCCCAAAGCCCCTACCCTTGAGCGCTTCCAACAAGCATTCCCAATCGACCGAGTCATAGGCTTTCTCAAAGTCCAGTTTGAGCAGAAAGCTCTTCAAATTGGTCGTATGGCAGCGGTGGATAACCTGTTCTGCCGTTGCCACACAATCTAGGATATTTCTGCCTTTAATGAAACCCGATTGAGATTTGTTGATGAGGTTGTCCATAATATCCCCCAGGCGGATAGCTAATATTTTTGTAATAATCTTCGCCGAGCAATTAATGAGGCTGATCGGTCTAAATTCACCCACTTTCGACGCCTCATCCCGTTTGGGGATTAGGACAACCTCCGCAAAATTGAACATACCCAATCTGAGCTTATTGTTAAAAAAGTCTTCCAGAATCGCCATATAGTCCCCTTTAATTTTTTCCCAGAAAACTTGGAAGAACATCATTGGAAAGCCATCTGGCCCTGGCGATTTATCTGCTCCCATTTGACTGATGGCCTTTTTAACTTTCTCCTCTGAGAACGGATACTCCAGGTCGGCTAGCGAAGGCTTAGACTCGTTCTGATAAGACTGCCAGAACTCATTCCTAAGTGGGACCCGAAAGTCATTCTTCTTTCCCAGTAGGTCCCTGTAGTGTCCTTGAAAGGCTGAGGAGATCAGATGTTCCTCTTGTACAGTCCCTGAGCTAGTTTCTAAGGATAAAATAAGGTTGGATCTGCGCCTAGCACTAGCTACGCGGTGGAAGAAGGCAGTGTTCGCGTCTCCCTCTTTAAGCCACGAAATTCTAGATCTTTGCTGCCATTTAATTTCTTCCATTTTATATAGATTGCCAATATTCTCACGGAGTTCCAGGAGTCTATTTCTTTCCTCCTGTGATAGATCTCTCGCCTCCTCCTTCCTTTCAAGTTCGTCAATTTCTTCTAACATGGAATCTTTCGCACGCCAGATGGACGAAAACCTAGATCGGTTCCATTTACGAAGCCGCTTTCTTAATCGGCGAATTTTTTCACACCACCGGCTCGCAGCATCAGTACCAGTAACTGGGAGCGCCCAGTTTTCCATCACCAAGTGGTGGAACTCTTGAATCTCCAGCCAGGCCTTCTCAAATCGGAATCTCCTAGGTCTTTTGTCTCCCTGAATCCCAATGTCAAGTAGGATTGGAGTATGATCTGACGTTGGTCTAGGGATTGATTTAGCAGAAGCAAGGGGGAATTTAGCTTCCCAATCCATAGACACAAGAATCCTGTCCAATTTAGCCATGATCGGTGAAGCCTGCATGTTCGACCACGTGAATAGTCTATCATTAATGGGGATATCTATCAATTCCAGATCCGTTAACACCCTATTGAACTCTGCTCTATGTCTGTCGCTGGATCCTCTACCCTTGTGCTCGAACGCAAATCGGGTAATATTAAAATCCCCCCCGACACTGTTTAACATTGTTTTTTGAGACACTACAAACTCTTTGAAAGATCTAACAAAGGTTTGGGCTAAAAATTACAAGAATATTTCATGTGCGATGCACGTTTTGATAAGAGTTTAAAAATTTTCACGTGTGACATATGTGTTGACACATAATTTTGGAGTTGGACGTGAATTGCACGTAATTGAGAAAAATATTTTAAAGAAAAATGTACGATTTATACGTGCAATGCATGTGTTTATAATAGAATTGGAGTTGTACGTGCAACATATGTGTATATTTGGTGTTAAGAAAATATTAAAAATTTTGTTTTGCACATGCATTGTACGTTTTAAATAGGTAGAATTTTGTTTGTTTGTTTATTTTTGTTGTAATCAATGGGATAGTTGGAGCTGCACGTGTAATGCACAAGTTTGTATATTGACAAATTACAACTCCAACTCTCGCATCTTTACTATTTAATGGGAGAGTTGGGCTTTGTAACCAAACAAACCCTAACTTTGTAACTAAATAAACCTGTGCAATACACATCCAAACTAAATCCAACAATGTATACGTGTACCGCATGTGTCACCCAAATCAAAAGATTCAAATATAAACTTTTTTTATTCGATATATATTTATTTTATTTAATGATTATACTTTTAATAGGCGTGCATCGCATGTACATTATACTAGTTATATATAGATAGAGATGTGTTTTACAAAAAAAAAAACTCATTTGGGCCGGATAGATTTTCAAAGCCTTCATGTTCTTTTCAAAATCCCACCACATCAATTTGAGACTTTGGACTTCTAAAAAAAAAATTAAACGGATATTTCAGGTGTGAAGTCAAGCTACGTCATAATATTTACTCCAAAAAAAGAAGAAAAAAAAATCTTTCTTAAATCTAAACCACCAAAATTATCGTAATAAATAATTTGGTTGGAAAAAAAAAAAAAAAAATCGCGTTTTATTTTTTTCTCATAAATAATTTACATTCGTTCATTTCTTCCTTCAACATTCATCCACCCACCATTCTATTCATCATCACAAAAAGAGGAAAGGGTTAAAGTTCTCTCTCCCTCTTTCTTCTTTCTCGTATCTTTTTCCTCCATCTGCTCACTATTTAGGGCTCATTTTCTCTATTTTCAACTCTATAATCAGAGTAATTATGTTACACCGTTTTTTGATACCAAAGTATATATTTCAATTTTCTTATTTGATTAAAATATAGAAAAATTAATCATTAAATTTATGTAATTAATTAGAAATATTAAAATTGAAGAAAAAAAAGTACTTAAGAAATTTAAATTTTTTAACATGTCAATTCTTTTTACAACAGGGTTTTAAAATTTTTATTGTTAGAGAAGTTTCATAAGGGTAAATTTCAGTAAACATACCTCATGTTTTATGAGTTTGCACATAACTCACCACATAATTCTTTTTTGCGGTTTGCCTACCTATTTCATAAACTTGATTGTAGATCGCACACCTGCACCTCTGCACCCCTAATTTTAAGTTTGCTGACCATTGTATCCTTATGATTAGTGATTTAATCATAGTTTCTCTTTCTCTATTACATAATATCTCTCACTAATATAGTTAACATTTAATACTAGTTTAATAGCTAATAAAAAGTTTTAAAAAACCTCCTCACCTCCCTCATTAGTCATTATCATGTAATTAGGGATAGATTAAGCATATAATAATTAGGTACATTTTAGGGGGAAAAAACTTTCACAAATGCGACTAAAATGGTAATGTGAACAGTTTTTTATGCGCATGTGTGTGATCCGCAATCAAATTTACCAATTAAGTAGACAAACCGTAATATTAAAAAATATAGGGTGAGTTATCTGCAAACTCATTAAACTAAGACAGGTTTACTGAAACTTACCATTTTTATAATCTCACAGCAGTTTCTCTAAAGTAAAATAAAATATCAAATAGTTATTTTTTTTAGAAACACCTTTTTCACCTGGACAACAGTTTTACAACTATTATTGCCAGATAGTTATGGTTTCTAAAAAAAAATCATTTTCTGTCGATTGCACTTTTGGTCCACAACAATGTCAAATGTGCCTAAAGGATCAATGAACTTAAAGAACTTAAGAAATAATGGAATGGTAATAAAAAAGAAACGAAAAGAAAGAATAACCTAAATTCCAAATGAATGGACTGAAATTTCTGTTCTATCAAAATCTCAATCGTTTTTGCTCCATTATGAACACAAGGGGAATCAGATGTTATGAGCATTGTTATGGTTCAATCTGATCTATCACAATTTCAATAGTTTCCCCAAAAAAACAATTTCAATAGTTTTGGTTCCATTATGAATATATTTTACTGGACTTGTTTGAAATTGCTTTTTTGGAGGGTGTTTTTGAGAATGAAAGCTTTTTTAAACATAAAATAGGTGATTGGCAAATATAATTAAAATTTTGTGTTTAATAAAAAGTAATTTTTTTTCTTTCCAAAAATTTAATATTTTTAGCATTTTTTTCGAAGCACAAAAATGAAGCTTTTAACTTTTCAAAATGTGATTTTACTTGCTAGAAATTTTTTTTTAAGTTAAACATGATTCTTTATAACTTTACTTTTTATACCAACATTTTTCAGCGAAAGCACTTTTCGTTTATAAGAGCATCTGTAGTTGTTGGCCATTTTGCCAAATGTTTCAAAATTTGGCAAAAAATATGCTGTAGTCGTTGGCCAAATATCCAAAATTTAGGTTTCGTCGCTACAGTAGTCGGCTATATTTGGCAAACGAAATGACAATTGCCAAAATATAGGTAACGAAAGATGATTTTTCGTTGGAGAGAGATCGGACGAAATATTATCTTTCATCGGAGAGATTTTTTTTTTCAAACTTATCGGACGATGGATTATTCCCCGTCCTTTGAGTTTTTTTGTTTAAATGGTCGGACGGGAAATTATTTCCCATCCCGTCCATTTTTCAGATAGAAACAAATTTTCCATTTCGTCGGACGGGAGATGATTTCCCGTCCAGTCGAAGAAGGAAAAAAAAAAATTTAAAATTTCGACGGACGGAAGATCATTTCCTGTCTGTCCTTTAATTTCAAAAAAAAAATGGCAGTCGATAACTGCAGCGCAAAGCTATGTTTCTCGTTTCCATTCGTCAAATACCGAAAAATTGGATCTCAACGACTACAGATGCTCTAACAATACCAAATAGATCCTATGCGAATCAGATGTTATGGATCATGCCAATTAGAGCATTCGAGATTTTTTATTTCCTTTTTACTTTATTATCACCTTTTCTTCTAAAATATTGAGTGGCAAGCATGTAGAATAGTAACAAGGGCAATGCTAAAGTACTAAACCACATGAGCTCCACCACCATGAGTTTAATAGTACCAAACTCGTAAATAAAATGCAGTACACTTAGCATTTTTTAAAAAATAATAATCATTCTTATATGCTGATTCTTTTTGTAAATTATATGCTTTGTTGGGCTGTGAACTGAGGGCCAATTATGATAAGAGGCTTTGGTAGGGCCCAAGCCTAACCTCATGTAACGCCCATTCTAGAGTATGTGAACTCACTATGAAGCCCATGATAGAAGCCCACGATTACAGAGAATGGAAATAGAAGCGTAAAACTGTAGCCCATGGGCCATGGAACTTGAAGAGCATTGTAAGTACAGCGTTTTTTCACAGTTTTATACTTCTTCAACCATCTCTAATCTCTAATATATATCTGGAATCTCTAATCTCTAATCTCTAATTCTCTAATCTCTAATATTATAATGGGAGAAGGTCTTAGTGTCATTTGTAAATCTACCAACATATGCAGTGTAGTTGCATAACTAGTTGCATAACTAATATGAAGGAGGTTAAAGGTTTGAATCATCCCTATACCAGAATTTTTATTTTTCAATTTTTTTTATTAAAACGTGCGTCGCACGTATATATCTAATATTATAATGGGAGAAGACCTTAGTGTCATTTGTAAATCTATCAACGCGTGCATTACACGTGCATAACTAATATGAAGGAGGTCTCAGGTTCGAGTCCTCACTACGGCAGATTTTTTACTTCAAAAATTTTAATATAATAAATGAGCATCACACCTGTAAATTACTACCTATCTATCTATCTATAATATAATATATAATAACTATTATAATGGAAGAGTTGGAGTTGTAAATCTAGGGGTGTAAAATGAACAGGACGGTCTGTCGTCCGTCCGAGTCCGACTCAAGAAATGGCCCGACCGTGGACCGTCTGAAGTGTTATACGAACCGAACTCGAAAAAATTATTAGGTCTGATACTTTACCGAGCTCGAGCCGGACATAAGTCCGTCCGAGTATTATTGTGGTCCGATGCTTTACCGAACCGAGTCCGGACTATAAATTTTTTGTCCGATTTGGACCGAGCCGGACATAAGCCCGTCCAAGTAGAATTTCGGTCCGAGCTAGAACATATGGTTGTCTGGTCCCGTCCGGTCCGATTTACAACCTTATGTAAATCTACCTACTTACATGCAATGCACGTGCAACTCCAATTCTCCCATTATTGTCTTCACATTTACTTTTTAAAATATATAATCCTATTTATTAAGACATTGCACGTGTAAATCATAATTTTTACTTTATTTTTTAAAAAAATTAATACATGCATCGCACGTGTATATTACTAGTAACAATAATATTATAATGGGAGAAGGTCTTAGTGTCATTTGTCAATCTATCAACGCGTGTGACGCACGTATTTAACTAATATGAAAGATGTTTTACGTTCGAGTCCTCACTACGTTAGAGTTTTCATTTAAAATATTTTTTTTATTAAGGCGTGCATTGTTAGTACATAACTAATATAAAATAGGTCCCAGGGTTGAGGCCAGACTATGTCAAAATTTTTACTTAAAAAACTATATATTTATCAAGACGTGCATCGCACGTGTAAATTACTAGTATATATTATAATGGAAGAAAGCCTTAGTGTCATTTGTATATCTACCAATGCGTGCATTGTACGTGCATAACTAATACGAAAAATGTCTCAGGTTCGAGTCCTCACTACGTCAGATTTCTTACTTTGATTTTTAAAAATATATTAAATGTGCATCACATGTGTAAATTACTATCTATCTATCTATTTATAATGTAATATATAATAACTATCATAATGGATGAGTTGGAATTGTAAATATACATACTTACGTGGAATGCACGTACAACTCCAACTCTCTTGTTATAGTCTTCACATTTATTTTTAAAAATATATAATTCTATTTATTAGAGCATCCACAGTCGTGTGCTATTTACCCATTAAATGCATTTTATAGCAAACGACTCACTGCAATCGTTTGCTATTTATACATTTTTTTGCCAAAAACGCAACAGTAGATTACTATAAAGGAGAGAAGATATAAGAATTATGCATAATTTAAAGGACAGAACTTGAAGCTCCATCCCTAAAAAAAATTATTATTTTAATACTCAGACGCAACTTCAACTTCCGTCCCTTTAAAAAAAAAATTAATTTTTCGTAATTAAAAACCCAAAAAATTGTCGGGCGGATCTTGAAGATCCGTCCGAGGCTTCCCTAAATCCCTGACGCAACTTGAAGGTCCGTCTTTCAATTTTTGTTTTTTTTTCCTTCCGACGCAACTTCAACTTCCGTCTAACATTAAAAAAATAATTAAATACTTACGACGGATCTACAAATTCTGTCTAATATCTTTTTATATTAAATTACTATAAAATACCATTCGACGACTGCGACAAACATCACAAATGCTATATCTAAATATGCATTTATGCATTTTTTTCACAATCACGCCTGTGGATGCTCTTAAGACATGCATCGCATATGTAAAAATGAGTTTTAACTTTAATTTTTTTAAAAAAATTAATACGTGTGATCACATGTATATTACTAGTAAAATGGAATTAGAGAGAGGGATGAGGACTAAACGATTCGACTAGTTAATCAAGGAAAAACTATTACTTGCACTGAGATTTTATAGACTTCAGTCGGAAAAGAGAAAGTAGAAGCTAAAATCAATTAATGAATGTATTTTTATATGAGCTATTATAATTCTTGGGTCTTGAAGTCTATTTTGATTTGAGTATGTAAATCTTGAATACAACAAGTATTTATTCAGATTTTTCCCGAAACATAGTGTGCATCTTCTATTCCAAGTTTCCATAGATGAAGATACTATAACTACATTAATATCTCATCCCCTTCGAATCTTAATCTGATCATAAAGTCAACTTCTAGATTAACTTGGATCTTGGGCTAATCTAAATGGAGTCAACAAATTAATATTAATTCACATTTATATAATTTAAGGGGAAAAGGGTTATAAGCAACTTGCTCATTTAGTAAATGAGCAATTGATTATGTGGCATACATGTGATTGGAAAATCCTTAAAAGAGTTAGTTGTCCAATGTATCACATGCATGCCACATAATCAATTGCTCATTTACTAAATGAGCAAGTTGCTCATATCCCTTTTACCCATAATTTAAATCAGCAAGTGTTTTAATTATTCCATCTCCACCCTTTTTTTTTTCTTTTCTGTGGATAACAAGGATAGAGTCTTAGACTCTAGCCCAATATTATCAATAACCAAAAAAAGTTATATACAGGGAATAAAATTATAAGCAAAATAAACGACACGAATGCAACCACAACTCAACAAAACAGAAAGATCAGCAATGGAGTGCATTGCCAAACCGACACGTCGACACACCCACACTCGATGACGACCGGAATAGCTACGAGCAAGTCAGAAGGGGACGACGAAACTGGCGGGGAAGAAGAGGAAACAGCAGGAGCCAACCAGGAGAAACGATCCCCCCAGTAAGCTGTCACTGAAGCCGTCCCAAACCCATCTAAGACATAGCTATCGCGCCCACTAACCGCTTATTCCATCTCCACTTTATTTCTCTTCATTTATTAATCTGAATAGTAACTAACTCCACATGCCTCTCTTGGAAATCATGGTGGATGGGAGAACACAGTGTGTGGAATAAAAGACGATGACACATTCAAAAAACAGAAAACAGAAAACATAACCAAAATATTTCAGACAAACCAAACCACCTTGCACAGACACGACGCCGTGACGCAGCATGTCTGTGTCTGTGCTTCTTAGCCTTCAAGGATTCTTGAACGCTTGTATCAAAAGAGAGAACCCAGAGCTCCCCTTCTCTTTCACCTCCATCTCCTCCTCGAACCACAGCCTACTCGACAAACCGCTCCTCGTCCTAAACATGAAAACTGCACGCCTTTCAGAACCACTACCAAACCACCACTCCCTCACATCCCACATCACATCCACCACCACCACCCCGTCGTCGACGAACACAGTTTGGTTCCCTCTGAAATTCCACTCCACTCGCCTCACCTCCATCACCTTCTTCCTATCGATACTCACCACCAATTCCGACTCCTTCAAGTTCCGACCGTCGTCGCGTTTGCACCTTATTGCAATCTCATGTTCCTTCCCACCTTCGCTGAACTGCACCTTGGTCGAATATAATGAACTACAAGCTGCATGTCGTAGATGAACTTGCTCTTTACGACCAACCAACAAAAACTTTGCAGTGTGCATCATGTCTTGAAACCTTTTAATGTATTCCTTGCTCAGGTCTCCAAGTATGAGTCCAAACTCCCCATCAACTATGACTATTATGTAGAAGTTTGATACAGGTTCAGGGCCTGAACTGAAGTTGGCAGCCGAGAAGTCCCAGTAGAGACCGACGACGGACCCGCAATCTGGGACGTAGTGCCGGGTTCCTTTCTTCTTTCTGACAAGTTTGTCGTCGTCGTCGTTGCCATTGAGGCCTAGAGAGAGGGCAGCGCCCAAGCGGGAGATCGACCACGTGACCTTAATGACGAGATGCTTGTTGGTAGAGAGCTGTGTGCGGTAGAGGCTGGTGATTGACGCAGTTTGGACTGCGTCGACGACAGATGACTTGCCACCACCGATGCTACTGCTACCCGAACACGACGAATCCGAGACTCTGATAGCCTGATCATTGAAGCAAGATGCGAGGTCTCTCATCTTTTTAGATTCTTTCATCTTGACTTCCCTTATGGAACCTTGCACATTTCAAGTGAATTGAACTCTCATTATCTGAGGCCTGAATCAATGATTTGATTGATTCAACTGTATTTATATATAATTTTGTGGGGTTGAAGAGATATTTGTAGAAAATAGATTGGTAGGATCAAAACTCAAAACAGAGAGCTTAAATGAGTGAGTTATGGAGACCTACCAACTCCCTACCCAACTACCCCTATTAGGCCAGAAGAATAATGCAAACAGTAGTAGTACTGTAAAGTTTGAGGAAAGGGACTCAGAATAAGACTGCTCGTATAAGATGATTATAATCACAATACAATACGAGAATCACATAGAAGATTCACGCTGTTTACTTTGATTTTTCATGGCATGTACATGTATATGTATGCATATGAAAATCTAAGTGATTCGGAGGTCCACCTATGCATGTTTTACGTGGTTACGGAATGAACGGTTTCTCATTAACACGAATTTGAACCCCTCAAATTCGATCAGATTCTGAACACATGCATCTTATGACATAGACAACATTCCTCTAACCTCCATGGAGGCATAATACATTGACAATAGGATAAGGTATGAATGCATTCAAAATTTCATAGCAAAGTTTGTAGGAACATTCAAGGCCACAACAGAACACAGTGAGGCCAAGTTTAGGTCCCTGGGTACGAAATACTAATAAACTAAACTATCCTTGAGTTTGCTCACGACTTTTACTAGTCAAGTCATTGTTGCCTAATCTTTTGAGCATTGAAGAAAAGACTGATGATTACAGAAACTGATTTATAAACGCTAACGTGGGAACAAGAAATATTCCAGTGTTTAAAAAATGAACCCGTGTAAACGTTGTCAGCAATCCGTTTAAACAAACCATTTTCTTCTTTTTCAGCAACTAATTTATAAACGAAGTGTACTTTTATTTGATAACATTTAAAATTTACAACGAACGGGTTTAAGGAAACGTGAAAAGGGAGGAGAAGGATAAATTTTGTCTACTCTCTTACAGTGGAGGGGCAGGTTATCACTGACCGGAAAGCTATTGGAGAGGACTTTCATAAGCACTTCAATTCCATCTGTTAGCTAGTCCAGTCTTCGCTGTTGATTGGTCGATACTTTACCCAAGTTGACACAATCTCAGTCAGCTTGACATTTCCTTTACACTAGAAGAATCAAGCTCGCTGCATTCTCCATGAGCGCAGATAAAGCCCCTGGTCCTGGTAGCTTTTCCATGAGTTTCTTCCAATCATTCTGGGATGTCATTCAAGATGATATAATGAACATGTTTACCTCCATTCACGATGGCTCTCGTGATATTTCGAGGCTAAATTACTCTGATATTACTCTCATTCCCAAATGTGATGGTGCAAATATTGTTAAGGAATTTAGACCTATCAGTCCCCTCAACTGCTCTTTCAAGCTCTTCACTAAAGTTTTAGCAAACAGACTTCGGCCCCTCCTTGATCTCGTATCCTCCTCCCTAAGTGCCTTCCTCAAAGGTAAATCCACAGTTGAGTGTTTCTTGGTGGCTCATGAAATCATTAACTTGTGTTCAGAAAAAGGAGAAACATCCTGATGCACAATGTGGATTTCAAGAAGGCTTTTGATTCTGTCAATTGGAGCTTTATTGAGGAGATGCTGATGGCTAGGGGTTTTGGTTATAAGTGGTGTGCCTGAATTCGCATGATCCTCCACACTGCTAAGTCACACATCCTCCTAAATGGCATTAGAGGGGACGCTATCATCTGCAAGAGGGGGCTCATGCAAGGCGACCTTCTTTCTCCCATGCTCTTTATTTTAGTTGTGGGTGCTTTGGCCCATATGCTTCAAAGAGGCAGAGAATATGAAACTTTCTCTCCCTTATGCCTTCCAAATCCTCTCTGAACTCTCTGTCCTGCAGTTTGCTGATGATACCTTGATTTTCTGCTCTGGAGAGGAGCATGAAATTATCTACTTGAAATTTCTTCTTCATCTTTTTGCTGATGTCTCTGGCCTCGAAATTAACTTCCATAAATCCACTCTGTTCTATTTTGGCAAATCCAGGGCCAAGCAAGTTACATTCTCGCATATACTACAATATAAAGAAGAAGTTTTGCCAATCAAATACCTTGGTATGCCGCTGACTAGAGAGAAACCTATGAAGAGAGTTTGATTACCTCTTATTGCAAAGGTTGAAAATAGACTATCCTCATGAAAGGGTAAAATGCTCTCGCGGGGGGGGGGGGGGGGGGGCATGTACAAGTTAACTCAGTACTTTCTGCTTGACCAGTCTACTATGCATCTTTCTTTAAGTTGCCATTGTGGGTGATTAAAAGACTGGATCAGACTGGATCAAATTAGATGCAAATTTCTTTGGATCGGTTCTGATGAAAAATGCGGAGGCAAGGCAAATGTCAAGTGGCAGAGAGCTTGCCTACCTAAGCAACGTGGAGGTTTGGGCATTCTAGACCTTTCTATTTTCAATCAATCTCTTTTAATGAAACTAGTATTATACACGTGCTGTGCACGTGGGAAAAATTGGGGGGAGAGGAGAATAAAAAGGGCAAAAAAAAATTCTACCAGCACATGCGTTGCACGGGTTGGGATATGGACAAATTACACTAAGGCCTTCTCCCATTATAGTAGTAGAGATTGTGGTGGAAATTGATTAGTGAACCTCAGAATTTGGTCAATAAGACTCTTCACTTCTTATATTTCAACCCAAGCATCAACTCCTACCACTGTCCTTCCCTAGCTTCTGCCTTCTGACTGGGTCTATACTCTCTCAAGCATCAGTTTTTCTCTGGCGTCCCTTGGAGGTTTGGAAATGGCTGCTATATTCAGTTCTGGATATCAAATTGGATTGATGGCCTAAGCATCCAACATAACTTTCCAAAGTTGGCTCAGTCAGCTTGGGACATTCAGACTCCTATCCTATCACAAGGCTACTAGCTAGATGGCTACTGGGTGTGGAGGCCTAAGCTCAAAAGAGTTCTGGTGGGGCAGTGTCGGCCCTGAGTTCCCGGGTGCCCAAGGCGAAAAACCAAAATAATTATTTTTGGGAGCCCCTAATTACAATATATTTTTTACGCGCAAAATACGTTTCTATATTTACAAGAGGATACAAATTTGGGGGCTCCTTGCAAAAAATTCAGGGGCCTGAGGCGGCCGCCTCACCTACCTCAAGATGGGGGCCGGCCCTGGGTGAGGGAACTGGTTGTTGAAATGGAGCAATTACAAAATGTCTTTGCAAACTACACTCCTTCAGTTGACAGAGATCAGCCTAGATGGAAATATTATGTTGATGGTTCCTACACTGTCAAATCTGCATATAGCTTCATCCATAGGGGGATGGTCTCACCTTATGTTGCTGCTACCTGGAAGTCCTTCGCCCCCCTCAAATGCAAAATTTTCATATGGTTGCTCAGTTGAGATAAGTTAGCCTTTATGGCAAACTTAAAGAAACAAGGTTGGGTTGGGGATGAGGCATGCACAACTTGTGCATGCCCATCCGAATCTTGCTTCCACATCTTCTTTGATTGTCCACTAGCCAGGAAAATCTGGCTTCATTTCTGCACACTTATTGACATCTCTACACTGTCACCATCCCTTCACTCTTGCTTCTCCTCTTGGTGTTTTGCTCCGTTTAGACCTTAAATTGGTAAATTTTGGTGCTTACTGGTTGCTACTATATTTTGGGTCATTAGGCTTGAAAAAAACAATATAATCTTTAATGCTACATCTTCTACAGTTCCTAAGCTTATATATGATGATGTTATTTTTTTACTTTGCTTATTGGTTAAATGCAGCTCCACCGAGCCGAAAGAAGACCAAGATCCTATCACCGAGCAAGGTGCTATGTGCCTCCTCCAAAGCCCCGCTTGCTGCAACTTCTCAGGCAGTGAGGGTAGTGAGCATTAGTGATGATGAGGACCAGGCCTCCCACACTTGATTACCCTGTCTGCTGCTCTAGCTAAAACTTTTGAAGCATTCTATGTTTTTTTTTGAACTGTGGTGTTGTTATTTTCTGTTTCAAACATGCACAAATCAAACTATATGTGGTAACTTGTATCTTTTGTTGAGGTTTTCGGCACTCAGTGTGTTTTGCCGTTTCCCTAAACCCAAACTCGTTTATTTTAGTCGTTATATGTTGTACACTTTGTGTGTTCTAGAATTCTTCAGTATTTTCTCTTCTTTTTCCTATTAATTCTAACATTTTGGCCTGCTTGATAACAGATTAAACGGTCGAAAACCTAATCAGTACCTACCGGTCTCTCTTCATTTTTTTAAAATAAAAATGTGACCCTTATCACATGTTTTATTAATGAACAGTTAACGAAACAAAATACGAACCTACCGGTCTCTTTGTTAGTCATGTTAGCGACAACTACAAGCATGGAAAAATCGCCAAATTTTTGGGGACCTAATTTCTGGTCGTGCGTTCAAGCCAAATTCCCCATCTGAATATAATAATTAGGGAAGCACATTTCACATTCAAAAGGAAGTCATTCTATTATGATCCTGCCATTAATGTATGATGTTGCCATTCTACCAATTTTCATCTATTAATCTAATGGTGAACTGCACCCATCAGCATCGTAATTAATTTACTATTTTCATCTATTGAAAATAATTAAAAATATTTGACAAACAGAACATCTTCCGTCCTCTATATTTGGCAATTACTATTTTACTCTGCTATATATCGCAATCCACTGTTCACGATTTTGTCCAAAAATATGTATTTGGCAAAGGATAGTGGAAGATTTTTTGTTAAAATTTCCATATTTTAGATTTTTAATAAACGATAGTGGATGCTCTTACGAAACGCAAAAATAATACAAGTTGATCAAATAGTATGATAACATCGACAAAATTATACTGTCGTAGAAGTTCAAAACCAATATTATATATTTAAGATCAAATCTCGCTTACACTATCGGGGATTGCTAGAAGTAATTATTAAGCAAGTAAGATCAATCTTCTTGTGTGACATAGATCTCGTGTGTATCATAAATCTCACCGATATCCACTGCCCAATTAACCTACTCTGAGAAAATGACAACAATGATGACTACTACTTCCGATTACAACAGTAAGTAAAAGACGCTTGTATCTTTTAAGACAAACTTTCAAAGAAGAGTTTGCCTGGTCAATTTAGCCAACTGCTCGAGTAAGAATGGACAAACAGAGTTTACATCATTTCATTACCATGCCTTAAATGATGTAAGGTGGCACTACGCAACTATATTCTTCTAAGAAACAAGGTTCTCAGGCAGAAAGAAATTCACACATAAGATTAAACAACAACTCAAAAACTCATGTCAACTTAACACCGAAAGCTGATTACAGATACAAGCAGTTTAAAAGGAGATGAAGAAAGAGGTCTTAACTTTGATGCATCATGGCTCTAGTTACTCTTCCATGCGATTTTCATCTTGTGACTGAGAAACCATAACTTTGGGCTTCGGAAGCGTGAGAGAAGGCTCTTTTTGGTAGGCAGATGGTGCTTTAACCAAGTGAATGCTCTGTTCCAACTCTTTTGCAGCTTCCCTCCTTTGCTTCACTACATTACTCTTCAACCTGCAAATCGCCACAAGGAAGTATGTTATATTAAAATTGTGTGAGTGGGAGATTGGAGAGATATTACAATGTCGGACATATGATGATGTGAAGAACACTAACCTCTTTGCAATATGTCTAGCTTCTCTTTCAGATCTGACTTTGTCAATCTTCTTCATGGCCTTCAGTGTGTTCTCAGTAACATTCCTATCATATCTCTCAGGCCTGTTTCGCTTCCTCTCAAACTCGAAAGTAGAGTCCTGTGGGAAACAATGGGGATAATTAAATATGACAGGTTTTTCGTTTGTTTGCTGTCGGTCATCATTAAGTATGACTCTTTGAGCGCCTGATAACAAAGAAGGTAATATCCATCTAACCTGTGTCATGTCCTTTCCATGTAGTCTCCGGTATGCCTTGGTCCATTTCACCTTGCGAGGATTTCTCTTCATCTTGAAGTTCTTATGGCATTTGGATCTACAGAACCGGAATATCTAGAGGTATTTTTGAACAAGATACACAGATAGTTATCACAAATATCATTATCAAATAAGCTAGTTTTGCTACCTAATAAGACTCACTGGTCTTTAAAAAGAAATATCTATCATCGACTGAGCCTATACATATATGCAAGTTTTGAGAAAACAAGGGAATGAAAATTAAAAAAACATTGCACAAATGAATAGAGGAGATAAACAGACATGTCCATAAAGTGGCAAGAAATGCATTACACCAATTTGGAGCTAGAAATTCACAATTTTCTTATGGAAATATTAGGAGTCCGACTAGACTAAACATTCAACACGAAACGTGAGCATAACTTTTCAGTAATCTGAGTAGAGTATTCATGTTTAACAAAGCTAGTGGGTTGGGCATTAGAAAGGAGGAGGGGAAAATAAAAGAGGCAATAGTTATCATAAACATGCAACACTTATTAAGCTGCACTTACAAAACAAAGTAAATTGAGTTGTACAACATACCAGACAACCCTCCTCTCAACAGCAACAAAATCAGAGTTTTTTTTTATCCCCTTAACATGCAACAGTTGCACGATCAACAGTACAAATAGCACTCTAGTTTACCGTTAAGAATCCAATCAAATTAAATGCTGAACTAATTCAATTTTAACTCAAAGCCAGTCTACTAGACCACTACCAGCTACCCAATATTCGTTGAAGCAACATTACAACTTAACGTCGATAACATGCCATTTTAGTGTGATTCATTTTACTTCCATTTGTTAGTCAACCTAGGATGCACGGATACTTCCAAATGGCCGAGGTACTTGTGTCGGGTGCCGATACTCCTTGATTACTACCGGGTTCATACCTAGGGAGCATCCAAATTTTTAATGCATTTTTTGCAATTTTTAGACACAATTATATTTTGATAAATGCATGGGATCCTAGAATAATTTCAAAATTTTATTGTTTACAATTATGCTCAAACACGGAATAAGTCTACACAAAGATTTGATAGTTAGATTATCATTTATTTTCTCCAAATGTTCGCATTTTTAACAAGATTTTTTTATAGCTATAAATATATTATGAATTATCTTATATTTAACGTACCCACCAACGCACCCGTATCCTACTTTTTTGTTAAATCACATATCCCTGTACCCGTATCGTACCCGCATCCCGTACCCATATCTGCAGCTCCCAGAATCTAGAGTTATCGGAATTTGACACTATCTCTCCAATGTGGAGCATATTTGTCACAATCAAGCAGTAATATAGTCGAATCCTGAACTGTACTATACCGGGATCACGCGATTCGATCTAAAACTTGGATATCCTATGCTTACTACTACTATACGCAATAACCTTTATTCTATTGGGTTCTTTTTTTTTCCACATCACTTACGAACAAATGTTGTGCAGACTCCAAAAGTGATCGGTCACAACCTCAATTGTAACATCACCAAATATTCGGGGATCACGCGATTCGATCTAAAACTTGGAAATCCTATGCTTACTACTACTATACACAATAACCTTTATTCTATTGGGTTCTTTTTTTTTCCACATCACTTACGAACAAATGTTGTGCAGACTTCAAAAGTGATCAGTCAGAACCTCAATTGTAACATCACCAAATATTCCGGGATCACGTGATTCGATCTAAAACTTGGATATCCTATGGGTACAACTACTATGCGCAATAACCTTTACCTTTATTCTATTGGTTTTTTATTCCAACATCACTTACTAACAAATGTTCTCCCAACTCCAAAAGTGATCAGCTAGAACCTCAATTGCAACATCACGATGTGAGGAACCCAGGAGGGCTCACCCTTAAAAGCTAGCTGTTAAAGGGAGGGAACCCAAGTTTATAACTACCCAATATTGGTTCCCCATATAACCGATGTAGGGACTAAATTTGGATCATAACACACGAAATATAGTCGAATCATGAACTGTACTATTCCGGGATCATGCGATTCGATCTAAAACTTGGATATCCTATGGGTACAACTACTATGCGCAATAACCTTTACCTTTATTCTATTGGGTTTTTTTTTTGTCCAACATCACTTACCAACAAATGTTCTGCCGACTCCAAAAGTGATCAGTCAGAACCTCAATTGCAACATCACGAAAATTCTGATCCATCGAACTAAAAAGTCCAGTAACATTTATGGACTAAAATTAAAACCAACCCTGTTCGGTACCTTAGCATCGTTGCGAACGAACTGGATGCCGTGGCCTGGGTAGACGGTGGATGAACAGAACCAGCACTTCTCCAACCTCATTGTTAATTACACTCTTAACCCAAATAAACAAATAAAACAGAGATTCCAGAATTAGCAAAATGGAAATGATATTTACAAATTTTTAACAGATTGCAAGAGGGGTGAAATAATTAATACCTGAGAAGACTACAAAAAAAAATGGCTGCAAAGAGAAGGAAAAAAAAAACAACGACTAGGGTTTAAGGGAAGAAGGAGGTTGGTTTAATCCGAAAGGAGGAGGGCGGCGGTGGGTTTTGGGCTGGGCTTGGATTTGCTTACCATTTGATGGGCTACACTGTATTGCTCAGTTGTTAGAATAGTTTAGGCCCAAGCCCAAATAAGTTCTTAGCAAATAGCGAGTGTGCGCGGACGGAACATGTTATTGAATGATTTGCGGTACTAGACCACTTTATGAAACTATTTACGATTTTATGCCACTTCCCAAACTATTAGCATTTTTGGCTAGCCAATGCCACGTCAGCATCGGCCGCTATTAGAATAGCGGCCTCTTCATAGCGACTAACACATTGTGCTCTCACACTTGGCAGATTATAGAGGGTATTGTATAATTGTAAACCACTTGGTATAACTGAAGTCACTATTGTCAATAGCGACCTTATCTAACTAAGGTCGATATTCCCAATAGCGACCTCAAGTGGGACTAAAAGCGATTGGGCCAACATGTGGTCGCTATTGGGAATAGCGACTTTGGTTATACGAGGCCGCTATTGAAAATAGCGACCTCAGTTACACCAAGTCGTGTCCATTATACAATAAGCTTACAAGTGTGGAAGGTCACTATGAAGAAACCGCTATTCCCAATAGCGGCCGTTGCTGACGTGCCACTGGCTAGCCAAAAGTGCTAATAGTTTGTGAACTGACCTAAAATGGCAAATAGTTTTAAAAAGTGGCCTAGTACCGCAAAAAATTCCATGTTATTCCGTCCGAAAGTTATTTTTATAATTTTGAGTACAATTTAAATCATATTAATTATTAAAATATTATTAGTGAATCTATATAATAAAACACAAAGAAAGCTATCAAGTGGCTCTTCTTCAATCCCTCAAAAATCAAAGGTCCAGATCTAACATCACAAAACATATTTTTCCCCCAAAAGTTTCCTCCCAAAACTCAAATTCAAATCCTCCACCTAAAACAACTCCTATATTTATTTAATTTTTTTTCTCACTCTCTCTCTCTCCCTCCCTCTTCTATTCAAAAAATTAAGAAAATTTAAAATTTAAAATTTTTTTAAAATTTAAAAAAAAATTAAAAATTTAAAAACAAAAAAAATTTAAAAATTTAAAAACTTTAAAAATCTATATAATAAAACACAAAGAAAGCTATTAAGTGGCTCTTCTTCAATCCCTAAAAAATCAAAGGTCCAGATCTAACCTCACAAAACATATTTTTCCCCCAAAAGTTTCCTCCCAAAACTCAAATTCAAATCCTCCACCTAAAACAACTCCTATATTTATTTAATTTTTTTTCTCACTCTCTCTCTCTCCCTCCCTTTTCTATTCAAAAAATTAAGAAAATAAAAAATTAAAATTTTTTTTAAAAATTAAAAAAAAAAAATTAAAAACTTTAAAAATAATTCAAAAAAATCATATAATATGTTTTTTGCTCTATGTTTGTTACTTCAATTAATTTGCTGGATCTCCAAAATTATTTTATATGATCAAACAAGGTGCACCGTTCCGAAGATGTGCCGTAGGCACGTGTTAACGGGTAAACCTAGTTAATTAATAATTAACACTAAACCATATTAAATTTATAATGCAAGTGATTGGTGGGTGTTAATGGCCTTAGTGGGTGATTCGTTACTTTTAAAAGTGACGTTTTCTTCTCAATTTTTTGAACTCGGATGGAACAACATGTTCTGCCCGATATTTTTCCGATCCCATTATATATATATATATATATATATACTAGGTTTTCCCGTTGACACGTGCCTACGGCACGTCTTCGGAACGGTGCACCTTGTTTGATCATATAAAGGAGGTCCAGCAAATTAATTGAAGTAGGAAACATAAAGCAAAAAACATATTATATGATATCTTTGATTTTTTTTAATTATTTTTAAAGTTTTTAAATTTTAAATTTTTTTAGTTTTTTAAATTTTTTTAAAAAAATTTAAAAATTTTATTTTCTTAATTTTTTGAATAGAAGAGGGATGGAGAGAGAGGGAGAGAGGGAGAGAGAGAAATAACAAAATATAGGAGTTGTTTTGGGTGGGAAATTTGAATTTGAGTTTTGGCGGGAACTTTTGGAGGGAAAATATGTTTTGTAAGGTTAGATCTGGACCTTTGATTTTTGGGAGATTGAAGGAGAGCCGCTTGATAGCTTTCTTTGTGTTTTATTATATATATATATATATATATATATATATATATATACGAAACAACATGTTCTGTCATCTATATTTTGAGAATGAGCAAACAATTTCTCAAATCTGAGAGGTTACTGTCGCAACTTTCTCAAAAAATGGCAAAATGAGAACCGATGTGGTTGCGCTTTTGCCAAAAAATAGCTAAATGAAAAATTTGAGAAACCATTGTGGATGCTCTTAGTGGTTATTAGTAGCACGGTCACATTTACCCAACTTGGACCCCGGCATTGGACCCGAACTGACTCGATCTATAAGGGTCTGTTAGGTTTTGTGAGAAATTAACAATTGGGAATTAGAGTTTATCTCTAGATCTAAGTTGCTTGAGATATTCACCCTAGGTATCAAGATTGGAATACCTAGACTGCTATCACAAGCCAGTATTTTTCTCTAAATGCTGGTTTGGGTATCGGGTTATAAGCCCACAAACCCGCGTTCCAATATCCAATCAATTGTACGTTCAATACACGTGTTACTCATATGCACATGTATTATTTATATAGAGAGAATATACCAATATATCCAACAATCTCCTCATATATTCTCAATATATAAAGTACAGGATTATCTCATCAGTTCAGTATAAAACTGACTGGCTGATAGCAGTCCATAAAGGAAAAGCATCACAAAGGTATAGTTTCATAAGAATCAATAGAATTATAAAACTGAATAGTTCAATCAAGACTAAGCCAATATAATTAACTAGTTCCAAACCATATCCAATTCAGAATAGTTCACAAAGACTAAACCAACTGGAATAATCTGTCATAGTTTCAAAATCAAACAAAGCAAATAAACTTCAAGAACAAAATATGAGTTTTAAGCTCATGAACACAAGAGTCTTAAACTCAACAGAAGTTTCACCAAGCAAGTGACTAATTTATTCTCAAAAGAAATAAATTGAAATTATATCCTTGCACACTGCTTTATGTTTACTCCTCCATTTTGAGCAAATCATTATTTTTAAAATCTATGTTGACAGATTCAACTCCTCCATCTTTGCTAGCTTATTGAAAACTAGAATATTAAGAGACACATCTCTAAAAATTCCAACATATTTCACAAAGTATCTAGTTCCACAAAAGAACTTAGTACAATTCATAATTAGCTTAGCAAAAATGTAACGCAAGCATCACAATCAAGTATCTTTAATAAGTAAAGTACATGAACTTTATAGTTTCTACACAAGAACCATACTATGTTTCATATTGGAATGAAAAGATTGCCGTTTCAATCATGGTTTAACATTGAATCATCAAAATTGGACTGAAACATGTATCCATAAAAGACATATCATCAAAATTGGAATGATATTTAGGACAATTTAATCATCGGAAACACATCGACAAGTTTTCACGTTTCGTATTGGAATAATATGATTATTCTAAGAAAATTTTCTAGATATATAATACCATCAAAATTGGAATGACATTATATATTTGTGGAATTTATCTCGAATCATCAAAATTATCTAAAACATGTCAACTGCCTAAAATTGATGCTTAAGTTTGAACTTCTCTATGGCTCCAATTGGATTCTAAATTTCAAAACTTGTTGGATGTTAAAGCTTTGACTTGGATGTTAAAGCTTTGACTCAATAGCTTTTAACTCCACTTTCCCCCACAGTTTTGATAATTAGATCACCTTCAAGTCTCTTAGCAAGAGCATTAGCCATACTTGTCGCAATTGCACTTTATCTATGAGAAAGTTCAACTAGGCTTCTTTAAGCCTTAATACACTCCTCTTACTATTATAGAGTGAGTTATGAGCTACAGTGCATTGTAGCTTGATAGTCGTATAACAGAATTAGAGAGTTACTTAAACTTCTTAATGGATAACTAGCAACAATTTCTTCAATCCACTCAGCCTTTTCTGTAGTGCCCCGAATTTCTAATATAATAACTTAGAAAATACGTGGCACAATCCCAGCATCAACTTCAATGTAATAGTACACATAGCCAAAAACACAAATAATTTTATTCCAAACTTTTATTACAACAATCTTTTTCAAACACAGCGGAAATACAAACACCTTGAATTACAACTTTCTTTTTACAATACTTCTTTTAACACAAATTTACACAAAGCTCTATTACATCAATTTATCTCAAAACTAACTCAAGCATCCAAGCCTCCAAACTCTAAGCAACAACCTGTAACACATGAGGCTAGAGATGATCCCTAACCCCCAAACTAAAGGGGTCAGCCATAAATGGTGTGAGTGATATAAAAACAAAACAACATAATTTGATCATAAAACATAAAGTCAACATCAGCATGTATTATCAACAAGGATAAATGAATGAGAAATAACGAAGAAGTAAAGCATGAAAACGTCATGAAATGAAATCAACAAGTGAAGCTAGTCTGAGTGTCAAGTGTAGGAAAACTGGAAAACACAAGCATAAAACCAAGTCAAGAAAACACAACTCCATATGCAACTAATTCCACTACGGTGATAGGAAACAAGATTCAGAATACTCCGCGAATAGGCGTCACCGCCCTTGACGCGCAAGCATCAAGTAAGATAGCTCAAGAACAACAACCGGAGAATCATCTCCCTGCCGTGTACCCCACGAATAGGCCTTCAAGACCCCAACGTGCAGATACACCCGGTACATACAAATGCACCCTGCCTATCCGGAGAATTATCTCCCTGCCGTGTACCCCACGAAATGTGCAGATACACCCAGTACATACAAATGCACCCTGCCTATCCGGAGAATTATCTCCCTGCCGTGTACCCCACGAAATGTGCAGATACACCCGGTACATACAAATGCACCATGTCTATCCGGAGAATTATCACCCTGCCGTGTACCCCACGAAATGTGCAGATACACCTGGTACATACAAATGCACCCTGCCTATCCGGAGAATTATCTCCCTGCCGTGTACCCCACGAAATGTGCAGATACACCCGGTATATACAAATGCACCCTGCCTATCCGGAGAATTATCTCCCTGCCGTGTACCCCACGAAATGTGCAGATACACCCGGTACATACAAATGCACCCTGCCTGTCCTTAAGACATCAAAATCCCTATCTCTAGAGTTAGTGTACCCTGCCAGACTTCAACAGCAACTAAACCAAAACCCCTCAGGCCTAACTCAATAAATCTCAACTGCCGGTTCACAGGACTCCCACTCAACTCCTAGAGACCTCAACAGAATCAAAACTCACTAATCCATCGTCAGACGATCAAAGGAGGAATCTCTCCTTTCAACAAAACCCAACTCTTATAAATCTCCAACATCCAAATCCGACGATGAAGTATCTTGAAAACATATGTTCAATAGAAGATGGGGTATAAAATAATAAGTTGATAGGGTATAAAATAAGAAGTTATAGCTTAGAACATTTAGAGAATAAATTATTTGAACGAACCTTCATAAATATAAAAATACATCAGTACCAGTCGACTGTAGAAAGCATAAGTCGACTGCCCAGAAAGAATGTTCCATGATTTTAAGAAAATAGGCTAAGTGTTATCAGTTGACTTATAAAAGTTCCAAGTTGACTTACCAAAAATATAAGATGACTTATAAAAATATAAGTTGACTTACCAAGACTATAAGATGACTTATAAAAACATAAGTCGACTTACCAGATCATAAGTTGACTTATAGAAAACATAAGTCGACTTACCAGAGAGAAATTCCAGAAATCTTTAAGAAAATATTCTAAGTGTTATAAGTCGACTTGCAAAGTCATAAGTCGACTTAAAAGATAATATAAGTCGACTTAAAAGGTCATAAGTCGACTTACCAGAGAAAAATCAACGATAACTTTGAAAAATAATTTCTAAGTGTACCAGTCGACTGAAAAGGGTCTAAGTCGACTGTCCAGAACGGATTTTCAAGAAAACTAGAGATACAGCAGTAGGGTCGTATCAGTCGACTGTCGGCCTACAGACTGCAAGGTTTTGGTTGTTCATGATAATCAAAATTAGGGTTTTCCAAAAGCAATCATTGTTTACTAAAATAATTTGTACTCAAATAAAATAACAATCTCAAAGTATCCTCAGTTTGGATACATTTCCTCAAATCAACCAATATCTCAAAACTCAAATTCTCATGTTCTTAATTCCTATTTTTTCCATTAGGGTTTCTCAATACTCAATATCTTCCACAACTCAAAACCAAATCTGATTTGTATACACAAGATCCAGATGTTCCTCCATCCGATCATAACCATACTCAAATCATAAACATGCTTTCTAGCAATACAATTTTATGCACCAAGATCTACTCAACATTCTTAGATTTCACATACATGATACAAACAACAACCATTGCATCGTTTTCATGCAAAGTACTCAATAATCATACATGCCAAACAAACTACAAACAATCGTTCACATAAATCAAACCACAAAACAAGGTTCATATCACTTACAAAACAAAACAAAACAAAACAATATCACTCACCTTAGGAATGAAGAGATCCAACAAGAAAGCCCCTCTTTTGTGAGATCCAAAATCCTCCTCTTCAATCACCAAGAAAATAATAATATAATGAAACTTGAGTTGTGCAGTGGATGATGGCTGCACAATCTCTTTTATACAGGCCGGAAGTAAGACTTAGGGTTTTGGAAATACATTTGCAAAATAGCCCTTTTTTAATTTATTACTTCACATATATAACCTTTCTTAGTCAAAATAGGTTAACTAAATGAAACCAAATCAAATCTTCTTATCACTGAGTTTTCCAGCAATCCAGCACAGCCCAGTAAATAAGAAAAATCCGGATTTACAACTCAGGGTGGCGATTTTGCACAAAAGCCCTCCCTTTTGTAATATTTGCAAACACAATATAAAATATTCATAAAAATCCAGAAAAATCAGAAATAATATTTAATAATACATATTATATTTTCCAATCAAAATATTTGACTTTTACATTCCAGAAAAACATTTGCACAAAGATCCAACATAAATTTCATATTTGCAAAAACACCCTTTTTTGTTTAAATCTTCACCAAATCGACTTTAAATAAAATCTAAATATATTTAAATTCAAATGATAGCCATGGGGAACCAAAATATCAGTAAAAACGAAATTTCATAATTTATTTAAGATCCAAATGACTTTCTTTTACATAAAAGCCCCTCCTTTTCGAGGTATTTATAAAAATAGTTTCTCTATTCAGAAAAATCCCAAATTTTAGAATGTACTCCATTATAATTAGGAGAATTTACTAAAAATATAAAATTGGTTATTTATACCAAAAATATTTGCATGTGTTTCGCACGTGTAAAAAGATAAATCTTTTAGAAAATATTTATTAAATCTCCTGAAAATTATTTTAATTTATTTTCAAATATTTAAAATAATATTTGAAAATACGGGGTTCTACATTTTTTCCTACAGAGGATTACACATAGAGGTCTGATTTCATGGATGATAGCACAGTGCCCGTTTGCTTTTTATTTCCATAGCATTTCTGTTTCTCCTAGTGTAAACACAAATCTACTAGTTATTGACTTTCACTAAATTCTGAGCATCATAATGCATCAGATCAGCCATTCATTCGAAGAATGACTAGAGTAGCACAAAGCAAACTCTTGAATACCACTCAGGTATCTCATTAGCCTCTTAAGGGCACTTAAATGTGTATGGGATTATTAGTGAATCTGCAGATCATACCTACCTCAAAGGCTATGTATATTCTAGTGCAGATCTTTGTATACATGAGACTGTCAATTCCTTTAGAATGATCTACATGTCTCATAGTTGCACCATCATTAGGTGTTAACCTTTTATCATAATCATAAGGTGTTTCAAAACACACTTTCAATCACTATATCCCCACTTTTGAAACACATTTTGATTTGATGAGTTTGACTAAGAGTTATCCCTTGCCAACTGAAAACTCACCCTTATACCTATGGTGTCCACAGTACCTAGGTTTTCATGTTGAAATCTTTGGATGGCACAATTTTAACTTCATTTGTAATAAAGATGTCACTTCCAAGAACATGCATATCAACAGAACAAGTAAATAATAGCCACTATATTTGACACACCACAAAGTTGAAGGCACTGATCTGAATTACTCGATTCATATACTAGGCTCTTTCAAAAATTTGTCAAATTATTTATTCGTTGGCTATACATGTTTTAAGAATATACAATGATTTTACTAAATTGTAAATCTTGTTTACTAAACATATTAGTTCAAAACTTTCCAGTACAAAACTGTTCAGTACAAAACATCAAGTACAAAGCCTTTTAATTATCCTTTATGAATGACAAAATTTTCAATAGATGTAAGGGTAAGAAAAATACTTATTGTAGCAATATGACAAACATGTGAGTAGACATCAAATAAATCTACCCCATTTTTCTCAGTTAATCTGTTAGCTACTAAAAAGTATTAAAATTGCTACTGAACAATCAAAATTAAGTTTATTCTACAAAACCCCACTTACTTACTATAGTTTTAGCCTCTTTCGGCAGATCAACTAAAATAAAGTATTATTGTATGACACAGAATCATCTCATTGTCTGCTAAAGACTTTCTTAGCTCATTTGTCATTCAAGTTTTCAAGTGTCAGTAAGGCTAGTTCTTGATTCCAACTGTGAATCATTGAACATGTCTGTAGGACTAGATTATTTCATACATTTATCTTTGATGAACATATCCTCAAAGAACTTTGCAAGTCTAGATTCTTCTAACACAAATTAGATAGATCCAACATCTATCCACAGAGCTACATTCTGCACTTTCTAAGCACACAAATATTTGTTATATGTCCTACTTTAGGCCTTCTAGGGTCATGTACTCTAACAAAAGTATCACAACACACATTTTCACTTTAACAAAACTGTTTATATTTTCATACCATGATTTACAAGGTGTATTCAATTTAGAGTGTAGTAACACATTAGAGATATGATTAACGATACAACATCACTCATAATTACACAAGACAAACAACAGTCAATAATATAGAATTCAACATTTCACTAAGTGTTTGATTCTAACTTTTATCAATACCGTTTGACTGTTGTAAGTAGAGTGCTTTAGAAATTATGCCAAATGCAAACTTCTCTATAGTTGTTAAAACATATTCACCACCTCTATTAAATCTGAACCCTTGATTTTTAGCATTTAACTATAATTTTTAATTTGTTAAGAATAACAAGTGCTTCATTCTTCATATATATGACAGACTTATATTAATCAACTACAAAAGCGATTAAAATACTTCTGACCAACAATTATCTCATCTAGTCACAAAGCTACTGAGATCATAAATATCAAAATGTATTGACTCAAGAAATTTTGTGCTCCTAGAGACCATACTAAATAATTTTCTAGTGATCATAATCTGAGCACAACTTTCATATTTGTCATATTTAATGGAGTGTCATTTAGTAGAGTTATGAGTTTTAACAAGAACAAACAATTTAATATATAGTTCATAGTGATTCTAAATTTCAAAACAACTTGGATGTTAAAGCTTTGACTCAATAGCTTTTAACTTCATTTCCCCATAGTTTTGATAATTAGATCACATTTTCTCACAAACAATTGAATATATAGTTCTCAAATCTTAGCCAATTATGTTATGTTCAAGAACACAATTAGAACTATCATTATTAATTGTCTCATTTGTTAAACTCAACTTATACATACGATTGACAATATATGCACTTTATAAGAGTTAATACAAAATTACTATATCCCATTTTACAAAAATTATTTGCTTTCTTTAATGGTTCTAACAATGTCCACTTGTTCAAACACATTGAGCGAAGAGTTCTTTCCTTTATTCTTTCTTCATCATCTTCATAACGCTAAATGAGATAATGATTAACATATTATAATTCAATTTTGCACACACAGTACAATGAACGAGAAGGAACAAAACGTAACTAGTAGTCATATTCTACATTAAGAGATGCTCTCTCCTAAGTTACAGACATTTGTTATACATCTTATACAATTTTATTTTCTTTTAAATTTTAGAGAAGCAAATATGTAATCTCACACAAACTGCAAATAATGAATTTGTCAAAATATCTATACACATAGTATGATAAAACACTTAACAACCCTTAACATGCTAGTTTTCCAGTGCGAGAATAACTATGATCTAAAACTCTCAATCATATGATCAAACGCACAAAACGTTAACACATTCATCACATGAAAAATACTGAGAATATTAAAATAGATCATACCGACACTTCAAGTTAGAAGTGTTTTTCCAAATTCGATGGAGAAGCCTGCGTAGTGCAGACTTATCATACCATGATGCAAATCCATCGTCTCCAACATACACAATTTGTAGGTAACATTAAAGTTCCTACATTCATCAAATTGTTAAAGATTAGCCAATTAAACAAATTATTAGCGCATCTAATTCTAGCAACAATTTAATTGGAGATCCGAATTATATAGTCAACATACTGTTTAACAAAATAGATATTGTGTTTTAGCACATAGCCAAAACAACTGTTTAACTTGTATTAAATTAAACAAATGATTAATACAGTCTTGAACTTAACCACTCTTAGCATCATAGTAATTCTATAATTCAAAACGTAATCTTAGAACGAGTGTTTTGAACTTCCAGCACATAGCAAAATATTTAACAGAAATTTAATATGAGAAAAATAAAGAACTTATCTTTCACCATCTCTTCCCCTTCAATTGATTAGACTCATGTCTGTTGGGAGCAAATCCATACAACAAACCATTCTGCGCCAAAGAGACCCGGCATCGAACAGCTTGTGTGCATCTAAACAGATCTGATGATGAAATACAAAAATCCCTTCACTATCTTCTTCAAATTAGGGTTCCACACAGACCCAATCAGATCTTGATGAGATACAAATTTTCTCTTCATTGTCTTCTTCAATTAGGGTTCCACACAAGACCCAATCTGTTGAATGGTGAAGAAGAGAGAAGATCTCGGAGTCGGCACCTGAGGGAAGGCTACAGTTGACTGCGAACGGGAAGAGAGAGGGCGGAGTCGGTGCCTGAGATGCGACTGCCGTCGACAGCAATCGGGAAGAGATGGGGTTCGTGGGTCGCGCTTCGACCTCGCGACAGATCGGCGAGCGACGGATCGTCGAGCAACTGATCGGCGAGCGATAGGCTTCGGCTTCGCGACGCAATCGACAGGGAGATCTCGACCTCGCGACGCGATCATCAGGAAAGAAGCGATGGACGGAGTTAGGGTTCCGACGTCGACTTCTTCGTTTCCGATGTGATCGGCGGCTCCAACTGAATCCGACGGGATTCAACAACCACTGGTATCCCTCTTAATTAATCTCACAAAATTGAGTACTAATATATCAAGATTGTTAGGGTCTGTGAGAAATTAACAATTGAAAATTATGGTTTATCTCTAGATTTAAGTTGCTTGAGATATTCACCCTAGGTATCAAGATTGGAATACCTAGACTGCTATCGCAAGCCAGTATTTATCTCTAAATACTGGTTTGGGTATCGGGTTATAAGCCTACAAATCCGTGTTCCAATATCCAATCAATTGTACGTTCAATACACGTGTTACTCATATGCACGTGTATTATTTATATAGAGAGAATATACCAATATATCCAACAGGGTCCAGGTCCTAAAATAAGACCCGATTCACTTTTGAGTCTGTGTCCGCTCAAAATAGAACCGTTCTGGAGCCGGACCCGTTCAAAAATATCCCAAAAATATGAAATTTGAATAATAGAGTTATAGAGATATACATGTAAATAGTAATTGTTGAAGATGGATGTGTAAATATAATATTTATTCATGTACTTAAGTGCAAAAATATTGGAACCGCAGGATATCGGGTTCAAAAAATGCTTAAGTGCTATATTTTTAAGACCCGGATCCGGAATCGGTTCTCGTAAGTCCGGATCCGGATCCAATTTTTGAACCCGTGAGATACCGGATCAGGGCCTGGGTAGTGGAGAACCTGATCCGATAGGATCCGATAGCATCTCTAGTTATTAGGGGAACGACTGTGCAGATCTTGTAGCTAACCGAGGGAGATTGCTTGGTCCATTGGTTATGATTTCTTTGTAAATAAGTTAGGTGTTGGTGTTGTATTGATCGACAGGGCAGCCAAGCCAAGGACTTTCAGGGCTGCGATTGCATGCGTTGGTTACTGGCCAACATGTCTAGTGGGTTTTCTACTCGCAGTTCTTTCACATATTTGTAGTATAAGTATCTTCGACTGTGTTATTACGACTATATCTTGAAAGGTTATAATGACCGGGTAATGTTAATGAGGTACTTCTTGCTCTGGTATGCAGAAATAGTTTCGTTATTTTTCATTAATGAATCTAAATAACATGAGTGGCAATTATTTGCAATACCCTACATGTTTCTACAGTGGTTCCACAATCCACACCTAACCTAATCTTGTCGGCAGTTTATATCTCATGATATATCTAACCTAACCCTTGATTTAGTATAACTTCAATGAATTCACAACTATTGTTATAAGATCTTTTGGGAGATTTGACTCGTAAGTCGTAACATTGCATTAACTCGAAGGAGTATTTGCTTTGTGATGCATAGGATAGCTTGTCTATAATTTACGGTAAGAGGTATAGAAATTAACAAGTGCACTTAGACTTAATGAGCTGTTAAGTTTACGGTCTGTTTGGTTCAAAGGAGGGGAGGGGAGGGGAGAGATTTTAATCAAGACTTTGTTTGGTTCAAAAAAGTAGAGGGAAGGGGAGGGGGAAATAATTCTCTTTTTGTTTGGTTCACAAGGGGAGAGAAGTGATTTTATAATTAAATTACTTTTATATCCTTTTACATTTTAGGAGAGCATTTGTATTATTGTTTCTAATTCCATTTTGGTAATATAAACAAAATAATGAAGACCAATAAACAAAATAATGAAGACTCATACTACAAAATTTTAGTCCAAATTCTCAAGCCTTTTGAACTCGACCAATTATTACCTAAAAAATAATCCAGGAAGTTGATGAATAAATGGAAAAAACTGCGAAGCCCTTCATAGTAAAAACAAATAAAGGGTTGATACAACATAAAATTAAAATTAAATACTGATTAGATGTTTTAAAAAAATATCTCATTCATATTGGAAGGAAAAGATGACAAAAATAACTATGAGAGTGCATCTGATCAATATCATTTAGACATGTGAATATTGAGCAAGAAATGAAAATGGTGCTTCAATCTAAAAATTATTAGATATCTAAACCATATTACAGGGACTAATAAATATCACAAACTTGACTTACTTGCAATCTAACCATCTTAGAAAGAGAGAGAGTCGGGGATCTGTTTTTTATTTTAGAAAGAGAGATCTTAAGAATTTAGTTCTAAAAAGGGCAATTTAGTCCAATCATTTACAAAAAAATTAGACATACTTTCTCACCCTTCTAAATTTCTCAAATATTTGAGGGGAGCCAAAATTGACTTAGGAGGAATTTTGCATCCCTCCATTTTCCTTCTAAAAAATGAACCAAATAAGAAATGTTTTAAAAAATCCCTCCCCTCCTCTCCATTCCCCTCCAACCCAGGCATCTTCTTACGTAGTTCTAAAGTTAAACTCAGTTATGTAGGAATATTATAAAACTTTTGCAGAACTTCGATAATAGTCTTTATTGCTTTTTTGTACTATGCAACTTATTTAAGTTTGTTGCTTATGTTGTCATCGATATTGATATAGCTGGGTCTAAAGTATATAACCTGGGAAAATAAAATTGTAAGCAAATGTTAATACCAAACGCTTATAATAAAATTATAGGAAAACGTTAAAATTATAAGCATACGTCAGTTTGTGGATCAAACTATTTGAAAAACTCGGCTTCTTGCAATTCCTTTCACTATCAGCTGAATACATCATCTTCAAGGTGACTGTTGACAGAGAGAAATTATAGCAAAAAAGACAATCAGCAACTTGATTCACCGGAATTGACATTTATAGTACAATATTAGCCATTGAACATTGTAGGCTATACTCCAGCACAGCTAGCCACTGCAAATTTGCCTACCTACACGTATACTTCCTCTGTATCTATTATCCAACTAGAACAAGTATTTAATAGGCCCAGCCCAATCCATTGCATCCCCTCTCTCAACTAAATCATGGGCTCGGCCCGGCCCAAACCCAACAGCATAACACTCTCCAGCTCCCCCTAAATAAAAAAAAGAACGAAAGAAAGAAAGAAAGAAAATGTCGACAAATTCAGAGGATGACGTCACCATCAAACCCGACACCTTCGCCGTCCTCTCCCCTTCCCGCTTTCTCGCCTTCACCTTTCCAAACCCTAACCCTAACCTGCCTCTCCTCCGTATCGCCGTCCTCGACTCCCCCACCGCCAAATCCCGGCCGTCCACCGGCGCCATCCTCGTCCCCGCTGGCCGCGAGCACGACTGGATCTTCTGCACTTTTGCCGGACACCTCCACCTCCTCCTATCCTCCTCCATCTCCCGCCTTATCCTCGTCGGGTCCGAACCCAAACCCGGATCCGATATCCTCACCCCCTACGTCCATTCCGGTGGTTCGGATCCGGATCCTGAACTCAAAACCCGCATCCGGCCGCTGCTTCGCGCGCTCACGCCGAAATCGGAGGGGAATAGAATGCCCGAAATACCCTTTCTCGAGTACGAGGATGACGTCACGAGGATTGTCCCCGTGGAACGGCGGGTGGGGCCTACCGTTGGGGAGTTTGTCGTTGAGGATGCTGAGATTGATGGCGAGTTTCGGAGGCGGTTGAGGTTCAAACAGGTGCCCACCCTTTTGCAGAGTCAGGTACCATTTCTTGTTTTAGTTCGTCTGAAGTTCAGTTCTAGGACTCCCTTATCAAGTGCAACATTACGGAATTTTTAATACATTGAACTAACTATTTTAAGAGAATGAATTGAATGAGACCCTTCCACTTAAAAAAACTTTCGCGAAAGTAGGTTTAATGGATCAGATGCTGCAATTGAGGCTCGATTGATCACTTTTGAAGTTGATCGAGGAACTGACTTGGAATAAGTATTTGTGAATATGGAAATTCGATATCTAGTGGGGATTTGCGTGGAAAATCCCCCTTTTTTATTTTGAAATTTGAAAGTTTGAAATTTAGTTAAATAAATAGAAAATGAAGGGTACAAACGTACACAACAGTACAAGAAAATGGTATGTTAGAATTTTCATCCCGAACTGGGTCTTAGATCATTCAACGAGCATTTGAAGTACAACAATTTTTTGACTTTACTGGATAAGAATACGACATTTGGATTGCACTCATATTCCAAGTGTGTTTATGAATAAGATTAAAGTGATTCTGTCCTTCTCCGGAAAAAAAAATCTAGCTTTTGGTTGGCCTTGACTAGATTTCACTTTATTTTAATGCCAGGTAAGGATTTCTGAACCAGGATCTCTCCTTCAGCCTTACTTGGGCCCCATGGTAGCGGGTCTGTCGTTGTTGGGTTCGGATTCGGGACCGAATTATAGGGCATTGTGCATTGGAGTTGGGGGTGGGGACCTGTTGATGTGTTTGAGATGTCAGTTTGGGTTCAATGTAGTGGGAGTCGAGGTGGATGAGGTGGTTTTGGATGTTGCAAAGCTCCATTTCGGGTTAGTTGAAGATGAGTTGCTTAGGGTTGTTGTAGGTGATGGGATCAAATTGTTGAAGTCGAGAAATGGGGAATTTGGGGACAGTTCGTTTGATGTTGTGATGGTGGATTTGGATTCGGGGGATGTTAGTAATGGGATTTGTGCACCGCCTGTGGAGTTTGTTGAAAAAAGTGTTTTGTTGGGTGCGAGAAGGGCGGTTGGGGAGAGAGGGATTGTGGTGCTGAATGTGATACCGCTAGATGAGGGGTTCTATAGGAGGTTGATTGGTTATGTGCGAGAGGTTTTTGATGAAGTGTATGAGATTGATGTTGGGAATGGTGAGAATTATGTTGTTGTTGGTGTTGTGTTGTCGAATAGGTTAGTGCGGAAGGAGAAGAAGGGGTGGGTTTATGAGAAGTTGAAGGAAGTTGGTATTCAGAAATTTGTAGATGGTATAAAGAGAATCTGAAGTATAAGGAGAAGTTTGATGGATCTGATACTACGTACTGTTCGTCAGCTCAATGGTAAGCAGCTGAATGGAGTGTGTAGAGATTTTTATGAACCCATAAGGTAATTCTACTTCCTCTTTGCTAATTCCAGCTGATTGTATTTGATTTTTGTTTCTTTGTCAAGCTTAATATAACTACCTTTAATTGTGAAGTGCCAGTCTTCTTTTTAGTTTTCCTGTACAAAACTAGCTTCAATGTAGGAAAATCAGTGAATTTATAAGGCACAACTCCATAGTTAATATTTACAAGGACAAATCAAAAGATGAAGATGAGGTTGTTTATTTGGATAATGAAGGTAAAGAGAATTTTTGGGAAGGTATTATATTATATTATATTATATTATATTATTTTATTTTATTTTATTTATTTTTGTGTGTGTGGAAAAGAAGTGACTAAATTTAGTAGGCAGTGTACATGTATTAGGAATATATGCTTATAAAGCTCAAATGTTCATTGTTATAGAATTTCAAGGTTCTAAAAAAGGGGGGAAAATGCATTTAAACGGAAAATAGGTAAAACATTTCGTTGAGGGCCTAAACGGATGTAAAAAACATTTCCATTCATTATGTTACCAAAACATGCAAAAAAAGGGCCGAACCGGGTTAAAACGGACCGAAACGTGTCAAAATGGGCCGAAACGTGTTTAAACGGGTTGTTTAGTGTCTTGTTTGGGTTATAGATTCAAAATTTTCAATGTCTTTTCTGAATTGAGGCTATCCAAAATTGAGTAAGGAAAGAACTTGTTCAAGCAACAACATTGTCAAATGTCACCAAAAATTACACTTTGCATGTTTACTTATTTTT
Organism: Hemerocallis citrina; assembly: GCA_017893485.1. Taxonomy (NCBI): domain Eukaryota; kingdom Viridiplantae; phylum Streptophyta; class Magnoliopsida; order Asparagales; family Asphodelaceae; genus Hemerocallis; species Hemerocallis citrina. The sequence goes on along the minus strand of JACEHZ010000654.1, from coordinate 302,508 downwards.
TTTGATAGACTTATGAACTATCATATATATATTTTAGGGTTGTTTTTCCATATTCACACCCGCAATCTTTGCTATTTCCATGTCCCCGCCCGAATTCTTTATATTTCCAAATTACCTACTCAAATCAATTGTTGACTCCAAAAACACACTTGATGTTCAAAAATACTATTGTGCCCCCCCCCCCCCCCCCCCCACCACATCTTTTTTTTTGAAGGAAAATGTGCAGTATGGCCACCCTGTTTCATTAACCTTTTGTTTTCTTATCCATCTAATTCTCCATCAAATCGAGATCCCAAAGAGAACCTAGCAACTTATTTCAATTTCTTCAAATCTCTTGCAAAACATATCCTTGTAAAAAATAAAGTTTAATTTTCTTCAAATTCTTCTCAACAAAAAATATTGAGTTCTTATTTATTTCAAATCTTTTGTGACTATTTGAAGGCTAAGAAGTTGGATTATTGTATTTATTAAAGAAACATTCATTGATGAGGAGATGGAGAAGATGAGTTACGTTATAACTGTATCGTTGAGAGATGAGATCCTAATGAGACACTAGTAAAGAAATTGAAGACATTAGCCGAGAATTTGAAGGAGATGATAGAAGAGTAAGGAAGAGATTTAAACTAGAAAATGATTGGATTGAGGTTAGCTTGGAAATTGAAATATATTCTTATTGGGTTTGGATCCGATAAGAAGATTCTTCAAAGTATATTTCTCACAATTAATTGAAAAATAATTTCATGTGGTTTTTTGGAATTACTACAAGAATTTTAAGGGAGAATATGAAAATAGCATAGTTTTGAAGTGTGGATATGGAAAAAATCCTATATTTTATTTGTGCATATGATATGTCATTGTCTCATAATAAAATCATTAATATTTGTCCTTTTAAATGTTTTTTCCTTTATTTTTTTTAATTTCTCTCATATTTTTAATATTTTTAAAATGTTTTTAAAATTTCAAAATTGAAAACTGTTTTTTTCCGTTTAAACACTGTGTAAACAGAAAAAATCCAACGGTGCCCGACCGTTTCGATCCCGTTTCCGTTGTTTGGAACCATGTATAATTTGTTCTAAAGAATGTAAAGCAACCTAATTGATCACCACTTACAATCCAAATAAATACCAGCTGGTGCTCAGGTCTGAGCAACAATGGAAAAATATTGAAGACACTAGAAAATTTTGTGTTTATATTTGTATTAAGTTTCATCTTTACAGTGAGTGGTTTCTTGTTATGGGTCCAATATTTTAATTTCCAACACATAAATCAAGTCCGCTGTGCCGAAATTATAAGCTCAAGCTTATAGTATGTTCATCTTGGAACTTTTTTCTTTCTTTTGTTTTTTGTTACTGTTGTTTTTTGTTCTTTTTTTTAGCAAAGAAAACATAATGAATATAATTGTTCTATAAACTAACAAATAAGGGAACATGCATACAAAGATTGTACTTACAATACAATATTACACAACGAAAGTGACATGCTAAAAGTATTGTCAGTTCTTTGGACAAACAAATCCTCTCTAGCTCTCTAGCTTTAGTATACCCACCAAGCGAGCCACTCGGTAGTTCGGAAGCAACATACAATGAATCTGTAATTTCTTCCAATGTATAAAAGTATAAACTTTAAGGAGGTGTTGCTCCCAATTCTGCAAGTGACTTCAACCTTTGTATTTGCTCCCAAGTATATTTCACACTCATATTGACAATCTGCACCATCGTGAGAATTCTAATGAAGCAACCATGAATAGCTAACGTCATGCCTTCAAAATCTTTTTTTCTTCAAAATATTTAAATTGCTTATCAAAAACGTGTTTATGCTTTGGTTGAGACATCTATGGCCAATCCAAGTATCCAAAGTACATACCCAATTAACTTGCAACTGTGCCGTCGTCTTCCTCGTTACTCCGATGCATTTGGTGGCTTAAAACACCCAAATCCCTACGGGTCTGCTTCGAGAAGCCTTTCTCAGGTTAATTTTGTCATATAGCTGGTAGGACTCAGGAGAAGAGCATGAGACAAGAATCTTTGAAGGTTAGAGAGCGAAGCAAGGCGAGCATTGTTGGAGACTGGGTATTTGTCTGATGGTCTCGGAACTTGAAAGCACAGTTTGTTTGGTTGGGTGCAACCTATTCACAATTCTATATAATTGTTGTTAGTACTTAGATTCATGCTTATAATTCTTTTGCCAGACCAGTTGTTATCTCAGTATTAGGGGTAGATGAAGCATTGAAGCTGATGTTGGGAGAATGAATAGGAGAATGCTCATAATTCTTTTTATCGTTCATTGACAGATGGAACTTATTATCAGCCACGATATAAATTCCCAACTATCCATAGATCTTGGAAAATAAAGCTTTCTCTCTTCATTCAAGATTTGTAATTCTTGATTTGTATCAGCCCTCAACAAGTATACACCCATTTGTATACTAGCTAGTTAATTACGATTTATCACAAAGGTACCTATAACTACAATTTTCCATTGACAGTTATGCCATAATTCTATAATAATTTTTACTTGAATATATAATTAGTTGAATTACTATCAATATGTATCTTTAAATTCTTTTAAAAGTTTTAGAGCATAACATTTGGACTTGTGTCGGTTTGTCCTTCTTTGTTGAAAACTTGTGGAATATTGAATTGTCATAAATCAGAACAGCTGTTGCATATGATATTTAAATTATGAATGAGTTTTTTTTCCTTTCATAATGACACTCAAAATATTTGATATTTCCATAATAGCACTTGAAGTTTCGTATTTTCAAAATAGCATGTGTAACTAATATAAACATTCCAAAATAGCACCTGCGGTTATGGTTAGTAACTTTGTTAAGTGTGCGGAATATTGTTGGAATATATTTCTTATTGGGCTTAAACCCGCTAAGAAATATGTGAAAAGACCAAAATGTCATCATCTTTCTGTCACGCCCCGCTTCCCGGAATACAGAAACACAGGCACATAACTGAGACTCAGCGAATGATATAAGTATACCAACTCATATCATCCATAAGCTGTACCAGTCTTAATTCAACAATATAAGAAAATGAATCACAACCACGTAGAAAACATAATCACATTAACGAGGAGAAAAATCAATAACCAATCTGGAAAATATGAACTTACCAAATCGCTCGAGAGACTCATGCTCCAATTGTAGTAAAACTGTTCATCAATGCCTTCGGACAATTTCTCTGGCTCACCTGTACTTGTTCATCTAAAAAGAAAGAATAATTTGTCCTTAGAGCAAGTACGGACAGTAAGTAGTGAAAACAGAGAGTAAAGGAAACAGGGTACATGAAGAAATATGAATCAAGATCAAATTGCAAGGACGAGGATGGTACTAATAACAATGGTCTTTAATCAGGTATATGTACATGTCAACTATGTCTATTATCAAGTTGTTTCTCCTATCTAGTACACGTACTACTGCATCCCATACTACAAGTTCGATGCACGCACAACAGTGTTCGTTTTAGACTTCGTGGTGGGGTCTACAGAGCGTGTACTCGGTGTCAATAACAATCAATTACCATTTGCAATCAATCAATTTCCAATTTACAATCAATCATTCACAATCAATACTTTTCCTTCCATGTCAATACGATATCACAATAGGCCTTACCGAGTACATTTTCTGAGACTGTCCACTACTAGGTCAACCCTTATAAACCCCGGCTTGTTTAGTATTTTATTAAATCATTCATGTCCATGTAAGTGTGTATAAGGATGTCAAGGGAATGATATGAATGCAGCAACATGATGTATTACACAATAATAAACATGAAGTGGCAATCTAAAACAACAATTCTCTTTATATTATTTTAACTGATTCCTAATATAACTGGGTCGAAACCTCAGTACAAGACGGGCAAGGCAGCAGGAATTATAAAAGCTATCACATATATGTTCATTCAAGTCGATAAACAACAGGTTATTGTATCATGAAATGCATTACACTAATGCACAATAATTAGGATGTTCTTTACAGTGTACAAGTCCATTTATCATGTCATTGTTCAAGTCACAATATCTTAATCGATCAATGTATTCAATCACCATTCATTTCCTTTGTATACAATTCTAGTCATTTTATTTATGTCAATTGTGTATGTAGGCTTGGGTTTGAGTCAATGGATACTAATAAGATGTCAAGAGTACGTCGGGTTAGCTCGTGTAAACCCTCGATACTCTCAACGGACGGTACACAAGGCAAATTAAGATAATTAAAATGGAACTACTTGTAGGAGATCAATAAGCTTGAACTAGAAAATTAAAAGAGTTCAAGTGGACTTGCCTTTTTCCTTGTAGACGATCCAAATAATTAATAAGAATAACGGGATCAGAATCCCGGGGAGCAATCCCAAGAGCACATGCGAAATGCGCGCTAAAATACCACACAACAAATTCACTCCACACCGGATTGGCCAGAACGCGGGACGGCAAAATCAGATCTGCTGCGGCCAGAACACGGAACACAAAAACTGTCCAATAAGAATTCTTCAACACACCCGATCCGATCCGAACACAGGACAGCGAGAACAGGATCTGGTGTGGCAAAACACCAAACGGCAAAATTGACCAATCACACTTCTTCTTCGATTCGACTGAGAGAGAAAAGGTGCAGGAGAGAAGCGGCGAGAAAGAAGAGCGACCGGTGTGGCGGCTGGTGGCGACATGGCGGCACGGTGTTCGGGAGGAGGACGGCAGGCGACGAGTGGCAACGCTGGTCGGGAAGCGACGCAGCGGTGAGAGTTTCGACGGAGGGAGAACTCTGTTCTCGCGCTCGAAACAGAGGAAGACGGAGCGAGGTGATGGCGGCGGCTCTGGACAGCGAAAATCGTCGGTGAGGGCGAGAGGCTCTCGGCAATGTGGAGGAGACGATCGGTGGAAGAAGAGCTTCGTCGATGGCGACGCTTGAAGGTCGATGAGGACTCAGGCAGCGTGGTCGATGCTTCGACGAGGTGGTGCTCGAGTCGAGGGAGGCTCGACGAAAGGGAGAAGAAGACGACTGCGGTGGGTTCTGGCAATGGCGTCGACGGGGTGAGCGGCGCAGCGATTGGAGGACGACGAGGTGCTGCCGGAGTCGACTGGATGGACGAATGGGGAAGACGACGGTGGAAGGCGGAGAGCAGCGGTAATGGTGAGGAGCAACGAGGCAAGTGGCAAAGGCGAAGCTTCGAGGAAGGTGAAGAGTTCGGGTTAGGCGACGACTGGCAATGGGGACGATGAAGGGGCGGCTCAACGACGGGGCGATGGCCGTCGCGACGGAGGACAGCGTAGCGGGATGGCAGAGGTTCGGACTCGGCTTGACTGTGGTGGTCGAGGAGTTTTGACGGAGAGGGATGGCACATGACGGCGATGAAGGCAGGCGTGGCGGAGGGCGGCAAGCTCGAGCGGGGAGGAAGACGAAGGGGAAAGCTTCGTTCGGTTTGGGTAAAAACAGAGATGAGAGGGACTAGAGTGGGGTTTTTAGAATAAAATAATATTAATTAGGTGTAGTTAGAGATAGTGGGGATTGGTTACGGGGATGTGGGAAGAGTGGAGAAAAGTGGGTAGATTTGTATACGGGTGTGTGTGCATGGGTTTGATTCTGTACAATATAGGTGGGTACTGGATTTGGGTTAAAACCCAATAAGGGATGAGCTTAATTTGGGCTTCAATATAATAAACTCAATAATAGGGTTGGGCTTCTAAGAAAATAAATAAAAGAAAAGAAACAAGTTACTAGTTGGAATATGTATAATTTGGATTTTCAATTGGAGGTTCTAAAGGATTTAAATGCATTTGAATGATTTACACGGAATTTGAAAATATAAGAATACATGGAGAAAATAAAAGAAATGGAAATCCGTATAATTGGAATTGGAAACAGGGGTTACACTTTCTCTTTAAATTATTCTCTTTATCTCTTCTCTCCTTATTATTCTCCACAAACCCATTCACTTCCATTCAATTCATACTCAATTCCTCGCAAAGTCCTTCCTCCTTTTCATCTTCTTCTTCAATAATCAATACACTAATGTCTTCTCCTCAATCCACTCCCTCTATTCGCAACTCAAATGAAAAATCCTACACACCTTCCCATCCAATGCTGTGTGAGCCCTATCCTCCGCTTATACTGATTTGGTTCCATTTGAAGCTTAAAGTTTGGTTGAATTTGGTTCCTTTTAGTTTGGTTCATTTTGGGTATTTTAGGTTGAATTAAGAGTTGGTTTTCGAAGGTTTATACTTTATGAATGGTGGACTCTTATGATTGAAACCCAATAAAAGAAAAAGAAAACATCTTTTAACTTTGAATGTGTTGCAAAATTAAGTTTTGATATATAGAGTGAGAGACCAAATGATGTAATGAAGTAGCTCCATTGATAGATTCTCAATCATAAATAGACAAATACTTTAGATGATGAACAAACAACAAAAATAAAAAATCAATTGACTCAGTGAAGAGATTGAGCAACAACAAAAGATTTGTTATTTTCTGTATTAATTTATCTAACTATTTTATTCTCAGACAAGAAATAGTGGAGAATACGTAGCAGAGGATTGAAGAGGAGAAGAAGAAGAAGAAGCTGCAACAGTAGTAGTGGTAGGGGCAAATTGGTCATTTTAGCCCCCTACCATCTCTACTACTATAATGGGAAAAGGCCTTAGTGTAATTTGTCCTTCTACCAACCCGTGCAATACACGTGCCTGAATTTTTACTTTAAAAAAAATGTATTTATTAAGCCGTGCAACGCACGTGTAAATTACTAGTTAAAAACTTAATTGTTGCTAGCGGTAGGTGCTATTTTGGAATATTCATTATAGTTATAAATGCTATTTTAAAAATATAAAAACTTCGGGTGTTATTATGAAAATATCAAATTTTGGGAGTGTCATTATGAAAAAAAATTCGATTGTGAATATGAAGTATGCATACATTTTTGATATCATGTCTAGTAACAGTTCATATATAATAAATTTATTATTTGTAGCCATCTTATTGTTAAACACTGCTCGATTTGATGGATAAACCGTATCTTTTCTTGACAGGAAGAATTTGGGGATATCTAACCAACAGAGGATATTTTGAGAAGCAACAGATATAGAGCTGCAATTACATGTTTGTTCTGGCAGGTAATGCATTTATTGTTCTGCTGAATAAATACTGGTACTTATCAAGTTCTGCTTATCTTCAATTATCCGCTTTTCTATATGATTCTCTCTCTGGTGTTTCTATCTATAGCATTTAAGGTAATGTTAGAGAATGGCCACATTGATTTCCAGATTTCATCCATATGGGATAATTTTCAGTAAGCCTATCGTCTATACTATTATCATCAAATATTATTTCTTGCCACATAGACATTGCAATGTATTAGGGTGGTGTTCAATTTTTTGCTTACTGATTCGCCCCAATGTTTAGTATACGAGTTAGTTTCTCTGTACTCATTTGTAAAAAGGAAATGGTTGGGGGGATGGGTAAGAGCTTATGCTTAGTCATTTATACTCATACATAACAGTTAAAGAGAATATTAAGTGTATACTATACATTAGTATTACCTTTCAGAAGGAAAGTAAACCTATACTATATTAAGTAATAACTCGCAACTTGGAAGAGTTGCTTCTTATTTTATTATTTTTATAGTATTGGTTATCTTCTAATTTGATTTGAATTCTTGTTGATTTAATAATTTTTTATTGTATTGAAGTCCCCTTTGAAAGTTAGTCTTTTGTGGTTAGTGCTTAACAATGCTATTTTAACTAGAGAAAATTTAGTGAAACGTCTACTGCAAATTGTGACCAACTATGGTTTTTGCAATGTTACCCTGGAGACGCGTAATCATCTTTTCCTTGAATGTCACAGGAGCAGATTGGTACTGCGTGAGGTTAGCCGTGCACTAGGCATTACGGTGTATCCCTTATCTTATGAGGAGTTGTGGGTTGGCCTCAAATTATATATGAAAGAAAAGTAATGAAAGAAGCGTGGTATGTCGTCATCGCCGCAACGACCTGGGTTTTATGGCTAGATAGAAATAATATTTACTTTCTTGGGATTTGTAATAGTACTAGATTTGCCTGTGGACATGTGCCTATGGCACGTCTTCGGAACGATACAACACACGAAAAGCTCTGTAAACAGTAAAACAACAATTATGTAGTTCAAGTTTGAATAGTATGACAATAATTAGTTGTAAATAAAAGTTCATATTTCTATTAGTATATGTTGAAAATTAATTATAAATGAGGGTGTAAATTCCAACTTCTTAGAATTTTAAGGGTGGAAAATGATGAAATTTAACTGTTGAAGAGATATTTGCTATTTTCAATATAACATGTGCAATAAAAAATATAAAAATTCTGAACATTTTATAAACGTAAAATCTTAAAATCTAAATTTCTAAGGCAAGAAAGAATGGGAGAGAGAGAGGAGAGAGAGAAAGAGAGAAATATGAAAAAGTGAAGAGAGAAGAGAGAGATAGTAATAAAGTAATGAGTTTTTTTGTTTTGGGGGGGAAAATTTAATTTTGGGGTTTGAAATTTTGGGCGGAAAAATATGTTTTGTGAGAATCAATGTAGGCCATTGATTTTAGGGGAGATTGAATGAGAACCACTTGATAGCTTTCTTTGTAATTTATTATATAGATTTTTGTTAATCTTACTCATATCATGCATCTTATTTTCTTTTGGGTTACAGTCGGTTATAGTCGTGGCGTCAGGTCTTAGGGGTAGGGTCTCTAGAGCATTCCAGGTGGAGTATGACGACGAGGAGATCAAGTTTGGCCCTACTATCGACTGATCTGGTGTACCCACCCTCCAGGGTTTGTATTGGAGGGACCCCTGCTCTTGTTTCTTTTCTGTACTCCTTTTGTTGCTTTTATTTTGAAGGAAAAGGTGAAATATAGCCACCATATTTCATTAATGAAAGTTTAACAACAAACCCAGAGTTCTGGGCTCAATAATTTCAAAGGATTTTCCTATATGTATATATATATATCTATAAAATAAAACACAAAGAAAGCTATCAAGTGGCTCTCCTTCAATAGGGTTGAAATCAATGGTCCAAATCTAACCTCACAAAACATATTTTCCTGCCCAAAAGTTCCCTCCAAAACTCAAATTCAAATCCCCAAAACAAATCATTTATTTATTTCTCTCTACTTCTCTCTCTAACTCTCTCTCTCTCATTCTCTCTCTATTTACTCAGAAATTTATATTTTCAAATTTTAGGTTTGTAAATTTTCAGATTTTTTATGCATTTTTTATTACTTATGTTACATTGAAAATAGCAAATATCTGAACATTTAAGTTCTAAGAAGTTGGAGTTTACACCCCCATTTATAACTATTTTTCAACATATACTAATGGAAACATGGACTTTTATTTACAACTAATTATTGTTTTACTATTCAAACTTGAGCTACATAATTGTTGTTTTACTGTTTACAAAACTTTCATATGATGTTTCGTTCCGAAGACGTGCCTACGGCACGTGCCCACGGACAAATCTAGTATATATATATATTCTGATTGATCTTTACCTTATATAAGTCTATTTTCTCTGTAAATTGTCAGTTATGTTCGTGCTAATGCTCAATTTCCTTACATGGCTACACTCTTTGTATGTGTTCTTTGATGATATATATATATACTAGTATAATGCACGTGCGATGCACGCGTACAAAAAACATGTATACTAAGTAGCCTATGACAGTGGGTGACTACTCGTAATAACTCACAATCTTAAAATCTCCACAAATGCAAGGCATCAAAAATTAATATCAGAAGGTAATGCTAAATGGGAAAAAAAGTATATGTCCTCCCTTATAGCCTAACCAGTCATGACGATTAGCAACAAAAAGAAAATAACAGTCATATACAAAAGAACAATAGAGGATGATATGTTATTGAAATATACCTCCTTTGAATCTTCAACTGTTAGGCATGTGCTTACTGCAGATAAACATATCTGGTGCATGCCTTGTCTCAGTAAATTGCAAGCAAACCTGCAAACGGATGCAATCATTCTGATTGAGTATTATTATTAAAAATAAATATGCAATTCTTTTTTATTTTGAAATCATAAAAGATTGATAGATCTGACTACCAGAGAGATATAAGAGATTCCAAGTGTTCAAGCAGAGGCATACAAAAACAGATGTTTACAAATTCCATAACTTAAGAGCCAACAAAAAAGAAATGCACTCTACCTGAGGATCTTGTAGACTGTATGCTAGTTCTCTATCTATATGGTATGAGAATGAGAAAATTTCTGATTATTCTCATACCATAGTTAGGTTTCTATTAATCTGGAGCACAGATTTCTTATATTTTCTACACTTATTTTTGTCACCTAATGTGAAAACATTTCAGAACTATATAGAGCCCTTTTATTTCAAAAAATAATGAAAATAGTATTTCAGAATATCAACATATTCAGAGATATGAATATTGAAATGACGAAATTATATATTAATGGTGAATTGCATGATGCTAAAGAATTTTCTCGTAAGTTTTAAGGCTGAGTCAACCAAAGCAAAAAGGGAACTAAGCTGTGCTTAAGGGTGTGTTTGGTTCCTTTCAAGTGGGAGTTTCAAATCCAAGAGCCAGTGAAAACATAAGAATATAAAATAACTTATCGTTACATCCAATCACTGCACTCAAAACTTTTGTAATCAAATAGCATTTCCCTCCAAAATTAGCATGTAGAATTTGGAGGGAAATGTATTAGTAATGGTTTTGGTGCAAACAAAATTGTCAGCAAATTCGAGTTCTAAACCAAAGTCGGTTGACAACTACTAAGCATTATAAAACATGTGCTCACCTTGTTCCATCAGCACTGTATGCCATCGTTGTACACCAGAGGCCTTGAGCATTATAGTCAACTCTAGATCCAAGACAATCATAGAGCCACGCTTTGATTTTCCCATCAATAGCAGTAGAGAAAATGAACTGCAAGCAGTGGAAGAGTAAGAGAATTTTATATAGTATACAGAGAGAAATATCTACACATGAAACTGATAGGATCAAAGGCAAATTGGGCCCCTTCAGAGTTTAAACACATTGAGAAAATTGCAGATATCATAAAAGATAAGCCTAGATAATCATGAACAAAGATTTTTTTAAAAAAAAATTAAAGACCATCATAGACCAAAAAGCAAATGATTTGAGATTACCTGGATGGATTCTTTGCAATAGGGGCAGATAGAATATACAGGTGCATCATGGCCTTCAAAAAGATATTGCCTTTGACCAGTTGTAGCATCCCAGACCTGCCAATAGTGCAATGTGCATTTTTCAACTATCAATTCCCATACAATTTCTTTTATCTATTTCAACATATTTATCACAATTCTTGATTATTCAAACCTTTATTGTCTTGTCATCACCACAGGTTACTATTGACAGGCTCTTGTTGGGATGAGAAAAGGCAATGTCGTTCTTGATTATTCAAATCTAATCTTTATTCAATGATTATCCTTAAATGCATTTCCCTGAAATATGTGTATGCCCCTCTCTGTGCTTATAAATCAAGTAGTATGATAACTCCAAAAGGATTGCGTGGATGATGGAGTGTGGTCATTGACTGTGATTGATTGTACTTGTTGCACATATGTTAAAGTCTACCTCTAAATATGATAACCTCTCTTTTCTCTACCATTTAAAATCTATTTCTAGTAATTTCACGAAACTAAAAAGTCGATAAGAAATCATTGACGTTCCAAAACACAATAGATCACCAACTTTTAGTGTATGCAAGGGTTCACATAAAAAATTGGGAAGGAAAAACATATGTATTCTCAAGTGCCAAATGAGCAAGAGTAAACATTAATGAAAAATTGAAGGTTTGAAAGAAGAAATATATATCACTGAACTAAGAGGAAGATTTTCGTACTTCGAATTTCTTACTCAGTTCTTCCAGAGAAAGAAACCACCTACTCTTCTCCTTCACCCGTCCCTCTACCGCAAAAGCTGCAAAAACGAAAACAATACACATGTATGTATATCAACCGAACTCCCATTAATAAAAATTTACATCTATATCCAAAATGCATACCTAAAGAACCGACATGCATCGACTTGCACATGAGTTCCATCTGCAGTTCATGCAATGTACCCCAAGCTTCCTGGCATTCTCTACTCTTCACTTCATTCTCCCTTTTAACATCTTCCAACGATCTCTTAACCTCCAGCTGCTCTTTCACGAGCAAATCATACTGTACTTTCAGCTCTGAACACTCACTACATTTCATACTGTACTTTCAGATCTGCTGGCCTCTCCTCCATTTCTGCTTGACAATCCATCTCCAAACCCCGAATGCTCTTCATCTTCCATTGAATCAAACCTTATTGCAGAGAAAAGCTCAACGGGCGAGCGCCGTAATGTGCGCCTTCCGGTCGGGAGCTCCTCGTGATGAAATGTAGGGTTTCTTGATTCTTCACACAGGGCCGGCAACCCTAGCTCAGAAACACCAGCAGCAACCCATTTGATTAATGCCACAACCAAATAATCACGATTCAACTTTAAAAATAAAAAACACACACACACACACACACACACACACAATACTCCCAAACTTGTTGAATAACCAACAACCTATTTACAAAAAGGGTTCAAAATTCTTGCTCTAAAATGCAATTAGGACATCAAAAAATAGAAGAAAAAAAATTAATGTCAACCAAGATCCAATCTTTTTCACATTCCCTCTCATTTCGATCAAAATGTGAGAAACCCAGATAGAATCATGCGATGTTTTAACAGTTTATTGAATCAAAATCAAAATTTGTTGAATAACTTACCAGAGTCAAAATTGGGAAGTGGGTTTTCTTCGTTTCTTGTTTTTTTCCAGAAATTCAAGAACGTGAGGAAGAAACAATGATTTGATCTGCCAAGTTTGTTCAATTGAAAGAAGAAAAGGGAGATAAAATTAGAGAGAGAGAGAGAGAAAGGGAGACGTTGAGAGTTCGATGGAGGAGGCCTGGAGGGCGGAGCAAGTGTTGGCGAAGTCGGGAGGGGGAGGGGGTCGCGGCAATCAAACTACGCAAGGGAGGAGGGTTCGAGGGCGGAGCGGGGGCAAGAGGAATCGACGTGGGGATGAGGAGAGAGAGAGGGTTTGGGGTTTTTGAGATAGAGGGAGAGGAATCGACTGGAGAGGGGGATTTTTTTGAGAGAGACCGCTTGATTTGAGGAAGAATTACGATTATGACCTTTTTTTTTCCAGAGATCAGGGGTAAAATTTGACAAAATTAATCCTACATTATTTTTTTAGCTTTATATGTTTATGAGGGCATGATAGTAAAAAGCCGCCAAAATAGGGCTTTGCTTAATAATAGTATAGATATATATATATATATATATATATATATATATATATATATATATATATATATATATATATATAAAATAAATTACAAAGAAAGCTATCAAGTGGCTCACAATCAATCCCCCCCAAAATCAAAGGCCCATATCAAACCTCACAAAACACATTTTTCCTCCAAAATTTCAAACCCCAAAACCAAATTCCCCCCCCTAAAAAACTCATTACTTTATTACTATCTCTCTCTTCTCTCTTTACTTTTTCATATTTCTCTCTCTCTCTCTCATTCTTTCTTTATTTACTTAGAAATTTAGATTTTAAGATTTCGGTTTTATAAATTTTCAGAATTTTTAATAGCAAATATCTCTTCAACAATTAAATTTCATTATTTTCCACGCTTAAAAGTTCTAAGAAGTTAGATTTTATACCCCCATTGATAATTATTTTTCAACATATACTAATGGAAACATAGACTTTTATTTATAACTAATTATTGTCATACTATTCAAACTAATTATTGTTTTACTGTTTACATGGCTTTTCGTGTTTTGTATCGTTCCGAAGACGTGCCGTAGGCACGTGCCCACGGGCAAATCTAGTATATATATATAAAACAAGCCATTGACAATATGATTTTATAGTAGTAGAGTACAGGTGAGTGGCCTGCATCATTTTGCTTGATGTTCGATTTTCCTAGAGATGGAAAATGTAAAAGTATCTTTGAATGGGATTTTATTAAAAAACTGTTTTACCCGTTTAACCTGGTCACCTTGCAAAAAAAGTATTTTCACTTTTCTGTTGCTTTTAAGAGTTTTTAGAATATATGTTTGGATAAGGGTATCTAGGATAAAGGCATTGCAAGATTGTTACCTTCCTTTTGCCTTTTTCCTCCTCTCGAAAAGAAAAGGAGAGGTTAGTATGTATGTGTAAAAGGTCTCAAAGGGACTAAGGAAAGTGTCATTCTAGTTCCAAAGGTGCAAATTCTGACAAGAATTAAGTTTACTACTACATGTCTTGAGCTATCTTTATATTTATTGGTAACTAATTCAGATTTAATGTTGAAATACTTCTTTACTGTCCATAGAATTTGTAAGGAATGGGCTCCCGTCGTCATCTTTGTTCTCACCATATCCAAACATTCAGGAATTTTACTTCTGGTCATATGCATTCTGGTCTTATTATTCACAGTTCAAATATGGCATATTGTATGCATAGTATAGTGTGAGCCACTCAAATATTCACTGAATTTGCATTCTGTTCTTTGCACTGTTTGCAGGATTGCAGGTCAAAAGAGCAGTCAATAACCCAGAATTCAATGTGAACAAAACAGCAAGGCGGACATGATTTTCATAGTTTGTAATAAATCATTCTGTACGAGGATGCATCTCTCTATATGGATTATTATTATTTTTATTTTTTTTAAAATTCAATTCCTTCTATGGATAATGGAAAATCTGATGTAGCATGGTAGTGTATTAGTAAGGACCATTGCTGGTTTTGCCTAGTTAGTAAAAACTGTCTTCTGTTGCTTATGATTATTTCAAAGCAACGCCCTTTAAAGTAACTTCTACCTTTTTTTTTATTCTATTATGATTGGAGAGCTTGTATTGTCTGTGTCGCCTCAGACATGTACTGCACGTGATTTATAATAGTGGTGTAAGAGATTGTTTACTAGTGACAAAGTTACGATAACTAAACTTGTATTTTTATGTACATGTAGAGGTTTGCAAATTTTAGTTAGCAACTTCGACCTCCACTTAAAACATCCATAAAAGTTATTAGTGACAAAGTTACGATAACTAAACTTGTTTTTAATGTACATGTAGAGGTTTGTAAACTTTAGTTAGCAACTTCGACCTCCACTTGAAACATCCATGAAAGTAAGATAACTATAGTCATATCTCAGTTCTCAACACTAGAAAGTTTCAACAGGTCCGAGTTAAGATAACTATGGTTATGTGTTTCAAAACTCCAGAGCAGGATCACACCGTAAGTGGGTTTGGGGGATAAGGATCACTCGACTTTAGAGGTGAAATTTTCCCATTTTGGGCTAGGCCAGGCTCCCAATTCATGACGGATAGGCTTTACAATTTGTGGTGCGTGGAGTTCTTTTCTGTGGGTCCCACAAGAAATGCAACCGAGTGAGACAGCGAGTGATTGTAGATGTTCTGATGTTCGTCATCATCAATGGGGGTGTGTGAATATCATGAGCAGGGCCGGCCCTGAGTTCAATGGCGGAGACAGACTAATCAAAATGAGGGTTTCATTTTTTTTCTTTCTTTCCGGCATCAACATGATTATTATTGAAAATTCATTACTTTATTTTTGTTCTGAAAAATCAAAGTAGTTTGATCAAAATAAAATTATAATCAAAGTAAATATTTGAATTAATGTTCTTAGTATCATGTATTTTTGGCACTTGTACAGTTGTACTCTAAATTTGGTAAGAGTAATAATAATCAATAATCATACTACACTATTTACATTGTTATAATACTAGAGGCCAAGAGATACGACTCAAATGAATAGATATACTTGTAACTTGTGTACACACTAGCTTCTTATACAAAACTTTATCCAAGGATTACCAGCGACAGGCACAGAGCAGAGTTCAATAGGGTGATTACGGAGCTTGAGTTGATCGATATCCCTATTAATGATAGATTATTTACATGGTCCAATATGCAATCCACTCCGATTTTGGCAAAGCTGGACCGGATTCTGGTTTCAATGGACTGGGAGACTAAGTTCCCCTTGGCATCTTCTAGGTCGATTCCCAGTCCTACATCAGATCATGCACCAATCCTTCTTGATGTGGGGCTTCAGGAAGCCAAAAGACATAGAAAATTCAGATTTGAGAAGGCATGGTTGGAGATCCAGGGATTTCATCATCTGGTTATGGAAAATTGGGTGCTCCCAGTGTCTGGCAAAGATGCGGCGGGTCGATGGTGCGAAAAAATTCGCAGACTGAGAAAGAGGCTTCGTAAATGGAACCGGTCTAGGTTCTCGACCATCTGGCGTGCTAAAGATTCTTTGTTGCAAGGAATTGATGAATTTGAGAAAGTGGAGGAGGTGAGAGATCTGACCCAGGAGGAAAGAAATAAACTTCTGGAGCTCCGAGAGAATATTGCCTACCTTTATAAGATGAAAGAAATTAAATGGCAACAAAGATCTAGAATTTTGTGGCTCAAAGAAGGAGACGCGAATACGGCCTTCTTCCATCGTGTAGCTAGTGCCAGGCGCAGGTCTAATCTGATTTTATCTTTAGATACTAGCTCGGGGACAGTTCAAGATGAGCAAGTGATCTGCACAGCCTTCCAAGGACATTACAAAGACCTATTGGGAAAGAAGAATGACTTCAGGGTCCCACTCAGGTACGATTTCTGGCAGTCCTACCAGGAAGAGTCAGCGCAGTCGATAGAATGCCTAAAGTCTCCGTTTTCGGAGGAGGAGGTTAAAAATGCTATCTGTCACATGGGAGCTGACAAGTCACCAGGACCAGACGGTTTCCCAATGATGTTCTTCCAAATTTTCTGGGAAGAAATTAAAGGGGACTATATGGCACTGCTGGATGACTTTTTCAACAACAAGCTCAGATTGGGTATGTTTAATTTTGTAGATGTAGTCCTAATTCCCAAACGGGAAGAGGCGTCCAAAGTGGGCGATTTTCGGCTGATCAGCCTTATAAATTGTTCGGCAAAGATTATTTCAAAAATTCTAGCCACCCGCCTGGGGTGTATTATGGACAGCCTCATCAACAAATCCCAATCGGGTTTTATTAAGGCCAGGAATATCTTAGATAGCGTGGCAATGACGGAACAAGTTATCCACCGCTGCCATACGACCAACTCTAAGAGCTTTTTGCTTAAGCTGGACTTTAAAAAGCTTATGACTTGGTCGATTGGGAGTACTTGCTGGAAGCACTCAGAGGTAGGGGTTTTGGGAATAGATGGATCTGCTGGATCAGACAGTGCTTACTGTCTAGCAAAATGGCCATTTCTGTGAATGGTAGGGCAGGCCAGCCATTCACCTGTAGAAAAGGTCTCAGACAAGGGGACCCGCTATCACCGCTCTTATTTACTATCATAGCGGATGTGCTGAGGGTTATGATGTGCTGAGGGTTGTGCAAAGAAAAAGGGTGGATCACGCCAGTGGCCAGCAACGTGTCTACTCAAGGGTGCACGATTCTGCAGTACGCAGATGATACCCTTCTCTTTGGGAATGGATCTAGACGAGAAACGGTCTATTTTAAAGGGGCCCTATACTGCTTTGAGGCCTGGTCAGGTCTGAGGATTAATTTTCACAAAAGCGCGCTGACCCCAATCTCTCTATCCGATGACGAGGCGGGAGAACACGCGACTATTTTGAACTGCACGACGAGTGGCTTCCCTATCAAGTATCTAGGGTTACCACTCAGGCCTGGGAAATTAACTAAAGCAGACTGGTTACCTATCATTGACAGGGTGGAGGACAGATTGTCAGGTTGGAAAGGAAAATCTTTGTCCCTCAGGGGCAGAGTGGTACTCATCAATTCAGTGTTGTCTAACCTGCCTATTTACTACATGTCATTTTTCGAGCTGTCGAAATGGGTAATCAATAGGATTGACAGGATTCGAAAACGATTCCTTTGGAAGGGGGCAAACTCGAATAAAGGAGGCTACCACCTCATCAAATGGAGTTTCGCTTGTATGAAAAAAAGGCATGGAGGGCTAGGCATCATAGACCTCAGAGACATGAACCTAGCCCTATTGGGGAAATGGTGGTGGAAGGTTTTCCACAACAGCGGGGAAGGCTGGCAGGACTACATTCAACCGTATCTAAGGGGGAAAGGCACGAGATTTTGGGGATTCAGAGTAGGGGCCAAAGTCTCGCATCTCTGGAAAGGAATTGCTAAGGCTAGCGAGCCCTTCAATTCGGTAGTCACTTCCTATATCGGTAATGGCCGGTCCACCAGATTCTGGTGGGATAGGTGGTGTGGAGACCATACACTGAAGGATATGTTCCCAGAGCTGTATGACAGTTCGTCTCGACCGAACATGTCCGTGGCCGACGGGTGGAAAAGGGGAGGTTGGAGACCAGCGCTCCGAGGAACGCTCACGCCAAATCTCCAACAGCAACTGCTAGACATGCAAGCACACATCGCAAGGGCAGGCACAAGGTGCACGCAAGGCCCAGATCAGAAGCGATGGGGTCCCGAGAGTAAGGGAGCTTTTTCGGTGCGATCTCTGTATCATCGGATTCACTTTCGAGGACGCAGACCAAGCTGGGCACAGGTGCTGTGGAAGGTGAAAACCCCCCTTAAAGTCAGAGTCTTCCTATGGTTGGTTCTCAATAATGCCATCCTCACTAGGAAAAACTTGGCCAAAAGGCAGCCACAGGTGGCGACCAGCTGTGGATTTTGTATCACACAGGTGGAAGATCTAAATCATCTTTTTATTCACTGCCCTAGAAGTAAGGCAACTATGGTTGAGGTTCTCCGAGCCTTTGGAACAGGTGACTACCCAGGGGTATACGAGGACTTGTGGATTGGTCCAAAATTTGCGACGATTCGCCATGATATGAAGGAGGCGTGGTACATTGCTATAGCGGCGACAACATGGGTGTTATGGCTAGACAGAAATAATTTTTATTTTCGTGCTTCATGTAATAGTATTTCTGGTAACCTGACTCATATTATGCATCTAATCTCTTTTTGGGCTACAGCTGCGGCCACTGGGGCAAGAGGGAGGATTGCCAAAGTATTCCAGGTTGAGGAGTTCGACGATGAGGAGGTAGAGTTCGGGCCAACGTTGGATCGATGGTATGGCTGCACCAGTCCTGACAGTGTTGGGGCCAGCTGGGGTGGTGTTTCCCCATACTGTTCACGCTGGAGGTTGAATAGTTAGACCCACCCCCCAGGGTTTGTTGGGGGGTATGTTTTTGTGTTGTTTTCCTGTTTTTTTCTTGCATTGTATCTTTGTTTTGTACTGTTGTTGTTTTCTCCCGGTACGCCGGGGTTGTTTTATTAACATCTTATTAATGAAACAGGGTGGCTTTATTCCACCTTTTCCCTAAAAAAAAAAAAAACTTTATCCAAGGATTATACAGATCAAATAATAAGCATTATTGTTACACAATAAAATCCATACTACATACTTGGAATTGAATCAACAAAATGATTTAAAATTGAAATCCAAACTACATATTATGTAGAAAGATGAGAGAATGAGAGAACCAAGGAAGTTTGGGCTTAATAGATGGGTTGGGTTTAAATTTCTTTTTTTAAGGTTGAGCAGTTTGACTTAATTAATAGAATGAGAGAATGAATTATTTTTTAATTCAAAATTCATACCACTATTTCAGCCTTTAAGAGGTGGACTGAACTTGGGGGTCCCAAAAAAATTTTAACTGGGGGGCCAAATAAAAATTTTGGTATATATGAAGGGGGTTTTACAAAAAATTTAGAGTCCCAAATGTCCCCCCTACTCACCTTCTCTCTCTGCCCCTGCCTGAGTTCCGAAACCCGAGGCAAAAGAGTCAAATAATTATTTTTGGGCCCGAATAACAATATGATTTTTTTTAAGTGCATGCAAAATATGTTTTTATATTTATAAAGGGAATACAAATTTGAGGACTCCTAAAATTACAAAAAAAAATCGAGGACCTGAGGCGGCCACCCGACCTGCCTCAAGGTGACAGCCCTGATCATGAGAAATGCCGTCAAAAGGCAAAAAATCTCAGCCATCCATTGCCATGATACGATCATCTCAACCATTACCAGTTGATATCATTTAGGGCTGCAAACGATCCGAGCTACTCGCGAGCTACTCAGCTCGAGCTCGGTCAAAGCTCGACTCGAGACGAGCTCGAGCTCGGGCGTTTTGTGATTATTAGGCTAAGCTCGCGAGTATTCGGCTCGAACTCGGTCAAAGTTCGGTAAAAGCTCGGCTCGAAACTGAGCTCGAGCCTCAAGAAACTCGGCTCGATTCGGCTCGATTGCAGCCCTACTCAGACTGAGGGAGGGAGTAAGTCGTATTCGGTTGTCATGATTAGATCCTCCAAGAATCAACCAAATTTATGTAGAAAGTGAAGTACCAGGTAATGACATATCGTACCAAAGTATCAACTATTCATCAAAAAATATCAAACCAATTAACTGCACCTTAATCTCTTTCTACTATTACGTAAAAGGCAATCAAGTACCACTAAATTGTAGCTCTGATTATAATCGGTGAAGGGAGATCTCAAATTTAAGATTAAAAATAAATAAATGACAGTCGAATCTACACTAATTTCTTAGAAATACTAACAAAATGATGTCACTTCCCCGTTTCATGTTGCGGAGCGCATTCTGTTAATTATCATTAACAAAGAAAAATAGTCTAAATTTATAACAATTATACAAAATGTAATTCCATACTGCAGTTGTTAATCTACATTGTTATTCATATATAATTGACAACTATAAAAAAATATATATACATATATAAGAAATACTCTATTGCAAATGCGTACAAATTACTTAGTTCATTGTTTCAAACTGCGGCCTATAGGTTAACCTAAGTCGTCGTTTGAAACAACGACCTGAATAATTTGCACGTGTTTGTACAATATTTAGGGCCCGTTTGGTTTACTTTTTTGGAAATATTTTCAGAAAAAAATTTTGTGAAAAAGCGTTTGGTTACATTTTGAAAGAGGGAATCTTTTCAGAAAACAACCAAGGGTTGTTTTCCCCTTCCTCTCTCTTCAGAAAACAACCCAAACCATTCCTCCTTCCTCTCTCTTCAAAAATCGAACCATTGAGCTCGCCTCGCTCGTTCGCCGAGCTCGATCGTTGGCCGAGCTCCCTCCTCCTTCGCCGAGCTGCTTCGGTCCTCCTCCTCCTTCCTCTCTCTTCAAAAATCGAACCATTGAGCTCGCCTCGCTCGTTCGCCTAGCTCGATCGTTGGCCGAGCTCCCTCCTCCTTCGCCGAGCTGCTTCGGTCCTCCTCCCTCTCCCCTCCTTCTTCCTTCCAAAACCCTAAGAGAAAGAAAGCATCAAATCTAGAGAGAGAAAGAAAACTAATGGCGGGAGCTGCTTCGGTCTAGTTTCTCTAACCCTAGCCAGCTCGTCGTCCTGCCCTCCCTGTCCTCTCTCCCTCTTCTCTCGCTTCCCGACGGTAATCCATCAGATCTGATTCGATTGCTGCTTCGGATCCTGATTTTTTTTAAAGTTGAGATT
Organism: Hemerocallis citrina; assembly: GCA_017893485.1. Taxonomy (NCBI): domain Eukaryota; kingdom Viridiplantae; phylum Streptophyta; class Magnoliopsida; order Asparagales; family Asphodelaceae; genus Hemerocallis; species Hemerocallis citrina. Next base: position 281,010 of record JACEHZ010000654.1, on the reverse strand, counting down.
CGGATCCAGTTTTTTTTCCCATTATATTGTTAAATTCCTATTATACTGATCCAGTTTGGTTGGAAATGATGGATATGGTACATTATGAGAAGACAACAATATTATGATTATATATTAGTAGTAGCTGGCATGGCATTTTTTAAAAATGCAGCTCTACACTAATCAAGATGATTTGGTTGAACAATTGTTCCATGGTAATATTTTCTGAGGCTACGGCTAATTAGGGATATGATGAAGATATATTCTGATCCTATATAACGGATAAGCTCATTGTCAAGAAAACTAAAAATAAAAAAATAATTGTTGCCAAACTAAAAAAAAACGGGAGAAAAAAAATTGATTTCCAAAAAAAATTATTACCAAACAGCATTTTACAGTCTAGTTTTACAGCATTTTAAACTCGTTTTTTCAGAAAAACAGCTTTCATATAACAGTTTTCAGCAAGAAATATAACCGAACAGCTTTTAAACTCGCTGTTTTAGGAAAACAGCTTTCAGATAACAGTTTTCAGCTAGAAATATAACAGCACAGCTTTTAAACTGTTTTTTTCAGAAAAACAGCTTTCAGATAACAGTTTTCAGCAAGAAATATAACCGAACAACTTTTAAACTCTCTTTTTCAGGAAAACAGCTTTCAGATAACAGTTTTCAGCTAGGAATATAACAAAACAGCTTTTAAACTCGTTTTTTCAGAAAAACAGCTTTCAGATAACAGTTTTCAGCAAGAAATATAACCGAACAGCTTTTAAACTCACTTTTTCAGGAAAACAGCTTTCAGATAACAGTTTTCAGCTAGGAATATAACCAAACAGCTTTTAAACTCGTTTTTTCAGAAAAACAGCTTTCAGATAACAGTTTTCAGCTAGGAATATAACCAAACAGCTTTTAAACTCGTTTTTTCAGAAAAACAGCTTTCAGATAACAGTTTTCAGCTAGGAATATAACAAAACAGCTTTTAAACTCGTTTTTTCAGAAAAACAGCTTTCAGATAACAGTTTTCAGCAAGAAATATAACCGAACAGCTTTTAAACTCACTTTTTCAGGAAAACAGCTTTCAGATAACAGTTTTCAGCTAGAAATATAACAACACAGCTTTTAAACTGTCTTTCTCAGAAAACAGCATTTTACAGTCTAGTTTTAAGAAAACAGCATTCAGGTTTATTTTTTAACTCAAACAGGTTATACAATTTCATTTTCAGAAATAGTTTTCAGAAAACTAAACCAGACAGCTTTTACACTCTCATTTTCAGAAAACAGTTTTCACAAACAGTTTTCACAAAATATTTTCACAAAACTATTTTCAAAACAACAAACCAAACGCACTTTTAACGTTTAGAATGAAGCATACATATATATATATGGATAAAAGGGATATGAGCAACTTGCTCATTTAGTAAATGAGCAAGTGATGAGGTGGCATGCATGTGATACATTGAGTATCTAACCATTTTTAAGATTTCTCAATCACATGCATGCCACCTTATCACTTCCTCATTTACTAAATGAGCAAGTTGCTCATATCCTTTTTACTCTATATATATATATATATATATTAAAATTAAAAGAAAGAGAGACGACGGGGATCAATGGCGGTGCATAGCTGGCAGCTTGGCCCAGGGTTCAAGAACAGAATCCCGAAACCGCACCGGAAGACACTGACTCCGTCCCCTCCTCGTCCTCACCACCGCCGGTTCCACCGCGGCCGCCGCCGCTCTTCTCTTCCTGTTATTGTTCTTCTCTTCTTCCACCTCGTCAATTGCTTCTAGAAGAACGTGAAGATAACCACCTCCACTATCTTCGACTTCCACTTCTTGATCGACGTTCACCGACGTTTCCGCAGTGATCGTCGTCTTCGTAGCCGACTCCGCCGTCGAGATTGCTTCTTCGTCTTCGACTTCGCCGGCGTCGGGTTCCGAATTGAAATCGAGATTCAGAGGAGGACGGACGGTCGAGATTACGGCGATGATCTTGAACAGCGCCACCTGCGCTTTGGTGGCGACGGCGACTCCTCTTTTCATCGGCGAAGTCTCCATCCCAAAAAAAAAAGGTACGATTTTTTTTTGCCCTCTAATTAAAGAGGGAGAAAATAATTAGGAGAGGGGAGTGATTTTTATAAGGAGGGGATGGAAACGAGGTTAGATCTGAGCGGTACACGTGTCCAAAATACTGGCAGTGTTTCTGGTTTGAGTTGAGCTTGTAATTAAAGTTGTATCTCAGTATAAATTGGTGCAGTGTATGTGTACAGTGTACGTGTTTTGCGCATACAATTTGATTTTTAATGTGTCAATATCTTTTGTACTATTTTTGAGGTGAGATTTTCCCCAATAAAATTCGGTAGGTGATATGGCAAAAAAATAGGATTAAATCGGGACCGTTCACATCGGACTCGAATCTTAAAACTCAGGGGTAAAACGGTAATTTCACATGCAAATGGGTCCGAAGCGGGTACTGGGTCTCCTCCTCACAGATCCAATAACCCGCAAACGGATCCACCTCAGCTGGGTACGGGTCTCAACCCGCTACCAACCCGATCCGACAAGATACAATCAAGGTCCCTGATTAGATCTAAATCAACGGCCATGATTCACATCTATCTTTTCACTGGGGATTAGGGATTAAATTCCTTAACTGATTATAGGGGATATACCTTATCAGATTACATGCCTTATCTGATTACGAGGAATATTCCTTATCTAATCACGGGGATTACATTCCTAAAACCAGTCCCTAAGACGCCTATAAATACCCCTCACCCATCTCCATTAAGAGGTAATCAATCTTTCTCTAGTTAAACGCTCTTTCATAATCATTTCTGGTTACTGACTTGAGCGTCGGAGGGTGCGTCGCCGGGAACAACCCCGGTGTCTCGCACTTCCTTGCAGGTGAACGGCGGGAGTCAACGGTCAAGCTCCGGCGGAACAGGTTAGGTGTTTGCTATTCAGGTTTTCCAAGAACTCACAAATTCATCTGTTTGCCCCCACACCGAATTTAGCGGCAACAGATTGGCGCCGTCTGTGGGAAACATACGAATAGCAGCCCCTCCTCTTTCCGTCGACTAGATCTTCTCCAGCCATGCCTCCGAGAAAAGCCAAATCTAGGGGGTCCAACCGTGGGCCCAATCCCGCCGATCAGCAGGAGCCAGTCCCTGACCAACCCGTTCTGCAGCAGGAACGACCTCCGCTTCAGACGAAAGACCCCCTTCAGCAAGATCAGCCCCTTCAGAATCAGCAACCCCCCAAGGGTCCGACCGGACCTCAGAATGCTGGTGCGGGGGGCTCCCGCGGAAAGCAACCTCTCCACCAAGACCGCATCTCCATACACAATGCCTCTACGGATTCCATGGCTTCACACAATCCTCAGAATCGGCAGAAGAAGGACGTGGATCTTCGTCACTGTCTGGACGAAAAACGGGCCCGAGAGGGAACCTCCCGCCACTATCGTCCGGGTGAACGATCTCCCCGTCACCAGGATTACAGAAGGTCTCCTAACCGTAGGGGGCGAAGGGAATCCCCCGAGCATCGCAGAAGAAGGCCACGCTCCCCCGTGGGTCGGCAACAGCCTAAGAACGAGGAGGCACCAATCACCCGTGCCGAGTTCCAGCAGTTCCAAGCGACCATCCTACAAGCTCTCACCAACGCACCCAAGGCTCCATCTCCTCCCCCGGTCCGAAGCCCTCGCCGACGGTTCTCCTCTCCTCGTCCTGCTCCTACTAACTCCCGGCGTACCCCAAGTCCTCGTCGCTCCCGAAGCTACCATCGCCGCAGCCCTCGTTCTCCTTCGTACGAAGATGAGTCTCGAGGCTCGGCAGATCACCGTCGGAGGGATGACGCCATGTACCGCCGTCTTCATGAAGTAGAAAGGTGCCTGGGTCGGATAAACCGAGAAGAGGAGCTTAGGGGGAGGACCTTACGTCCTAGCCAACCCCCTTTCTCCCGAACCATAGTGGATGCACCTGTCCCGTTCGGCTTCAAACCTCCCCAATTTGAGACTTACACCGGGGAGACCGATCCAGTCGATCACATCGAAAGCTTTAAGACTTTGATACTCCTCCATCAAGCTTCCGATGCCCTCCTCTGCAAAACCTTCCCCGCGACACTGAAGGGCCCAGCTCGAGAGTGGTACTCCCGCCTCGCACCGTCTTCCATATTCTCCTTCGAGCAGTTCGAGACACTCTTCATCACCCACTTCGTGAGTAGCAGGCGCACGGAGAAGACCAGCATTTCACTCCTCCAGCTTAGGCAAGAGAAAGGTGAGAAGTTAAGAGACTATGTGAAGAGGTTCACAGCTGAAGCCAGGACCATAGCCTCCCTCGACCAATCCGTCGCAACAGCCGCCTTCCAATCCAACGTCTTCAATTCCAGCCTCCGCTCCTCTCTTGCTAAGAAGCCTCCACAGAACTTTGCCGACCTCCTTCTCAGGTGTGACAAGTACATTCGTGCCGAAAAGGCCGCCTACCCTCCAAGCTTCGGAGGGTCTGTCTCAGGGACGAAACGAAAGCTGACCGAAGAAGATGAGGGCTCCCAAAAATCCCAGAAGGACAGCAATGGACAGCGTCGCCCGACTCCTCGGTTTGAGAAGTTCACCCCCCTCATTGCCAACATATCCGAAGTCCTTATGGAGGTGGACAACGAAGGGCTACTCCGCGCTCCCCCGAGAATGAATACACCTGGCAAGAAGATGAATAAGGATAAGTGGTGCCGCTTTCACAGGGACCACGGCCACGACACGGATGATTGTCGGGCTCTCAAGGAGGAGATCGAAGAACTCATACAGCGGGGGCACCTGATCCAGTTCGTCCAAAAAGAGGGGGCCGAGCCCCTCACCTGATCACCACCTCTTCCAAACGAACAGAAAGGCCCGCCGAGCTTCAAGACTCAGCTCCTCCCAAGAGGTCCTCACCTTATTGTAGAAGTAGGATTTTGATTTTCAATAAGGCCGATGCTTGTAACTCGGCCAACAGCATGTAATAATGGCTCGCCCTATTGGAGCAGCCACTTAGTTTATTTCAATAAAACTTATCTTTTCATTGAAAATTATTGCTCCTGCTCCTCTATCTCTCTGGGTTCGGAGTCCAGCTTCTTCTACATGGCTCCTCCCGCAACTCACTAAACTCTAACGATGGCTCCGGAGTCCAACACTTGGTTCGATTCTGCTTCGAATAACTCGCTCTTAAGCGGGTTAGAAGTGGTTCGCCATTCGGAATTGCTCCCACAGCCGTTGAACAACTTAAACGATGGTTCCGGAGTCCAGCACTCGGCTCGACTCTTCTTCCTCGGCTCGTCCTCAGACGAGCCAGGAGTGGATCGCCGTTCGAAATTGCTCCTGCAACCGTTGAATGGATCGGAGTCCAACACTTGGCTCGATTCTACTTCGCAAGTTCGCTCCTAAGCGGACTAGAAGTAGCTCGCCATTCGAAACTGCTCCTGCATCCCTCAAACTAACCTCACAATGGTTCGGAGTCCAGCACTCGGCTCGACTCTTCTTCCTCGGCTCGTCCTCAGATGAGCCAGGAGTGGATCGCCGTTCGAAATTGCTCCTGCAGCCGTTGAATGGATCAGAGTCCAACACTTGGCTCGATTCTACTTCGCAAGTTCGCTCCTGAGCGGACTAGAAGTAGCTCGCCATTCGAAACTGCTCCTGCATCCCTCAAACAACCTCACAATGGTTCGGAGTCCAGCACTCGGCTCGACTCTTCTTCCCCGGCTCGTCCTCAGACGAGCCAGGAGTAGATCGCCGTTCGAAATTGCTCCTGCAGCCGTTGAATGGATCGGAGTCCAACACTTGGCTCGATTCTACTTCGCAAGTTCGCTTCTGAGCGGACTAGAAGTAGCTCGCCATTCGAAACTGCTCCTGCATCCCTCAAACTAACCTCACGATGGTCGGGGTCCTATGGCTCGACTTTACTTCACCGGCTCATCCTTAAACGGGCCGGAGGAAGATAGCCATTCCGAACTGCCCCCACGACCATCCGAGCTGAGTTACCCATCTACCGAGAAGCAAAGTGGCGGAAAATGTGCCCCAAAATCCGTGCTCGGATCTGCCGAACAAGATGCGTCTACCGAGCAGCTAAGCAGATGAAGAGCACGAAGAAAAAGAGGCTAACGGGTCAGGGTCGGATCCAATACCCTCGGTCCGACCCATACCCTTCTTAGCTCCTTCATTTTTCTCCTTCTTCAGTCTTCCCGCCAAAGGTACCCAACACTTCTGCTCTTCTTCACTGTGCGAAGGAACGAGGCAGGGGAGAGAACCCGAATGCCTCTCCTCCCCTTCCTCTTTCTTCTCAAGGCCAAGCTCTTCACTCCGCTCGCCTCCAAAGCGGAGCTCTTCCCAACGAGTTCGGAGCTCACAACCCTCCCCTGGAGTTGCTCCTTGCACTCACTTCAGAGAATGGGTCTTCCCAGCACCTCTTCTCCTAGGAGCGGAGCTCCTCTTCAAAAATCTCCAAAACCAAACAGAATAGAGACACTTCAGAGCTCCTCACCTCTCCCATATGCTGACCCATCCTTCCGAGCCGAGGAGCAGAGCTTCATCGACCTATCCCCTTCATCAACTCAATAAGCTTCTCCTCACGCTCGAGCTACCGAACAGCTCAACCGAGTCTTCAAGGAACACTTCCTTCAAAACAGACAACTCAGCACCTCGGCCAACAGTACTGACCCTCCGAGCCGAGGTGCCCGGGTACCGACCCTCGTATATGGCAAAAAATCGTCCCGAGGCGATCTCACCATTAGATCATCTCCAAATTCGCACTCAAGCGTGATGGACGGATCAGATCGCGCCATGTCACCACAAAACGACAAGATAACGTTTTCTCGAAACTCGTGCCTCTTGTCTCGTGATTCGCGCTACGATCGTGATCAACCGTCCGGATCGAGCTGCGTAGCCGGGATCTGCCAATCTACCAACCTGCGGAGCGGCAAAAATGTGCCTCAAAATCCGTGCTCGGATTCGCCGAACAAAGCAAGCAGATGAAGAGGAAGAAAGAAAAAGAGGCTAACGGTCGGGGTCGGATCCGATACCCACGGTCCGACCCATACCCATCTTAGCTCCTTCATTCTTCTCCTTCTTCCCCAGCACATCTCCTCTTCTCCACCGTGCGGAAGAACAAGGCAGAGGAGAGAACCCAATTGCCTCTTCTCCCCTTCCTCTTCTCCTCTTCTCCACCATGCGGAAGAACAAGGCAGAGGAGAGAACCCAATTGCCTCTTCTCCCCTTCCTCTTCTCCTCTTCTTCACCGTGCGAAAGAACAAGGCAGAGGAGAGAACCCAATTGCCTCTTCTCCCCTTCCTCTTCTCCTCTTCTCCACCGTGCGAAAGAACAAGGCAGAGGAGAGAACCCAATTGCCTCTTCTCCCCTTCCTCTTCTCCTCTTCTCCACCGTGCGGAAGAACAAGGTAGATGAGAGAACCCAAATGCCTCTCCTCCCCTTCCTCTTTCTCCTCAGAAGTGCTGCCGATCCGAAGTGCTGCCGTACCGACCCTCGTTTATGGAGAAAAATTCGGCCGACCCCTTCTAACCGTTGGATCATCTCAGAATTCACACTCAAGCGTGATGGACGGATCAGATCGCACCACGTCACCGCAAAACGACAAGATAACGTTTTCTCGAAACTCGTGCCTCTTGTCTCGTAATTCGCGCCACGATCGTGATCAACCGTCCAGATTGAGCCACGTAGCTCGGATCTCAAATCCGAGCTACCGAACTACCGAACCGCTAAGCAGCAAAAAATCTCCTCATAATCCGCGCTCGGATTGGCCGAACAAGAAGCAGATCCGACGAGCTCGGATTTTCCGAACAAAGAGAGAGAGAGAGAGAGAGAGAGAGAGAGAGAAAAAAGCACAAGGGCCGGGTTCGGACCCATCAAGGGGATCCGACCCGAACCCCAATCCAGCTCTTCCCCTACACTCTCCCGCCAAAAACTACAGAAGAAAAACCGAACCCCATAGTCTTCTTCAACCTCGGGCTCCGCCGAACCCATCTTCGCGCGAACCCGACCTCGCCGACTGCCTCCTCCATCAAGCTCCCCCCTACTCACAGTCGTCACCTCCAAGCTCCAACTCCAAGTGCCGAGCTCTCCGCCGCTCCGAGCTCTCACCTCGAGCGCCCCACGACAACCTCCGAAGCTCCATGACACTGCCGACCTCCAACTTCACCGGGGCTCCACGTTTGCCATTACAAAGCTCCGTCACCTCGAGCCCCCCCTACAGTCGAGCCCCTTCGACTGCAAGCTCCGCGGAGCTCGACCTCGCCTCTCACTGAACTCATCGAACCCAGCTTCCATCCTCGACGAGTCACCGAAGAACCCACTCGTCGACCACCTTCGACGAGCTCCCCCTTCACCTCTGAGCTCCATGACAGCGCCACTGCCCTCGAGCTCACCTTCACGAGCTCCCCTCGCCGAGGTCGACCACAGCCCCATCGGCGACCTCGCCGCTCACCGAGCTCTCCACAATGCCGCGTCCAACTCCCCTCGGAGAGGCGAGCTCCGAGCTCTCCCCGAGTGAGCTCCGAGGCCTCCTTCACGGGCTCCGTTCGTCACCGAGCTCACACCGCCGATGAAGCTTCGCCGAAACGTCGAGCTCACCTCGTCGTTGGGGGTGCGCCGTAGGGAGGAGACGAAGTAGCGAAGAAGAGCAAAAACGAAGAAAGAAGCAGAGGAGAAGAGAGAAGCAGAGCGGAGAAAAGAAGAAGAGAAAAAAAAAAAAAAAAAAAAAAAATTGCCACGTGGCGGTCCACGTGGCAACATCTCAACGAGCCGAGGTGCCTTCGCCGAAGTGCCGAAGTGCCGAACTCGTAATTGGAGAAAAAAAGAGGCCGGGCCACACGATCCGTCCGATCGTTCCAAAATTCGCGTCGCGACACGATCGACGCTCAGGAACGCGCCACGTGTCCCGATCGTGATCTGCATCACGATGCGCGCAGATCTGATCATGATGAGCGGCCAGAAACGTGCCACGTGTCAAGATCGCGATCTGCCTCACGATGCGTGCTCATCTGGTCATGATGGACGGCCAGAAATCTGCCACGTGTCCAGGTAATATTTAAATTATCTATTTATTTATTTATTTGTTTTTTTTTATTTAAAAAATCCGAAAAAAATATTTAAAAATCGAAAAAATAATTAAAAATTCTAAAAATAATTATTAATTCAGAAAAAATTATTTTTAAATTCTGAAAAAAATAATTATTAAATTAGAATAATTAATTAATATTTTAGATAATTAATTATTTAATTCGGAAAATGAATAAAAAATTCAAAAAAATGAGAAAAAATTCAGAAAAATCTGGAAAAATCACCGAAAATCCAGAAAATTCTGAGAATACTTTTGGGCATTTTACAAGCCCATAATAACACTGTTACACCCCGAGCAAGATTCCAAACTCCCTTAAGAACACCGATAAAATCCCGTACGCCATTAGAACAGTAAAACTACTCCTCAAAGGCTGATTACACTCAGTCTTTAGGAGTGGGGGGCTCGTGATATGGCTAAAAAATAGGATTAAATCGGGACCGTTCACATCGGACTCGAATCTTAAAACTCAGGGGTAAAACGGTAATTTCACATGCAAATGGGTCCGAAGCGGGTACTGGGTCTCCTCCTCACAGATCCAATAACCCGCAAACGGATCCACCTCAGCTGGGTACGGGTCTCAACCCGCTACCAACCCGATCCGACAAGATACAATCAAGGTCCCTGATTAGATCTAAATCAACGGCCATGATTCACATCTATCTTTTCACTGGGGATTAGGGATTAAATTCCTTAACTGATTATAGGGGATATACCTTATCAGATTACATGCCTTATCTGATTACGAGGAATATTCCTTATCTAATCACGGGGATTACATTCCTAAAACCAGTCCCTAAGACGCCTATAAATACCCCTCACCCATCTCCATTAAGAGGTAATCAATCTTTCTCTAGTTAAACGCTCTTTCATAATCATTTCTGGTTACTGACTTGAGCGTCGGAGGGTGCGTCGCCGGGAACAACCCCGGTGTCTCGCACTTCCTTGCAGGTGAACGGCGGGAGTCAACGGTCAAGCTCCGGCGGAACAGGTTAGGTGTTTGCTATTCAGGTTTTCCAAGAACTCACAAATTCATCTGTTTGCCCCCACACCGAATTTAGCGGCAACAGTAGGGTATATTTGTTTTGGGGTTTTTTGGTAATTTGGCTTCCTTATTTTGATATTTTGTATATTTTATCTGTAACTATTTCCATATCAAAACTTTGTTCTTTTTGTTTCAATAAACTTTTACCATTTTTGGACATGTGTATTAAAAGGTAATTTTCTAAATTGAATTTTTAGCTTGGTTTTTGTTGTAAACGCACCATCCATATATTACTAGTCTATATCTTAAAGTTTCTGTTGGCCTACCATTTGTCTGACGTCAGTTATAAAATTTTAGGCTTAGCCAAAATCAACCACATTACTTTTGATGCTTCACATATGATCGTTGTTTTAAATAAAATTGTTGGGTTTCCAAGTAAATATACATATGACCACTTTTATGTTTAAAATTTAAAGATATCTTTGTGCTAGATTTAAATAATTCATACATCCATACTTAGGGCCGTAAATCGAACCGGACGGGATCGGACAGCCATATATGTTCAAGGTCGGACGAAATTCTACTCGGAATGTCTTAAGTGAAAGTTATATTAACCATTTAATCTCAACCAATTATTTTTAAGTGAAAGTTATATTAACCATTCATTTACTCAATTGTTGTTAGTTACCATAATACCCTCAAAGTTCAAATTTATTTACGACATAATTATTTACAAAAATGTCACTTATATAAAATTAAAGTTTATAACACTGAGTAATTTGTAAAAAGTATCTAATGAGTAAAGGAACGTCTTATTATTTACTATTTAAAAAATATTAATTAAAGCGTGCATTGCACATGCAGTTACTAGTAATCAGCACGTTCTAGTTAATTAATTTTTTTATATAGTAAATAATAAGACGCAATCTAGCCTCGAACCTGAGACCTTCCTTTACTCATTGTATACTCTTTACAAATTACTTTCAATGACACAAACTTTTATTTTATATGAGTGACACTTGTGTAAATAATTATGTCGTAAATAAATTTAAACATTGAGGATATTATAGTGTGAGAGTGAGAACCTACAACCTTTATTAAAAAAGAAAAAGAAAAACAAATTAGTTTTAAAAGTTAATAAGAAATTGCGGCCAAACACGCGTCTAAACTGAATCTTTAATTAATTAATTAATTAATTAATTTATTTATTTTGGATCATTAATTTGGTTCTTGTTGTGAGAGTCGTGAGACTGCTATCCATAGTCGTCTATCAGTAAAGTTTCGGTGGACCCGCCATACGTACTATTTACACTGAGCCAAAGTCAACTGCATTACTTTTGATACTTCATCTATAGTCGTTGTTTAAATAGGACTCTCATGTTGTTGGAACATAAGCGCAGTTTCTCTCAACCATTCTACAACTTCGAAATTTATAGCTTAGTGACAGAGACTTTCACATATGTAAATGTACATATGATAACTTTTATGTCTAAGTTTAATGTTGCCTTTGTCATGGATTAAGCAATTCTACAACCATACTTCAATAATAAAATAAATAAATAAAATATTACAAAAGTGTATATCAAAATTTTATTCTTCATATTTCAGTATATGTAAGGTTTTTTTTTTTTTTTGCTTTTTTTTTTTTGCAGTGAAAATATGTTCACAAGTAAAAGTTGTGAATTGTAAGAGTTCTACGCACCAATTCCTTATTGTAGTGTGAGTGAGAATTTATGTGTACCTACATTAATCATTCTCAAAATAACAAAAAGAAAGAAAAAAAAAAGTTAGGATACTAATAAGAAATTACGTTCAAACACGTGTTTGAACTGAATCTTTAATTTGAATTCTTAGTTATGGTACGTTCGATGTTTTACATGTGGTCGATCGTTGTTTGAAGTAGAAATGTCAGGTTCTTCATGCAAATCAATATATGACCGCTTTATATACTTTTAAGTTAAGTTTGATGTTGGGTGTTATGTTGGCATGGATTAAATAATTCATACAACAATACTTCAATCAATATGTTGAATACAATTATACAAGCATCACAAGTATATCTTAATAAAAAAATTACATTTTTTATAGCACATCTCTAATATTATAATGGGAGAAGGGCTTAGTGTCATTTGTAAATATTTGTCATTTTGTCAACATGTGCAGCGTACGTGTTGGTAGATTTTTTTTTTGTCCTTTTCATTCCCCTTTCCCATTTTTTCCACGTGCAACGCACGTGTATAATACTAGATTTTTTTGTCCTTTTCATTTTCTCATCCCCATTTTTCCCACGTGCAACGCACGTGTATAATACTAGTATATATTAACCAGAGAGAGTTATCTTCAGCATGTTTGCAGCTCTAGTTTATGTTCATATCATGCATGCATGTGTGCATATGATCAGTGCATGGTTCTGCTCTCATGATTACATATTAATCCTACTGTTCATTGTTTTTTTTCTGCAAATTGATAAAGTGACAAACAAGGATTTGGCTTTCTCACCGGCCCTTTCAAATCTTATATTATATATACCATCTTCCTCAATTCATCATTTTTTGCTGCTAACATCAACTGTGAGGGGAAGATATATGCAGATCAATCTCCAAGTCATTAATTACAGACAAATCTGAACATATATATATAATCTTAACGCCCGATAGCTATCTTCATCACTTACATCCTTCTAAGTTCTGAATACAACTTCAGAACTTAAAAGGATCATAATTTAATTCCTTCTAAGTTATTCATTTTATATGTGGATCGAATGTTTTGCTAGTTACAATTGGAAGTGAAGTTTGCCCATTTTTGCTAGGTTTAATTTCTAACTAAGGATAGCTCAAAGATCGGTTACAATGTGAGATCGAAGAAATCCTATACGTTGGATATCAAGAATACGACAACATACTATTAAGAATTAAGAATCAAGATATTGATAGGAATTAATGACATATCAAAGTATCAACTATATATATACCACTAAAGTCATTGTTCGGAACAACGGCTTCGTTTATTTTGAACCTAAGCCGGCTTAGGTTATATTCGGAACAACGGCTTAGATTTATAACCTTAGCCATTGTTTCCAACAACGACTTTAGTAGTTTGCATAGCCGTTTGGCGTTTGTACGGGACCCATTTGCAATGAAGCATTGCTTATATATATTGTATACCCTTTTTACTTTTGGCAAGAATCAGCTGAGCTTGGTGCAAGCAAGATGCCACCCTCAGTATCTTACCGACTTTTAACAAGCTCAGTTGTTTTACTACAGCAAAACTTGCAGCTACGTTACATTAATTTGTTGCAATATATTAAAGATTATTCAAGGATTGTGAAGGTTTACAGATATAATCACTTGACAGCTCGAAGAGGGATTAATATATACATTGATTGCTTCTCACATTTGATGTCAATGTTGTTTTACATATGAATCAATGCAGTGTATGTGGCAGTGTGATAGCATCCTACTCTTTCAATAGAAAAACATAACGAGCTGCTTTGGCAGTGTAACTTCTCTCTGCATCTTAGAATATAATAATGTCAGCCAAACAATATATATAGTAACTGCAGAATTGGTCTTATTGAAAGAAACATTTTATCCTTTTATGAAACCATGCATCTTCTGTACTTGAGAGAAGATCATGCATTTATGAACTTTTTTCTAATTTCACTATTTTCTTCTTAAGTCATCGATGAACCTTTTCATTAAACTTGAAATGAAACAATAACATTACACCTTCTAAAAAGTTGCAAATTATAAGAAAGAACTTACAAAGAAGGGAAACCACTACAACTTCACATAGCAAACCACTACAGCTACAAATTTTAGAAAAACTTACCCAACAGGGAAGAGAGAGATATAGTAGCATGTCACTCTGTATGCAATTCTATTTGCAACTCTTTCATATGATTAGTCCATATATATTATTAAAAAAAAAGGTGGCTAGTTGGACCACTTACTTTTTTTTTAAGTAGGCCAGTTATAAAGGATTCTAAATAAAATTGTACATTTAGAGAGACATAAAAATATAAAAAAAAATAGTGTAAAGATAAGGGGAGTTAATTTATATCAAGAGGAAATAGGAAAATCCTTTTAAAGTTAAATCACAACTCTACACATGTAGTGCTAGTAAGGTGAGGTGAGATTAAAAGTGCTAGTAATTTACATGTGCAATGCACGTCTTAATAAATATATACATTTTAAAGTAAAAATTTCGACGTAGTCTGGTCTCGAATCTGAAATATATTTTATATTAGTTATGCACGGATAATGCACGTCTTAATATAAAAAAAATTAAAATAAAAACTCTGACGTAGTGAGGACTCGAATCTGAAACCTCCTTTATATTAATTATGTACGTGCGTCACTCGTGTTGATAGATTGACAAATGACACTAAGGTGCTCTCTTTCTTTTTTTGGTCCTTTTTACTTTGAATTTATCTTGCAAATCAATAAATTATTGCGAATGAAAATGCAACTTCATTTATATTCAACTATTTACACTTTATCAAAGATTTTTCTAAACTATTATAAAAAAAAAAGGAAAAGAAAAAAAAACATTTTCTAGCGCTGTGTCATCATAGATTTATTGTTCTTGATTCTAAGGCTGAGTTTGGAGATAGGCGTGGAGTGTTGGTGGGACCTACTTTAGAAAATCCACTACAAAATTCGCTGGGATAAATTCTGTTTTTAGCTTCTATGTTTTAGCGCTGACCGTCTTATCAGCTCTTTTGGATTGTTCTGTTTTAGAGCATTGTAGCTGTTGCAATCTAAATTTTGGGTATTTGACACTAGTATCATGCACGTGCGATGCACGTGGAGAAAGAAGGAAAAAGACAAAAAAAAAAAAGGAAAATAATTTCCAAACTGATCCACCGTCAAAACTATTTACCAAACTGGTCCACTTTCGCACGTGCACTCGGAGGAAGAAGGAAAAAGAAAAAAAAAGGGAAATAATTTCCAAACTGATCCACTGCCGAAACTATTTACCAAACTGGTCTACTTTCAAAAATATTTACCAAAATGAGTCATTTGGCTTCAAAATGACAAAATAAAAAAAAAAAAAAAATCAATGACAAATACCACTAAGGCCTTCTCCCATTATAATAGTAGAGATTTAGATATAGGAATTAGAGCATTTGTAGCCGATGTGAGTCAAATTTTGGATATTTAGCATATAGGAGTGAAAAAAAGGGGTTTCAGTTGTACTCGTTTGAACTCAAATTTTGGGTTTAAATTTTAAAAAAATGAACGGACAAGGAATAATTACTTGTCCGTGAACTTTTTTAAATAAAAAAACAGTGGACGGGGAATCATTTTTCATCCGTTGTATTAAAAAAAAATCCTAATTAATTCCTAAATTAATGTTAAATTAATCATAATTAAATCATATTAAAGCTTAAATAAATTTTAATTCTTAATAAATCTCAATTAAAACTTAGTTTCTATCCATAGAAATTTCTATAGGGTATATTTTATAGAATATTTTTCAAAGAAATGGGTGAGACAGAGCTTCATCTTCCATCCTTGCTCATTTCTGACGATTTTTTTTTTTTTTTGAATGTAACGGACGGGAATCATTTTCCGTCCAACCATTTTTAAAAAAAATTAAAATAAAAGAAATCAAGGTCGGGGAATTATCCCTTGTCCGAGAAATATGCGTTTTTTTTTTTTTTTTTTTTTTGGGACGGTAAGTCAATTACCGTCCGAAGGGGAAATTTTTTTTTAAAAAAAAAAAAGACGACGAAAGATGATCTTTCGTCTGATCGAACGGATGAAAAATTATCTTTCGTCGGCTATTTTTTCCATATAGCTATTTCGTCTGCAAAATTTGGCAGATGACTGTTCATCTAAAACCTATTTTTTGGGTTTATAGCCAACTATTGCAGCACCAAAATTTTCAATTTTTTTGGAAATATTGGCAAAATAGCCAACGACAACAGATGCTCTTATAAGTTGGAGCTGTAGTCGTAAAAAGCCAAAAAATGGTTTGACAAAGATTAAAGCCAAAAAAATTTGTACGCAAATGTGTGCATAACATTTTCTATAGAACCATTCTATCTTAGCCCTTGATCCTCAAATATACACAAATCTCAAAGCTACAAAGCTGCACAATAATTTCTATAGCAATAATTACATAGAAAATTCGGGGCTTATTTTTGGGAGAGAATTGCTCGAACGGTGCTTTATTCACCGTCTGAGCCAGGGGCGGATCCAGGATTGAAATGTGAGGGGGGCTGAAAAAATTTTTTGCGCAAGATTTGTCCAAATATATATGGGGTGGGCTTTAAAATATATTTGGGGTGGGCTTTAAAATTTTTTTGGGGGGCTGAAGCATAAATTTATACTAATATACCAAAAAAAAAAAAAAAATACAAGCAAATGTCAAATATTGGGGGGGGGGCTGTAGCATACCCAAGCCCCCCCCCCCCCCCCCCCCCCCCCCGGATCCGCCCCTGGTCTGAGCTGAAAGTTTTTTTGTTTTGTTTTTTTTTTTTTTTTTTTTTGTTTTTAACTTCATCGGACGGAAATGATTTCCCGTCTCATCGTTTTTTTATATAAAAAAATGATTGGACGAGAAATCATTTCCCGTCCACTATATTTTTGAAAAAAAATAGAAGCGACAAAAGATGATCTTTCGTCATCATCTTTGGTCGGCTATTTTTTTTATATTCCTATATCTTCTGTCAAATATAGCAGGTTACTGTTGACCAAAAAATCAAAATTTTGGGTATATAGCCCAGGACTCCAACATCATTTTTTTCTTTTTTTTTTTTTCGAAAAATTTGACAAATAAGCCAACGAAACTGCAGATGCTCTAATATACACTTTAAACTCTTCGCTCTAAACTATTTTGAAAAACATCTTCTCTTCAAGATTTATTTAATCGAAAAGAAGGCACTTAAATTTCTAGGGCAAAAATTCCTCAACAAAAAACTTTATCTTTAAACGATGAACTAAATTTAATTGTTTTTTTGGGTGGGAGTGGGGGGGGGGGGGGGGGGGGGGGGGGGGGGGGGGGGGGGGGGTTGGTTTGGGGGGGGGGGGGGGGGTTGGTTTGGAATATAAAATAAATTCTATGTGTGTTTTATCTCCTTATTATATTATGCTAAACTCTTTTGCCGAAAGAATTTTTTTATTTTTTTATTTTAAAATTTTTATAAAAAGGAAGCAAATATAGGAGTTAACTTTTCACTCTTTCAAACCTCAAAATGCATGCATACAATATTGTATAGGAGATGTTATTAGATATTTTTTTCACGCGTAATATATATTGTACGGGGTTATACAAGTTGAGTACTAACTAAAAAACAATATACCTTCTCTTCTGTTTTACTCTTAATATTTTTAATGTTAGGAAATTTCTAATATTATAGCGAGAGAAGGCCTTAGTGTCATTTGTCAATCTATCAGTAACTAATATGAAGAAGGTTTCAGATTCAAGTCCTCATTACGTCATAGTTTTTATTTAATTTTTTTTATTAAGACATACATTGTCCGTGCATAACTAATATAAAGGAGGACTCAGGTTTGAGGACGTGTATCGTCCGTGCATAACTAATATAAAAATGCAGCACTGTAGCTGACTGTATGTGAGTGGTACCGTCAAGTACTTTATGATGTATTTGGAGTTGTTTTGTATTCCCGTTAATTATCATTAATGAGATTGGTGACCTCGGTCACTCTTACTTCAAAAAAAAAAAAAACTAATATAAAAAGGTCTCAGGTTGTCCGACCACGTCGAAATTTTTACCTCATTTTTTATTTATTTATTGAAATGTGCATCTGACGTTTAAATTACAGTAAATATAAATATATTTAGTACTAAAAACATGAAACCACAGTCTCATTCTCAACAACGAAAAGGGACGAGCCCGAGTTAAAAACAGTGTGCTCTGAATGGGATTTAAAGTACACGTGGCAGTATTGCTGTTTGGTATTTGACAGTAACTCCCAATCCAGTCACTTAACACGTAGCTGCATCCAATCACCTTCTTTTCGTTTTTTGCTTTTCCGGATTACTTCTCCATTAATTAATTCTCTTGTGTAATCTCCTATGTCATTAATATATACTGGTATAATCCATTAAAAAAAAAAAATTTTTTAAAATACCTACACCGACCACACGTGTAAGTGGGTCCCACAGATTAAATACGTGGGAGATATGCATTCAAAGGCACCAACTTGATAAGCACGGGCAACAGACACGTTGTTTTCATGTTCTGGAACAAATGATCGATCGTCTGTAACTCTGTATGTTGTACATGCAAGTTGACTTTGGACAATGAGAGAAACTGACCGACTTCAAAAATATCTGGGTTAGAATAAGTTTTCTTAAATTATGAGTTCCTACTAACTATGTTGAGTTGAAACATTGTAAAGCTAGTTGTTAAATTGTTACCAATACATATAAAAATTCCTCCCAGGCAAACTCTCTGTTATAGTCATTTATATACACTAGTATTATGCACGTGCGCTGCACGTGGGGATAATGGAGAGGGGGGAATGAAAAGAACCAAAAAAAATCTACTATTATACACATGCCTTGCACATGGGAAAAATGGGAAGGGAGGAATGAAAAGGACCAAAAAAAAAAAAAAAATCTACCAACACGTGCGCTGCACGTGTTGACAAAATGACTAATATTTACAAATGACACTAAGCCCTTCTCCCATTATAATATTAGAGATTTAGTATACACTTCAAATACAGGAAGATATAGAGTCGAATATCGCTAAATAAAAAAAGTTTGAGAGAAGTACTCTTTGAAATTCTTCGTCCAAAAATAACATATTCTTCTTCCATCAGATCAATAAGACTACCATTTAGCAACGAAAATTATAGTGCCAAATAATAGATCACTAAGGCCAAACAATATGCTCTGGTTAGCTTTACATACATAACATGAACATAAAATTAGAAGAAGACACATTTTAAAAATGAAATCCATTGGCTCCTAGTTCGGTGGCGGGACTTAGTGAGGACCAGGGGGTGCTCGGGTCCCTCGAAATTTTCAAAAACTCTCCCCACACGATTGAAAATTTTATAAACCCTTCAAAAAATTATAATTTAATTTCCATAAAAACTAAATTTTATTGTTTGGCTCCACTAAAAATTATGAAAAAATTTCTATATTTTTACATGTAATTATAGAATTTTACCTTGATTCTCCCGATAAAATTGTTCTGACTTCGCCCCTGTCCTAGTTCTCTCCTATATGATTATCATATGCCACAAAACGTACACAATCTTTTCCCTCGTCCATCCAACCATCCCCGCTCACCAAAAAATATCTGAGGTGTTCCTTCTTTGTTAAGGCCAAAGAAAAATTCCTTGTCCTGGTCGCACCTCGCTTGTGTACACGTGTCAACATACAATTACTCCCTTATCAGGTGTGCGGTACAACTAGCAGTCTAGCTGATCCCAACCAGCTCGGATATTTCCTCCTCACTTTCCATTCTACAGTTAGTCGGTTACTCACTCTTGTATAAACCCACCGACTCTCTTAAAAATTTTCTACATTTCTACATTTTCGTGCGTAATCTTCTTCATCTCTCTAACCTTAAAACCCATCCATATATATCCATCAATGGATTCGAATGAAAACCCTCTTCCTCATCATCCCCATTCATCATCATCATCATCATCATCATTCTCCTCTGCTTTGATCGACGCAAAATATCCCCAGTTCTGCGAATCCATGGGCTTCCCTCTAACTCCATCACCCTTGTCTCTGGAGAAAAATTTAGAATATATTGAAGCACCATTGACGGCGGCGGCGGTTCCTCGCCCTTTCGAGGCGCTTCATGGGACACCCATCCCGCCTTTTCTGTCCAAGACTTACGATCTTGTGGATGACTCTGCGCTGGATGCTGTTATCTCGTGGAGCTCAGTCGGTCAGAGCTTCATCGTGTGGGACCCTGTGGAGTTTGCGCGGTCTGTGCTGCCTAAACATTTCAAGCACAACAACTTCTCCAGCTTCGTCCGGCAACTCAATACTTATGTGGGTATTTCACAGAACTTTTTTTTTAAATTTTTTTAAATAATAATAATAATAGCTGTTGATCTGATGATTATTAATTGTTTTGTTGTAATTTGTAATTTTGTTTAATTTAATTTGTGCATTGTATCATCATCAAATGTAAATATATGTATAGATTTTCCATGTAATTAATAGGATGGATATGGATGTAAATATATGTAATTTTCGGTCCAATTTGGGGATTTATCAACCCCTATATATGAACTTGTAACCAAAAGAGTAGCGATCATTGAGAAGTTGAGTTCATCAATTGGGTTACTGAAAGGGTGCATCAGAATGGAGGTGATAGCTGGAACTAGAAGTTTGGGGGTCAAAAATGGTAAGTTCCCAGAGTCATATATTTATCATTTGTTAGTCATATATTTATCATTTATCAGTTACTATTTTTGATTACAGATTTGTAGTAGGACTATTTTGTGGTTTCGTTAATCTTTCATTAATGAAATCGGTGATCTGGTCACTTTTATCTATAAAAAAAACTAATTTTGATTACGAATTTATGGTTCATATATACTTTATATAGAATAGTTGATGTGTTATGATTCAAGTATATTGCTTATGGAACACTTGTTGCTTCTATGATATTTCGAATCTTGATTTTCCTTGTCCTGATTTTTTGTTTATTAGTTTAATTATTCCAGTCCTCTGCTTCATCTTTAGGGCTAGCCGTTGCAATTGAGTTGAATATCAGTGTGTGTATTTTTTTAGCTGCAACGTGCGAATGTTAGTTCATGTTACTTAAGGTTTTTGTCCTGCTTCCCATGGTTAACTGTTATAGTGACTTTAAATTCGTTGGACGGACAATCTAGCATGAAGTTTTCAACAGAGAAGGGAAATTAGAACGGTGCGGTGAGCTTTTGAAGTGGATATCAGTGATATGTACATTGATGAATAGACAACATTTGAACATAAGAACTATGTAGGACATCTAGAGACACTGACACCATATACTATAACAGCATATAATGCATAGCTAGGAATGTTGGTCGTACATACAACTAAGAAATAAATGTATATAGCGGTGTCGTTATATCTGATTGATTAACTCATATCTGGTGTCAGAATATGACTATTTTGTTTCTGATCACTGAAAACATTAAGTTAAAAGATTTGATGTTAAGGTTAGAGGGCATTACTAGGTCTGCTATGGTGCCTTAAAGTTAGGGGAAAAAGGCAGGGGTAGGATTTAGTTCACAGACATTCTGAAATAGACCACAATGAAAAAATGAAAATCAACATTTTGCACCATCTGTTAGTGTACAGTTAACCACAAACAACAGGAAAGAAAAATCAGGAAAAATAATTCACATTTTAAAAAGATGTTATTCTTCGGTTGAGCATAATATACGCTTGATATATCATTGGATACAATTCGCTGAAAAATGCTCAATCTACTGTATGTAACATTAGCATATTGATAAGGGGGAAATTTCGCGCTCTTATACAATGATTGATACATTTCGGAGCAGTTTGGATTTAAGTGTGCCTTCTACAACTTCGAAGTTAGCAGCCTAGTGGCAGTGACTTTAACGTGGTATCATAGCACCCCAGGTGTGAGTCTTGCTGAGTGCGTTTGTTTATTTTCGGAATTAAAAAAAAAAGTATATTTCGTTGCGTTGTAATTTTTCTCAACCATTCTACAACTTTAAAGTTGTAGCCTAGTGGCATGGACTTTCAAGGCTATGAAACAGAAAGGATAATAATGTAGAATGGCTTCAGGGAAGTGTATCTAGTTTTCTGGACTTAGGAAAATCCTGATAACCTCTTCATATTCACTTTTATCACTGTATCCTTCTGAACTGATTTTCGCTGTTATACCAGAACACATTTATTGGATACTCACTATCAAGTTATTGGATATTAACTATCAAGTTATCAATTTGAAAATTTGAAGACGAAGACAGAATGCGAGGCATTGAATAGATCAGATCAGATCAGATCAGATCAGATATTATTGTTGAAAATTGCCTTGATGAAGACCTAAGAAGTACGATACAAACACTTTGACACGGACATGGACACGATGCGATACGACACCGACACGGAGAAGATTATGAAAAGCTACCCCGAAATATCCAAGTACTGTGTCAGATTCGTGTGTCTGACATGTGTGCTACATGACTTGGCTGGCAAATAGGAGTGTTCGTGCAACATAGATGAAGACAAGACCTAACCTTTTGTTTTAAAATTTTGGAGTTCAAATGGATTTTAAAGATACAAATTTGAATTGTGTCAGTCTGAAAAGGTGATTCGCTGAGTAATTGAAATTCTGTTAGAACACACCCAAATCCAACAAATTATTTAATATATAGTAGTAGCGACTTAAGCCAAGTCTGCAACCCGTTGGAGTGCCCTTTTTTCTGTAAATATAGTGATCTGGCTGTTGGATTTATATGATGGTCCTCGGAGGTCAAAGCATGTTATACGGAGCTCAATAAGATATTTGTGTCTGATATATAACTATATCCTCTCCCTCATAATATCATAGCAAAAGATCCACTAATGCGAAAATTGGGTTTTAAGTGCCAATATATTGGGGCTTAATTTTTTAAATTATGCGATGATAGTTTGATAAATCAATGACAAATCATGATTTACCTGTTCTAAATCACTATTTCTCACACCAAAAATAATAGTTGTAGTATGAATAATAGAGAAGGCGCATTTAGAATTATAAATATTGAATGGTGTCATCATAGGAAGAACTGTGCTGTGATAACATCCCTATCTGAAGATAATGGCATTCAGATAGATGTCTCAACAATGGATTTTTTACATTGTTGTTTATTTTGATGTAATCATTCTGAACTCTTTAGCAGTGCAGACATGAACACCGTGTTTGTGCTAAATAGCAACTGCTTCTGTGGTTGCAAGCTAAGTTGCAATAACTTATTTGCATATGATTTAGACCTTGCTTAAATTTTTGTGCTGAATGAACTTACATTTAGGTGCAGTCATTTTGTTCCTAGGAATATTTCCCCTCTTTCTCCTGAGTCTAATACAGAATTGTGTACTATATATATATTTCAGGGTTTCCGCAAGATTGGTATTGATCGATGGGAGTTTGCCAACGAAGGTTTTATGCGAGGAAAGAGATCACTGTTAAAGCACATAAACAGGCGCAGGTCATCTCATCAGATTCAGCAAACAGTTTGTCATGTCAACTCACCAACTGAAATAGTGAAATCACTAGCAGAAACTGAAGTCCAGAAGTTGAAACGAGAGAAGGAATCATTGATGCAGGAGGTAGTGCAATTGCGCCAGGATCAACTCTTGATGGTTAATAAGATGGATGCACTAAAGCGCCGGGTACATTCCTCAGAAATGAAACAGAAACAGATGGTTGCATTCTTGGCAAAGTTTTTTCAGAACCCGGAGTTCGTGAGACATCTTAAGCTGCTGAAGGAGCAAAGACAGATTTCTCCAATGAGAGTACAAAGGAAATTCCTCAAGCATCGAAGCATCGGAGAACATGTCAAGGGTAAACAAGAACTTCCTAACCATCTTTTAATAGAAAATCTTGGTCTTCATACGGGCGATCAAGAAGTTGTAGGCATTGATGATCCTGAAGAATGCAAGGGAAAAAACTTTCTGAGCTTTGAAACAGATGCTGGAAGTGACTGCATTGTATCTTTCCCCGACGATATTGTTTCTCAGGAAATGATTTCGGAAGGTATTTCTCCTGCAGGTTTGAGTGTCGTCACCGGTAAGGGAAAAGAGGTTGTTACTCTCGAAACAGAGGATCCTGATGTGGTGACCGAATACCATACGACATTCTTGCAGAGCATTTCTCAGGAGCAGATTTTTCCGGAAACCATAGTACCTGCAAGTGATTGCATTAGTGAGGGAGGAATCTGGAACAGTGTTCTTGATGCTGGAGGAAGCTCTGATATATGGGAGAATCTTGTTCGTTCCGATTATCACGAAATGGATGATGTTGCAGCTCGGTCTTGTTCGCTGTGGGACCTCAGTTTACAAAATCTGGAGGAAGATTTGGACATTGACAAATATATTGTTGGTGAATCTTCTATCCAAGATGTTAAAGATGAGGATCCGAAGCCGACTTGAGATTGCTCTAGGACTTGGAACCATAGGGGGTTCATTTGGTCAGCCCATTTGCTGCAGCCTCTTCGGTTG
Organism: Hemerocallis citrina; assembly: GCA_017893485.1. NCBI lineage: Eukaryota > Viridiplantae > Streptophyta > Magnoliopsida > Asparagales > Asphodelaceae > Hemerocallis > Hemerocallis citrina. The sequence goes on along the minus strand of JACEHZ010000654.1, from coordinate 256,784 downwards.
CATCGTTATAATTTTTAATTCATATGGATGATGATTATTTTGATGATTTATCAGTGCACATTTACTTCTTTTTTCGTCTTAAAAGATGCATAGTTGTGTCAAGTTTCTGAAAGATTAATTGGTGATTATTTTTTCCAATCTGCCTTCGGGCTGTTTCAGTTCTTGCTCCGACACATCCATTACATTAATGAATTCTGCTGCTGGGAAATGAACTAACAAAGAGGGAAAATGGTTCTTTTGCTCTGTTCATTTTGATTAGAAACTCTTTATTTCCCTTTTATTTGCATCCTAATTCATTTTCTGTTTCTTGGCAGATGTCAAGGGTAAAAGGCGGCTTTGCGATTCTTGCGCTGCTGCTGCTGCATTGATCTGGACTCTAGAGCTGATGCAATATAGATTTATGTTCTCTTTGATTGATATTATTATTCAGACCTGAACAGTAATGAACATGAGCTTTTCAATTTTCCTTTTTGCTACGATGTAGTGAACATTAGATGCTGGCATGAAAGGTTTTTGCTTGGACCTAATATAATGAGGCTGGAACTATGGATTTTAGCTAGGTTCAATGTAGGGATGTAGTGTGAGTACAGTCGGACTGATTTTAATGTATGCTTCGATTTCACAATTTTCCTCGTATTTTTGCTTTGGTGATTTCTTCGGAGATTATAATGAGTGATCTTGATCCAACCCTGTTCAGTTGTAACTTTCCACGAAAGCCTTCATCTGCATGCTATGGTGATCCAAGCTCTCCATAGCTTGTCTCTGATTCCAGAGGTGGCCATTGACGAGCAGCTTCGAAGAAGATGAAGAAGATTGTCTCTCTTGCGTTTCAGTCCTTTAGCATTACGTTTCAGCCCCTCGCTATTATTTGTCTTTCAGGGGTTATGTGCAAAGGTGTTGTAAACTTGCTTATAAGACCTTGTAATAAGTGTGCGCTATGCACGTGGTATACATTTGTAAGAAGGGGATTAGTTGCTCTAACTGATTTTGGTTGGGAATTTCAGTTTCATTTCCATGTGTTGCACGTGTTCCTTCTCATATATAAGTAGCTCGATTGTAGCCCATTTTAATCACGAGTAGAATTCTAGATTGAGACTACTGTTCATCGTATTCTTCCTTATCCCTTCTTGATTCCTAGCTATATAGGGTTTGCAGATAATCGAGATGGTGAGAAGATGTCTCGTCGCGTCCAACTATACCGCATATTATACCGCAGATGGACGAGTTGGAACATATGGAGGGCATCAAAGTTCTCTAGAATTTGTTAATACCGTACGAAATAAAATGTCAAATGCATAAAACCAATACTCAAAGGAGGCAACCCGTCTCAAACAAAAGTATTAGGACGACGAATTGATTTTCGCTGAAATGGCAGGTAGGGTTTTCTAAAATGCAGCTACAAAGAAAATAGTACATATATATGATCACGACGATATTAGTGCAATTCCCTGGACTCTTCCCTACAATTTTGATAAGCAGAGAGAACTACAGGGCATTTTGCCTAAGGAGTGAGAATTGGCTACTGTTAAGTCTATGTCCAAGACATTGAGCTATATGAAAAGGGGGTCTTATTACAAATGGTGAGCAACTCACAAGCTACATCCGATACTATTGTCCTTATAGACCCAAGCATTCAGTTGCTCTTACAGAAATATCAAGTGGTCTTCAAAGAAGATATAGGCCTTCCACCTCAAAGAGCTTGTGACCATAGCATTCCTTTGATCCCTGGAGCTAAGTCAATCTCCCACAGACCTTACAAACATCATTGGCATAAAAAAAATGAGATTGAGAAGTTGGTTGAAGGCATGCTGGACTCGGATATTATCAGAGACAGTCACAACTCATTTTCGTCACCAGTGTCATGGTTAGAAAGCCTGATGGTAGCTGGTGCATGTGTATTGATTATAGAGCCCTCAATGACATTACTACCAGGATAAATACCCCATACCAGTTATAGATGAACTCTTTGATGAATTGCATGGTGCGGGTGTTTTTAGCAAACTAGACTTGCGGAGTGGATATCATCAAATAAGGATGAAGGGAGAAGATGTGCTTAAAACTACTTTCCGAACTCATGAGGGCCATTATGAGTTCTTGGTGATGCCATTTGGGCTCACCAATGCTCCTTCTACCTCCAGTCACCCATGAACACAATCTTCAAGCCTTATTTGCGAAAATTTGTTCTTGTATTCTTTGACAATATCTTGGTTTATAGTACATGTATGGCAGCTCATATACATCATCTGGAGGTTGTTTTACAAGTCCTAGAGAGTAATCAACTATATGCTAAGATGAGTAAATACATTTTTGGGGTGCACCAAGTTAAATACTTGGGCCACATTGTGTCTGTAGAAGGGGTTTCTGTTGATCCTGGTAAAATCTCAGCTATTCAAAATTGGCCTAAACCCAAGTCTCTCAAAGCTCTGCGAGTACTTTTTGGGTTGACTGGATACTATCGAAAGTTTGTTGAGAAATATAGCTCTAACCTGGCCTCTAGTAAAGCTAACAAAGAAGGTTGCATTTGCATGGACCAATGAAGCTCAACTAGCATTTGATCAAGTCAAAAAGGTACTTTCTTCTCCACGAGTGTTACAGTTACATGATTTTGCTCTTTCCTTTGTGTTGGAGTGTGATGCTTGTGGGTCAGGCTTGGGGGCTGTCTTGATGTGAGAAAGTCATCCTATAGCATTCATCAGTCAAGAGTTGAAAGGGAAGAAGAGATTTTTGTCTACATATGAAAAAGAAATGTTTGCTATCCTGGTAGTGCAAAAATGGCGACAATATCTACTTGGTAGGAAATTCATCATCAAAACTGGTCATAAACCACTCAAGCACCTCTTAGAGCAAATGTTATACACCAAAGCTCGGCATGAGTGGTTGCTCAAGCTCCATGGATACCAATTTGTTATGGAATATAAGAAGGGGAGAGATAATGTGGTTGCTGATGGTTTGTCTGGGCAATTTAAGGAGTCAGAGTCTTCATTGGTAGCTATTACTATTGTGCAACCCAAGTGGTTGTCACTTGTGTAGGATGAAGTGGCAGCTAGTTCTTATTGTGATCAGTTTCATCCACTGATAAGTGTTGCTGGCAGTAAGTATGGAATTGTTAATGGGGTATATTTTTATAAATACATGGTTCTGTTGATACCTAGCTCACTTTTGACTAGGGCTGCAATCGAGCCGAGTCGAGCCGAGTTTCTTGAGGCTCGAGCTCAGCTCGTTAAGCAATCGAGCTCGGTTTCAAGCTCGAGCTCGGCTTGAGCTCGTTTCGAGCCGAGCTTTGACCGAGTTCGAGCCGAGTACTCGCGAGCTTAGGCTAATAATTACAAAATTCCCAAGCTCGAGCTCGGCTCGTTAAGCTGTCGAGCTCGAGCTCGTATCGAGTCGAGCTTTAACCGAGCTTTGACCGAGCTCGAGCCGAGTAGCTCGCAAGTAGCTCGGATTGTTTGCAGCCCTACTTTTGACACATTGTTTCATGAAGGATTTCCATTCTTTTCCTCAAGGGGGCATTGTGGGGTAGACAAAATGTAACGCCCCGAATTCCAAATAAGACCGAATTCGAGATTTTACAGGATCTTTACTTTACTTTGTACAATTTTACAAGGAAATTTAAAATTTTTCAACAACATCAGAGTTCTTTACATTTTGTTTACACAGCGGAAGAATAAAAGAAATACAACATGAAAAAAAATACAACTTGTACAACTTTATTAATGTAAATTATCAACTCATCACAACATCTTTACTTCTTTATGGAAAAGTCCATTACCTACATGTTAAGCTGTGGGTACGTCGGTCACTTACAACGGACGAAAATGTTATACTCAACCATCCTCTCTATGTCGTACATATAACGATCTCAATACTTTAACATATCACAAACTTGAATGAATATAAAGTGTTAAATGTGACTACACTAAACATGTAAGTGTATGCGATACCTTAATGCCTAATGCACACATTGTATACTAGGATGACACTAATGCATACTTGTTCGGATTCTATGCATCCCATACTACATAGGTTCGAGGGCAAGCACTTACGTACTCCACAATGAAGGGTTCGATCCCTCGCCATGACAACTACCCAGTAATAAGACAAAGTTAAGGCGTTCCACAAGTACGGATCCCAGTCCCGGGAAACCGCCGCAACAAATCCCCGCCAGACTATTATACAGGCTCCTCGTCGTGCGAACCTCCCACAAGTGCCCCTCTAGCCTTGGTATACGTATATACATGGAGAACGACAAACTATCCGTCCGACTACGCATAGTCCCGGATTTAAAATAAAAGCTCGTCTCCCACGAGGCAACCATAGTCCCGGAGAACCGCCACAACAAATCCCCTGCCCGATTAGGTCTATAGTCCCGATGAACCGTCACAACAAGCCCACCGCCCGATTATAGAGAGTGCCCCACTCACGTTTGCCTAGGTCTTATTACATCTTCACTTATGTGTCTAAAATTTCTTAAGTTCAAGACATGATTAATTTCCAAACCTAGAATTAGTTTTACCTCCTGCCGGACTTAATCACCAAATACGAGATAGCTCCATGGTCATATCTCAAAAATATATCTCAAGTCTTTCGTTTCAACAGTGCCGGTACCCGAGGTCTAACTAACTCTAAATCATACTTTTTCATGTACAAGAATCCATGGGTACGCATACCCTTCATCATATCTTAAATTTAATCAACTTCAAATTAATTCACAACTTAATCAATGTCTCATCTTAGCAATAATCAAGTTCTCATTTTAGCAATATTCATGATTTACTTTTCCACTCTTAATTCTTTCAAATCAATGATTCTACTCATGCTTTCATCTAATTTAAATTCATTAACAATTTGAGTACATATAGGAAATCTAGAATTTCTCATTCAATATAAAAGATCATGTTCTTAAAATAATTAACTTGAGAACAAAATTTTATTTTATCTCAAATGTCTCTTTTACTTCTTAAATATATATAGAGAATCTTTAAAACTATTTTAATAAATTCTCCATCACATTTTATAAATACTAGGATTTCCCCCCAAATTTTTAGTCGTAATAGGACTCATTAAAAATACTCAAAAAAACAGATGTGGCCTTCGGGTTTCGAACCCCTGACCACAGAGCCAGCGACCAAAGTAACCAACGCCAACCAATAAGTCAATATGAACTTGTTGTTTAATTCTCTCATCGAAATCCCCTCATATCGAAATCTCGGGTTTGAATAGTTTAAAAAATTTAACACAGGAAAATGTTTGGGACTAACCGGTTTCGAACCCAACCCGACCAGGAAGCCAGCGCAACGCCAAACCAACAGGCCAAGTGCACCCAACGACAAAGAGGCGTCCCGATGGCTTTTGTTCCAACTTTATGTTATCCCATTTTTTTTATTTTTTTATTATTTTTTTTTACAGAAACTCGATTTCCTCAAATTTTATCAAACCTTTTATTTGACTGAAATAAATTTATATACACTGGAATTACTTTATAACAGTAACTCACTGATTGATAAGTCATATTTTAGAAAAAATAAAACAAACTTTCAAAGTGGTTTATTAACAAACACAAACTTGCATTCCTTCTTTCTAATCAAAGATAGCATATTATGTTCTTATAACGATCCAATGAGTTCCATAACATCAACTTTATAAGATAGATTCATTTGCTCATGAAAAAAAGAGTTTCCAAACATTGTTCATACACTCAACAATTCCTTCATTCATGATTATTAGTGTATGACAGAATAATTTATTACTTCTTTTCTTATTAACTACTTCATGATGTAAAATTTCAATTTATCAAACATACCATGATTTACTAATTAATTATTCTCACCACATTCATAATATAGTTTGTGTAGCACCCCGAATTTCCAATATAATATCTTAGAAATACGTGGCACAATTCCAGAATCTACTTCAATGTAATCATAAACATAGCAACCAAATACAGGGAAAAATTAAAACTTTTTATTACATCAATTGTTTACAAAGTACAGCGGAATACAAACACCTTGAATTACAAATTTCTTTCTTTACAACACTTTCTTTTACAAATTTCATAAGTCATTACATCACTTTAACTCAAACATCCAAATTCCAAGCTATAGGTAATCACCTGTAAAACACGAGGCTAGAGATAACCCTAACCCCCAAAACTAAAGGGGTCAGCCATAATGGTGTGAGTGACATAAAAACAAACAACATAAATAAACATGAAACATGGAATCATAAACCACACTTACTAGAGACAAAAATAAATGAAATAAGAAATAACACGGAAACATGAAAATATCAAGTGTAGCTAGACTAAGTGTCAGGTGTAGAAAACAGGAAAACCACATGCATGAAACCAAATCAAGAAAACACAATTCTATATGTTGCCTCTCTAATGCGTACTTGTCGGAGTCTATGCATCCCACTTTACATAGGTCCGGTGCAAGTCCTTAACGTCTCCACATTGTAGAGTTTAATCTCCCGCTATGCAACTAATCCTACTTCGATGACTACTACGAGATAAAAATAAACTGTGAATATTAGCCCATGCCCCGATAATTCCGGAGGTCAATCTCTATCCATAGATAATTCCAGAGACTATTTCACTCACACCTGGGAATCTTCGAGAATACCCCACACCGCAAGCGATGGCACCTCATCACACGAATACCACATGTGCGTCACCTCGACCTCGATAATTCTGGAGATCAATCCCACACCACAGGTAATTTTGGAGACTATTTCACTCACACCTGGATAATTCCGGGGATTATCTCACACCGCAAGCCATACTGAGGTTCATAACCCATGTTCTCGTTCATCATATCACCACTAGTGCCCGTCCTTATCATTTAGTTTATTTAATTACTTTACGATTCTCCTAGAGTTGGTGTACCCTACCGGTCTTAACTCAACAACTGATCAACTAAATATCTCAACAGGCCCAAATATAAATATCTCAACTGCTGGTATACTAGGGTCACACACACCCTCTAGAGATTCACACCCAAATATCCAAACCAATCTTCCAACATAAATTGCTCAGTTAACCCCCTTGAAAACACATGTTCAGTAGAAGATAAAGTATAGAATAGTAAGTTATAGCCTAAAACGTTTAGAAAATAAATCATTTAAAAGAACATTAATATATGTATAGATATATCAGCATCAGTCGACTACAAAAGCGATCGGTCGACTGTCTAGAGAGAAAATCCAATAGCTTTGAGAAATTAATTCTAAGTATTATAAGTCGACTGTGAAAGCCATAGGTCGACTGTCCAGAGAGAAAATCTAGTATCTTTAAGAAAATCATTCTAAGTATTGTAAGTCGACTATCAAAAGGTCATAAGTCGACTGTCCAGAGAAAAATATTAATATCTTTACGAAAATAATTCTAAGTATAGCAGTCGACTGTAAAGGGTATAGGTCAACTGTCTAGAGCGAAAAATACAATAACTTTGAGAAAATAATTCTAAGTGATACCAGTCGACTGTAAAAGTCATCAGCCGACTGTTCAGAACTAAATTTCAAGAAAAACTAGAGAACAAAGTAGCCAGGTCGCGTCGGTCGACTGTATAGTCACACCGGTCGACTGTCGACCTATAGACTGCAGATTTTTGGTTGTGCACATTTCAACCGATACGTAGTTTTACTTTATAAAAACGATTTTTACTAAAAAAAAGGCATATTTCTTATTTGATCAAATACAATTTGTAGGATATATAATTTTCCATAAAAACTAAATCAAAACTACTTGAATTTGTAAAAACAGCAATTTGTTAATTTCTTTCAATCAAACTTGAATTGTGCATATAAACAAAATAGAGTTTCTTAAAAAATTAATTGTTCATTGAAATAGCTTCGTATTCAGATCCAAACCATATCAATAACAAATCTCAAAAGAAAAATCCCCAATTTGGATATATTCCTCAAACTCAACTAAATTCCCAATTTCGATTCTCAAGACATGATCTCTTGATTCATAAATTCTCTTCCAAATTTCTCAAAACTGAATTACCATTACAACTCACAACCATAATCAATTGATACATCACCATGTCAAATTTGTATTCAACCAATATTCAAAAGTAATAAAGTCTTATTTTTATTAGGTTCATGCATAAAATCTACCATATTCAATCAATCCAATACTAATCCAAAAGAAATAGCATGCCCATGATCTCTAATAGGACATTCATCAATCTCAAATTACCCACATACAATTTTATTCACAAACAACTAGGGTTTCACAAGATTCAATTTTTCATCCATCCATCCAATTCATCATGTACATATTCATACTCAAACCCTAAATATGCTTTCTAGTAGATGAAATTCAACGTCCAAGATCAATCAAAACATTTATATAACTCGCATACAACATACACAAAATAAAGAAAAACAAACAAGTCACTCACCTCAAGTGAAGAAGTCCAATCGAATTAATGAAGAATAAGAAAAAGCCATTCTTTTGCAAAATCCAAGATCACCTCTTCAAAACTCCAAGAAATTAATAGTAGAAATATATTTTATTTTTTGCAGAGGTGAGGGACGGGCGGACGGCTGTAGTGGGCATAATATAGGCCGAAACATCCCTTAACAAATTATTACTTTACATATATAAACATTTCTTTTTAAAGTAGTTAAAATAAGTTAAATAAATTCAAATCAAATTAAATCCTTTTACTACCGAGTTTTCCAGCAATCTAGTACAACCCAAAAATAAAGAAAATTCGGATTTGTACTCAGGGTGGCAATTTTGCACAAAAGTTCATCTTTTTGTAATATTTGCAAATACGTCATAAAATATTCATAAAAATTCAGAAAATTCAGAAATAATATCTAAAAATAAATATTAGATTTTCCAATTAAAATATCTGACTTTTACTTTCCAGAAAAATATTTGCACAAGATCCAACATAAATTTCATATTTGCAAAAACACCATATTTGTTTAAATCTTTACCCAATCGACTCTAAATAAAATTTAAATATATTTTAATTTCAATGATGACCATGTAAAGCCCAAAAATTTGTAAAAAAGAATTTTTATTATTTATTTGAGATCAAAACGGCTTTTTACATGAAAGTCCCTCTCTTTCGAGGTATTTATAAAAATAGTCTCGTTATTCAGAAAAATTTCAAAATTTAGGATAGACTCAATTATAAGTAGGAGAATTTAATAAAAATTTAAAATTGGACATTTGCACAAAAAATATTCGCACGTGTAAAATCGACAAATTTGTAAAATAGTCAAATTAATTTAAATAAATCTGAAAATTAAAATATCATAAATAAATAAGGAAAATCAATCATTAACCATAACATTTTAAGAATTCAAAATTCATAACTTTGCACGTGTGTTGCAAGTGCATAATTACAGTTTCAAGAAAATAGTCAAAATAGTCAACTTTACAAATTTAATATTATTTACTAATGCAAAATAAATCATTTTATTTTGCGGGGTATTACAGTTTGTTCTACTTCCTCATATTAAAATCTTTATTACTATTATTAGCATGCATAGTTCTAAAAATTAGAAAGTATGAGAACACCCACCTTTATGAAGAATCACAATTGAAGAGACCTTTCTTAGCTCCTAGTTCCACTAGCGGCTCCTTGTCCTTCTTCTCCTAGCAAACCTCCAAAGCACAAGAACAAACTACTCGCTTTCTTTTCTTTCTCTTTACTAGATTTGTTTTGGTGTGAAAAATGAGCAGAAAAGGGGTGTATTTATAGGTCTAGGTTATGGTCTAATTTGCATAAATCTCCACCTAATAACTTCTCATTAAAGCTTTCTATCCCTTCACTTTCCTAACCTCTCCCTCAAACTCTCCAAATACCCAAACTCTCAAACTCCCAACCTTTCCTCTCCCCCACTACTTAAAACCCTAACTCCTAAACTCTTCACCATACAAAACCAACCTCCCCCTATATGCATGGCCGGTCAACGTGTATGCACATGCACACACAATTTAAGTACAATCTTATAGTTCTAAATGTGTACAAAAATTTGTAACTTGTCATATATTAGTGCATGCTTAACATAAATTAGGTTATAATTGATGGGCTTGATCCATGGGCTCTATTTTTAATCAACTAATTAATAATCTAATGGGCTCTCTTTTTAAGTTATCTAATGGGCTAAAATCTCTCTTTGGGTCCATGGGTTTAATAAAGGATAAAAATAATAAAAAGATCCATGCATGCTAAAAATAGACAAATGAGAATATAAGAATAAAAATTAGCACGTGCATCATACGTGCAAGTATTGAAAAATACATTTATAATTTAAAATAAGAAAAATACGGGATGTTACACAAAACTTGACAGTATTTGAAGAGAGTAGTTTTTTGGCAAAGAATGAAGAAGGATTTGAGAAGCTTTATTCGATCTTGTGATATGTGTCAACTAAACAAATATCTCAGCACCTCACCTGCGAGTCTACTGCAACCCTTGCCAATTCCTGAGCATGTATGGTAGGATGTAAGCATGAATTTTTTGGAGGGCTACCTAAAAGTGGAGGTCACACTACTATATTGGTCATTGTTGATCGACTGTCGAAATTCACACATTTCCTAGCCCTTAGTCACCCTTATACTGCCAAATCAGTTGCGGAAGTCCTATTCTCTCAGGTCCTGAAGCTGTATGGACTTCCTAAGACTATAGTCAGTGATCGAGATGCGGTGTTTACAAGTCAATTCTGGAGGTTCAATTTACAAGGCACCAAGTTATGTCTGAGTCGGTTCATCCCCAAATGGATTGTCAAACTGAGGTCATTAATAGGGTTTTAGAAACCTATTTGCTAGTTTTGTTGCTTGTAAACCTCATGAATGTCGTAAATGGCTGTCATGGGCAGAGTTTTGCTACAACACCCATGCTCATAGTTCCACTTAGGTACCTCCATATGAAGTTTTGTATGGAAAACACCCTCCCACTCTGCTCACATATGTGCCACGCACGGCTAGAGTTCAAGCTGTTGAAATCTCATTATTCAGTAAAGATGTTACTCTCCAGTTACTGAAAGATAATTTAGCAAAGGCTCAAGGCAGGAGGAAGAATAAAGCAGATAAACATCGGGTTGATAGAGAGTATCAGGTTGAGACTTTGGTGTATCTCAAATTAAAACCCTACATGCAAGTTTTGGTGGGAAGGCAAATGATTCACAAGCTTTTTAGCTTGTATTATGGTCCATATCATGTACTAGAGAGAGTGGGGGCGGCAGTCTATCGTTTGAAGCTCCTAGATGCGGCAAAAAATCACAATTTCTTTCATTTCTCGCAACTCAAGCCCCACATTGGCCAAGCTACTGTTCAACCTTCTGCCTTGCCGAAATATTATGCTTATGTAGCTCCTATTCCATGGAAGATACTAGATAGACGAATGGTGCAGAAGAGAGGATTTGCTATTTCGGAGCTTTTGGTACAATGGAAGGGGGTAGGGAGCTTGAAGCAACTTGGGAAAGTTTTTGGGATGTTTACTATAAGTTCCCTTTTTTTTGGAGCACTATGGATGCTCCTTTTGATGGGGGAGGATTGATCCAAGCTCTCCAGAGCTTGTCTCTGATTCTAGTGGTGGCCATTGCTTCGCTGCTTCGCAGCTTCGCAGCTTCGCGGCTTCGAAGAAGATGAAGAAGAGTGTCTGTTGCATTTTCGTCCCTCGCTATTATTTTTCTTTCAGAGGGTTATATGCAAAGGTGTCGTAAACTTGCTTATAAGACCTTGTAATAAGTAGCATTGGTATCAGGTTGGGTCAGGTCGGGGACCTGGACCCGGTCCCCTACGGGTCCGAAAATTGGACCCGGACCCGTTAGGACCGGGTCCAGTCCTATTAAAATATTCCTACCCGTTCGGATAGGAGCGGGAGTGTGAACCGCGAGCGGAGGCGGCGAGTGGAGGATTTGGAATAGAGGAAAGAAGAAAAAGACATGAGTTTTGAGTTTGGAAGAGAAAGATTTAGAATTGAGGAGTAAGGAGGGGAGGGATGAGAATAGGATATTTATTTTTACGTTGATTTTTTGAGTTTTTTTAACGGATCCAGGTCCGGGTTGGGTCTCTTTTGAATGGACCCGGACCCGGACCCGGACCCGAAAGTACAATGGGTCCCATTTTAGGACCCGGACCCGGATAGGCCGGGTCGGTTTCGGTCCAATGCGGGGTCCGGGTCTGATTCGGGTTTTGGGTATTTATACCAATGCTAGTAATAAGTGTGTGATATACACGGCGTATACAGTTGTAAGAAGGGGATTAGTTGCTGGTTAGAGTGGGGACCACTCTAAATGATTTCGGTTGGAAATTTCAGTTTCATTTCCGTGCTTTACACGTGTTCCTTCTGGTATATAAGTAGCTCAATTGTAACCCATTTTAACCATGAACAGAATTCCAGATCGAGACTATTGTTCATCGTCTTCTTTCTTTTACCTTCTTGATTCCTAGCTAGGGTTTGCAGGTAATCGAGATGGCGTGAAGACGTCCCGCCGCGCCCAACTATGCCGCAGATGGACGAGTTGAAACATATGGAGGGCATCCAAGTTCTCTAGAATTCGTTAATACCCTACGAAATAAAAATGTCGGATGCATAAAACCAATATGGATAATTTAGCAAATGCCCCCATTCAAAATATAGAAACTAGCATATACCCCCACTATATAAGAAAAACTAAGAAATACCCCCGGTTTATACGGTACAGTTAAAATCTCTGTTAAGTGAACTCACGTGCATCACACGTGATATATAAAATGACCTAAATACCAACGATAATATGTATTTTAGCAAATACCCCATTGAAGATGTAGAAACTAGCATATACCTCCAATATTTTATAAAAAAAAGATAGTTGGGATATTTTAGCAAACACCCTTATTCAAAATGCGGGAACTAGCATATTTTCCCGCTATTTAAAAAAATTAAGAAACACCATCAGTTTGGAGATAACAATTTTAGGGTTTTGAGTACCAAGATAATACGTGTATGTTGTTTTGACAAAAAAAACATCAATGCCAGCAACAATGCTTTGTTTTCACATCTCAACTTGGATATTGTTGAAGATGATGCACAACCTAGTGTGATAGTAGATAGTACCATATTAACAATGTTCGTGAATAATTCGTTAAATTCACAAATTATTCACAAATAAATAATTTTTTAACAGATTTGCGAATTATTTGCAGGTTTAGATTTAATTTCCATTGTAATAGATGATGATTTTTTTGTGTGTGTGTGTTTTTTTAGGTCAAAATCTGACGTGGAACCTCTTTCCATTACATTGTTATCATCAATATTGGAAGAAAATTGTTCAGACTGAGTAACAACTCATATCACTCATATTTTTTACAACACCTAATACTAAAATAATTGGGATATATGCTAGTTTCCACATTCTGATTGGGTTCATTTGCTAAAATACATTTTATCGTAAGTATTTGGGTTATTTTATATATCACGTGTAACGCACGTGAGTTTACTTAACGAGAATTTTAATGGTTCTGTCTAAATTTGGGGTATTTCTTAATTTTTTAAAATAGTAGAGATATATGCTAGTTTTTTACATTTTGAATGCTGGCATTTGCTAAATTATCCCAAACCAATACTCAATGAGGCAACCCATCTCAAACAAAAATAGTAGGACGGGGAATTGATTTTCGTTGAAACTGCCGGTAGGGTTTTCTAAAATGCAGCTACAAAGAAAACTGTACATATATATGATCACGGCGATATTAGTGCAATTCCCTGGACTCTTCCCTACAACTTAGATGTTTTCGGAAAGTTTTCTTTCACCTGACTCGAGATCAACTCAAGGGTCTCCACTTGAGGGTGGGTGGTAGTCTGATAGACAACCAAAGAAAAAATAATGGCCTGGAAAAAGTTTTTCTCTTCCTTTATTTCTTGGGAAAAAGGGGCCATTTCTCTCTTTTGAGAAAGTGCCTTTTTACTTTTCTTTAGTTAAGATTGAGAGAAGCCTTCGCCAAAAGTGAGACACAGGAAGTGGATGACCACAGAGTGAACTGAGAGGCACGTATTCATTTGATTAAAGCTTTCTAGATATCCGTCGAGATTCTCAATTTCTTGAATAGGATATAACTCTCCTTCTTCCTTCATATTACAGAGAATCAAAACTCGGAACTAATTCTGTAGCGCTTTCATGTATTGCACCACATATCTTGCGTTCATCGCTAACAATTGAGATCATTATTAGTTAAACTTGTTTTTAACACATGTACCTAGGTCTATAAATCGGACCGGATGGGACCGGACAGTCATATGTTCAAGCTCGGACCGAAATTCTATTCGGACGGACTTATGTCCTGCTCGGTTCAGGTCGGACACAATTTTTATAGTCCGGACTCAGTTCGGTAAAGCATCGGACCGCAATAATACTCGGATGGGCTTATGTCTGGCTCGAGCTCGGTAAAATATCAGACATATAATTTGTTCAAGTTCGGTTCGTATAGCAGTTCGGACGGTCTACGGTCGGGTCATTTCTCGAGCCGGACTCGGACGAACGACGGACTGTCCTGTCCATTTTACATCCCTACGTGTACAATAACAAATAAGCTAATATCATATATACCCCTCACAAATGAGTATTATCACATTTGTCACTAACATTCTGAAATTTATCTCATGTTGACACTCGGTTAGAATTCTGTCTGCGATTGTAGTGTTTCCATGTGTCGGATTCGATTATAGGATACTGGTGGCTGGATGCTTTTTAGTTTGCCAAAAATTTCTCTTACTATTTCCTCATTTTCTTTTTTAGCAATTACCAATTCCTATTGGCAACCCAACTCCATCTCTAAATAATATTCAAACCTCACAATCACATCATCATCTTCATCTCTGAACCTCAAATCTCAATCTAAATCCCAATCCAAACTATCTTCTAAACTAAGGGATGTATATGGTTAATGCTCACAATATTAGGGGCAAATATGATAATATTCATTTGTGAGGGTTGTATATAATATTAGCTTATTTGTTAGGGGTACATGTGTTAAAACCCTAATTAAACATGTGTTCCTAATTAACTTTTAATATACTAGTAATCTGCACATGCGATGCACGCTCTAATTAAATTTTTTTAGTAGATGTCGAATCTGAGACATCCCTTTACTTATCACATACTTTTTACAAATTATCCTTAGTAACACAAACTTTTGTTTTATATAAGTAGCAGTTTTGTAAATAACTATGTCGTAAATAAATTTGAACTTTGAGGGTATTATGGTAACTAAAAATAATTGAAGAAACGAATAATTAATATAACTCTCACTTAAAAATAAATTGTTAAAATTAGATAATTAAATGTCTACAAATTATATATTATCTACATATAATAATCCCAACTATTTCATTATTTAATTTTTAATATATATTCAGTATTGGACAATAAAACAATAAATATGGGAAAGGGACATACTGTCTCTGGATTTCTCTGTCTTCTGTACAAGTCAACGTACAGGTGCAGCATCAGCACTGGTCAACTATATAACTATTATTTTGACTTTAAAATAATTTTTTATACATATAGATCCAGTCCTAATAATACTGATAATAAATACCAATTTCTCTTTCTTTTTTTCAAAAAAAAAAAATATTGTGTTTATACCTCTATTAATTTTCTCTAAATTCCCATAGTTTGATCCATTTTATTAATGTGATTTTTATCTGAATGTATTGCTGATTAATTATAAAGTTACAAAGATTCAGAAAGGAACCAATTCTCCAACATTCATATAATCATCACTTTTAGAAAGAAGGCTACATATAAATATATAATCATAAAATATATGATATGATACCACTACTACAACACAAGCATTAATACATTAATTAATGAACCTGCACCTAAGTGATAAAGCCCTGCCTACATAAGTGATTAAAATATTAGTTATGACATACTTAACTAAATCATGTCGCTCACACTTAGACATCATATACTTAGAACTAGAAGCAGACTTTTCGATTTAAGATACCCTCCATTAAAATATACTACTTTACTAGGGTTTGTGGTGCTGGGTGTAGATGTAGTCCAAATGGGCTTCAAACACCATCCTCCTCTTCAAGCATTCTTCATCATCTTCTTCATTCTCATCACACCTCTCTAATCCCATCATCTGCATCATTAACAAACAAACAAACTAAAGTATAAATAAATTTAGAAAATCCCCAAACTGAAGAATACAAAAAAAAAAAAAAAAAAAAAAAAACAGTTATATCCAAGCTAAAAACTCACATTATTGAAAAGATCATCATCTCCTTCCATCTCACTTGAATGACCCACCTTTGCAAGCTCATGATATATCTTTTGTTCCTCTTCTCACAAATTAAGAAGAAAAGAAAGAAAAAAACAGTTGTGTTTCATTATTTCTCATTAATAAATCTAGATAATACCTAGAAAGAGAAAGAAAGAAAGAATGAAGTACCTGAAGCAGAAGCAACTCTAACAAAAGCAATTAGGAAGATTAACAAGAGAGAAAATCCAATGTGCTTCATAGTGTACATATAATATATAGAAAATATATTAGGGTTGATATGTATGTTGTTGAAATTAATGAGGATGGAGAGAAGGTGAGAGGTGGTTAGGCAGTAAGAGAAGAGAGTGATGTTTGGGGGGTTGAGAAAATGAAGTAGCTTGCTCGGTCATGTTGTATATAGAAATAGGATAATGATGCACATGCATGCGCACTCGAGGTTGAGGTCACATGAGCTGACAGGTGAATAGGATGTCATGTGCACCAAAGTTGACAGACATCTCATTTTGCTTTTGTGGTGAAAATTGCAGAAAATCACCCTAATCTTCTATGGTCTTTGCACTTGTTAATCTTAATGTTTTCCTATTGGGCAAAAATTGAAAAAAACCCCTCTAAACTATTCCATACATGCAGAAAATTTCACTCACCTTTTTTTTTGCAGAAAATCACACTCAACTATGGTGCGAAAAATCACATCATGACTCCGTTAGGGTTCCGTTAGGCTAAAATTGAAAAAACTCCTTTAAACTATCTCATATATGCAGAAAACCTCACTTACCTTTTTTTTATGCAGAAAACCTCACTCACCTTTTTTTATGCAAAAAAAATTTTTATGCAGAAAACCTCACTCACCTTTTTTTATGCAAAATACCGCACTCAACTATGGGTGCGAAAAACCACCCGTATAATGAAACTCTAACGGAATCATGATGTGGTTTTTCGCACCATAGTTGAGTGTGATTTTTTGCATAAAAAAAAAAGGTAAGTGAAGTTTTCTGCATATATATGGGATAGTTTAGGGGGGGGGGGGTTTCAATTTTAGCCTTTCCTATTGCCTCCTTCCCCAATATGTATTTGGGTATTTCCCTACGATGGGGTAAGCTGCATAAAGCTGATTGGTTGCCCATGGTGGATAAGGTAGAATCCAGGCTTAATATTTGGGCTGAGAAACTCCTTTTCCGTGGTGGTAGACTTATCCTTCTTAACTCGGTTCTCACCTCTATCCCTCTTTATATGATGTCTTTCTATTATGTCCCCTCTTGGGTCATCAAGCGGATAGATCAAATCAGAAGTGATTTTTTCTGGTCGGGATCCTCCATTCTCAAGCCAAGGTCGCACCTTTGCAACTGGAAATTGATCTGCTCATCCAAAGAGGCAGGGGGTCTAGGGGTGTTGAACCTCAGACACCAGAATATTGCATTGTTGGGTAAATGGCTTTGAAGATTCTTAAAATTTGATCACTTACCTTGGATTCAAAGTATCAAGGTTCATTGCTTTTCCACTAGACATTTCTGGGAATTCCCCCCCCCCCCCCCCCTATTCATCGCAATGCCTCTTCGTTCTGGAAGGGGGTTTGGAAAACGGCCGCAACTTTCCAATGTTGCATCCTCCATGACTGCTTCGACGGATCCAAGACCAAGTTCTGGTCCGATCTCTAGATTGGTAACATCAAACTTGCCTACACTTTTCCCAGCGCTCTTTCGCCTGGCTTCCAATCCCCTAGCCACCGTGGCAGATTCTTTCACCCTTATTAACTCGCAAAGGCATTGGCTTATTTCTTTCTCGGCCGATAGTCCTTCACACCTTTATTCTGACCTCAACGACCTCCTATTTTTCCTTAACCAGTTCGTATGGCACCCGAAAAAAGATCTTAGTTGGCGTTGGAACTCGGCGGGGATGTTCACTGTTAAATCATTTTATATTTTTTTGAACTTTCGAGGCATCCACTCCCCTTTTGCTGAATTCATTTGGAATACTTGTGCCCCTATGAAGGTTAAAATCACCTGTTGGTTTGCCCTCAACAACAGGTAGCTCACTGTCGAAATCCTCAACAAAAGGAATTTGGCGTGGGGACAAATGTGCCCACTTTGCTCTAATAGTTCTGAGGACGTTGATCACTTTTTTGTTGGATGCGATTTTATTCGTCCTTTGTGGAAAATTAGTTCTCTAGCCTGGGAATTCCCGTCTATCCCTTCCAAATAATCCTCTTGTTGGTCTTTTCATCCCACGAATAAAAGGTACCGCAGATCGTGGAATCTTTCAGTTCAAATTATTATTTGGATCACGTGGTTGGAAAGAAATAAAAGGTTATCCAAACAATGCTCTTCCCCAATTTCTCCTATTATTGAAGATTTTTTATTTCTGTTCAATTTCTGGTCTTCGACATTAAATACCGAAGCTAGAGACTCTCTTTACAGTCGTAGACTAGACCAATCTTTGCTGTGCCTCCATAACCTTAATGCTTTATAATTTGCTTTGGTTAGCAATTATTTATAGTTCCGTTTCTTTTTACGCAGGATTGAGGAAGTTGTTGGATCCTCTTCTTTTGGTTGCTTCTTCCATTTGCGACTTTTGTATGATGTTTTCTCTCCCATGCTTGAAGAGCAATTGATGGTTTTTGGTTTCACTTGGGTTAATTCTGTAATGTTTCTATTATCCTACCTTGTTTATAAGCATGATATTATGCTGGTTTGGTTTATTCCTTCTTTTGTTCACCTGGGTGCTATCGGACTGGTGTTTCTTTAGCCCAGATCCTTGGCTATTATTTGTATTTTAATGCCCAGGTTGTATGACTATTTTGTTCTCTCTAATGGAGCAAGTTTCTATTTATTCTTTGGATGTTTTTTGTGTTGCCTGTCGGCGGTTTCACGACTTCTTGAGATTAGTTGAGAGCGGAGGCCTCTTTAGCTATCTGTTTCTCAGTTAACTGAGCATGAAGGAGATTGTCTCTTGGCAATTTTTATCAAGTTGTAGTATCTAGGTTAGTTTCTTCTTCTGTTTCTTTTTTATGGATGATCGCTTCATTATGTTTTTCATTTGCCGCAACGTGAGCGTCATTGTTGGTCGTTGTTGGACGTTGGCCTTCGGTCGTTGTTGGTCTTTGTTGATCGTTGGCCTTCAGTTAGTCTCCAGAGAAAGTGTCCGGAGCTCTTTGTTCTCTACCCTTGGCGTCTTTCTGAGGTTGCCTAGCTCCGACCGGTACTAGGCTCCTGGTATCTTCTGGGAGTCTCCTTTGTTGTTGTAGGTCTTTCCGTTGCTGGTGGGACGAGGGAGAGAGGGAGCCCCTTCTCTCGCGTCTGATGTTCCCGTCTATTTGGCCTGCTAGCAGACATGTATTCATAATGGCGGCGATGTTGTAGCTCCTGTATTTTATTGCTTTAATTTTTCAACCTGCATTGTTTCAATGTTTCTGTTCCTGTATCTTGGGGTTTTACGTCTTGTAAAACTTTTTTTTGTACTGCATTTGATTAATATTATCGTTTGTCTGGCTGGAGTCGTAAGACTATCCGTTTCATCAAAAACGGGTTATTAATTTTGTGTATCCCAAAGTTTTTTACTCTAATGTATTAGTACCTTCACGTACATTTCTACGGAGCGCGCGTATTCTAAATAGTTTTCTGACTTGTTAAAATTTTAATTGTTTTTGATGATTTTAACTGCCAGCTTCAAATCTTTTTTTTTCTTCTTTCCATTAATCCACTCGAAGTTCTGAATATAATCATTTCTCATTCCTTAAAAATCTTCCTCTTCGTCATGCTCTTTTATATTGTGGTCATACTTAATAATTATGGCAAACTTTATTTAAAATTACAGACATAAAGCAAAACTAGTTTGAAACTGTTAGATATTATTATAGTCCCATATTGGTTATATAGTTATTTAGATATTGGTTAAATTTAAAAAAAGTACACAAAGTTTTGGGCCAATTTAAAAATAGTACACTAAAGTTTTTTTATTTTTAAAAAGGACACAATTTTTAAATAAAGTCCACTGGGTTAACTAGGGTTAGGGTTAGGGTTAGAGTTGGGTTAGGGTAGGGTTTAAAAAAACCACTTTCATCTTTCATTTGTGTTTAAAAAAACCACATTCATCTTTTATTTGTGTTTAAAAAAACATCACTTAACTAATTGATATGGGTCAGGAATAAAGCGTGGCTCACCCTGAGCCACCAGATCTCCTCAGGATACGCGTCCTTCCTGATCCTCCAGATCAGCCACGTCAGCACCGGAAAACCGCCCGGAGATCTGCCACGTCAGCCCGGAAACCACTCCGGCGCCTGCCACGTCAGCCCTATACCGCCCGACTTTCCACCGCTTCAGCCAATCGGGTAACCGGGTCCGGCCCAGCCCCAAACGGGTCTAGACCCGATTAGAAACTCCTATAAATACCAGGTCCTCTCCTTTCTTAAAAGGTAATCAATCTTTTCTCCCCTAAACCCTAGTTACTGTTGCTCTTATCTTAAAGTAACTGACTAGATCGTCGGAGGGTCTGCCACCGGGACCAACCCCGGTGTTTCGAGACCGTCTGCAGGTACACCAGACCTCGGATCCGAGCCACCTGATCCGAGCCCAGACACCCACCTCACTCCAGCCTGTCGCAGGTACCGCTCGGCCAGCTGAGGGTCGCCTCTGAAGAAGCTTTCTCCTTCAAAACAAATCGAGTAAGAACTCACACCTGGTGCAACCACACGTATCCCAGATTCAAACCGCATCAGGTTGGCGCCGTCTGTGGGAAAGCGACTTCGGAACCCGACCCGAGTACTACCGCCGAGGTACCTCGATCACCGAACTCCTATGGCTTCCAAAGGCAAGGGGGCTGCGTCCTCCGTCAACCGACGAGACACACTCCCATCAAATACCAACGCTGGGCCCCGCACATCAAAGCACAGGGCCTCCCGACAGGGGTCCCAGCGGGCCCCCACTCCTCCAATCCAACCTGACCCTCGAGGGGTAATCTCCAATCGGCAGGCTGACCGCAGTAGGGAAAGGGCCGCTTCCAACTCGGCCCTGAACCGTCCTAGGCCACCGCCGGAAGAACGAATGCCCGCACTCAGCCGAGTCGGGAGGCAACCACCGGTCCAACCAGCCCGAGCTGAGGGAGCTCCTGTTACTCAGCAGGAGTTCCAGGATTTCCGAAGGGAGATCCTTGGGGCTCTCCAACGGGCCCCCAGGGAGGAAGCACGCCGTTCCCAAACCAGGTTAGACGCTGAGGCCAGCGTCTCTCGCTCCTCAACAATCCAGCCCGAAGCCGAGGGCGTGCTCCTAAGGCGCCTCCAAGAAATGGAGGACCGAATTGATCATATGGGCGACGGTGTCGGAGCCGGTCAGGGGTACAAACCTGTCCGACCCCCCTTTTCCGCCCTCATTATCCAAGCTGAAATTCCCCGGAACTTCCGACCCCCACAGTTCGAGACCTATAATGGCGAAGGGGATCCTGCTGATCACATGGAGGGTTTCAAAACCCTCATGATGATTCACAGCGCATCGGATCCTCTGCTGTGCCGAGCTTTTCCTGCCACCCTTCGGGGTCCGGCTCGTGAGTGGTTCTCAAAACTCGCCCCCGGCTCCATTTTCTCCTTTGATCAACTGGAAGGCAATTTCCTCGCCCATTTTGTAACTAGCCGGAAGGCCGAAAGAACGAGCGCCTCCCTACTGGGGCTCAGGCAGGAAGGGGGGAATCACTCAGGGCGTTTGTCCGGAGATTCACGGCGGAAGCAAGGTCGGTCTCCTCTCTCGATCCGGGCGTCGCCTCCGCGGCATTTCGGCACAACGTCCGTCATGGACAGCTGAAAGCTTCTCTGGCAAAGAAGCCCCCGATCGATTTTCCCGACCTCCTCAACCGAGTCGAGAAGTACATCAGGGCAGAGGAAGCCCTAAACCCCGACGAATCCAGGGAAGCACTCGGGAAAGGGAAACGGAAGGCCGAGGAAGTCGAGCCTTCGAAAAAGGCTCCAAAGGACGGGGGCACCATGAAGAAGGTACCACCGGTTCCTCGCTTCGAAAGATATACCCCACTCACACAAAATGTGTCCTCCATACTCCTGGCGATCGAGGACAGAGACCTCGTTCAGTACCCCCCTCGACCGTCCAACAACACCAGCAAGAAAAGGGATCAACGGTTCTACTGCCGCTTCCACCGAGACAATGGGCACGACACAGATCACTGCCGCGCCCTGAAAGATGAAATCGAGGCCTTGATTCAGCGAGGATACCTCCGGGAGTATAAGAGTGATGATGCTCGGGCGCAAAGGGACACGAGGAACAGGAGAACCTCACCTCCTCCTCGAGCTCCCCTACAGCTCCCCAGGCAAGAGCAGGAGCTGGAAGAACCGGACGACCAACCCATACTGCACTGCGTCCACGGAGGGCCCATGGGAGGGGATTCTAACACCTCCCGTAAGGCATTCATCCGGGACGTTAATGCCGTCCAAGGACCTCTCACTCCTCAAATCCAACCACTCCCCGTCTCCTTCTCGGGTGACGACCTGGAGGGGGTTCGGCTCCCACATTGCGACGCCCTCGTGATCAATCTCAGCATGGCAAACTTTGATGCTCGGCGGATCCTGGTAGACAACGGGAGCTCGGTCAACATTCTGTTCCTCGATGCTTTCGAGAACCTAAAGCTCCCCCGAAGCAGACTTAAGCCGGCAGGATACACCCTGCACGGATTTTCTGGAGTTCCGGTGACAATCGAGGGGATCGTCACGCTGGATGTCACGGCGGGCACGGCCCCGAATCGGAGAACCGAGTCGATGGACTTCATGGTTGTCAACATCAAGGCAGCCTATAATGCCATACTCGGCCGACCGGGCCTATGCTCCCTCCAGGCTGTTCCCTCGGCCTACCACCAGAAGATGAAGTTCCCTACCAGTACCGGGGTAGGAGTGGTCCGAGGGAACCAAGAAGCCGCTCGCTCCTGTTATATGACAGCAATAGGAAGCGGAGTGCTTCCCCTCGACGCCGTGGAGATGCAGCCCCAAAGGACCCAGCCAGAGCCGGAGTCGGTAGACGAGCTGGAGGATATCTCCTTCGAGGCAGAGGATTCATCGAAACAATTTCGAATAAGTCGCTCCCTCGCGCCTCGCCTCAAGTCCGACCTCATCACCTGCATCCGGCGCAATGTCGATCTGTTTGCCTGGAAGCCCTCTGACATGCCGGGAATTTCCGAGGAATTCATCATGCATAAACTCAGCGTGATCCCCGGCTCGAAACCAGTGGTACAGAAGCGACGCAAGTTCGCGCCAGAGCGACAACAGGCGGTTAATGCAGAGGTCGATAAACTCCTTGCCGCGCGCTTCATCCAGGAGGTCAGCTACCCCGAGTGGCTGGCAAACGTCGTCATGGTGAAGAAGGCGAGCGGGAGCTGGAGGATCTGCATTGATTTCACGGATCTCAACAAGGCGTGCCCGAAGGACCCATTCCCCCTTCCCAGGATCGATGCTCTCATCGATGCAACATCGGGTCACGAGCTCCTATCCTTCATGGACGCGTTTTCAGGCTACAACCAGATCCGCATGTTCCCTCCCGACATCGCCAAGACGTCCTTCGTCACGGATCAGGGGCTCTATTGCTACAGAGTCATGCCCTTCGGGCTTAAGAACGCCGGGGCCACATACCAGAGGCTCGTCAACCGGGTCTTCAAGGAACAGATCGGGCGCAATATAGAAGTGTATGTGGATGACACACTCGTCAAGAGCCGGCGGGGAGAGGATCACGTAGCCGATCTGGAGGAGGCCTTTGGGGTACTTCGGACACATAACATGAGGCTTAACCCGAGCAAGTGCGCCTTCGGCGTCTCCGCGGGAAAGTTTCTCGGGTTCATTATCAGCCAAAGGGGAATCGAAGCGAACCCCGAAAAGATCCAAGCAATCCTAGGCATGGCCCCTCCGAGGAACATCAAAGAAGTCCAACGGCTGATTGGGAGACTGGCGGCCATCGGCCGTTTCCTCTCCAAGTCCGGAGAGAAGTCTCTTCCCTTCTTCAAAGCCCTGCGAGGCACCGACGGGTTCGAGTGGGGAGTACAGCAGTAAGAGGCCTTCGCCCAGTTAAAGGAATACCTCGCGAACCCCCCTCTTCTCAGCAAGCCCGAACCAGGAGAGCCACTCTGGCTCTACCTATCAGCCTCGGAGAAAGTGCTCAGTGCCGTTCTCGTTCGGGAGGAAGAGGGATCACAGAAGCCTGTATACTACGTCAACAAGGTCTTACTCGATGCCGAGACCAGGTACTCCCGGATGGAGAAAGTAGCGTACGCCCTGGTCATGGCCGCGCGAAAACTCCGTCCATATTTTCAATCTCATTCTGTCCAAGTGCTGACGGACCAATCCCTGAAGGCGGTACTCTACAAACTAGAAAGCTCGGGTTGACTCGTGAAATGGTCGATTGAGCTCAGCCAATATGACATTGGCTATCAGCCCAGAACAGCAATCAAGGGGCAGGCGCTCGCAGAGTTCATTACGGTGTGCACTATCTCCGAGCACCCTGCAAACACGGAGAGCGACCAGATGTGGGAAGTTTACGTCGATGGTTCCTCCTGCGAGGCAGGCAGCGGAGCAGGCATCATCCTCCGAGGCCCAGACGGTTTTCTTCTGCAGTATTGCCTTCGCCTCAACTTCCCGGCCTCTAACAACGAGGCCGAATACGAGGCAATGATCGCTGGGCGGCTCACCCTGGCTCATCAAGCCGGTGCCAAACAGATCAGGGCTTTCAGCGACTCCCAGCTCGTGGTCAACCAGATCACCGGGGAGTACGAGGCCCGAGACGATCGCATGGTTCGTTACCGAGCTGTAGTTCAACGCCTACTCTCGTCCTTCGACGAGTCGGCTGTTTTGAGGATCCCTCGGGAGCAGAACGTCCAGGCTGACGCTCTGTCAAAATTGGCATCCTCTTCCTTCGAAGGTCTCGACCGCACGGTCCTGATCGAGGTCATGCTAAAACCCAGTATCGACATCCCGGAGGTCCTGAGCATCGAAGATGGAGCGCCCCCCGAAGACTGGACAACTCCAATTAGGCGATTTCTCGTCAAGGGAGAGCTCCCGGAAGACCGAGCCGAAGCGAGAAGAGTCCTGTCCCGAGCGGAAAGGTTCACAATGATCGACTCAACACTCTTCAAAAGGTCCTACACAACCTCGGATGGACGGCCTTATCTTCGCTGCCTCACTCCCGATGAAGCTGAATATGCTCTCAAAGAATTACACGAGGGGATTGGCGGGTGCCACATGGGAAGTCGTTCGCTCGCGCGAAAGGCTTTGAACCACGGGTACTACTGGCCCACCATGCTGCAGGACGCTCTAAATCTCGTCAAGAAATGTGGCCCCTGTCAAAGATTCTCACCCATCAAAAGGGTTCCTCAAGCAAACCTACGATCCATGGCCAGTCCAACCCCCTTTGCAATGTGGGGGATGGATCTGGTAGGCCCTTTTCCCAAGGCGACGGGGCAACGAAAGTTTCTTATTGTTGCCATCGACTACTTTACCAAATGGATCGAGGCTGAGCCACTAGTTACTATCACCGAACAGCAGACTCAACAATTCTTTTGGAAGCACATTATCTGTCGGTTCGGGATCCCCCAAGTTCTCGTTACGGACAACGGGACCCAGTTTGCAGGCAAGCATTTCCGCAAGTTCTGCGAAGACCTCGGTATCCAGCAGCGCTTCTCTTCGGTATGCCATCCCCAATCCAACGGACAGGCAGAGAACGCGAACCGTCAGATCCTCGACGGACTCAAGAAGCGACTCGATAATTCCTCCAAGGGGCTATGGGTCGACGAGCTGGCGAGCGTTCTCTGGGCCCATCGAACAACAAAAAGAATCCCGACAGGGGAGTCACCCTTCAACTTAACGTACGGCGCTGAGGCCGTCATTCCCTTGGAAATAGGTATCCCCTCTCCCTGAATTATGGCTTATGACGAAGCAAGCAACTCCATGCAACTGCGAGCAGACCTGGACCTCATTGACGAGGTCAGGGAGAAGTCGGCTATCAGAAGGAACATCTACCAGCAAAGAATCGAGAGGTTCTATAACAAGAAGGTGCGCCCAACAAACATTGCTCTCGGAGATCTTGTCCTCCGGAAACTGGCGGTTTCCAATCCCGGCCAGAAGAGGAAGTTGGCACCAAACTGGGAGGGCCCTTATAAGGTTTCAGAGGTCGTGCGACCGGGTACCTATCGCCTGACCGACACCGATGGCAAGCTTGTCAAGAGGCCCTGGAATGCGGAACACTTGATCAAGTTCTTAGGTGAATAGCCTCCCTGTAACAATTCTAAAAACGGCATGTTGGGCCTAGTCTTTTGTAAAGTCCTGTAAACGGCACGTCGTGCCTAGACTTGTCTGTAACAAGCATATATTGTAAGCACCAGCTTTCTTAGAAGCAAGTTTATGACTTCAATTCTTATAAACAGAGGAAGGTCCCCTCACAAGCGAGGGGCTCGTCCCTCGGATGAAATCGCGAGCCCAAACGCGCTTCTCTTACAAGCGTGAGTCTCGTCCCTCGGATGAAATCGCGAGTCCAAACGCGCTTCTCTCACAAGCGTGGGGCTCGTTACTCGGATGAAATCGCGAGTCCAAACGCGCTTCTCTTACAAGCGTGCGTCTCGTCCCTCGGATGAAATCGCGAGCCCGAACGCGCTTCTCACAAGCGTGGGGCTCGTTACTCGGATGAAATCGCGAGTCCAAACGCGCTTCTCTCACAAGCGTGGGGCTCGTTACTCGGATGAAATCGCGAGTCCAAACGCGCTTCTCTTACAAGCGTGAGTCTCGTCCCTCGGATGAAATCGCGAGCCCGAACGTGCTTCTCACAAGCGTGGGGCTCGTTACTCGGATGAAATCGCGAGTCCAAATGCGCTTCTCTTACAAGCGTGAGTCTCGTCCCTCGGATGAAATCGCGAGCCCGAACGCGCTTCTCACAAGCGTGGGGCTCGTTACTCGGATGAAATCGCGAGTCCAAACACGCTTCTCTTACAAGCGTGAGTCTCGTCCCTCGGATGAAATCGCGAGCCCAAACGCGCTTCTCTCACAAGCGTGGGGCTCGTTACTCGGATGAAATCGCGAGTCCAAACGCGCTTCTCGTACAAGCGTGGGGCTCGTCCCTCGGATGAAATCGCGAGCCCAAGCCCGCTTCTCCTACAAGCGTAGGGCTCGTCACTCGGATAAAATCGCGAGTCCAACCACGCTTCTCTTACATGCATAGGACTCAAAACGCCTTTCCATGAGAACAAGCGCAGCATCTCGGCACCGACCCCGAGCAAGGCGGACGTCCCCTCCGGGGCATCGCGACCTAAAACACTCGGCGGCGGGGCTACTACGCCTGCGGTTGCCTTTCTCACCGTTGTGGGGGCTCGGCACCCGTCCCTCGCTCGGTTTGACCTCCTCGGAGGCCACCAACCGAGACTCGAGTCGACATTCGCCAGCCACTCCCACACCGTCTTTCCACGAGAACAAGCGCAGCATCTCGGCACCGACCCCGAGCAAGGCGGACGTCCCCTCCGGGGCATCGCGACCTAAAACACTCGGCGGCGGGGCTACTACGCCTGCGGTTGCCTTTCTCACCGTTGTGGGGGCTCGGCACCCGTCCCTCGCTCGGTTTGACCTCCTCGAAGGCCACCAACCGAGACTCGAGTCGACATTCGCCAGCCACTCCCGCACCGTCTCTCCACGAGAACAAGCGCAGCATCTCGGCACCGACCCCGAGCAAGGCGGGTGTCCCCTCCGGGGGCACCACGACCTAAAACACTCGGCGGCGGGGCCACTACGCCTGCGGTTGCCTTTCTCACCGTTGTGGGGGCTCGGCACCCGTCCCTCGCTCGGTTTGACCTCCTCGGAGGCCATTAACCGAGACTCGAGGCGACATTCGCCAGCCACTCCCGCACCGTCTCTCCATTAATGATGCCTAAGAAGGCGAAACGTCGCCATTATTGACATAGTCACACCAACTACACTCGGCACCCGAGGCAATCGAGGCTCCGAAGAACAAATGATCTTATTCATTACTCATCGCTTACAACTCAATGAATAAAAACGCAAATACAATGAAGGCCCTCAACTCACTCACTCAGCCGGGAACTCAAATTCAGGGCTCCTGTGACGCTCGGCTATCCCAACCAAGGAAGACGTACCCGCCACCGAGCTCTCCGCGTCATCTGGCTGTGTCACAACCGGCGAAGGCGCCGGCAACCTCCCCGGAGTGGAGTTACTTGCCTCTTCAACAAGACCGGCACCCAGTATGAGCTTCAACTGGCGAATCTCCAATTCTTTCTCTATGACGGCCTCGCGAAGAGAAGACTCGGAGGCCGACCGCCCGCTAGAAGTATCCGAGACTGCCCAGTCCTTCTCAATGACCCACCAGTCCCGGTCGGCTACAATCTTTCTCAAACGAGCCACCTCTAGACCGAGCTCTCTAGACTTGTCCAAAAAGTAATTCTTGGCAGCCTCTCGGTCCCGAGCCAACTTTCGTTGGCGAGCTAGCCTCTATCAAAAAGAAAATACAAGAATCACAAAATGCAAGTGTTGTAGAGTCGGCCCAAAAAATTCTATATTTCATTTCATCTCAAAAAGATACAAAATTTGCGGTGGCCAGTCCGCCGAGGGCATTTACAACAGGGAGAGAAATAAAAACAAAAAACATCTAGTCTTAAGGGTCGAGGTGCACCTCTTCTTCGTGGTGGCCGCCGTCATCACCATCACCCCCCGGGGTCGGAGGCAAGTCTGGCTTCCACCCGAAGCCGAGGTGGTCAACATTGCACTCCGGATAGATGTACTTGAAGTGAGACTTGGCCTGCTCGTAAGCCTCGTCTTGCGCCGTCATCAGCGTATCCCCCAAGGCCGCCTCCAAGTCCGCCAGGGCCTTCTTCGCATTCTCCTTCTCCGCCGTCTCGGCCGCGATCTTCTTCAGCAGGTCCTCTCGGTCCTGCTTGTGGATCTTGTCCAGAGACTCTATCTGGGCCTCGTGCACCACCACCATGTCCCGAGCCTCCTTGAAGTCCTCCGTCGCCTTGGTCAATTCCCGAAGGAACTTCTCCTTCTGCTTCCGCTCGTATGTTATCTCCTTCTCCAGACACTTGTGGAAGTGCTGACCGTGGAGCATCGACTGTCAAGAAAAATCAAACTTAGCAACAATTACAAGTCTACAAGCCTATTAACGGGGTGGGCTTCGGACGACTTACCGAGAGGTTGGCTTGGGCCCAGCGCATGTAGGCC
This sequence comes from Hemerocallis citrina, assembly GCA_017893485.1. NCBI lineage: Eukaryota > Viridiplantae > Streptophyta > Magnoliopsida > Asparagales > Asphodelaceae > Hemerocallis > Hemerocallis citrina. The sequence continues at coordinate 227,355 of JACEHZ010000654.1, read as the reverse complement.
TGATCGGCCGTCTGCGCTGCCAAGGCCATTCCGTCCCGATCGGTGATGGCCTTCGAGACGAACTCCATCGATACGGGTCCGTCGAGGATGGAGTCGCCCTTCAAGATCGACCAATCAGGGGCGAAGGGCATCGTCGCCATCCTTCCCACCAACTCCGCCGCACTCGGACGTACGGGGGGAAGCTGTTGTGCCGGGGCTTCAACTGTTTTCCCCGACCCTCCCGCTGGGTCTCTAGCCGATCGCGAAGAATGGTGGTGCTTCTTCTGCTTCTTCGGTAAAGGCTGTTCCTCGGGCACCGGGGGAGGCACGGTGGAAGGCCCTCCTGCTTGCGAAGGCTGACCAGGAGTCTTCCGCTTCTCGGCAGCGAGGCGTTCCTGCTCTTCTTTCTTCTTCTTCTCTTGTCTCGCCTTCTCTGCGGCGGCGAGTAGGATCTGCTTGGCGTGGGACTGTTGTGTCGTCATTTCTACAACAAGACAGAAAAGGAAGGCTAAACGTTAACACGAAGACAGAAAGATGAAAAAATGAGGAAAGAAGCATACTAGGGTCGGCGGGACTCAGTCCGGCCCTCGCTAGGTGAACCTCGGTCACCCGGCGCCACGCGATGCTGTCTCCCCTGAGTAAATGATCGACCCTCCCCCACTCTTGGGCGGTTAACTCATTTCTCCTTGGGGGCTTGCGCTTCGGCTTCACGAAATTCCACTGAGTCGGGATGTCCCATTCCCCTTCGGTCTTCACAACAAAATACTTATCTCTCCAATTCTTGATCGAGTCCGGGTGGCCGTGCACCACTTTCTTGTTCGGTCTCGGCGTAAAGAAAAACACACCCTCGATATCCCCAAGCGAACCGATGCTGAAGATTGCGCGGAAGTATGAAAGCTTCGGCCTCACCCCTTTCTCTTGGCACTTCAGGATGAAGCAGATGAGATGCTTCCAAGAGTTGGGGCCATACTGCATGGGGGACAGCTCGGCCCAGTTCAAGACCGTCTTCACGAAGGGGTGCAGGGGGAACCTCAGCCCCGAAATGAAAGCTTGCTCCGGAAATAAGCAGTAACCCGGAGCCAACACTGTCGTAGGTCGAATACCCGGGCTCGGTAGCAGGAGCTCGTACTCCCTCGGAATGTAGTAAGCAGCCCTGATGATATTCAGATACTCCGGTCTCAAGACGCTGGGGGTACTGTCCGCCCGAATCTTCGTCCTTGTGTTTTCTCCAGGCACGGGAGGGATCGGCTGGATATCCTTCACATCATCGGGATACATCCGTATCGACACAGGATTCCAGAAGGTGATAGGCGGAACATCAAGGCCCGTCCTCGGCGCGTCCTCGTCAGACGAAGAAGGACTTTGAGGCATGGTGAGGACTATCTTCTTCCGACGTGGCCGGGGCTTGCGCTCGGGCGAGGGCGTCGACAAAGGGGGCAACGGGGGCAGATCTTCTCCGTGGCCGGCCTCCGGCGCACCAATGCCCTCCCCTTCCTCACTCTCCGTGTCGCCCTGCTCTCCTTCTTCATGCTCCTCACCTTCACCAACATCCGACTCCTCGTCCGACTCCTCGTCTTCATCATCACTATCCTCGTCCGCACCGCCCTCTACCATCGGTTCCTTCCCTGGCCTCCGAACACTCAACGGTTGCACGATTAGAGCCACGTCACTATCACCCTCGGAGAAGACCTCCTCTTTAACCTGGTACTTGCCCAGAGACGATGACGTTTCCAAATCTGACTCCATCTCCGAGTGACCAGATGTTGTAGCCTCGGAACCAGACTGAGTACGCGACATTCAGAAAAAAGGAGAATTACTAACCTGATTCTTTGAAAGTTATGCTTCTCTGCGAAGAATCCGCCGACAGCGATCGAAATGCCTGCGCTAAAGCTGGAAAAATTGGGAATTATGAAACGATAAAGTGAAAAGAAATGAGGGGGGGTGGGGGTTTTATAATAGACAGCGACTCCTCGATTTCCGCAAATGCGCATCTAGCCGTTAGATCTTATCTGACAAGATCAAACGGCTAAAAACAGACTTTGATATTTGCGCCATTACGTCAGCAGGAAGGGTAAAATTCCAATACTACCCCTCCCTATTTGCCCGACAGGAGTAACCTCCTAGCATAAAGTGTGAAGTTGCGGCCAGTCAGAGATCTCGGAGGGAGTCTAGTGCGAAATCTCGGATAAAAACTCGAGCCAAGCCACCTTATCCTCTCACAGGGTGGGCTCGACGCTCGGATGAAAACTCGAGACAAGCAACCTTCTCCTCCCACAGGTTGGGCTCGACGCTCGGATGAAAGCTCGAGCCAAGCAACCTTCCCCTTCAACAGGTGGGGCTCGACGCTCGGATGAAAACTCGAGCCAAGCAACCTTCTCCTCCCACAGGTTGGGCTCGACGCTCGGATGAAAGCTCGAGCCAAGCCACCTTATCCTCTCACAGGTTGGGCTCGACGCTCGGATGAAAGCTCGAGCCAAGCCACCTTATCCTCTCACAGGGTGGGCTCGACGCTCGGATAAAAACTCGAGCCAAGCCACCTTATCCTCTCACAGGGTGGGCTCGACGCTCGGATGGAAGCTCGAGACAAGCAACCTTCCCCTTCAACAGGTGGGGCTCGATGCTCGGATGAAAGCTCGAGCCAAGCCACCATATCCTCTCACAGGGTGGGTCGACGCTCGGATGGAAACTCGAGCCAAGTCACCTTCCCTCTCACAGGGTGGGCTCGACTCTCGGATGGCAACTCGAGCCAAGCTACCTTCTCCTTCAACAGGTGGGGGCTCGACTCTCGGATGGCAACTCGAGCCAAGCTACCTTCTCCTTCAACAGGTTGGGCTCGACGCTCGGATGAAAGCTCGAGCCAAGCAACCTTCCCCTTCAACAGGTGGGGCTCGACGCTCGGATGAAAACTCGAGCCAAGCAACCTTCTCCTCCCACAGGTTGGGCTCGACGCTCGGATGAAAGCTCGAGCCAAGCCACCTTATCCTCTCACAGGTTGGGCTCGACGCTCGGATGAAAGCTCGAGCCAAGCCACCTTATCCTCTCACAGGGTGGGCTCGACGCTCGGATAAAAACTCGAGCCAAGCCACCTTATCCTCTCACAGGGTGGGCTCGACGCTCGGATGGAAGCTCGAGCCAAGCAACCTTCCCCTTCAACAGGTGGGGCTCGACGCTCGGATGAAAGCTCGAGCCAAGCCACCATATCCTCTCACAGGGTGGGTCGACGCTCGGATGGAAACTCGAGCCAAGTCACCTTCCCTCTCGCAGGGCGGGCTCGACTCTCGGATGGCAACTCGAGCCAAGCTACCTTCTCCTTCAACAGGTTGGGCTCGACGCTCGGGTGAAAGCTCGAGCTAAGCCACCTTCCCCTCACAGGTGGGCTCGACGCTCGGATGGAAACTCGAGCCAAGCCACCTTCCCCTATTGGTCTGATTCGCCGACCCTCTTGGCCTCGTCCGCCGACCCTCTTGGTCTCGTCCGTCGACCCCATTGGTCTTGTCCGCCGACCCTATTGGTCTCATCCGCCGACCGTCTTGGCCTCGTCCGCCGACCCCCTGAACTCGAGCCGGCTACCTTCTCCTCTCACAGGTTGGGCTCGACGGTCGGATGAGAATTCGAGCCAAGCCACCTTCTCCTTTAACAGGTGGGACTCGACTCTCGGATAACAACTCGAGCCAAGCCACCTTCTCCTTCAACAGGTGGGGGTCGACGCTCGGATGCGAAGTCGAGCCAAGCCACCTTCTCCTTTCATAGGTGGGGCTCGACACTCGGATGCGAAGTCGAGCCAAGCAACCTTCTCCTCTCACAGGTTGGGCTCGACGTTCGGATAAGAATTCGAGCCAAGCCACCTCTCCCTCAACAGGTGGGGCTCGACGCTCGGATGGGAACTCGAGCCAAGCCACCTCCTCTTTCAACAGGTGGGGCTCTTGGTCTCGTCCGCCGACCCTTTTGGTCTCGTCCGTCGACCCCATTGGTCTCGTCCGCCGACCCTATTGGTCTCATCCGCCGACCCTCTTGGCCTCGTCCACCGACCCTCTTGGTCTCGTCCGTCGACCCCATTGGTCTCGTCCGCCGACCCTATTGGTCTCATCCGCCGACCCTCTCGGCCTCGTCCGCTGACCCTCTTGGTCTCGTCCACCGACCCTTTTTTGCCTCGTCCGCCGACCCCCTGAACTCGAGCCAGGCTGCCTCAGCTCTCAATGCGGATTCGGCGTTCGGATGAGAATTCGAGCCAAGCCACCTCTCCTTCAACAGGTAGGGCTCGACGCTCGGATGGGAACTCGAGCCAAGACACCTCCTCTTTCAACAGGTGTGGCTCTTGGTCTCGTCCGCCGACCCTCTTGGTCTCGTCCGTCGACCCCATTGGTCTCATCCACCGACCCCCTTGGTCTCGTCCACCGACCCTTTTTGCCTCGTCCACCGACCCCCTGAACTCGAGCCAGGCTACCTCAGCTCTCAATGCGGATTCGGCGTTCGGATGAGAATTCGAGCCGCACCACTGTCTCCTTTCGCAGGTCAAGCTCGACGCTCGGATAGGGATTCGAGCCATACTACCTCCTCCTTTCCCAGTACGAGCTCGGCGCTCAGATCAGAGTTCGAGTCTCATCCGCCCACTCTCCGAACTGACTAGACGCTCGGATGACCGACCACAAGACCTCGGACGCCGTCCCAACAAAATGGCCTGGACGACCCCCCGCTCTTCCAACCAGCGAGGCAGTCGTCTGCCGATCCTCTTGGTCTCGTCCGCCGAGCCTTCCGGTCTCGTCCGCCGACCCCCCTGAGCTCAAGCCTGGCTGCCTCACCTCTCAATACGGGCTCGGCGCTCGGATCGAAATCCGAATCAAACCCCTCTCCTCACTCTTAAAACTAGCCAAGACGCTCGTCCAAACCGACCTCGCGACCTCATGCAAAGACGAACCCCATCGAGTGGCCTGGACGACCTCTCGCTCTTCCAACTAGCGAGTCGGTCGTCCGACCCCTGGAGGGTTCGTCCACCGACCCGTATGGGTCCGTCCGCCGACCCGAGAGATCGTCTGCCGACCCCCCGATCTCGGCCACCGACTTAGTAAGCTCGGCATTCATACTACCGACTATCCCCTCCTAAGAACTTCACCCCACGCACATCCAAACGAGGAGTCCATTCCTCCTGCCCCTGGCCCTCTTCGGGGAACAACAGAACCTACTTCTTACCCTGACATCTGCCCTTCCCCCGAGGACCATGAGTCACCCCCGCACTGCTGGATCACCCAACCCTGCGGGAGTGTGGGGCTTGTGATATGGGTCAGGAATAAAGCGTGGCTCACCCTGAGCCACCAGATCTCCTCAGGATACGCGTCATTCCTGATCCTCCAGATCAGCCACGTCAGCACCGGAAAACTGCCCGGAGATCTGCCACGTCAGCCCGGAAACCACTTCGGCGCCTGCCACGTCAGCCCTATACCGCCCGACTTTCCACCGCTTCAGCCAATCGGGTAACCGGGTCCGGCCCAGCCCCAAACGGGTCTAGACCCGATTAGAAACTCCTATAAATACCAGGTCCTCTCCTTTCTTAAAAGGTAATCAATCTTTTCTCCCCTAAACCCTAGTTACTGTTGCTCTTATCTTAAAGTAACTGACTAGATCGTCGGAGGGTCTGCCACCGGGACCAACCCCGGTGTTTCGAGACCGTCTGCAGGTACACCAGACCTCGGATCCGAGCCCAGACACCCACCTCACTCCAGCCTGTCGCAGGTACCGCTCGGCCAGCCGAGGGTCGCCTCTGAAGAAGCTTTCTCCTTCAAAACAAATCGAGTAAGAACTCACACCTGGTGCAACCACACGTATCCCAGATTCAAACCGCATCACTAATCATATGTTTAAATACCCCCCCCCCCCCCGAACTAACCCTAACTAACCCAGTGGACTTTATTTAACATTGTGTCCTTTAAAAAATAAAATAAAAACTTTTGTGTACTTTTTTTTAAACTGGCCCAAAATTTTGTGTACTTTTTTTAAATTTAGCCTTAGATATTTATTCTTCTCCTATATATAGGTGGTATTGTATTTGGTTAAATTCAATTCAATATCCAGTATTGTTTTCATCTCTCTGATTTATCTTAACATGGTATCAGAGTCAATTAAATACATTTTCTTCTCTTAAATTTCTTCATCCAAAAATCCTAATATCCACCCCCAAAAAAAGGCCAGCAGCAGCCATCGTCATCTCAGCAACATCACTGCAGCAACCCATCGATATCCACCATCTTTAACACCAAGATCCTCGTCGAAATCCTTCTCCATTGAAATCCTCGTCATCTTCAGCAACCCATCGAAATCCTCGTCGAAATTCACCATCTGAACCACCATGATCCTCGTCGAAATCCTTCTCTATCGAAACCCTCGTCATCTTCGGCAACCCATCGAAATCCTCGTCGAAATCCACCATCTTCAACAACAAGCATCCTTGTCGACCCCGACCATCCCCTACATCCTCATCCCCGTTGTCATCAGCCCCTCGACCCCAGTCCTCATCTCACCACCTCGTCACCTCGTCACTTCTCCACCCCCTAGCTGTCCCTCTCCTCGGCCATTCTCAAACCCTAGCCAAAAACCCTAGTTGCCCCTCTCCTCTCCCCCTCAAACCCTAACCCTACTTCTCCATTACCCTTCTAAGCCCATTACCTGAAACCCATTACCCTATACTCGACCCAGAATCCAATAAGCCTCCTTTTTCTGTTTTCAAAAAAAAATTTAAAAAAAATTTGCAGGTACTTAGATCATTCATGGAGCCTCAATTTCGTCAGTACTTTCTAGTCTCCACTGATTTCTTTCTTTCCTCTGCTAAGGATTAGACTGATTGGTCTACTTCTATTGAGACCACTCTCCTCAACCATTCTTTATGGGGTCACATTGATGGTTCCACTATTCGCCTCAAAGATCCCGATGCTACCGCTTCCGCTGCCGATAAGCAACTGATTCACACATCTCAGACCACTTGGGATGATCATGACCGTCAGATTATCTCCTTCCTCATCTCCTCTGTCGATCGTAGTCTTCGTGCTAATCTTCTTCGTGTTCGTCCTGCCAAGGCTCTTTGACAACACTTGGTTACTCAGTATGTTCAGAATAGTGGGGCCCATGAGTATCAACTCCTTGTTCAGTCCGTTCTTGATCGACGGGGTGATCGCAGTATTCAGGAACATTACACAGCCATGCGCAATATCTGGCGCGAATTACAGTAACTAGATTACAGTGATGTGCATGTTACTCGTGAACGTTGTCAGTTTATGTTCTTTTTGAATGGTCTACGACCTGAGTATCAGTCTTTATGCAGTCAATTGATCCATCAGAATTCGGTCCCTCGTCTTGAAGCTGCTATTGCTGAGCTTGTTGCTGAAGAAACCCGGTTACCTGCTCTCCCCACTCCTGCTTCTCACCCATCCTATACGAGTGAAAGTGTTCTTGTTGTTGCTCATCGTACATCCTTCTTACGCAAGCCTCGTCCCAGCCCTATGCCTGCTCCTTCTGCCCAACGCAGTGTTCCTGATCGTCGTCCCCATTGCACCCACTGTCAGCAGGATGGTCATACTTATAGTAACTATTTTATTCTTCATCCCCAGCTCCTAGTTCAGGCACAGCAGTGCAGACAGCAACAGGATTTACCTCCTCTCCTCACACCTGGTGCGATGGCCGTCACTCCAGCCATGCCTTCTCCTGCTCCCTATGATATTCCACAACACCGTCTAGCTCAGCTGGATCTTCAGAACTCGGATCAGTCCATCAGTGTTGGTTCCTCTGTTCCCGCTTTCTCTGTCACTTCTGGTATGTCTTCTTCCTGGCTTTTGGATTCTGGTGCTTCACATCATCTCACTAGCAATTATACACTCCTCACCACTCGCACTACACTTACCTCTCATGCACCGTCACTTTACACTGTCGATGGTTCACTACTTCTCACTACACACTCTAGGTCTATTAACACCCCAACTCTCACATTACCTTTCGTGCTTTATGCCCCGCATTTATCTACGAACCTTATTTTCATTAGTGCTTTATGTGATAGAGGCCTTACTATTACCTTTACTTCTTTGGACTATACCATACAGGATCCTCGGACTGGTCATATGAGTAGGCATGCTAGCAGACATAGACGTCTATATCATCTAGATTTTCTTCATGCTCATGATTCTACTTCTAGTTTTGTTGGTGTTGTCAGTTCTGATACCAATTTGTGGCACAAATGCTTAGATCATATTAGTGCGTCTCGTTTGAAAGATTTGGTTCGTTGGTGCCCTTGGTCGTTTTAATTTTACTTCATTATCTGTTTGCCAGGGTTGTAAGTTGGCAAAATATTTAGCCCTCCCTTTTATCAATGAAAGCATTTCTCAGTCTACTCATGTATTTCAACTTATTCACTCTGACATATGGGGCCTATCTCCCACACCTTCTCAAAAAGGTTATCTCTATTATGTTAGTTTCATCGACGATTTTACTAGATACACATAGGTATTTCTTATGCGCCAACATTCTGAAATACTTGACATTTATCGATTCTTTATGACCATGGTTCACACTCAGTGTGGGGTTCGTATCAAAACCTTTTGCTCAGGTGGTGCTCGTGAGTACACTTCCGCTACTATGCAATCGATCCTTCAGTCTCATGACACTCTTTTTCAGCAATCATGCCCCCATACCCATGAGCAGAATGGTGTAGCCGAACGCAAACATCGTCACATCCTTGAGACGGCTCGTGCTTTCCTACTCTCTTCTTCTGTTCCTTGCTCTTTCTGAGCTGAAGCTGTCATGACTTCTGTCAGTCTCATTAACATTACTCCTTCGTCTGCCCTTTCTGGCACCACTCGTTATGAGGCCCTCTATCACTCACCACCTGACTACAACAAGCTCCATATTTTTTGGTACACATTTTATGTCCTTCTCCCTCCCACTGAGTGCCCGAAGCTCATCGCTCACGCCGCTAAGTGTGTTCATCTAGGTCTCAGTCCTGAGCATAAAGGTTATCGTTGTTTTGATCATGTGGCAGGTCATATTTGTATTTCTCGACATATCTCCTTTGTAGAAGACTCTCCCTACTACTTAACCTCTCTTTAGGATGCTAGTTTTCTCGATCCTTCACCTGTTGGGCCTATTTCCACTCCACCCATTTCATTTGATCCCACTCCTTTGGCTCCTTTCGCTTCTGCTATAGACAGTCCCTCTATTATTCCTCTTACAGAGACACCCCCTGCTTCTCCACCACCTCATGCACCCACACCACTAACACCCATACCTCTTGCATCCCCACAGTTGCATACACCCACACCACCTACCTCACCTCCTCATACAGCCCTTCCACCACCGATGCGCTAGTTTACACGTTCTACTATGGGCATCCCACCACCCCATTACACACCTGATGTCACCGGTCCATCTGACTAATTTGGTTTTGCTACTCTAGCTTCTTACTCACCCCAGTTTCATGCATATCTTACTGTTATACACTCTACACGTGAGCCCAGAACCTATAAGGAAGCCGTTCAATACCCCGAATGGTGGAAAGCTATTGCAGAGGAGTTCAGTGCCATTGATCAGACTGGTACTTGGAATGTTGTTTCACTGTCTATAGGTGTTCAGCCTGTTAGCTGGAAGTGGATCTTTAAGGTCAAATATCGACCTGATGGCTCCATTGAGCGGCATAAGGCTCGTCTAGTTGTCCAGAGATTTACTCAGGAGCATGACATTGATTATGATGAGACATTTGTCCCAGTTGCTTACTTGCTTAGATGACTACAATTCACACTCTTCTTGCTGTTGCCGTCGTTCGTCAGTGACCATTATACCAGTTGGACATGAAGAATGCTTTCCTTCATGGTATCTTATCTGAGGTTGTTTATATGTATCATCCTCCTGGCCACACTACTCATCCTCGTCATGTTTGTAGACTATACCGTGCTATATATGGTCTGAAATAGGCTCCTTGAGTCTGGTTTGAGTGTTTTCGGCTTGTCATTACTAAGGCTAGTTTTCGTCAAAGTTCCCAGGACAATTCCATGTTTATGCGGTCATCACCGCAGGGGGGGTACTTCTACTTCTATATATTGATGATATGATCATTACTGGGGATGACTCCGCCAACATTGTATCCACCCAGAAATACCTTCACCAGTAGTTCCATATGAAAGATCTTGGTAAGCTATGTTACTTTCTGAATTTAGAGATTGCTCATGGATCTCAGGGGATACTCATTTCTCAACAGAAATACACATCAGATATTATTTTTATTGCATGTCTCTCTGACAGTCGATCAGCCGATACACCATTGAAGCTTCATGTGAAGCTTCGTCCCACAGATAGTGAGCTCCTTCCTGATCCCACTAGATACTGGCAGATTGTTGGATACCTTGTCTACTTATGCATGACCAGACCCAATATTGCTCACGTTGTTAGTGTTGTCAGTCAGTTTGTTTCTGCTCCTACATCAGTTCACTACGGTGCTCTTCTTCGGATCCTCAGATATCTTCAGGGTACTATCACTCGCTCATTATTCATGCCTTCTACATTCAAACTAGAGCTCATTGTATATTCTGATTTAGATTAGGCAGGTGATCCTACTACCAGAAGGTCTACTATAGGTTTCTGTCTATTTCTTGGTGATTCACTGATCTCATGGCGAAGCAAGAAACATGCAGTTGTTGCATGTTCTTCCACCGAGACTGAGTACAGAGCAATGGCAGCTACTACTAGAGAGATTGTTCATGTTCGTTGGCTGTTATTAGATATGGGTGTCACCCTTACAGGAGCTACTCCTATTCATTGTGATAACCGGAGTGCATTGCACATTGCAGGCAACCCGGTCTTCCATGAGCGAACGAAGCATATAGAGATTGATTGCCATTATGATCATGAGCGCTTTGAGGTAGGAACCATTTCTCTCCATTCTGTTACCTCTTTCCAGCAAACTGTAGACTTCTTCACCAAATCTCATACTGTAAAGAGATTTTGATACTTAGTAGACAAACTCACACTGTTTGACCCATCATGAGTTTGAGTGGGGATGTTAGAAATTATTATAGTCCCATATTGGTTGTATAGTGATGCAGTTTGTTTTCGGGGGGAGTGTGGATGCACCAGGCATGAGTTCTACTCGATTTGTATTAGGGGAGGAACCTTTAGTACGGACGGCGGTCCTGACCCTCAGCTGGAGGAACAGCTCGGGAGCAGACGGTGGTGAGGTGGAGATTGGATGCTCGGCTTGGCTCGGATCTGGAGGCTCGGCTCGGATCTAGAGGCTTAGATCTGGAGTCTCGTGTACCTGCACACGGTCTAGGAACATCGGGGTTGGTCTTGGTGTTAGACCCTCCAACAATCTAGTGAGCTACTGAGCGATAGTAACAGTAACTAGGGTTTGAGAGGGAAAAGATTGATTACCTTGGCAGGAGGTGGAGGGTCTGGTATTTATAGGAGAATCCAATCGGGTCTAGACCCATTTGGGGCCAGGTCTGGACCCGGTTGCCTGTGGGCCTGGTGTGGTAGAAGCCCATGCAGTATAGGGCTGACGTGGAGGAGGTCTGGGCAATTTCCATGCTGACATGGCAGGGGCCCAGGCGGTTTCCAGGCTAACGTGGCAGAGACTTGGGTGGCCTCTGTACTGACGTGGCAGATCAGGATGATCCGGTGGTGCACGCTTTATGAAGGGATCCTGTGGCCCAGGAGGGGCTATGTCATCTAATCCATATCAGGAGCCCCCCACTCCTAGAGGGCTGGGTGATCCAGCCGTATAGGAGTGGTTCTTTTGCCTCTGTAGGAAGAGCAGGGTGGTTGTGCGGCGAGGAATAGGATCTATACCTTCCAAAAGAGGCCAGGGGGTAGGGTGAAGAGATCCCCTATCGGAGTCATACGGAGTGTTGGGCGTAGAAGAGTCGGAGCTCAACTAGCCGAGTGTCCAGGGTCGGCAGATGAGCCCCTCATTGGCTGGAAAAGCGAGGGGGTGTCGAGGACTGTCGAGTTTAAGCTCGGATTGCCGAGGGTCGATGGTCGGTAGACGAGCCTCTCGCTGGTTGGAAAAGCGAGGGGGCATCGAGATCTGTCGAGTTTGAGCTCGGATTGCCGAGGGTCGAAGGTCGATAGACGAGCCCCTCACTGGTTGGAAAAGTGAGGGGGCATCGAGTCCTGTTGAGTTGGAGCTCGGCGAACCGAGCATCGAAGGTCGGTAGACGATCCCCTCACTGGTTGGAACAGCCAGGGGAGTTTGGGGCTCGCAGTTCGATCCGTGCTCCGAGCCTCTTGTGAGAAAGAGGAGGATGTTGGGGCTCACAGTGCAATCCGAGCTCCGAGCCTCTTGTAAGAAAGAGGAGGATGTTGGGGCTCGCGGTGCGATCCGAGCTCCGAGCCTCTTGTGAGAAATAGGAGGATGGTGGGGCTTGCGATATGATCCGAGCTCCGAGCCTCTTGTGAGAAAGAGTAGGATGGTGGGGCTCGCGATACGATCCGAGCTCCAAGCCTCTTGTGAGAACGAGGAGGATGTTGGTGCTCACGATACGATCCGAGCTCCGAGCCTCTTGCGAGAAAGAGGGAGATGTTGGGGCCTGCGGTGCAATCCGAGCTCCGAGCCTCTTGTGAGAAAGGGGAGGATGTTGGGGCTCGCGATATGATCCGAGGTTCGAGCCTCTTGTGAGAAAGAGGAGGATGTTGGGGCTCGCGGTGTGATCTGAGCTCTGAGCCTTTTGTAAGAAAGGAGTTTCTGAGTGGTTTTGCCGTCGGAGGACTGGTACGTCGGTAATGGCGGCTGAATGGAATCTAATGATTTCATTTCATTTAATGCTTTGGATATGGGAGCCTGTGGTTCGTGGTGACCTCCGAGCTCGCGATGGCATCCGAGCGTCGACCCTCCCGTTGAATAGAGGAGGAGATTGGGGCTCGCGCTGCCATCCGAGCGTCGACCATCCCGTTGAATAGAGGAGGGGTTTGTGGCTCGCGGTGCCATCCGAGCGTCGACCCTCTCGTGGAATAGAAGAGGGGTTTGTGGCTCGCGGTGCCATCCGAGCGTCGACCCACCAGTCGAATAGAGGAGGGGTTTGCGGCTCGCGATGTCATCCGAGCATCGACCCTCCCGTTGAATAGAGGAGGGGTTTGTGGCTCGCGGTGGCATCCAAGCGTCGACCCACCAGTCGAATAGAGGAGGGGTTTGTGGCTCGTGATGCCATCCGAGCATCGACCCTCCCGTTGAATAGAGGAGGGGTTTGTGGCTCGCGATGCCATCCGAGCGTCGACCCTCCTGTTGAATAGAGGAGGGGTTTGAGGCTCATGGTGCCATCCGAGCGTCGACCCTCCCGTTGAATAGAGGAGGGGTTTGTGGCTCGCGGTGCCATCCGAGCGTCTACCCACCAGTCGAATAGAGGAGGGATTTGTGGCTCGCGATGCCATCCGAGCGTCGACCCTCCCGTTGAATAGAGGAGGGGTTTGTGGCTCGCGATGCCATCCGAGAGTCGACCATCCCGTTGAATAGAGAAGGGGTTTGTGGCTCGTGATGCCATTCGAGTGTCGACCCTCCTATTGAATAGAGGAGGGGTTTGAGGCTCGTGGTGCCATCCGAGCATCGATCCCCCTGACTTGTTGGAAAAGACGGTTTGTTGGAAAAAGACCTGGGGGCATTAGGGTAATTTTGCAAAAATTGTTGACGTCATGTGCGCAAGAATCGAAGTGTCTTTAGATCCTAACGGTCGTTAGATCTTGATGATCAAGATCCAACGGCCAGATCTTTTCGTGAAAATCGAGGAGTCCCTTTCTTAGTTATAAATCCCCTCTCCCCTTTTTTCTTTCCTTCATTTCTCTACTTGCATTTTTCCAACTTTTAAGAACATGGTTCTCACTTGCCGTCGGCGACCTTTTTCCGTTGATTGCATGGTCCATATCTCAGGTTAGTATTTCTAATCTTGTAATGTCGCGCTCTCAGTCCGGCTTCGAGGCTCTTCGGGTCGTTCCGGTAAGGAATCAGAGTCCCCAGGGACGTCTTGGGATTTAGGCGACTATAAGGTTAAGGAGGAAGTTCTGTCAGATCCAGGGTCAGACGGTGGGGGTGACGTGGTCTTCGTTGTGTCACCGTTGAGGTCTCTTAGGCCAGGAAAGGAGCCCGTGGACGAAGGCGAGGAGGAGGAGGAAGAGGATGATGACGAGGAGGATCATGACCCCGAGGGAAAGGGGGATGAGGACGATGACGAGGAGGATCAGGACCCTGAGGGAGGGGGTGCTGTTGAAGACGAGGAAGACTTTGATGAGAATCAAGGGGAGCCCAATCGGAACGTCGGGGAGGGCGATGCTCGGGAAGGTGCGGGCGAAGGCCCAGTAGGAGGGGCAGCCGAGGTCGAGGGTAGCCTCCCACCTCTGCCACCTTTATCAACGCCGTCTCCTGAGAGGAAGACCCGTCCTCGTAGGAAGAAGAGCAAGCTGAGCCTTCCGGATAGCCCCCCTCCTCCGGACAAATACGCCCCTAGACTGGGGTTCGAATTTCCCCCGGTCTCCTTCAAAAATTCGAGATCGATCAGGATGTATCCCGACGACGTTAAAGATGTCGATCCTCTTCCTCCCGTGCCGGGCGACAAGAGTCGGGTGAAAATCCGGATGGATGGCGTTCAATGTGTCTTAAAGGCAGACTACCTTCACATTTTGAGGGCCACCTACTTCATTCCTCGGGAGTTCGAAGTGCTGATTTTGAGCCCCAGTATTTGCCCAACGACTGTTCTCGCACCAGGTTATTGCATTTTTCCCGAGAACGCCTTTGTCTCGGGACTAAGGCTGTCGCTGCACCCTTTCGTCAAGCGGGTCTTGAAGTGGGCAAAGTTAAGCTCGATGCAGTACGGCCCCAACTCTTGGAAGCACTTGATCTACTTCATCTAGAAGTGTCAGGAGAAGGGGGTCAAGCCGAGGCTGACATAATTTTGCGCTATTTTAGGGATTAGCTCGTTGGGCGATGCGGAGGAGATATTCTACTTCTCGCCTAGGCCTCATAAAAAGGTGATGCACGACCATCTGGACTCCATCAAAGGGTGGAAAGAGAAATATTTCGTAGTCCGGAGTGAGAAGTCTTGGGGAATTCCGACCTCCTGAAATTTCTTCAAGCCGAATCACAAGCCTCCGAAGCATAGCGAGCTGTTGGAGGAGTAAAAGAGGGTGGAGAAAATTGTTGGGGGGCACAACATAGCGTGGGCTCGAGTGACGGAGATGCACCTGGCCCGAGCCGGACTGAGCCCAGCCGACCCTAGTATGTTTTCGTTTTGTATTTTTGTATCTTTCTGCCTTCGTATTAACGTTAGCCCATCTTCTTTTATTTTTGCAGAGATAACTAGCAAGCAGCTCGACGACAGGCATGCTTTGTTAGCGGCTGCCGCCAAGAGGAGGGTGGAGAAAGAGAAGAAGGCGGAGCAGGAAAAGCTGGTTGCTCAGGGCGCGGGGTCTGGCAAAAGACCAACCTTGGCATTCGCGGAACCGTCCCCGAAGAGGACCAAAAGGCAGCACCCCTACACGCCGAGGGCATCTCGGGAGGCAGGGGAAGTTCTAGTAGCAAGAGGACTACCAAGGTCCCGGAGCAGAGGCTTCCCCCAACTCGACCCACTACCGAGCAGATGGTGGGGCAACAGGGGTTGCGGTCCTTCGCTCCCGATTGGTTGATTGTACAGGGGACTCCCTGCTGGAAGGTCCCATGGCCATCAAGCTAGTCAGAAAAATTGCCACCGAGTGGGATCGGATGGCATTAGCGGTGCAGACGTCTGATCAGGCCTTCATGCGGTGGTCCCAGGCGCAGGTCTCAGTGAGTGTTTAAGACTTTGTATTGGGTTTGGATTCCAGAATTTTTCTGACTCTTTTTTTCTTGGACAGGCAATGCTTCACGGGCAGCACTTTCAGAAGTGCTTGGAGAAGGAGATCCTTGTCGAGAGAAGGAATGCGGAGAAGTATCTCTGCGAGCTGAACAAGGCGACGGACGAGCTGAAGGAGGCTAAGAGCATGGAAGCTGTCCACGAGGCCCAGATGACCTCGATCTTCAACCACCACAAGAAGGACATGGATCACCTCAAGGAGAAGATCCAGGAGGAAGCGGAGAAGGGGCAGAAGGCCTTGAAGCAGGCGGAGATCCTCATGGCCGATACCATGATCCTGGCACAGGACGAGGTGTACGACCGGGCCAAGGAGAATTTTTGGATGATCTATCCAGACCAGAAGGTCGACCACCTTCATTATAACTGGAAACCGGACCTTCTGCTGACTCCTGGTGGTGGGGAGATGGGGGGCAACCCGGCTGACGAAGAGGTGCCACCTTCCCTCAAGCATAGCTTAGGTTTTTCTTTCTTTTTTGACTGTATATGCCTCGCGCGGACTGGCCACCGCCTTTTTGTAGCACAATTTTTGAAAGTAATGAAAGATACTTTTTGGCTGAGGCTTTGTGACTTGCACAATTTTTAGTCTCTTTTGTGACTAGTTGTTTCTCTCGTCTTTTTGATAGACACACAAGGTCCTGGGTGCCGACCCTATTTCCACTGAGGATTCCCTGGTCCGAGCGGGGAAGGAGGCTGTGGAGGCGGTTCTGGCTTGTCAACAAAAACAGGCTCGGGACCGAGCGGCCGCAGTGAATTATTTCATGAACAAGTCTAGGGAGCTCGGTTTGGAGGTCACTCGTCTGAAGAAAGCTATAGCCGACCGAGACTGGTGGGTATCGAAACGGACTGGTTGATCTCGGATGCCTCGAGTGGGCGGCCGGCTTCGGAGTCTTTTCTTCGTGAGGCCATTGTTGAGAAGGAGTTGGAGATCCACAGGCTGAAGCTAGTGTTAGGCGCCGGTTTGATCGAGGAGGCGAGCAATTCAGTGATATGGCTATCTCTGACTTTTTTATTGGAGGGGGCTCAGCCTGAAGATGCGGGAAGCTCTGTAGCGGGGGTGCCTTCCCCAGACGGGCCGGCCGAGCGCGAGAAAGGACCCAAAGGAAGCGCTGAATTTGAGTTTTAAGCCGAGTGTGAGTGATTTGTAAGCTTTCCATGGTATTTGTGCTGCCGTTACTGACGTGCGATGAGTAATAATAAAAAAAACTCCCGACTTCTTTAACCTTGACAATTTCCTTGGGTGAGGATTGTTGCCAGGCTCGGCACGTAGGTGGACGCTGTCGAGGTGGACAGGTCGCCAAGTGACATGGTGCAGGGGGCATGTAAGTAATGGCGTTTCGCCTTTCGACAGTCATTAATGACAACGTTACGCCTTCCGTTGTTTGGGATTCCCAGACGCAATAATTGTGCTTCTCAGGAGGCTATATAACCCCCAACCCACCTTGTCAGTTGTCAAGAACTGAGATTGGCTGATCTACCATTTGATTTGGGTGCCTGCCAAAGGCGAGCATCTAAATAAAAACTAGTCCGAGGGCTCCGGATTGGTGGTGCACCAATCACCCTCGAACAATTCGGGGTTTTAGCCTTAAGGGTCGTAAGACCCCGGGTTATTCGTTGGTGAGTGGTGGGCCGATCAATTGATTCGGAGGCTCGAGAGATAGGAGAGAGCCTTGGGTCGGTGGCTCCTCTGCCGCCCTCGAACAATTCGGGGTTTCGGCTTTTGAAAGCTGCAACCCCGACTTGCTCGCGGGTGAGAGGGGGGTCAATCAATGACTCGAAGCTCGGGGCGTTTGCCGAAGACGGTCGTCCTAAACCTTAATGAAAACTTTATTGATGTAGTTTTGGAGGGAAGTTGCAACCGAGCATAACGGTCGAGTGGCTTTGAAGAAAGCCTCGGCCTTGCTCGGGATCGACGACGAGCCCCCACACTTGTTCTTAGGAAGATGGTATGGGCATAGCTGGCGGTTGCCACCTTGTGCATAGGTTGATGGGCTTGAAGAAGCCCAAACTATGCTAGGGACAGATGCCGAGCCCCCACACCAGGGAGAAAGTTGGTAATAGGCATGGCTGAAGGTCGTCGCCAAGCGTAACGGTCGTGCTGCTTCGAAGAAAGCCTCGGCTTTGCTCGGGGTCGACGACGAGCCCCCACACATGTTTCTCAGGAAGACAGTGTGGGTGTAGCTGGCGGTTGCCGCCTTGTGCATAGGTTGATGGGCTTGAAGAAGCCCAAACCATGCTAGGGACAGATGCCGAGCCCCCACGATGGGGACAAAGTTGATAATGGGCATGGCTGAAGGTCGTCACCGAGCATAACGGTCGAGCGGCTTTGAAGAGAGCCTCGGCCTTGCTCGGGGTCGACGACGAGCCCCCACACTTGTTCTCAGGAAGACAGTATGGGCGTAGCTGGTGGTTGCCGCCTTGTGCATAGGTTGATGGGCTTGAAGAAGTCCAAACCATGCTAGGGATAGATGCCGAGCCCCCACGTCGGGGAGAAAGTCGGTAATGGGCATGGCTGACGGTCGTCGCCGAGCGTAACGGTCACGCGGCTTCGAAGAAAGCCTCGGCTTTGCTCGAGGTCGACGACGAGCCCCCACACTTGTTTCTCAGGAAGACGGTGTGGGCGTAGCTGGCGATTGTCGTCTTGTGCATAGGTTGATGGGCTTGAAGAAGCCCAAACCATGCTAGGGACAGATGCCGAGCCCCCACGATGGGGACAAAGTGGATAATGGGCATGGCTGAAGGTCGTCACCGAGCATAACGGTCGAGCGGCTTTGAAGAGAGCCTCGGCCTTGCTCGGGGTCGACGACGAGCCCCCACACTTGTTCTCAGGAAGACAGTATGGGCGTAGCTGGTGGTTGCCGCCTTGTGCATAGGTTGATGGGCTTGAAGAAGCCCAAACCATGCTAGGGACAGATGCCGAGCCCAACGCAGGGGGAAAAGTCGGTAATGGGCATTGCTGAAGGTCGTCGCCGAACGTAATGGTCGAGTGGCTTTGAAGAAAGCCTCGGCCTTGCTCGGGGTCGACGACAAGCCCCCACACTTGTTTCTCAAGAAGACGGTACGGATGTGGCCGAGCATCGAACCCTAAGCTTGTTAAGGGAGGCTTTTCTGGCTCGCAGCGCTATCCGAGGGCCGAGCGGCAAGCTTGTAAGGGAAGCTTTTCTGGCTCGCAGTGCCATCCGAGCGCTGAGCGCCAAGCTTGTAAGGGAAGCTTTTCTGGCTCGCGGTGCCATCCGAGTGCCGAGCACCAAGCTTGTATGGGAAGCTTTTCTGGCTTGCGGCGCTATTCGAGGGCCGAGCACGAGACATGTTTTTAAGGGGAACTAATACGCAGCCAAAACTTGTTTTAAGAAAGCTGGCATAATTATAACATATTTGATCATTACAAAAAAAACAAGGCACGGCGTGCCGATTACATCCTTCATAATTTACATGGGCTGTAGAGGCTAATCCTCCCCTTCTAGGAATTTGATGAGGTGCTCTGCGTTCCAGGACCTCTTAACAGCCTTGTCCTCTGGGTTGGTTAGGCGGTATGTTCCCGGACGTACGACCCCAGATACCTTGTACGGGCCCTCCCAGTTTGGGGCCAATTTTCTCTTTTGGTCGGGGTTGGATACAGCCAGTTTCCGGAGGACGAGGTCTCCGAGCTTGATGTCGGTAGGATGCACCTTTTTGTTGTAGAACCTTTCGATCCTCTGTTGGTAGATGCTCCTTCTGAGGGCAGACTTCTCCTTGACCTTGTCTATGAGGTCCAAGTCGGCTCGCAGCTGTGCGGAGTTGCTTTCTTTATCGAAGGCCATGATCCGGGGTGAGGGGATCCCGATCTCCAGGGGAATGACGGCCTCCGCCCTTGGAAAGGACGTCTGGGATGGTTCGGGGTCGAGTTAGAAGCAGCCCCTCCCCTACTCCGGCTTGCCTGTCAGCTCTGGATGACCCCTCGTAGGTCGGATGGGACTGGACGGGAGGCACCTGGTTGGTGTTGGTGGCTAATCCCCGGATTGTTGGATCCATGACCGTCGGCCGGGGCATCCTGAGGAGGGACGTCCTGGCGGTGTGCCGATGTGACAGCTCTCCTGGCCTTGGGCGCCATGTGAGCTTGGGTTGACGGGGTACTGTTGGTAGCTAAGCTCGGAATGGCATCTGCACTAATAGTTTCCCACAGACGGCGCTGTCCTGATGCGGTTTGTTTTTGGGAGGAGTGTGGATGCACCAGGCGTGAGTTCTACTCGATTTGTATTGGGGGAGGAACCTTTAGTGCGGACGGTGGTCCTGACCCTCAGCTGGAGGAACGGCTTGGGAGCAGACGGTGGTGAGGTGGAGATTGGATGGTTGGCTCGGATCCGGAGTCTCGTGTACCTGCACACGGTCTAGGAACACCGGGGTTGGTCCCGGTGGCAGACCCTCTGACGATCTAGTGAGCTACTGAGCGATAGTCTTAGCAACTAGGGTTTGAGAGGGAAAAGATTGATTATCTTGGCAGGAGGTGGAGGGTCTAGACCCGTTTGGGACCGGGTCTGTACCTGTTTGGGACCGGGTCTAGACCCGGTTGCCCGTGGGCATGGTGTGGCAGAAGCCCAGGCGGTTTAGGGCTGACGTGGCGGAGGCCTGGACGGTTTTCAGGATGACGTGGCAGGGGCCCAGGCGGTCTTCAGGCTGACGTGGCAGGGACTTGAATGGCCTCTGTGCTGATGTGGCAGACCCGGATGATCCGGCGGTGCACGCTTTATGAGGGGATTCTGTGGTCCAGGAGGGGCCACGTCATCTGACCCATATCATATAGTTGTTTAGATATTCGTTCTCCTCCTATATACAAGTGGTATTGTACTTGGTTAAACTCAATTCAATATTCAGTATTGTTTTTATCTCTCTGATTTATCTTAACAGAAACTTCAGAAAAGAGTAGGTAAACCGCAAAACCAGTTTGAAACTTAAGAAAAGAGTAGGTAAACCGATATGAGTTGATGTGAAACATAATCTAGTTCTTCGATAAGAACGAGAAGGGAAAATAAGATGAGTATTCTTGTCTTTATAAACTATAGCACAATAGATAAATGCAAAGATGGTAAAATGTTTCCGCAATTTACCCTTTGGGGGGGTGGGGGGGACCAATGACACATGCTCATGTAGTCAAATGTTTGTAGTTTTCTGTCATTGTTCAGTTCTCACTGACTATCTAGGTAGTAGGTTTTGAGAAAGGACAGCAAGCAATGCCATTGTGCATCTTGCATTCTTTTGGCAATAGACTTGGCGTGTAACTGAAATCAAAGTTATATATTTGTAACTTTGTATTCAATTGTTGCTTGTGACATTTTTTGCTCTTCAATAGATAACACAGACACGATTACAACCACAATACTACCTAAACCCAAATCAACTGTCTGCCCTTCCTCTTTCCAATACCTTCTTCATCCACTGCGCATTTTTGAAAGCTTCTCGTCTGCTGCGGAAAGAATTACTATTAAAAAAATTAATTACTATTCTATTCGCTCACAATACAAAAAATTTCGAAAAACGCCGCCGCAAGCACCAGGAATGCGAAATGGCTATCCCGACGTTTAAAAACTCCGTGATATGAGAATTATTTTTGAAAAATTTTCCATTAGAAAGCCTATCCCGGTATTTTAAAATGTCGGGGTAGTTTACTTTTTTTTTTTTTTTTTTTTTTTTTTGGGGTTATTGTTTTAGATAAGCAAGGTCTCAGTTTATAGGTGAATAGCTGACAACTGATCGAAAAAATACAGTTCAATAGGCGGAATTGTAAGTTGTCCAGGTTCTTGCTTAGACCAATCAACTGAATAGTTCAGTTTGAGTAGAAAACATTGAACACCCGATATTTTTATAAACTAATAATGAAATGTATTACATCCAAAACAGGAAAGAAAACTATAACGGAATGTATTACATCGAAAGATTTTTCATCCTGACATTTGCACCACCAAGCTGCAAGATTATTGCCAGTAGTCGCAATTCTCAGGAACACAACAAATCAAAGCATCAGAATCAATTAGAGCCTTAGAGGGGAGAATTAACTGGACATGCTGAGAACACTAACTACACAAACTGAGTCTTATAAATCAAGAAAGACTTGCTACCGTCAGGGGAGAAGCCAGAACAATTTTCTACTAGACCTATCATATGAACCAGATAGTCGCTCATGGAGTTAGAGATGAAAGGACATTTAACGGTCTGCTCTCTTTTCAATGATTTTCTACTATACCTATCAGTCTTGACCCGTGACACATGGGTATCGGTGGGTGGACCTGTCCTGGCTGGGTACAGGTAAGAAAAAGTACGATTACTTTTCGACCCGGCTAGTAAATTTGCGGGTCTGATTAGTTATACACACGGGTACCCATGGGTACCAATGTATTTAAATAAATGAAACTAAATTAAACACACAAAAACCCATACCCATAACCCACTTCTCCACTACACTCATCAACCCAAACCGGATACATATATAACTAATACACAGATAACCGAAACTCATTTGTAGTACCAATTTATTCTTTTTATCCTGTTATGTTTAGATTATAGAAAAATGTTGACTTTTAGATTTCTTTATTTAAAAAAAGAACTATAAAATTCTTTTTTTAAAATAAAAATAATATTAATATTAATATTAATAATTACATTTCACATGTACCCACGAGTCGTGTCGGGAAAAAAATAGAAATTTTTTTCACGATTACTTTTGGACCTTGCCCGTCGGACCCGCAAGTCAGTCTACCTGTACCATGGGTACCCGACCCGGCCCATTTGTCAGGTCTATTCACTACAGCGGTTGTAGGCCTCATAGTCGTCGGTAGTTTGGAAGGCGAATGCCTCCATCAAATTACGATTTTTCTTGTGGCTAGTCCACAATGATGCGGCCCTCACCCGAGAGAACTTGGCTAAGAGACAACCGACCGTTGGAACCTCCTGTGGACAATAAATTACATACTCTTCGAAAGCCCAAGAAGTAAAGTCGTTTGGCACGAGGTGTTTCGTGCTTTTGTCGTTAATACCTTCCCAACCTCATATGACGATCTATGGATAGACGGCCCCTTTGCTAGAAATAGACACATTATGAAATAAGCATGGAACATTGCGGTAGCCGCAATGACCTGGACACTCTAGCTAGACAGGGATTATAATGATTTTACCAATGGAAAACTCACTCATATTTTGCACTTGGTTTTCTTTTGGGCAGAGGAGGCAGCCGCAGGAGCCAAGAAGTGCATTTCTGGACCATTCCCTTTCTAGACCTATGATAATGAGGAGATCGAGATACGATCGACCTTCGGCTAGAGCCTACCACCCAGGGCTGTGGTTGGGGGAATCGGGCCTCTTTGTTTGTTTTTTTATTTTATTTCACTCTATTGGTATTGTTTTATCCTCCTAGGGTTGTTGGAGATTATATTTTTCAATTTTTTTTTTTGTTTGGTCTATTTGTTTCGTTATACTTTTTGTAATGAAATATGGAGGTTAGTCTTACTTTTTTCTTAAAAAACTTTGTATTCAATTTTTTTGGTGCTGAAATGTAAATTAAATTAATGTATTTTGGGGTTATTTATACTCCATTGAGCAGAAGCTAATCACATGAATTAATTGAATTGATGACTACATCTAAGAGCATCCACTATGGTTCATGCTATATTTTAGCTATTTGGATATTTGCTTTTAGAAGATAATTCCTTTCGCCACTATGGTAAAAGCTATAATTTGCAAAAAAAAAATATTAAAATATATAGACGGAAGAAGATCCTCCGTCTGCTCTCAATTTTATTTTTTTGCTTTTAAAAAAAACCCAGCCGGAAGAAGATCTTCCGTCTGGGTTTTTTATTTTTTTTAAAAAATGTTTTAAAACACCCAGCCGGATGTTCCTCCTCCGTTTGGCATTTTTTGATATTTTTTTTTTTTTTTTTTTTGTCTTTTAGGAAAAGGACAAAAAAGAATAGGACGAAAAATAAAAAAAGAAAAAAAAAATGAAAGGGATGGATGTTCATCCTCCGTCTCTTTCAATTTTTTTTACAAATAATTAAATAAATATAAAGACGAAAGATCTTCTTCCGTCTATACAATTTTGACCGGTCAAATTGTATAGACGGAAGATCTTCTACTGTCTATTAGATTTTTTAATTCGAAAGAAATCAAACTTTTTGGCAGACGGAAGATCGTTTACCGTCTTCTATAATTTCCAAATGCTATTCTACTCTGCTATATATGGCCGACTACTGTTCACTGGTCTGCTATAAAGTAGGTTTATAGCAGACTGTAGTGGGGTAAAAATTGCCAAATTTTGTATTTTTTAGGTAAATAGCCAACCATAGGGGATGCTCTAGTGCTCTTTTTCTTTTTGGGTGGGGTGGGGGTTCATGGTTATACTATATGGTTTGTTTGTTTGTTCAGTGATAGAGGAAGTCAGCGGTTGGTCTTCCTGTCAGTCTCACATGTCCTTCTGAAAAGGAAGAGAAACAACAAAACCAATCAAACAAATGTCCAAGATAATTTTCTCTAATACCACCAAACAATATATCTTGCATGATATTTGGGTCGAAGACCACAATTTATGGCTATATTGAAAACCCAGTGATTTATAATGAACAATTAGTATGTTCACATGATTTACATGAAAACTATCTATGTATTTGGAAAGTCAACAAATTTCAATGTTTCATGATCATATTTCACATAGTCGCAAAACTAACAATTTTTCAATAGCATAATGATTTGTAAAATGCATTTAAATAAGTTCAATTTTTTGTAAACATATATCTTATAAAATAAGAAACATGATGAACAACATAAATAGTCCATTCATACTCAAACCACGTTAAGATTGAAAAACACGTATGTGTAAAGAAGGAGACTATGAACTCAAGAATTAGATGGTGGAACTTGAAGACAAATAAACTAGAAATTTTTAGATATAAAGTCCTTAAAGGAACATCATAAAATTGAAAAGGGAAGACAAATATGATGTTGACTAAAATGGCTACGTACATAAGAGAAATTTTAAAAGAGTTACTTGGAGAATGTAAAGGTAGAGGGTTGCTAAATAAATAAATATGGTGCTGGCAAGAAGAACTCCAAAATATTGTGAGAAAAAAAAGATCAACCTTCGAAATATGGCAAAAGACTAGAAATGAAGAGGATTTGGAGAGATATAAGACTGTTAGAAAAGAAGTTAAGAAAGCGGAAAGTGATACAAAAGAAAAGGCTTATGATGATTTATACACGAAATTAGAAACAAAAGAAGAAGAAAATAACATTTATAAGTGTAATACCCCGTAATTTCTAAAGGATAATATATATATATATATATATATATATAGGAATGTTCCATTGAAAACGGGTCTAGTTTTCACGGGTTGGAAAACACCAATCTGAGCTGTTGGATCGCTCATGATCGTGATCAGCGGCTCAGATCGAGCTCCCCATAACCCGTTTCAATTGATCAGCGGAGGGTTATTTTGGGAATTTCGTCCCAAATAACTCTTCGCTGAACAGATTCTAAAAAAATTGATATAACCTAGGCCATTGTTTGGCCTAGGTTATAAAAATTTGAATTATAGGCCGTTGTTTGGAACAACGGCCTTGTTTTAAATTTTTATAACCTAGGCCGTTGTTCCCAACAACGGCCTAGATTATAAAATTTCAATAAAATTTTATAGCCTAGGCCGTTTTTGGGAACAACAGCCTAGGTTATAAAAATTTAGAACAAGGCCGTTGTTCCAAACAACAGCCTATAATTCAAATTTTTATAATCTAGGCTGTTGTTTCAAACAACGGTCTAGGTTATATTCATTTTATCAGAGCGAATCAGGCGAAGAGTTATTTGGGACGAAATTTCCAAAATAACCCTCCGCCACTTAAGTGATATAGGGTGATGGGCGGAGGCGATCCCAACCGCTGATCATGATCAAAAGTGATCCAACGGCTCAGATTGGTGTTTTCCAACCCGTGAAAACAAACCCGTTTTCAATGGAGCATTCCCTATATATATATATATATATATATATATATATATATATATATATATATATATATATATATATATATATTATAATAATAATAATAATAATAATAATAAGCAGGAGAGAAAGATGGTAGAGGGGCACACGTTAAGTAAAAACACAGCAGATGTGTTGTGTGTGTTGAAGCTAACGTCATGATGATGTCAGCATGGAAGGGGGCCCACCCGGATGAGAAGGAATGGCAGCAGGCGCTGCTGTTGTCTCTGTCGATGACGTGGCGCATAGGGGCCCAGGGTTAGCTGCTGTATGTGCACGGGATTCGAGGAGAGAGATTGTATAAGATTGTCCCCTATCAAGAATACTACTAGATTAATTAATTATAAATATAATTGTTTATGATCAAGAGTTACCTAATTGGTTAACCACCTTTTAAGAGACAGTCTGTGGTGGACAGTTGTACTATAAGTAATAATTTGTCTTCTAAAAATAATAAAATTATTTGAGTATTGGGACGGGGCATTACAAAATGGTATCAGAGGCGACTTTCGACACTGATTATGGAGATGTATGCCTGACTAAGGTCAGTACGCTGGCAGAAAGACCAGGAGTGCAGTACGCTAGCAGGATGGCTAAGGTTAGTACGCTGGCAGCAAGTCCAGGAGTGCAGTACGCTAGCATGATACTCCACTCCACATCAGCTAGAAAGGAAGGATCCTGCGCTATATTGCATGCCTCGTATTCAGCGAGGATGCTGATTTTTAAAGGAGGGTGTATGTAATACCCAGTAATATATATATATATATATATATATATATATATATATATAATAAAGAGTGGGAGAGAGAGATGGGGGGGCACATGTTGAGTAAAAACACAGCAAATGTGTTGTGTGTGTTGAAGCTGACGTCATGATGATGTCAGCATGGAAGGGGGCCCACCCAGATGAGAAAGAATGGCAGCAGGCGCTGCAGTTTTCTCTGTCGATGACGTGGTGCATAGGGGCCCGGGGTTGGCTGCTGTGTGTGCACGGGATTCAAGGAGAGAGATTGTATAAGTTTGTCCCATATCGGGAATACTACTAGATTAATTAAATATAAATATAATTGCCTATGATCAAGAGTCGCCTAATTGGTTAACAACCTTTTGAGAGGCAGCCTGTGGTGGGTGGTTGTATTATAAATAATAATTTGTCTTCTAAAAATAATAAAATTGTATGAGTATTGGGGCGGGGCGTTACAATAAGCTTGCTAAACAAAAGGATAGAAAAGTAAAAGGAGAGTCGAGAGCATATGTTTTTCCGTAGAATTAGAACCTCAGAGGTTCGAAATGCTCTAGGAATGATGAAAATAGGAAAAGCTTTAGGACTGGATGATATACCTATTAAAATTTGGAAGTGTCTTCAAAATGTAGGAGTGAGTTTGCTAATAAAATTATTTAATAAAATTTTGAGGACTAAGAAGATACCCGATGAATAGGGAAAGAGTATTTTAGTAGCTATATATAAAAATAAATGAGATATACAAAGTTGATCAAACTACCAAGGAATTAAATTAATTAGTCATACGATGAAAATTTGGGAGAGAGTGATTGAACATAGACTGAAACTAGAAACTACAATGTCTAATAATCAGTTTGGGTTTATGCCTAGGAGGTCAATAATGGAATCAATTTATATACTGAGAAGACTTATAAAAAAATATAGGGAGAATAAAAAAGATCTACATATTGTTTTTTATATATCGAGAAAAAGCATATTATAAAGTTCCTAAAGACATAGTATGATAGGTGTTAAATAATAAAAAAGTAACTATTCGATATATTAAGGTAATTAAGGATATGTATGAAGGGGCTACGACCACAATTAGAACAACTACAGGAGAGACCAGCGATTTTCCTATTATAGAAAGTTTACACCAAGGTTTAGTTTTAAGGCCCTACCTCTTTACTTTTGTTATGGATGAATTGACACGAGAAATACAAGATGAGGTGCCTTGGTGTATGCTTTTTGCCAATAATATCGTCTTAGTGGACGAGACTAAAGCAGAAGTCAATGCTAAATTAAAATTATGGAGAGAAACTTTGGAAGCTAGAGGCTTTAGAATAATCAGTATTGAAATTAAACTTGATTTTGAGTTAAGCTTAATTATGGGTTCATAATCCAAACCCCAAATTAAGCCCAAGTTCTAGAGATTCTCTAGAAACATCATAAAATATTATCACCTCCTCTATATGTTCTAGAGAATTCTATAAAATAATTATCTAAAGATTGTGTAGAAAATTCTAGGAATTGTAAGACATAAAATCTAGATATTATGGTAGAGAGTTCTAGAAAGATATTTTGTAATCTTGGAGCCTATAAATAGCTCATTCCTCTCCCATTTGTAAACAAGTTGAACAAATAAATAAAAAGCAAGTTAAAGAAAGAGTGTTCTTAATAAGTTCTCTAATTCTCTCTAAAAATCTTTCAAGTATTTTCTAAGTATTCTTCCATATCATTCTTCATACTTAGAGGGTTTCTTCTCTTGGTTTCACTCGGGTTTCTCGAGTATTACGGTCTTGGGCTAGTGCTAAGCACTATCGGAGTTTCTCTACATGGTATCAGAGCCATTCTAATCTTGTGCTCATCAAGATCGGGGTTTAAGAGAGCTCGGTTTATTCTAAGTATGGAATCAATGGGTCGTGTCGTTGGATTGGGAATGGAAATCTTAAACCAATCTAACTACCGGTTATGGAAGTCATGTATGGAGTCATACTTGGTTAGTGAGGACTTATGGGATGTCGTCGGCGGTAGTAGCACAACACCACCAAGGAGAGATGCTGCAACAGCGGAAGCGACAAAGGAGTGGACACGGAAAAATGCCAAGGCGGAGTTTGCTTTGAAGAGGTCAATATCCTCAGGAGTATTTGAGCATGTCTCAAGGTGTAAATCCGCTAGTTCGATTTGGCAAGCGTTAGATCAATTGTTCAACAAGAAGAACGAGGCTCGGCTACAATTATTAGAGAACGAGTTGGCGAATGCAAAGCAGGGGGGGTCTTCAATCTCAGAGTTCTTTATCAAGGTAAAAAACCTTTGCTCAGAGATTAATACTCTTAATCCGGAGGAGTCGATTTCAGAAGCTCGGATGAAGCGGTCTATTATTCGTGGTTTACGACCCGAATATACACCGTTTGTTACTTCAGTTCAAGGATGGGCTACACAACCTTCCATGGAGGAGTTCGAAAATCTACTAGCTTCGCAAGAATCACTAGCCATGCAAATGGCGGGAGTTAAAGTCAATGATGACTCGGGGAGCGCGTTTGTAGCTCGGAGGCAACAAAGTTTTAGAGCCAAGTTCAAGGATAGTGATACAAAAAATAATGATGGACGAGAAAGATCTTCTATGGGAGACAAGAAGCGATTCAAGTGCTACCGGTGTGGGAAACTTGGGCACTTCAAAAAGGATTGCCGAGTTAAGTTGAAAGAAACAAATATGGCGGAATCAAAGGGTCACACTGAAGACGAAGCATGGGGAAAATGTTTCACGGTGGAGGCTGCATCTTTAGGTACATCCACAACTAAAAATCTTGGAAATGATTGGATTGTGGATTCTGGTTGTAGCCATCATATTACCGGAGACGAGAAGTTATTTTCTAGTCTTCAGTGTCATGACGGGAAAGAAGCCATCATTACCGCGGATAATTCAATCCACCGCGTTGAGAAGGAAGGGACTGTTGTCATTAAAGGAGATGATGGAAGCCCACTAACTCTCAAGAATGTATATCATGTTCCTGGAGTAAGGAAGAATCTTCTCTCTGTGGTAAATGCAGTGGACTCAGGTAACTACGTTTTATTTGGCCCAAGTGACGTCAAATTTTTAAAGAATATTAAAGAGTTAAAGGCGGATGTGGTTCACACCGGAGCACGAGTTAAAGATCTATATGTTTTATCGGCCTCCAACTCATATGTTGAGAAGATGAGCACCAATGATAATGTCTTTATATGGCATGCTAGACTTGGTCATATAAATATGACTAAGCTCAAAGTTATGGTAAATAAGGATTTGGTTAATGGGCTCCCAAGGTTGAAGATTCAAGATGAAGGAAAACTTTGTGAAGGTTGTCAATATGGAAAATCACATAGGCTTCCATTTGACAGCTCCACTTCACGATGCAGCGCTCCGTTGGAGAGGATCCATAGCGATTTGATGGGTCCAACAAGAACACCCTCCTATTCCGGGTTTCGTTACATGTTGTTGTTCGTTGATGATTTCTCACGGTACACCTGGGTATACTTTGTGAAGGAAAAATCAGAAGTATTTTCAAGATTTCAAGAATTCAAGGTTACCGTGGAAGGCGAGTTATGTCGGAAGATCAAGACCCTAGAACGGACAATGGAGGAGAGTTTATGTCAAAGGAGTTCCTCTCTTTTTGTCAGGAGCATGGTATCAAGAGGGAATTTACATGCTCATATACACCTCAACAAAATGGAGTAGCAGAAAGGAAGATCCGACATCTAAGCGAAACGTGTAGAAGCTGGCTACATGACAAGAATTTGCCTAAAGCCTTATGGGCGGAGGGCATGAGATGTGCAGCATATGTCATCAATCGAATGCCACTAAGTCCGAATAACATGAAGTCTCCTTATGAGATGGTTCATGGAAAGAAGCCAACGGTGAAACATCTCAGGATATTTGGATCAATCTGCTACGTCCATGTGTTCGACTCTCAGAGAACAAAGTTGGAGGCAAAGGCGAAGAAATGCATATTTGTCGGTTATGATGAACAAAGAAAAGGGTGAAGGTGCATGGATCCTGAGACACATAGGTACGTCGTGTCTCGTGATGTTGTCTTTGACGAAGTTTCCTCATATTATGGACAACCTCAAGTCTTGGTCGAACAAGAAGGTGGAGATTCCTTCAAGGTTGATGAACCAGTTCCTCAAATGCCAAGTGTGAGCGGAAGTCTTGAAAAAGAGACGCAAGGTGAAAGGGGGAGCACTAATCAAGAGGAAGATGATGATGAAGATCATGGTTCCATGGCTAATCAAAGGCCTAAAAGGAACATTGTTAAGCCTGCCCGGTTCAGAGATGAAAGGTTTGTCACTACTTACTCATATTATTTTGCTGCTCCATTAGATGAAGAAGAGCCATCATCTTATGATGAAGCTAAAGGTGTTCAAGAGTGGGAGACCGCAATGGAAGAGGAGATGAATGCCCTTATAAAGAATGAAACTTGGGATTTGGTTCCGAAAACCAAGGATGTTCAACCCGTTTCATGTAAATGGGTGTATCGAATTAAGCGGAAAGCGGATGGAAGCATTGATAGATTTAAAGCAAGGTTGGTTGCTCGGGGGTTCTCTCAGAAGTATGGAAAAGATTATGATGAGACTTTCAGTCCTGTGGCTAAGATGACTACGGTACGTTTACTTCTATCTTTAGCCGCAAGCTTTGGTTGGAAGTTATGGCAACTAGATGTGAAGAATGCGTTTCTATACGGTGAGCTTGATAAGAGTATCTTCATGGAGCAACCACTTGGTTTCAAATCACGAGAGCATCCTGATTATGTGTGTAAGCTTAAGAAGGCCTTGTACGGGTTAAAACAAGCTCCTCAAGCATGGTATGGAAAACTTGCTCAATTCCTTTAGTTTTGCGGTTATGTACCATCAAATTCGGATCCAAGTCTATTCTTCAAGATGAATGGAGGAGTCCACGTGGTAGTTCTTCTTTACGTGGATGATATGATAATCACCGGGAACGATGATGCTGAAATTGCTTGTCTACAAGAGGATATGTCGGTGAGGTTTGAGATGAAGAAGTTAGGTGAGTTGAATAACTTTCTTGGTTTGGAGGTTGAAAGGGTAAAGGATGGAATCTTCATCGGTCAACAAAGCTATGCAAGAAGGATTGTTGAGAAGTTCAGGGTACACGAAGGAAAGACACGTACTACTCCGATGGATGTGAACATAAGGCTTAAGCGCGATGAAGGGTCCTTGCTACCTGATCCTCGACCTTATCGCTCTCTTGTGGGAAGTCTTCTATATTTAACAATTACAAGACCTGACATTGCCTTCGCGGTAGGTCTTATAAGCCGTTTTATGCAAGAACCAAGGAAACCACATTTAGAAGCAGCAAAGAAGATCTTGAAGTATGTGAAGACAACTCTTGGCATGGGTTTGGTGTACAAGTATAATGCCAAGGTTTCTCTTTATGGTTTCACCGATGCTGACTTTGGTGGAGATTTAGATGATCGAAAATCAACATCAGATTATGTGTTTTTATGTGGAGACACAAGCGTGTCGTGGTGTAGCAAGAAACAAGGAACGGTGTCATTGTCTACCACTGAAGCAGAGTATAAAGCTTCAACACTCGCAGCTCAAGAGTGTACATGGCTTCGAAGACTCCTTGAAGATTTGTTCGAGCCAATCAATAAGTCGGTTGCAATTTATGGAGATAATCAAATAATCCGGTGTTTCATGCAAGGACGAAACATATCGAGTTAGAGCATCACTTCATAAGGGAGAAGGTGCTTGATGGAACAATTGAAGCTTTGGAAGTTCGAAGCGATGACAACGTTGCAGATATCTTCACAAAGTCATTACCAAAAAGTAAATTCGAGTTACTTCGCTCGAAGCTCGGTATGGTTGACAAAATCAAGTTTAAGGGGGAGTTTTGAAATTAAACTTGATTTTGAGTTAAGCTTAATTATGGGTTCATAATCCAAACCCCAAATTAAGCCCAAGTTCTAGAGATTCTCTAGAAACATCATAAAATATTATCACCTCCTCTATATATTCTAGAGAATTCTATAAAATAATTATCTAAAGATTGTGTAGAAAATTCTAGGAATTGTAAGACATAAAATCTAGATATTATGGTAGAGAGTTCTAGAAAGATATTTTGTAATCTTGGAGCCTATAAATAGCTCCTTCCTCTCCCATTTGTAAACAAGTTGAACAAATAAATAAAAAGCAAGTTAAAGAAAGAGTGTTCTTCATAAGTTCTCTAATTCTCTCTAAAAATCTTTCAAGTATTTTCTAAGTATTCTTCCATATCATTCTTCATACTTAGAGGGTTTCTTCTCTTGGTTTCACTCGGGTTTCTCGAGTATTACGGTCTTGGGCTAGTGCTAAGCACTATCGGAGTTTCTCTACAATCAGAACTAAAACAGAGTATATGGAGTGTAATTTTAGTGATATTCGGAACACAATTGAGGAAGTAGTAAAGCTTGATGGCCAAGAGATACCTAAGTGAGACAATTTCCGATACGTAGACTCGATTATACAAAGAGATGGGAAGATTTGTGAAGATGTTATACATAGGATCCAAGCATGGTGGCTTAAGTGGAGAAGTGTCAGTGTTGTTTTATGCGACAAACGTATACTTTTGAAGTTGAAGGAAAAAAATTATAAGACAACAGTTAGACCAGCAATGATATATGGAGCAGATTGTTGGGGCAACAAAGTACAAAGTCAGAAACAAAGTCAGAAACTTTTCACAAGGAAGCGTAGCTGACAACAAATTTATAAATTATTCTATTGGTCAAAAAAAAAATACTAAACAAATATTAGATATCATTTTACATTATTCACCCATAAATTAAATGTGAGAGTGTGACCAAGTAATAAATTGTAGATTTGCAGGGAGGTGAATGTTTTTGAATATAATAGGGGGTTTTGTAGAAATATTAAAGGGGGGGGGGGGGGGGGGGCTAAAAGGGTAAAATTTTAAAAATATAGGGAGTTTCCGCAAAGTCGGGGGGGTGCATTTGCTCCCCCCCCCCCCCCCCCCCCACAACTAGCATTGGTATCGGGTCGGGTCCTTCACTACCCGGACCCGGTCCCCTACGGGTCAAAAAATTGGACCCGGACCCAGACCCGTGAGGACCGGGTCCGGTTCCTATTAAAATATTCCTACCCGTTCGGGTAGGAGTGTGAGTGTGAGCGGCGAGCGGAGATTTAGAATAGAGGAGAGAAGAAAAAGGCATGTGTTTTGAGTTTGGAAGAGGAAGATTTAAAATTGAAAAGGAAGGAGAGGAGGGATGAGGATAGAATATATATTTTTATGTTGATTTTTGAGTTTTTTTAATGGATCCGGGTCGGGTCTCTTTTGAGCGGACCCAGATCCGAACCCGAAAGTACAATGGGTCCCATTTTAGAATCCGGACCAGAACTTGGACCCGAATAGGCTGGGTCGCATCCGGATTTCGGATATTTATACCAATGTTACCTCCAACCCTGTCTCTACATGGCTCTGTCACTGGGGAGAAGCTAGTAAACCCTAGCTAAAACCCTAGATATGGATGTTTTGTTTCACGTGCTCTGCCAAAGCATTAAAATGTGTCGAAGCATTCGTTGGGCTTAGCAAAAGAACTTCCTACCATTTGTGCAGTTTGAGTATGTAGTACTGGTAGTATAATAAAATATCTAGCATCTCGAAACACCGTAAGTTAAGTAGACTTGCATTCCTCAATAGTTAGTCATATATATCCTTTTCTAGTAATGTGGGCAGGCTGAGAAACACTAAATAGAGATGCACATCGCAAAGATGCCCTCCGCTTCTTCCTTATCTCATTCGTTGCGCCTTCTTATGGGTTGAATATTGCCGATGCCGTTGCCGTTATCTTTCCTGTCTTTCCCTAACCAAGAGCAGTATCATTTTTCATGCTTATGACATGATCAACTACGATCTACTCCGACATAAGTTCAGCAAGCTAGCTAGCTGTGAGTTGTGACAAGATATCAAACATACTATATATACATGAAGATCCTAAAACAAGATTTTCTTTTAAGATACAAGTATGGTATGAATCATCACCCCAAAAATATATACATAACATAGCAGTGTATATTAATATGCTAGTTTCTTAAGTTGTCACCTGCTAAATTTAACTGTACACGAATTGCACAAATTTACTTTTCCAATTTTCTCAGAATGTGCATGACTACTTAGAGCATCTGTAGTTTGCTATTTACTCATTTTTTGAAAAAAAAATAGAAAAAATAGGAGCTGCAATCGTTGGCATATACCCAAATTTTGGGTTTTGGGTGAACAGTGGTCGGCTATATTTGGGAGATGATATAGAAATTTGGAAAAAATAGCCGACGAAAGATGATTTTTCGTCCGTTCAAACGGACGTACTGGTTTTTTTTTCTTTCTTTTTTTTAATACTAGTATTTTTCACGTGCGATGCACGTTTGGATAAGAGCTGGAGGATTTTCACGTGATATGTACGTGTTAAAAATAGTTTTGGAGTTGGACGTGCGTTGCATGTAATTGAGAAAGATGTTTTGAAAAAAAAAAAAAATCTACAATTTGTACGTGCAATGCACGTTTTTATAAGTAAAATTTGAGTTGTACGTGTAACATATATGTATATATAGTGTTAAAAACATATTATAAAATTGTTTTGCACGTGATTTTAAATAGGTGATTTTTTTTATTTGTTTGTTTTTGTTGTAATTAATGGAAGAGTTGGAGTTGCACGTGCAACGCACGGGTTTGTATGTTGACAAATGACAACCCCAACTCCCCCATTATAATATTAGAGATTAGACGGGAAACGTTTTCCCGCCCGTTCGAATTTTTTATTTTTATTTTTTAAAATTCGACGGACGGAAAATCATTTCCAGTCCGTTTGATTTAAAAAAACAGAAATGAGCAGGGACGGAAAATGAAGCACCGTCCCAGCCATTTCCTCTCATTCTTTTGAAAAAATTCCTATAAAATACATCCTATAGAAATTTCTATGGATAGAAATTATGTTTTAATTGAAATTAATTAAGAATTAAGATTTATTTAAGCTTTAATATGATTTAATTCTGATTAATTTAACAATAATTTAGGAATTAATTAGGAATTAATTTTTTAAATTTTTTTTAAATACAATGGACGGAAAATGATTCCCTATCCGTTGTTTTTTTATTTAAAAAAATTAACGAACGGAAAATCATTTATCATCCGTTCACTTTTTTTTAAATTAAAATACAAAATTTGGGTTCAAACGGACTAAAGCTAAAACGTTTTTTTTTTTTTTTTTATATACCAAATACCCAAATTTTGACTCTCAAACTCCTGTAGATGCTCTTATTCAGCATTTACAGATGCTCTCCTACCTAACACCTTTACATGAAATTTGGATTATATATTCGCAGACTTGGAAAAAATTGGATTGGATCATGGCCGATTGCATAGTAACATTTGGGCCAAATAAGGCCCATTTTCTGGGCCATAAAGATTCGAAATCTAACAACCCTGGGCCTAACAATCCACATCTATTTACCTTACTTGGGGTTGGGGACTAACGAAGTCCATACCTAATTTATCATTTATCTTCAGTCCCAGTCGCTTCCAAACCAAACAGAATGGTGTAAACCTATGTGCACCATAATTGCAAACATTATGCACAAAAGTTCAGGCGAACGAGTATGATGATGAAGGGGTCGAGTTCAGTCCGACACTTCCATGAGGAGAGCATGGATCCCTAAATTCTAACTGGGACTGGTTGCAGTTCAGTGGACTACTTTTGCTTCTAGTTCTATTTGTACCTGTCTTTTTGTATTGTGGATAGCATTTTTGGATTAACCCACCTTCCAGGGCGATATTGGGGACTTATGTTTTATTTTCTGCATTGTAGTTATCTGTAATCTCCCAGGTATTCCGGAAATATTTTTTAACTTTTTATTAATGAAACAGTATGGCGTTATTCCACCTTTTACTTAAAAAAATAAATAAAAATAAATAAATTATGCACAAAAGTGGCCACATAAGCTCAACGTAGGGAGACCACATATGCCAGAGTTGTTTGGCAAACCAACAATTTTGTTATCGATAGCGCGGTCTATGTACTAACATTCTTAATAATTAAAACTCTTATGACATGTAGGATACACAAAACATTTCGATATATGATAAAACCCTTCTGCATCATAATAAGCAGGAAAAAGTCCTTTTCGTATAGCATAGCTTGTGGCCATGAATGTAGAAGCATCGCTCACTTAGAGCATCTGTAGTCGTTTATCTATAAATTTATCCATATATCGATAAATAGAAATAGATATTAGGATTTCGCTGCACTCGTCGTAAGTTATATTATAGCAAACAATTATTTAATATTAAGCGACGGCATTTCGTATATCGTCGGAGGCCGAAAAAGCGAAAAATGCATGCGGAATCGTCGGACGGCACATCGTGTGCCGTCCGTTAAAAATAAATAAATAAATAAATAAATAAATAAATAAATAAATAAATAAATAAATTTGTATGCCGGGTGTCTAGGACGGCACATGAAGTGCCGTCCGACACACTTTTGGCCTGTAATAAATACTAATTACGTAGGGGATTATTTCCATGCATGTAGCCCTAATAATAAATTTTTTCCATGCCTGTATTGATTCCCTACTTTATTGATAGTAAATACTAATTACGTAGGGGATTATTTCCATGCCTGTAGCCCTAATAATAAATTATTTTTTTTAATAAATTCCCAACGGACGGCACATCGAGTGCCGTCCGGGAATAGTGGAAATGGCACAGACGGCACATAGAGTGCCGTCCGACGGTGGGGTTTATTTGAATTTTGGGGATTTAATTAATCGGTTTAATTAGAAATTTTTGGAACGGACGGCATTTCGAGTGCCGTCCGACGCTTAGAATAGTACTTTTTCGGGTGGGACGGCTATTCGAACGCCGTCCCTCAGATATCGATAAAAGCTATTTCGTCTCTCATATATAGAGATCCTGTAGCGATTTATCGATAATATCGATATATAGCAAACGACTGCAGCTACTTTTTAAGCTAAATATCGATATTATCGATATATAGATAACGACTACAGATGCTCTTACAGGGGGGCATTGTTTATTTTTTAGGAGATACAATAGACTTCTTGAGTTGAGTCGCTTGTCACTTCATAGAAATCGATATAAAACCACCACCACCCAAGTGGGCATAAATTTCTTTCCCCTACCTAGCCCACCTACTTTAGCAGTCCAATTGACCTGGTTATCATAATCACATTCACTTTGTTCTTGATAATATATAGATTTACTAGGTTTACCCGTATACACGTGTCTACGTCACGTCTTCTGAACGATGTAATATATGAAAAACACTGTAACACAGTAAAATATATGCAATCTTATTTGACTAACAAATCACATATGTCAATATTTATATGCAATACCATCTGATTAGTGACTACACGATAAGTTCTTAAAAAAGTTCTAAAAAAATAATTAAAATGTCGTAAAATAATACCATTTGGTTGTTTGGTTGGTTGTGAAAAAAAATGAAGAGAGGGCAAATCACTGTAGCGAAAGCAATTCCTTGGATTAGATTTAGTAGCTTTGGTTGAGTATAGTTTACTGTAGCAATAATTAAAAGTTAATTTGTTTTAATTGTAGTAATATTGTAGAGAAAGTAATTTAAAACACTTTTTTTATTTTTTGTTATACATGAAATTAATCTAAAATTAGGAATAAACTAATTTTATTTGAGCTTAATTCCTAATGTTTTGGATGAGTTAAATAAGCTTAATTACATTAAAACTAATTAACTTTCAATCCCTAAATTTTTAATTAATTAAGAAAAAAAACTAATTAAACCACAACAATTAAAGCTTTTATTAATTAAATTTTAATTAGAATTTTCTTAATTAATTAATGTAAGGATTAAATGTTAATTAATTTCAAAAACCAAGCAAATATCAACCACTTCACACAACATAAAGTATAAATTTGAATGTGTCTACTGTAACATGTACTGTAGTTACAGTAATAAGCGAAAAAATATCTTTTGTGAGTATAAATCTGAACCGTAGATTTTCTTCCAATTGAATGAGAGCCACTTGATAGCTTTCTTTTGAATTTCCTTGTGTTTTATTATAAAGATTGAGATATGACCCAACATCACTCATTTTTCAACTTGATTCATTCAAATGCTTTCTAGTTTTATAAGAACAATCACACTGCATGAAACTGCCTGCTCAAGTTTAGCATTAACTTTATAGGCCAGAATTATAAATAGAGAGAGAGAGAGCACGCGCAATTCCACGGCGGTCTATTATAGACCACGGCCAAGAACTAACAATTTACAACCATAAACAACAGTATACAAAAGTTAGGATTCACAGAACTTCATAAGAGCATTTATAGTTGTTGTTAGCCAAAATTTGACTTTTGAAAATCTGAATATGTAGTAAAAAAATTGTCCCTTCTCTCTGTTATAAAATAATATAAACAATAAACAAAGGAAATAGAGACAAGAGGAAAGAAGATTATTCTCATTCATAATATTTTCATCTACTTACAAATGATTCACCCAATTGCCTATTTATAGGCTTACAAAGAATATAAAGAGACAATTACATAATTATTACATAGATCTAAATATGAATGAATGCAATGTGGTGGTGGAGAATGTGAAAAGAGTGGGGGAAAGTTCAATAGACAATTCACACTTAATTTATATATAACACTCTCCCTTGAATGTCTATTGAATGTAAATAAGAATATGCCTCGTTAAAACCTTATTAGGTAAAATCCAAATGGGAAAAACCCTAGGGAAGGAAAAAGAGTACATAATCTTTAACAATGATATGCAATGAAGATGCTACC
The DNA here is from genome assembly GCA_017893485.1 of Hemerocallis citrina. NCBI lineage: Eukaryota > Viridiplantae > Streptophyta > Magnoliopsida > Asparagales > Asphodelaceae > Hemerocallis > Hemerocallis citrina. The sequence continues at coordinate 187,986 of JACEHZ010000654.1, read as the reverse complement.
TCGTTAAAAACCTTACCAAGAAAACCCAGTGGGACAAAACTTGGTGAAGGGAAAAAGAGTGCAGCGCATATCATCTCTCCCCCTGACGAGATCATCCGATTAGGACTTTCAAAAGTCATATCTCGAATCTCGATCAATTCTACCATCTTTTTCAAAAGTTGAGGTGATAGAGTCATAGCGAGCAATCTTCTGGATTGTCGCTTGATTCTATTTGGTTAACAATGATTTCACCCTTTTAATTGAAACATGAGTGAAGAAAAATTCTGGTGAAATATGTTTCGGCTGATCGCCTTTGATGTAACCCTCCTTTTATTGAGCTTTAAAGCTGTATTACCTTCAAATAACGTTGTGAGTACTTCTTGATCAATTGAGGATGATACGTTCTCCAAATATATTAAGAAGTTAAACCGATTAAACAAGCACATCTATGCCTTGCCTCGCATGGAGCCAATATCTCTTGATTGATATCTGGCTTTATAATGATATGATAAATACTCAGTCCAATGACTTCGAGTTGGTGAGGACTTCATCTTACCAGTAAACCAACTTTCAAATGTTTAATTTGAAAAACCTGAAAACAAAAATGATGACAAAACAAGAAATTTGCTTATCCAAGGTCTTTTCGTCTTAAGATATTTCTTTAAACATTGCACGGCTTGTACAACTCTTCAGGAGTTCCAACAGACTTCGACCTTGAATATTTAATAAATATATGTAAGCTTCTATGACCATTATTATGGTCCCCTTTATCGAAAACTCACTAAGATGGTTATATCACATTTGTTCCGATTGTTTTAATCCATACAAAGCTTTGTTTAACTTAACTGAGTAAATTTTCCCGGGAATTATCATTATGTGCTTCTAGCACTTTTAAATCCTTCAGGGATTTTCATATATATACATATATATATCATGGTCTAACGAACCATACAAATAGGCTGTGACCACATCCATGAGGCGCATTTCAAGTCTTTCATGCACTGCCAGACATATCAAATATCGAAATGTTATTGCATCCACCACAGGAGAATATGTCTTTTCATAATCAACACCAGGCATCTGGGTGAAACATTGTGCGACAAGTCGTGTTTTATATCTAGTAATCTCATTTCGTTCATTTCTTTTTCGTACAAATACCCATTTATAGCTTACTGGTTTGATCTCTTTTGGTGTTCGAACTACAGGTCCAAAAACTCCTCGTTTTTCAAACGAGTCTAATTCAGACTTAATTGCCTCTTTCCAATTTTTTATTTTTTTTTTTTTGGCCAATCATTTCTATTTCTACACTCTTCCATAGAGGTAGGTTCATGATCCTCGTTTTCATTTATGATATCGCGCTATATTATATACAAAAATATTGTCGACAATTATATTATTCCGGTCCCATCTTATTCCCATAATGACATAGTTAATCGAGATCTCTTCATTTTCATTAATTTCAGGTACCTGATTCTCTTCATTATTAACTATGTCAATGGTCTCTTCTGGAAAGACATCCTCGATTTGACAATCATGGTTATTTGTTCCTTTTCTTTTTCGAGGATGTTTATCTTTGGAACCAAGTTGTCTACCACGCTTCAGGCGTGCGTTAGAGTCACTAGCAATTATAGGTTGTCCTTCAGGGACATCAATTTTGACAGGAGCATTTACAACTGAAATATGAGATTTTGTTACTCTTTTGTGGTCAGTAAATGCGTCTGGCAGTTGATTTGTGCAAATGAATTATCCTTTGAATTTCTAATTCACTTTCTTTTATTCGAGGATCTAAACTTTTCAATGATAATTCATTTCATGAAATCTCTTTTTCCAACTGTTTATTATCTCCCCCTAATGTTGGGAATAGTGATTTATCAAAATGACAATCTGCAAACCTGGCAGTAAACAAATCTCCAGTCGTCGCTTCAATATATTTGATTATAGATGGAGATTCATCCCCAACATATATTTCCGTCCTCCTTTGAGGTCCCATTTTTGTGCGTTGTGGTGGATTAATTGGGACATATACCGCACATCCGAAAATTCGTAAATGGAAAATATTTGGTTCCTGACCATGAACCAATTGTAAGGGAGAATTATCATTATAACTGGTTGGCCGGATGCGTATAAGTTGTGCTGCATGTAAAACAGCATGTCCCCAGGCCTAAACGGAGAGATTAGATTTCATAATCATAGCTCTCACAATTCAATGTATTCGTATTTGAAAAATCTTCTGGTTTTTCAATGGACTGCCACATGAATTCTCAATTATTTTTATTCCATTAATGAATACTGGATAGGTAAGATAGAAATGTCCCATATCGAAAGTGAATAGAAATAAAATAATATATAAATAATTTTGCCAAGGAAACTGCTAGAGCAAACAGCGTTGATATGCAACACAGATGCATAGTTTCAGATTAGCAAGCTCCAAACACTGGGAGGCAAAGGTAGCAATCTTTATCCATCTCCTTGTTATACCGTACACTTTTGCTGCTATTATGCTAAGCTTAAACTGAAGCCATTAAGAAAGATGATGTCCAGCATAGTGAAAGAATCAAAGATTGCACAAAGATGGTTGCTCATCAACACTAATAACACACCACAAATGATACAAAATAAAAAAATGGACAATTAACAACTGCAACAAGGCTAGAGGATTATTGATTGTACTAAAGACAATAGCAAGGATTACCTCTTGGTGGGACTCCAACTAGACCTGGCAATCTTGACCCGTGACCCGTGGGTACCCACGGGTGTACCCGTACGGGCCGGATACGGGTAAGGAAATTTTTGGAAAAAAATGAGCGGTTACTTTTTTACCCGGCCCGTGAACCTGCGGGTCGGGTCGGTTATACCCACGGGTACCCGTGGGTACCCATATATTTAAATAAATTACATTAAATTAAATACTCATCAACTTGAGTTGTAATTTATTTGAGTGTGGTGAGTTAGAATTTTATTTGATTTCATTGTTTTTAATGTAATTAATTTCAAGACTTTAGAAACTTGTCATATGGTTTCATTTTTTGATTTTGCAATTGTATTTTTGTTTATGTTTAAATTTTGTTTAGACTCAATTATGTCTGTATACTTTGAAAAATAATTGCTCTTTCTTTTCATGATTGGACAAATTATTGCTCTTTTGTCTTTGTTGATGAAATGATAAATTGAAATGCTAGTTGGATTTTGAATGTTGATACAGATATTTATCTAAACAAGGAGCATAAAAAAACAACAAACAACAAGCTTATTAAATTTTCGTTCTTGATTCCTGATTACATTTGTTATTGTTTCAGTTATTCAATTTTATATTTTACATTTTTAAAAAAATGATAGCATGTTGCTAATGTTTTTAATCAATTATTCAATTAAAATAATTTTTTATTTTTTTTTTAATACCCCAAAACAAACTCAAAATAAACAATGAAATATTGGCGGGTACCCATGGGTACTTGTGGATACCTGCGGGCCGGGTCCGGATTGGAAAAAAACTTTAAAAAAAATTGCAGTTACTTTTTGATCCGGCCCGTTGGACTCGTGGGTCAAGCAACCCGTACCCATGGGTACCTGACCCGGCCCGTTTGCCAGGTCTAACTCCAACTTCCAACCAACTAGTGAACATGTTCATGCAAATAATAATTGTCTTGAATGAAAAAAAAAATGTAAATAATAAAGTATGATGAGGGGAAAGCTTATCGACAACTAGGAGAGAGAAAAAAAATGTGTGCAACAATAAGGAAAAGAGACGGTCTAAAATATATGATTAGTTCAATTCATAAATCAGAGGGTAAGATGAGATCTCCCCAGATGGGAGAGAGTTGGGAAAAGAAATTAGGAATAGAGGGGGACCAGAAATTTTACCAAACATATATATACACATCTTCTAAGTCATATGGTTAATACCAACAGCCTCAAATGTGAGATGACAGGCATATCATCAGCCTTTGATATTTTCTCTTCCCCAAGTGTAATTTTAGACAATTAAAAAAATATAGAGTGAGGATGCTGGCTAGAACTCAATATGATTCCAATGGTTAAGATAAAACGACGGCGGGGGGGGGGGGGGGGGGGGGGGGGAGGAGATATTTAGGAGAATATTTGAGTGCAAAATGCAATGCAAGAATTGAATATCAAGATCTAGCTTTTTTTTTTTCATTGAATGAAGAAGAGCACAAGCACCAATGTCATACATTGCATCTCTTCAAAAATTTAAAAATAATCGCTACACACTTGTGCCCAAAAGATAGGTACAGTAAGTCCAACCAAATAACAAAAGAAAGCAAAAACAATATTATATCTGTTTTAGTTGGATAACTTTTTCTAAAATGGAATAAAAGTGGAGAGCTTAAGTACTTTAAACAAGGGGCAGGAGTTCATGAATTTGAATCTGTATCAAAAAAAATAAATTACACTGAGTGCAAAAGCCTTGAACAAGAAACCTACCACACAATTAAGATGGTAAAACCAAGAAAGATCTGAAGCCATTATAACAAAGTGATGGAAACAGACTACTATAAGGGCTAAACAGTACCCCCATGGCTAAAATCACTAGAACAATTATATAGCATCACATAGACTTCGGGGAATGGAGCATGTTTAGATCTACAGTTATAGTTAGTCACAGTTATGCATATTTAGATCTACAGGATCGTCATCAATTTATACTCATTGTATTGTTATTATACAAACAATATTTTCTTCATTTCGAGAGATCTTCGGGATCTTTAATTTTTATTATATCAAATTCTCACACAATTCCTTTTGCTAGATGAACAATATTTTATTTAAATTTCAAGAGATCTTCAGGATCATTGATTTTGATACAATCATCTTTCACTCCTTCAGGGAGACTGTGACAAAAGAAAATTATAGCTTTCGTTATATCTTTCGTATGATCTCATTTAGATGATTCTTTGAATCCATCAATTGTCTCTTTGAGACTTTCGGTATTCAAATGAATTTCAACATCCAAAACTCATGACAAGTAATTTTTGTCGGTTATTATCAAGAGCTTTGAAAAAAAAGAACATAATAAAATTATATGCATAAATAGAAATAAAAAGACGAGATCAAAATATAATATTTCTGATACACAAGATCCATAAAAAAATGGCGAGTGTAGAGCATGCTAAGTTATATTGATCTTAAGGAAATGATCAAAAGTAAAAAAATAATAAGATGAAAATGATCAGAAGTAAAAAATAATAAGATGAACTCGAGATTAACATACTTACATATATAAGACCAAACATTTTTCTTTTTCTTCGGATGAACTTGAGAATCGAAAGGTAGAGACTCGTGCTGATAACGTGTTATAAAATAATATAAACAATAAACAAAGGAAATAGAGACAAGAGGAAAGAAGATTATTCTCATTTATAATATTTTCATCTACTTACAAATGATTCACCCAATGGCCTATTTATAGGCTTACAAAGAATATAAAGAGACAATTACATAATTATTACATAGATCTAAATATGAATGAATGCAATGTGGTGGTGGAGAATGTGGAAAGAGTGAGGGGAAGTTCAATAAACAATTCACACTTAATTTATATATAACACTCTCCTATTTTTTATACATTTAAATTATTTTTAGAAAAACAATTTATCCTTTATAGCAACGTTTTTGGAAAAAAAATCAAAAAATTCTCCCAAAAGGCAGGACGGGAAATCCTTCTTTCAAATTTTTTTAAAGGTTCAAATTATGGGACGGCGTATAATTCACCGTCCCAAATCTTTGTAAATTTTTTTTTGGTTCGAACGGTGTATAATTTCCCATCCGGATTTTTTATTAATAAAAAAAATTCAGACGATAAATTATACACCGTCCATTCAACAAACGGAAAATAATGTTTGGTCCGGCTATTTTATCCATTTAGCCAAATTGTCTGCCAAATATAACTTGCTACTATTCTCCAAAAGTCAAATTTTGGCAAAATAGCCAACGACTACAATAGGCATCCGAGCTAAATTTTTTGTTTATTTTGACTAAATAGCCAACGACTACAGATGCTCTAAGAGATTTAATCTAAGAACCAATTCTTTTTTTTTTTTTTGGGTTGTAAATTACAAGTAAATAAAGATCATCCGTCCATTCTCACCGTTACGTTTGTTTGTCGATTATAGAACAGAGATAGTCTAACAACAATTGCCACTTGTTCCTCCTCCCCCAATCGCACCCAATGTCAGTCAGGTTGATTCTTGATTTAATACACAGCATAATATACATGTAATTGATATAAACCAACAAACACAAATTCACTCACTCATTGATTCATTCATTCACTGGAACATAACAACAACAACAAAACAAGAATATATATAAAAGAGAGGTACAAGCTACTTGCTTATTTAGTAAATGAGCAATTGATGAAGTGACATTGATGTGTTTGAAAAATTCTAAAAGCAATTCGTTTTCCAATGTATCACGTACATATCACTCGTTGTCCAATTTATCACTTACATGCCATATCATCAATTGTTCATTTACTAAATAAACAAGTTTTAAATATCCCTTTTACTCTTTAAAAAAAAATGTTTTAAGGAGTTATATCCATAGGATAACTCCCAAGCACCCTCAAGAAGGAAGTAAACTCCTGAATCTCCCCGAGCGCATTCTGGGCCCTGGGCTCGGCCATGGAGGCCTCAAAATCCAAATAAAACATGTACTCGAAATGCTTGGCCGTCCCGATGTTATTGACATCATTCACCACCCGTATGGGCCTCATCCTGTGCGGCCTGCTCTCGATCTTGGTAAGGGAAATATTCCTAAAAGCAAACGCGGAAAGCACCTTGAAAAGCAGCGACGTCCCCTCCTTGTCGTGGGCAAACACAATGCTCGTCTTGAACGGCCGGTCCGTCCTCGGAATAATCGGCTCCCTCGCCAGCATCACGAACCTCGTTACGTTTCCGGAATCGTCCTGAATCCCGTCAGCCAGAACGCTCAGACCGTACAGCTCTGCGGCTCTGGCGGAGGCGATCGCGGCCGTGTCGCGCAGGCCACCGGCGGAGATGTACTCCGCGGCGGCCGCGGTGTCGTGAAACGATTCGCGGGCGACGTTGAGGGCCATGCTGGTGAGGGTATGTTCGCACTGGGCGAGAGCTTGGGGGTGACTTATGACGCGAGTGAGATACTCCTTTCTGACGCCGGGGAGGGCGAGGAGGCAGTGGTGGACGGAGAGCTGAACTTCGCCGACAATGTGCAAGCGGTGGCGGAGGAGGAGGTCGTAGTTGCGGTGGATGGAGCCGCCGAGGGAGTTTTCTACTGGAAGGACGGCGCGGTCGGCGATCCACAGCTCCACGGCCTGGAAGGCGACCTCGAACTGGTCGCAGGGGATGGGGTTGCAGTTGGGATAGGCTTTGGAGGCGGCGGCTTCGGAGTAGGCGCCGGGGACGCCCTGGTAGGCGACGCGGAGGCTGGAGCCGTGCGTGGGGCCGGGGGAGATGTCGGCGATGGTGAGCGGCTTTGGGAGGTTGGGGGTGGTGAGGATGGGGACGATGTCGACGGAAGAGGTCTGGTGGTTGTTGTTGCTGTTGTTGTTGGAGGAGGAGGAGGCGGCGGCGGCGGAGAGGATGGAGAAGGAAGTTTGCCAGTCGGAGCGGGAGGGGTTGGGGTTGGGGTGGTAGATGCATCGGATTTGGATTTGTGGGGTGAATCTGGATCTGGATCTGGATCTGGATCTGAGGGGGGTTTTCAGTTTCAGTTTTAGATTGGGAGGGGAGAGGATGGAGGACATTTTTCTTTTCTTGATTTGTTTTCTCAGGTTTATTAGAGGATCGAATATACAATGCTTTTACCATACTACTCCTTTCTTTCTGTTTACTATTTATATGGAATGAGTATCAAGGTTTGGTGGGGGGTGACTGGGAGAGGAGGTTTATTCTATGGTGTGTGTGCGCGGTGCGTGTGTTTGGTGGGGGCAGTGTAGGGATAAAAAAATTTCGGACCTTTTCCCTTGAAATAGGCCAATTTTTAAAACTAATTTATAAAATAGATCACCTTGGAAGATAGACTAGTTGTCATAAGTCAAAATTGTAAATTGTGGCATGTTCGATTATCAGACCTAACTCTTCAAAAATGTTCGATTATCAGACCTAACTCTTCAAAAATATATTTTTTCAAGGCCACAGTTCTCAATTGAGACCTTAGGTAATGAAGGACTAAATATAAGATGCAGTTAAAAACTGCGGCTTAAATATAATAGAGGCTGCAAATAATTCTATTATTATTTTATTTAGAAGAAGAAAAAAATTTATAACAGATGCCGTAGTTTCCATCTGCGGCCTCTGTTATAAATTAAGCCGCAGTTGGGAACTACGGCTTATAATTAGTCCTTTTTTACCTTGAAAATTTTATCTAGGTCTCCAAGTTTCTCTATCCCAAATAAGAAATGAACTGAAAACTGCGACCTCGAAAGAACACATTTTAGAAGAATTGCAGCCTCATAATCGAACATGTCGCAGTTCGCAACTACGATGCGACCTCGAATAAACACATTTGAAGAGGCCACAGTCGAAAATTGCTATCTCACAATCGAATATGATGCAGTTCACAACTGTGACCTATGACGATTGGCATATTTTTAGAATTAGTTTTGAAAATTATCTATTTAATCATCAAAAGAAAATTATCTATTTAAAAATTAGTTCGAAAAAGTGGCCTTTTTGAGGGGAAAAAACCCCTAAATTTGGTTGGTTTGCATCCCACCTACTACGAGGCACCCCACCAACCATCACTTGGTTGTTGTTAGTTTCGACTGGTGTTTATCCACGAGTGCCCTAGGGTCTACTGGTAAACCTAAGCAAGAGGTCATGTGATGGATTCCCGGTTGGACCAATCTCTGCTGATCACATGTCAATAGTAAATCAATTACAGTCTCCCTCCGAGCATCTCCAATTGTTTGCTATTTGAACAAAATTTTTAAAAAATTAGCAAACAACCGTCAGCAATCATTTGTTAGACCATCCATAGTGGTATTTCGCATATGCATATGGCAGCTACAGTAATAGTATATAGGAAAGGATCATACAGTAATGTTTTGTTAAATTTTTCTCATTTGGAATAACATATTAAAAGATCAAATTATCCCCTCAGCAAAGAATCCATACGTGCAGTGGTTTGATGGATTGAAGGGCAATTTGGAAAATAAAATCCCAAAAAAAAAAAAAAAATATGCCTGGACGGGATATGATCTCTCGGACGGGGTATCATTCCCCGTCTGAGGAGATTTAAAAAAAATAATAATAAATAAAAGGGAAGGACGGGGTATGTTTCCCCGTCCGACCCATTTATAAAAATAAAAAATAAAAAAATAGCGGAGCGACGGTATATGATATCCCGTCTCACTCGATTAAAAAAATTTAAAATCGGAGCGACGGTATATGACGGTATATGATATACCGTCCTTTATAATTTAAGAATTGGTATTTCGTTTCTCATATATGAGAAACCAGTATAGCAAATATGCTATAAAATGGCAAAATACAAAACCATTGCAGCCATCCGTTTCTTATAAAATGGCAATTTGCCAATTATAAGAGCATCCACAGTGGTTTACTATAAATGGCAATTTGCCATATTATAGCAAACGAACCGCTGCAACGGTTTCTCATTTTGCCATTTTTTAGCAATCGTCTCAAATATGTTTCTCAAACTTGAGAAACGAAATGAGAATTCTCAAATTATAAAGGACGGGGAATGATTCCCCGTCTCTCAAATTTTAATATAGTTTATTATCAACAGATGGGGAATGATATACCGTCTGATATATTTTATTATTTTTTTTAAAAAAAAGGGTCAGACGGGATATCATATCCCGTCTGTCACCTTTATTTATTTTTTTTTAAAAATGAACGGAGGTGATTGGCCGAAAAAAAAAATTAAAAAAATCAAATGATGTGACGGCCCCGTCCATGAAAAAAGGGTCAAATAGTCAGCGGTTTTGGGTGGGTTATGTAGTTAATTAGGTTTAGTTATTTATTTAATTAGATTTAGTTATTATTATATTATTTAATTTATTTAATTAATTTAGTTTAATAGTTAATAAGTAATTAAATTTTTTAATTTAATTTCAAAACGACAGACGGTATATCATATACCGTCCCACTCAATTTTTGGCAAACAGTATAGCAAACGACCACTGCAGCGATCGCTTCTATTTGCTATTACTGTAGCAGCCATTTTTTGGCAAATGAGAAACACCACTGTGGATGCTCTAAGAAACCACTGTGGATGCTCTTATTTTGTTAAATTTTAGCAGCCAAATTTGAGAAACGGATATGGCAATTACTAGATATGGCAGACAGAACATGTTGATCCGTTTCTATTTTTTTTAATTTATTAAACGCGTCGGAGGAAACAACATATTTCGTCGAATAATTTTTTAATAATTTTTTTTCTGTTTTAGAGATCGGACGGAACAACATGTTCCGACCTTTTTTTTAAAATATTGAACGGTACAAGTTGTATTGTCTGATAACTCAAAAAACCAATAAAGTGATCGGACGGAACAACATGTTCCGTCCTTCCATTCCTTTGGTTTGGAAAATTTAATCCAAGTTCATGTTTGTTTCAAACTTTTCATCAATTTGTCAAGTCTAAGTTTAAAAAAAATTTGCTTCAAAATTCATTTTGTAAAATTATTTTTTTTTTACAATTTTTTAAATTGGTTGGACGGAACAATAATTCTTTTTCTCATTTGCTATATTATAGCAAACGACGATTATAGCAAAATACTCTATTTGTCATTTGCTATTTTGCCAAATTGGTAAAATAGCAGAAACGATTGGAGATGCTCTTATCCGGAGGTGACTCGGAGCTGGTGGATGAGAGTATTCACTACGGCTTTGTTCATTAGGGCATAAAAACTAATTGTACAATACATGTAATAAGGTTTTGAGGAGATTCTGAAGTAGACTTCCATTTTTGTGTAGAATATTGATCCTAGGTGGGCATATGTATGTTCACACAATTCGATCGAAACATAGTTATATCAGTAGGTATGTTATGCACCTTATGGTTCCCTCACTCTGATCCCAACTCTTTACTATAATGACATCAATCAGAAAAACTTTTCTCTATCATACTTTGTCTGGAAGACAAAGACACAAACCTAAATTGGTATATACATGTGAGTAGGAAATTTTGACAGATCAAACTATTGTATACAAGTTTAAATAGTTGCGGCAACAAGCAAGGATACATTTTTCGACCATTTACTGTACATAATACTCCCCTATAAAACCACATTACATGTAACGATTGATTCAACTATCAGATGAGCACACAACAAGCTTGCAAGCTGTACCGTACACCAGATCTCAAATAAAACGGAGAAATAAACAAAATTAAAACTAGTAAAGGTACTTAAATTACCGATAATTCAAACAAGCAGAGTTCCTCACTGCTCGTAGAACAGAAAAACAATCTAAACATTTCAAATTTGCAACACAAGTCATATTCTACTCCATTGACGAGTACTAACGCTAAATTTTGATCAACGGAAAATACAAAAGTTTTAACTGCTCAAAAGGGAAGGAACTAGCATGCAGAAGTTTGCCACGCAGTCCATTTGCCCTGAAATTTGGATCAATTCAAAGGAAGCCGAAGTGCACTCTTTTCCTTCTACTCAGTTCAAACACTACCAGTTGCTCCAAAATTGAAATGGTAAGCAATAGGCACTTCTAGTAGACAAATGGTAGTATCCTCCAAGGCACGAGTTTGCAGTATTCTGCCCAGATATCTTTGTACTTCTGCGAGCACCTTGCTTCTTTCCCTCCATATAAGAAGTATGAGAAGATAGGTAGGATGGAAGTAAGGAATTGGAGAACTGCATTGATAGAGAGATGTGGGTCACTTGCACATATTCATCACCAGTGTGTTGAGAAAAACAACAATGCGCGAAGGTTACCTTGTTCCACATGGCAAGCTGAATGAGAGTGCTAGCATCAAATGTCCGAGGTAATTACAGTGCCTCGCAACTCCCCTGTCACAGAGAAAGTTTTGCTTCTAATTAGGCAGGAAAGATTTGTAGGAGAACTCTATGAAGAGTGGCATTTGTTCTAGCAAACTTGTGAAGTAAATGAGCATAGCTTCAAGCATCCTTTCAGTTTATGATATGCATATACTAGACTGATTTCCACAAAAGGACTACAGATGGGCTCTTTGTATCTTATGTGGATATACCTCTGAATATTCACGTAGGCAACTGATTCAGGGGGAATTTTTTTTTTTCTGTCAACAGAAACTACAGCAACAAAGCATGAGGAACCTAACCAGTAACCAGAAGCAAGCAGCTTCCCTCCAATTACTTTGGAAGGCTTGCCCCATATGTGAGCTTTGTTAGGTTTTGTGAGAAATTAACAATTGGAAATTAGGGTTTATCTCTAGATCTAAGTTGCTTGAGATATTCACCCTAGATATCAAGATTGGAATACCTAGACTGCTATCACAAGCCAGTATTTATCTCTAAATACTGGTTTGGGTATCGGGTTATAAACCCACAAACCCGCGTTCCAATATCCATTCAATTGTACGTTCAATACACGTGTTACTCATATGCACATGCAATATTTATATAGAGAGAATATACCAATATATTCAACAAACTTTAGGATCCTTTTTAAACAAATGCTTTTGTCCGTTGGCTCCTCTGAATACTTGATAACTGTAATGTCCACACAAATTTTACAAATCGCGAGGTTTCTTGTTAGTTATCTCTTACACGCACCAACATAAAGAATGCATGATGCATCCATAAAAACATGCATATATCTGTAGAACAGATCTAGAAATGAATACTAAAAAAAAACATGAAATATCAGATGATAATTGTTAGTATGAAGAGATGCCTCACCCAATGAGGAAAACAAGGCAACTGGTAACAGCCACGACTTTTGAGATCTCCATTTTATGATTAAGAAGCCACCAACCCTAAATGGAAAGAAATAGAATATCGACTGGTAAGAACATGGAAGAAATCTTCACACATACAGTGAAGGAAAATTGAGAACGTTTAAAACAGCATATTGACAAAGTTTGCTGTTAGGAACACAAATGTAGACTACTCTTAAATTTGAAGAACTATAAAAAGTAAGAGACACGTAATAGCGACTGCATCAATTTGAGGAATTTAAATAGATTTGGAGAATGCACACAAGTAATTGGTCCCACGGTTCTTTTCGCGAAATTCCATATTTCACTTTTTTGGCCAGATTTTTTGGGCTATAGCCCACAGTTTCCTGTCATTTCCTCGAAATTCCATATTTTACTGTTTTTGTCGAGTTTTGTAGGATATATAGTCTACAGTTTTCGGATTTTTCATAAAAAACCGTATTTCACTGTTTTTGATCAAGTTTTGTGGAGTACATAATCCACAGTTTTCGGCCCTTTTCGCCAGACCCAGCCCTGAGGTAGGGCCCAAAGGGCAACCGCCCTAGACCCGCAAAATTTGGAGCCCATTTTTTTATAACTTAAAAAAAAAAATCGGTTTAGGTTATTAAAAAAAATGCATAGAGACTCTAAGAGTCTCAATAGGTCCAAGCTCTAAATTCCAAATTTTGGGCCCATTTTTTTATATCTTTTCAAAACAAAATCAGTTTAAGTTTAAAAAAAAATGCATAGAGACTCCAAGAATCTCAGCTATCCAAACATAGTATACAATGAGAGAATTTACTCACATAGAAAATGCATAAAACATATATAAGATCTTGGCTTATGGTTTGATCTTGGCTTGAAGTTGGAAGTGTAATCTGGTATGTGCTTACTAGCTTTTTTTAAGTATTTTAATTTTTTATTTTATAATTCTTTGAAAATTGATTCTTGTGATTCCTTTTGTTAAGATTTTATTAGCTTAATCTTAGTAATTGATATATTCTTTCCTTATATTTAGATGATTTGTAATCCCTTTGAATATAGAAATTAGTTAAGATCTTTATTTAGGTTCCTTGAGGGTTTGATATAGGATCTTAATTGATGACTATTATTAAGTCAGCCAAACAAACAAGCATCTGGCAAATGAGGCAACCAGGCATAAGAATGAAGAATGAAGAAACAAACATAGTATACAGGCATAAGATAATTATATATCTGTTGCTAATGATTTTGAAACTATGGTTGGAATGCAATAGCTATTTTTAGAGAACCAAAACAATTGCAACTAGCTTTTTTGGCATCTACAAAGGACGACCCCGTTTGCAACTGATAAATGAAAAATAACACAAATTTGTGCAAAATCGTCAATTTCAAATTTCTATATTATTTTATGAAGTATATCTGAAGTATTTATATATTACTATATTTCTGTGGTTATTTTGAACATGTAAATTATTTTTATATATTAATGTATTTCAATTACTAAAAGAATGGCTTCATAATCTTTGTTCGCCCTGGGCCTCCAAATTGTTAGAACCAACCCTGCTTTTTGCGAAATTCCATATTTCATTTGCTAGATTTTGTAAGTCATAGTCCATAGTTTTCGGTCGTTTTCATGAAATTCCGTATATCGTCCACAATTTTTGGTCATTTTCACGAAATTTTGTGTTGCACTATTTTGGCAAAGATTTTGAACTGTAAATCACAGTTTTCGGTCGTTTTTGCAAAATTCCATATTCCACCTTTTTTGCCAGATTTTGTGATCACATAAATTCCGATCGTTTTTGTGAAATTCTGTATGACCCACAGTTTTAGACAGTTTTCATGAAATTTCATATTTCACTGTTTTGACCAAATTTAGTGAGCAATAGTCCACAGTTTTTGGCAAATTCTGAGAAATTATGTATTGCGCTGTTTTGGCCACATTTTGTGGCTATAGTCCACAGTTTTCGACCAATTTTTCTAAAATTCTGTATTTCACTATTTTCGTCACATTGTGTGGGGTATTGTCCACACTCCACAGTTTTTGGTCGTTCTCGCAAAATTTTGTATTTCACTATTTTTGACCATATTCCGTGGGGGTATAATTCACACTTTTCTGCCAACTTTCGTGAAATTGCATATTTTACTGCGTTGACCACATTTTGTGGTCTGTAGTCACAGTTTTCGGTCATTTTTTGCATGAAATACCGTTTTCACTGTCTTAGCCATACTTTGGGCTATGCAGCCAATTTCGAGAAATTTCATATTTCACTATTTTGATCACATTTTGTGGCTCTGGTCCACAAGTTTTTTGCCGATTTCGTGATATTTAGAATTTCACTATTTTGGTCACATTGTGTGGACTAAAATCCACAGGGTCGTTTCGCAAAATTTTGTATTTCATTGCTTTGGCCATTTTGTGGGCCATCCACAGTTTTTTTTTCAACTTCATGAAATTCCGTATTTGACTATTTTTTGCAACATTTTATGGTCATTAGTTCAGAGCTTTCTGCCAATTTTGCAAAATTATGTATTTCACTGTTTTGGCAACATTTTTTGAACTGTAGTCCACAATTTTCGGTGAATTTCATGAAGATTATGTATTTCACTGTTTTGGTTACATTTTGCGGGCTATAGTCAACACATTCCGGCAATTTTCTCAAATTTCTGCATTTCATTGTTTTGGCCATATTTTATGAGTTTTCAGCTAATTTCGTGAAATTTCGTATTTGACTCTTTTTACCACATTTTCTGATTTATAGTCCACAGTTTTCGGCCAATTCACAAAATTACATATTTCACTGTTTGGATAACATTTTGTGAGATATAGTCTACAGTTTTCGGCCAATTTTGTGAAATTTCGTATCTGGATATTTTGGCCACATTTTGTGGGCTAGTCTACAATGTTCGACAACTCCGCAAAATTTTGGTTAAGTTATGAGGGCTAAAGTCAACAGGTTTTGGCCAATTTCATAAAATTCTGAATTTCACTATTTTGACCACATTTTATCAACTATAGTTCACAGTTTTCGGTCATTTACCAAATTTTTGTATTTCACTATTTTCGCCACATTTTATGGGTACAAGTATACTATTTTCGGCCAATTCTGAGAAATTTCGTATTTCACTAATTTTGTCACATTTTTAGGAGTCTAGTCAACAGTTATCAGTCAATTTCATAAAATTCTGTATTTCATTATTTTGGTGACATTGTGAAGGAAATAGTCCACAGTATTCGGAGTTTTTGCAAATTTTCGTATTTTACTGATTTGACCATATTTTGTGGGTTGGTTCACAATTTGTGGCTAATTTCATGAAATTCCGTATTTCACTTTTTTTGTAGCATTTTGTGGATTATAATCTACAGGTATCGATCAATTTTGTATTTCACTGTTTTGATAACATTTTGTGGGCAGTTTTCGACAAATTTCGTGAAATTCCGAATTTCACTGTTTTGGCCACATGTTCACTCGTTTACGCAAAATTTATAGTTTCATTGTTTTGGTCATATTTTGTGGGTTAGTTTACACTTTTTGGCTAATTTCGTGAAATTTCATATTTCACTCATTTTGGCAACAGTTTGTAGTCATTATGCCACAGTTTTCAACCAATTTCAGAAAAATCTCGAACTTCACTATTTTGGTCTTGCATTTGAACATCGTGGTAAAGGCTCTAGCGATGTTGACATGAAGGAATTGAACAGGATCCTCACAAACTTAGAACTAGTCGACAATCCAATATCATACAAGCTTTTTACGTGGTCTAACATGCACAAGCGGCAATATACATGTGAAACTAAATAGAGTGCTCGTTTCACATGATTGGGAAGCCAAATTCCCTCTGGCTTGCGCCAAATCCCTCCCCAAACCTACATCAGACCATGTTCCCATAGTCTTTTCCACTGGAGAACAGAACGGTAGGAAGTTGGCTAAATTCAGGTTTGAGATAACCTGGCTCGAAATTCAAGGATTCCATCATATGGTTATGAAAAATTGGGCCCTTCCTACCCGGGAAACAGAAGAGGCAACTACCTGTTGTGAAAAAATGTGCAGACTTCAGCCCAAACTTAGGAAATGGAATCTCACTAGATCTGCGGGAATTTGGAAATCCAAGGAAACCTGGGTATTGATTAACTTGAAAGATTGGAAGAGACTAGGGATCTCACACAAATAGAACAGAATCAGTTACTTAGCCTGAGAGAGGATATTGCCCAACTATACAAGTTGGAAGAAATTAAAATGACAATAAAGATCTAGAATATCGTGGCTCACAAAGGGAGATGCAAATACATCATTCTTTCATCAGGCAGTTAGGGCACGCCGAAGATCCAACCTTATTCAGTTACTCCAGACAGAGAACAACAATATACAAGAAGAAGAGGAAGTTAAACAAGTCTTCCAGAATCACTATAAAAATATTTTCGGATGTAAAGGAAATTTTCGGGTGTCACTATAGGTAGATTTTTGGCAGGATAAGTCAGAATACCTAGATCAAGCCCTTCTGGCTATCAAAACTTTGTTTACAGAAGAAGAGGTGAAGTAGTTGTGTCTCAGATGGGCATCGAGAAAGTGCAAAGACCAGACTGGTTTCCAATACTATTTTACCATATTTTTTGTGGTTCGGCTTTCCGAAATTCCAAACTGTTGGGATTTCCCAAGGCTGCTCGCTTCGGACTATGAAGTACTTCTCCTTCCACCCCTTTATGGAGTCCGGATGACCGTGCATCACTTTCTTATGAGGGCGGGGCGAAAGATAAAAAATCTCCTCCTAGTCCCCGAGCGAGCTCATTCCCAGGATGGCTCGGAAGTAAGTCAGCCTCAGCTTAATCCCTTTCTCCTGACACTTCAAAATGAAACACACTAAGTGTTTCCAAGAGTTGGGACCGTACTGCATGAGGCTCAGCTCCCCCTAGTTTAGCACCCTCTTGATGAACGGGTGCAGCGGAAGTCTCAACCCCGAGATGAAAGCGTCCTCAGGGAACATACAGAAGCTCGACTATAGTGCGGTGGTCGGGCGGATTCTGAGGTTCGGCACAAGAAGCTCGAACTCTTGCGAAACAAAGTAAGCCGCCCTTAAGATGGGCAAGTAGTCCCTGGGCAAGGCGCACTTCACGCTGTCCATCTTAATCATGGGCCGGCCCGCACCCCGCAGCAACGAAGTGTACACCAAAAGACCCTCCATGTCGTCAGGGTACATCCTGATGACCCTGGATTTCTGCTGGAAAGATGGGGGTACTGGAACCCGGAGCCATACTCATACTTGTCCTTCTCGGTCGGACTGTCGGGCCGTATCCATTTCCTTTTCCTCCTTCGGGGGCGAGCCTTCCTATCAAGGGACGGGTTCGCTAAGGGGGGCAGTGGCGAGAGGACTGCCTCTTCCTCCTCTACCTCTTCTGCGGTTCCTCCGACCTCACCATGATCACTACCGCCTGCAGTCCCTTGTTCGGACCCCTCCTGATCATCGCCCTCCTCGACCTGCTCCTCTTCTTCCGGGCCTCCTTCCCCGAGCTCACTCTCCTCGTCCACAAACCCCTCCTCAGAGTCTCCCTCGGGGTCTCTCTCTTCATGCTCCTCCTCTGCATGCTCCTTACCCGGCCTACGGGATTGCAAGAGCTCGACAATGAAAGCTACGTCACCCTCGCCATTCGACCCTCCAACTGATAGAACCTCCTCCTTTACCGGACGCAAGTCACCCGACGACCAAGATATCGAAGACGAGTGAACTTCCTCCTCGACGCAACCTGAAGTGCCTGCCTCGGAGCCGGGGTGAGAGTGTGACATGTTAAAACAAAAATACTAATCTGTTTCACCGGAGGACGTAAAGATCAATGTAAAGTGGTTGCCGGCGGCGTGCAAGGAGATTTCTGTCGTGAAAAGGATGAGAGCAAAGTGAAGAAGTGGGGGTGAGGGGAGGGGGATTTACAAGCGCAGATGAAACTCCTCGAATTTCGCAAAGAGATCTGGCCATTTGATCTTCATCATCAAGATCTAACGGTCACTACGATCTTGATGACGTCAGCCCGGAGAGCAAAAATACCTTCTTGCCTTCGGCCCTGCCGACCAACGCGGCGGCTCGGTGCGCAGGGTCAACTTCTCGGGTACTTCACCGTTGTTCACCCAAGTTCCTCCTCCAAAAAGTTTCTCTCAACGGCTTGGGGGTCGACATTCGGATATTAACGCGAGCCCCAAAAAGTTTCTCCACGGCTCGGGGGTCGACGCTCGGATGTCACCGCGACCCTCGAAAAGTTTCTCTCAACGACTTGGGGGTCGACGCTCGGATGTCACCGTGAGCTACAAAAGTTTCTCTCAACAGCTTGGGCCTCGACGCTCGGATGTCACCGCGAGCCCCAAAAAGCTTCTCTCAATAACTTGGGGGTCGACGCTCAGATGTCACCGCGAGCCCCAAAAAGCTTCTCTCAAACGACTTGGGGATCGACGCTCGGATGTCACCGCAAGCCCCAAAAAGTTTCTCTCAACGACTTGGGGGTCGACGCTCGGATGTCACCGTGAGCTACAAAAGTTTCTCTCAACGACTTGGGCCTCGACGTTCGGATGTCACCACGAGCCCCAAGAAAAGTTTCTCTCAACGGCTTGAGGGTCGATGCTCGGATGTTACCCCGAGCCCCAAAAAGTTTCTCTTCATGGCTCGGGGGTCGACGCTCGAATGTCACCACGACCCCCAAAAAGTTTCTCTCAACGGCTTGGGCCTTGACGCTCGGATGTCACCGCGAGCTCCAAAAAGCTTCTCTAAACGACTTGGGGGTCGACGCTCGGATGTCACCGCGAACCCTAAAAAGCTTCTCTCAAACGACTTGGGGGTCGACACTCGGATGTCACTGCGAGCCCCAAAAAGTTTCTCTCCACGGCTCGAGGGATCGACACTCGAATGTCACCGCGAGCCCCAAAAAGTTTCTCTCGACGGCTTGGGCTTCGACACTCGGATGTCACCCCGAGCCCCAAAAAATCTCTCTCAACGGATTGGGGGTCGACGCTAGGATGTCACCGCGAGCCCAAAATTATCCCCCAACCAGTAAGGGAGCTCGTCTACCGACCCTCGAAGCTCGGAAAGAAGACCCCCTACTCCACAGGTCTCGACGTCCCCTTGCTTTTCCAAAAAGTGAGGGGGCTCGTCTACTGACCCTCAATGTTCGGCTAGAAGACCCCCTACTCCACAGGTCTGGACGTCCCCTTGCTTTTCCAACAAGTGAGGGAGATCGTCTACCGATCCTCGACGCTCGGCAAGAAGACCCTCTACTCCACAGGTCTCGACGTCCTCTTGCTTTTCCACCAAGTGAGGGGACTCGTCTGCCGACCCTCAATGCTCGGTAAGAAGACCCCCTACTCCACAGATCTCGACGTCCCCTTGCTTTTCCAACAAGTGAGGGGGCTCGTCTACCGATCCTCGACGCTCGACAAGAAGACCCCCTACTCCACAGGTGTCGACGTCCCCTTGCTTTTCCAACAAGTGAGGGGACTCGTCTACCGACCCTTAATGCTCGGCAAGAAGACCCCCTTACTTCATAGGTCTTGACGTCCCCTTGCTTTTTCAACAAGTGAGGGGGCACGTCTACCGATCCTCGATGCTCGGCAAGAAGACCTCCTACTCCACAGGTTTCGACGTCCCCTTGCTTTTTTCCAACAAGTGAGGGGGCTCGTCTACCGACCCTCGATGCTCGGTAAGAAGACCCCCTACTCCACAGGTCTCGATGTCTCCTTGCTTTTCCAACAAGTGAGGGGGCTCGTCTATCGACCCTCGACGCTCAGCAAAAAGACCCCCTACTCCACAGGTCTCGACGTTCCCTTGCTTTTCCAACAAGTGAGGGAGCTCGTCTATCGACCCTCGACGCTCGGCAAGAAGACCCCCTACTCTACAGGTCTCGGCGTCCCTTTGCTTTTCCAACAAGTGAGGGGGCTCACCCACCGACCCTAGACGCTCGGCAAGAAGACCCCCCAGTCCACAGATCTCGACGTCCCCTTGCTTTTCCAACAAGTGAGGGGGCTCGTCTGTCGACCCTCGACGCTCGGCAAACTGAGCTCCGACTCTTCTGAACCCGGCACCCCTCGTAACTCCGAAAGGGGATCCCCCTCATCCTACCCCGCTGGCCTCTACAGGAAGATACGAATCCCGTTCTTCGTCGTACACACCACTCCGCTCTTCTTACATAGGCAAAAAACCACTCCTACACGGCTGGATTACCCAGCCCTCCAGGAGTGGGGGGCTTCTGATATAGGTCAGATGACGTGGCCCCTCCTGGGCCACAGGATCCCCTCAGAAACCGTTCACCCCTGATCATCAGGTCTGCCAGGTCTGCCCTAAGCCTCTGGGGCTTCTGCCATGTCAGGCCCACGAGCAGCCGGGTCCAGACCTGGCCCCAAACAGGTCCAGACCCGCTTGGCACTACCTATAAATACCAGCCCCCCCCCCCCCCCCCCCCTTCAAAAAGTAATCAATCTCTCCCCTCTAAAAAATCCTACTTACTGGTACTCTTCAGTGACTGACTAGACCGTCGGAGGGCCTGCCCCTGGGATCAATCCCGGTGTTTCTAGGCTGAGTGCAGGTACACGAGACCTCCGGATCCGAGCTTCCAGATCCGAGCCGAGCATCCAACCTCCACCTCACTCTTGCCTACTCCCGAGCCGTTCCCTCAGCTGAGGGTCGGGCGTACCATCCAGTACTGAAGCTTCCACTAAATTACAAATTGATAGAACTCACATCTGGTGCAGCCACCCCCGAAAAACAAACCGCATCAATTTATAATTAAGCTTTTAACTATATAGAAGAAGAAAAAAAAATAGGGCTATAAATTTAAGTTGTATCAATAGAACTGTATAATTCAAATTTGCATAATTTATCATTGTGCTTTGCTTGATGAAAAGGTTATAGGTATATCTTATCAAAAACATTTATTTTGGACATTTTATGGAAATAGTTTATGGAAGAATGGAACTGAAGAGTTTGATTTGACTAACAGTGAGTGAGTGATATAATACAATTGAAGATCCAGATAGGTGAACAAGTTCTTTCGCAGTGTTTGGACGCATTCTGGAGTTATGCGACGTACATAGATGCATACATACATACATACATACATACCTACCTGTAGGTTATCTGCAGACCAATTCTGTGTGAGTGATGAATAAATAAATACGGCTAAAATCATGAGCTGAGATGGAAGGGCAAAAAACTCTTAGTGCAGTGCAGTACATAACTCTGCGGCATCGCCCCTAGGTATCCTCTTCGTTCAATGGAAGTACAACGGGCAGCTATAGGCACGTATGAGCACAAGCAGATACTGATGTGCAGGCCCAAATTGCAGCCTGACTTGTTTGCTGCTGCAGGGGGGCGGGTGAGAAGAAGATGATGTAGTATCTTTGTGTTCACTGTCGTAGTGAGAGTGAGAGAAGCGTACCAGCCAAGATTCTGGTGAAGGTGGATGTTCAAAGGGAGCTCGGAGCAGTGCAGGTGATGGCATCAACAGAGTGGAGGGTGAAGGATTTGGTGGCTGTAATGCCAAGGAGTGCGGGCAGCCGCTGTTGCCACTCAAAGATCCCAAAAGCATTCACTATTCACTACTCGCAGTTCAGCTTACAATGTGCGAACTAAATACAACTACTGTGGTCTATGTAGCACAGTACTCTGAGTTTGTTTTATGAACACTTTATTAATAAAATAGGATGGTCATATTCCACATTTTCTTTTAAAAAAAAACCAAAAAAAACTTGGAACGAGTCAGCTACAACTCAGTTGTCTTCAATCAATGAAGATGCAGATCAACAAGGAAACGACTACAACAATCAATCAATTAATCAATCATCAAAATGAAATAGAAAGTGAAGACATCCATGTCAAATGAGTTATATATTGGTTGTATGTATAGGTGTATATGTGGGTATATCTGTCTATATATGTGAAAGTTCTTATTACCTTATTGTAATCGCTTTTCATCTATAACCGTGATTTTTTCAACGAAATAGAGAGTGGAAGTAAACGAACACTACCTCATAGTCTTCTTTTTCCTTCGACAATTTGCATAGCATCACAAAACTCTTTTGTCAATCTAACCAGCATACTAATACATGCAATGCTTGGGTCTTTTACTTTCAGCAGTGATTGAGAATTCTGTTTACTCTGTAAATGCATATCAATTACCGATTGGTTTTCAGTATAACTTGAAAAGAAATTTCTGAAGTATCGGTCACAACTCAAGCAGCTAGCTTTTATGGTGGGTAGGTCCTAAGTTGCATCCAGTTTCCTCTCAACCTCTTCATGCTCAAGCACCGTAACTAGAAACAACCAAGGAGGAGGACGAGAGGAGTGAAGGACTAATCGGTTCATGTAAGTTGATCAGAACCCTCCGTAAGTATGAGGAGCAAGGTACAGAGATTTCTGCATGAAGGAAGAGGAGAAGGAGGCAAACGAGGTGGCAATCATCACCCACAGAAATCCTCCCTCCTCGTTCAATGGAAGAAGTGCAACTGCAGCTATAGGCACATGAGATCAGAAGCAGGCAATGCTGCGCAGGCCCAAAACACAGCCTGATTTGTTCACTACTGCTCGTCTTCATCGTTGTAGTGAAAATGAGAGGAGCACACCAAGATACTGGTGAATGTTCGTATATTTTCATAATTTCAAATTCCAAATTATTTTTTTAAAGATCAGGAACAGATATCTTCGCCACATTGCAAATTTTTCAATTTAACCACGGAAACAAGCACCTTCTCACACATCTAAATCAAATCTAGGTTATACACTACATGCGCATGACATATAGGTAGATGCTCATGACATATAGGTAGATGCTCATGACATATAGATAACATAAGACTACAAGTTAAGAATGCATGAAGTAAAACTCTGCAGCAAATGATTCACCAAATTTAATGAAGAAACCAACTGCATTCAAAATTGTCTGAATCCAAGGAGAAAAGCTCCTCAGAAAAGAAGGCACGTGAACATTTTTAAATCCATACTAATACCAATAGCAAATTGAATTCTCCACTACTACACCCCTCGAAAAAGAAAGGAAAAGGTCACCTAACTACCATTGTTTAACCTCCCCCCTCTGCCTCATGTCTATATGAGGAGAAACACTGTTGACATCAATGATGGATCCACACTCACTTTGTAGCACTGTGCTTCGCCTTGGTATGAGCTTGAAGTCCAGCCTCCGAGGTAAAAGTCCTGAATTCAAAGTGGGCAATTGTTTTCCAAAAGGATCAATTCATGATAAATAAAGTTTAACAATTAAAATTAAGAGAATACATGCATGAGTTAGACAGCAGATGTTGTGATGCGCAATACAATTTGTTATTTATGGGTAAGTGAAGAAAATAAAACAAATGGATACAAAGGAAAAATCATGGCATACTTGCTGCATGACCCGCATTTCACAGCAGCAGATTTAGGAGTCTGCTGCTTTGGCTTGTCGCTGCTTGCAGGAGTCTTCTCTCCTTTCTTCGAAGGATGAGGTGTTGCAACATGTCCACCTTTCTTTTCATCACCACCTATTAAAGCAAAACATAACGAAGTGACGACCTTTCACCCGTAAGGGAAAAGAAGGAAATCTAGAAATGCAGAGGCATCTTTAAAGATAACGGAATGAACCTGTTTTCTTTCCACCTGATGGGGTTACAAGTTTTGCCTTTTTCTCAGGTGTTTTTGTAGCAGATTCAGCTTGCCTCTTTTTGCCACTGGCAGCCTGCAGCATGAGAAACATATCGAAGATATTATTGCAACAGAATTACAGGAGTTAGAACTTTTAAATCATGCATAAGAAGATGAAACACTACCTTCATAGGAGGAGTCTCCTCTTCCTCATCAGATTCTTCATCAGAATCATTATCATCATCATCACTATCACTCATTGCATCAGCCATATCCTGCGGGGAAAAGAGAGAGAACTAATAATTCCAAGGGAAGACGCAATATTGGTGAAAACAAATAAATTCATAAGAGGAACACATAACATTGGTGATAGTTTGCATAATGCAATCAACGCAAATAAACAAAAATATTACTATTTACTAGAAACAGCAAGTAATTATGGGTTGTAATAATTACTTATAATTTAGGAATATAATTACAGCTGGGGACTCCTCCAATAAAAAAATTGATGGTGGGGTCCATAAATAGATAGGTTTTACTTGATAATAATAAATTTACCACATCATCTCCAGATTCATCCTCAGAATAATCCTCATCATCATCATCAGAATCATCCTCGTCAGCATTGTCATCAGCCTTTGGCTTATCATTTTTAATTTGCTCTGCAGGTTTTGCCTTCTGTTTTGCAACGGCATTGTCCTTCCCGGTTTCTGCGATAGATTTACCCTCCTTCCCCTTCACCTTAGAATTGCCTACAGAAGGAGAACTATCAGTTGTATATGTATTTAATAAACATGAAAAAAGTCATTGAACCCAAAACTTAAGTTGCAAGTGAATTCTTTTGCACCTTAGTACAGCAAAGCAAGAGATTCAAGAACAACAGAGGAGAATTCTTTTTGTTGGCACGAAACTTATTTATCAAGAAATATGTGATGAACTACAAAATAAACCACAGCCAAAAGATCAAAGCTGCATGCACCAATACAGGTGTGAGCGGGTTGCATGCTTCCGTAAGCTGACGGTGAGTAGACCTTTCAATCTACTGTGCAAGAAAAACAGATCATATATGTGTTTTGCTTGGTTGATAACCAATTAAGTGAGTTATCAAACCCCCAATAATCACACAGCTTAGAGGTAAACCCAGATTGTCACCCTGAAAATTCAGAAGAAACCTTTGCCTTGAAAGACAGGTGCAGAAGCGATAGTAGGTTGTTGTCTACAAGCAGTCAGATTAACTACAAAAGATACTCTACCATGAAAAGCTTTCTAATGTAGTCCTTGCAAATCTAATCCCCTGTGGGGAATGAAGTACGGATGTTACTGACCTAAACAAGGGATATCACAAGGACAACTTCCACCTTCCTCGGCATCTTCATAGGCCATCTATAGGGATACTAATATTTTTATCTTATAGCAACAAATATTGACCTAGCAACAAATAGCAACAAATATTTCTGGTCGGCAGGGGGGCTATTTGACATAGGTGTGTAGGAAAGTGTTACACTTCCTGTTTACAGCATTAAATTGTTTCAAATTTTCAATCAATAAAAGAAAAACTAATATCACCATAAAAACACTACAGCCACTAGATTGGTTCTTAGTCGATGGAGCAGGATTCCAGCAAGTGAAGCATCAATATGATCATAACCAGAAAAAAAATGCCAATCAATAAACTGGCTAATTGTTTATGAATGGATTTATTCTAATAAACAAGATAGTTTTGGGTTGAACACCTACGCATATGCCACATCATTTTCTGTTGTAAAATAATTTGATCGCCAATTTCATCCTAATGTTAACAAATTGTCGGGGTATGGGGTTTATTAGACATGTTTGATCTAGGGACAAACTGAAGGAAGTTGACAAAACGAAGTTCAAAATCAATAGCTCAGTTACTCGAGTATAATTCATACATTAGTACAAGTCAGGAATATAAATGCGGAAATTAACCAGTAGCAGCACATTAAGTTACTGGATTTGGATTCAGATTTCAGATTTGTTCGATTGTCACTGAATAAAATGTGTATAGGTTGACCCCTTAATCCTTCAAAGCATGATGAAACAGTTGCTCATGTTTGTAAAGAAGTTAATATCAGCTTCACTGCTCAAAAACTTTCACCAAGAACAAATTAAACTTCATCTATCATCAGCAAGTTTATGCAACTGGAACTATCACCAACATTTACTAACCCGATCAAATTTCAGTTCTGAAAACACAACTTGGACCGTAATTTTTTGAGTGAAAATTGAATAGTTTCTACCATATTACTAATAAGAGCTTAGACAGTGGTTCTCATCCAACATCCTAGCAGAGGTACATGAGTACAATAAAGACATTGCTATACTGCAGAAATATCAGTGCAGACAGTAGCATGTTATTACATGTTGCATGCATAGCATATTTGCAAAGCAACTGTGCAGGAAAATAAATACACACTGAGAAAGAAAGCAACAGTTAACATTCAAACTATTTGTCACCATACTTTTACTACATGAAGTAGCTGTAGTTGCAAGATCATACCATTAGGTTTAAGTTGAATGTTCACATCTTCTGCATCAGAGTCAGAATCTGCTCATGAAAATAACAAAGTAGGATCAGAAAGTGAATTATGTTAAAAGGACAAATTAGAAGTGATCAGAATATACGAGAGAAAAGAAAAAAAACATAAGGTATGTACTCACCCGAAAACATATCATCATCACTAGGCGTGCTGCAAACAGATATAGTCAAGGAAACAAGGGAAAACATTACTTGATGAACACTAGTCAGCATGATTTTTTTGTTCTTTTGAAAGAAGAGTGTAAAATGGAAATGAAACTTCGTTTATAAGGATATTCTTCATCTGGGAGGACGCTTTTATATCCAGTGAAACAAACACTCGTTTTCTTGGAGCCATGGAATAATTCAAAGTCCTTCTCGAACACTAGATCAAAAGAAATTTGGGCACAATTATCTGCAGAAAGTGTCCCAAGTAGAAGCTTCTGGCCATCAATTTTCACAAACATTGGCACTTTTTCCGCTCCTTTGTCCTTTGCTACACCTAAGGCAACCTACATTGAAGCAATGAATGGTAAATTATAAAAGAGTCACTAAAATCTCTATAAGAAGACATGTCAAACGTTTACAAACCTGTGAAAGATGCAACAGTCTTCCCTCTCCTGGTTCACACTTGACAGTCTCTCCAGGTTTAACTTCCACACCTAAATTAATAACAAATGGAAAATTCAGAATAGAACAAGGAACATTTCAATTCAGAGGAGAAGAAGGTGCATTTCAATGTGTGGACAATACATTCAATGCGCATCCATTATATGGTTGTAATACAATATCTAATTGGTTAGATTGATACCAAAAGTACTCAAATGGAGTACCAAAATAAATATCAACTGATGAAAATTAAGATTGAAACAAGTAAAAACAAGATATATACTGATTTGTACTTTACAATGTTTTCTCAATCTTACTAGCACAAAAAGACTGCTATATAATAGATACTGCAGACAATACAGAAAGTTAGTATGCATTTAGTAGGACAAATATATTATCTTCCCTTCTTTCAGTATAAGAGCATTTTAGACACTACCCGTAGACAACCACATATTGAAGGTGGGAACGTTCACAGCTAAGGGCGTGTTACAAAGTTAGGGCAGTTGCTTTTTAGCTGGAGGTAAAGGGTTGTAAACTTTGGTTAGCAAACTTCTACCTCCACTTATAAAATAACCTTAGCTGCTGTGTAAGTGGAGTAGTCGAGTTGAGATAAACTACATAGGAGCGAGAATAGATAACTACAGTAATCTCAACTTCTTGACTAAGAAAAGTTGAGACAACCACAATAATCTCAACTCCAGAAAAGGTCCCAAACAGCCCAAAATTAAGATAATTGATTACATGAGATAACTTCACAAAAACAAAGGTTATCATAACTTCATTCAATTCTCAAACACACATTGAGAAACTTGTCTAACAATGAGTGTGATGATATAAGAACTTTCAGATATGACAAATCAACCGAAACACGTTAAAGCATAGTTACGACCAAATGCTTCGATAAGAAGTTAGAAAAGCCTTCTATCGAAAATTACAAAAAGGAATAACTACCAAGATATCATTATGGGCATATCCAAAATGGACCAACAAGTGCAAGAATGACACATAAAAGATCATAATAAGAGAAATTCGAACAAAAGACTAGACCCACAACCACATAAACTCAAATAGTTTTCCATAAATCCCCTTTCCCCCATTTAATCACCATTCCTAAAACGGGTCGGTGACTACTTCCCCTCCAACCCCCATTTCAAAACACTACTAAAAAAAGAACCCATTGCTACTAGATTGAAATGGGTGTAAATGTAATTTCCATCTCCCCCGTTTAATCATCATTTTCCAAACCCCAACCTCCATTTCTTAAAACACTACTCAAAAAGAGCAGTACACAATCATTATTACTAGATTGCAATGGGTTTCAATTTAATCTCCATTTAACCACCATTCCCCAAAACGGATCGGTAACTATATCCCTTCAATCCTCATTTCTCAAAACTCTAGTAAAAAAGAGCAGTACACAACCATTGCTACTTGATTCAAATGGGTATCAATGTAATCTCCATTTCCCCCATTTAATCACCATTTCTCAAATCCCTACTCACTCCACAATTATTGCAACTAGAAGCAACAACCACATCACAAGGGTTTCACACACACACAACATATCACACATTGCAATCCATAACAACCCATATATCATATTTTATTTACCATTAACATTGCAACTGACAAAAACCCATATCATGCAAATAACAAATAATATGGAAATCAATCCTAATCCCAATCCTAAACAACAAAAACTTCAAAATCGGAGCAAATCATTAACCAAAGGGGAAGAGGAGATAGAGAAGGTTACCCCAAAACTCCATTGTTGACGGCGAGGAGAGAGATAGGAGATTGGAGGTGAATGGAAGAGGAAAAGTAAGAGTGAGGGTTTAGGGTTTAGGGTTTGAGAAGGGGGCGTCTGTTGCTGCCTGCTGGTTTATAGGAAGCAAAAACCCTAGCGCATCATCTCAGCCGTTGGTTTTGTGCCGATTCCCAGGCCCGTGCGGTGCACGGGAATATTGTATTTTTTGTTTACGTGAAAAGGTTATTTCCATAGAACCCACTCACAAATTTGTTAATTCTATATAACTCACTTATAATATTTATGAGCTCTTCAAAAAAACTACTAAAGCATCCACAATCATTGAGGAATAAAATATGCATATATGAATAAATGGAAATAGTAATCGATCATTTTGCTGCAGTCGTCAAATACTATTTTTACCTTTTTTATATTAAAATAATAAGGAACGGTCCTTCATGTTCCGTCGGAGAGGAAAAAAATAAAAAACGATAAAAAATGGTAAGGCGGCATATGAAGCTCCGTCGGAGTGAGAGGAAAAAAAAAAGTAACAGGTGCGACGGCACTTGAAGTGCCGCCGTAGGAAAAAAAATGGATTCGAAGTGTAAAAAAAATTACAAAAACATTACAAAAACATTACAAAAAATTATAAAAAATTCAAAAAATTGCAAAAAACTACACTGAGTGGAGGGGCGGCACTTCAAGTGCCGTCCGAGAAGTGGGATCTTTTTGGAGTCTTTTTGGTTTTTTTTAATTACGAAATTAAATTTTTTTTGGAGGAACGGCTCTTCAAGTGCCGTCCGACCAATAAAAAATTATATTTTTTTGGAGGGACGGCACTTCAAGTGAAGTGTCGTCTGACCAATAAAAAAACTTTTTTTTTGTGCGACGGCAACGACACTTCAAATGTCGTCTCTCATATATGCATATTTCTCATTCCGCCTCTCATTTATGGCAATCTCCAGTAGCGAAATAGGCATAATATGCATATTTGGCCAACGCCTGCAGCGCTGTTTTCAACCATATGCATATTATGTATATTTAGCAAACGACTACAGATGCTCTCATACCTGGTAATTAATATAAACTCAAGAATCTTTAAGGTAAGATGACATTTCTACCAATATGTATACCTCTAATATAAGAATAGGATAATTATAGTCAGGGATAAAATGGTCTTTGTCAAACTCAGGTTAATGTTTAATCCAAGATAAAATAAATAAAACTAATAGAAGTGGTTATTTGAAATATTTACTATGTTGTGAGTGAGTTATATGAAAATAACAATTTGTAAGTGAGTTATATGGAAATAAGCATATGTGAAATTATATAGGTTCTTCTTGCCATTTCAAAATGAGTGGGTATATATATATATATCTTATATCTTATATATATACAAGATTTGCCCGTGGGCACGTGCCTACGGCACGTCTTCGGAACGATACAACACACGAAAAACTCTGTAAACAGTAAAACAACAATTATGTAGTTCAAGTTTGAATAGTATGATAATAATTAGTTGTAAATAAAAGTCCATGTTTCTATTAGTATATGTCGAAAAATAATTATAAATGAGGGTGTAAAATTCAACTTCTTAGAACTTTAAGTGTGGAAAATAATGAAATTTAACTGTTGAAGAGATATTTGCTATTTTCAATATAACATGTGCAATAAAAAAAGCATAAAAATTCTAAAAATTTTACAAATCTGAAATATTAAAATCTAAATTTCTAAGTAAATAAAGAAAGAATGGGAGAGAGAGGGAGAGAGAGAAAGAGAGAAATATGAAAAAGTGAAGAGAGAGGAGATAGATGGTAATAAAGTAATGAGTTTTTTAGTTTTGGGGGAAAAATTTAATTTTGGAGTTTGAAATTTTGGACGGAAAAATATGTTTTGTGAGAATCAATTTAGGTCATTAATTTTAGGGGAGATTGAATGAGAGCCACTTGATAGCTTTCTTTGTAATTTATTATATAGATATATCTTATACTAACAATAGGGAGGTGTCTTATTACGCTAATGTGTGTGTTTTAATTCTTTATAGCTGAGCAGCTTACAAGAGACATAAAAAGTTGTGAATGTAGATCGCCTTTTTTCAGGCAATCAATGCAAACCACTAAAACCTGAAAGGCTTTGACAATTCATTCCAGTGGCCTTCGGCCCCGATTCGGGACCTTGCAACTTGAAGCACCTCGTACAAAGTAAATGCAAATAAGGTTATTGAAGCTGTTTGTTTTTTGGGTGAGGGGGCAAGAGGTGTGAGTTCTTGTAATTTGTGTAGCATAAGATTTGGTACTGGTGTTGATCCGATCATAGACTGTAGGACCGGCTCGGGAGTAGCAGGAGAGAGGTAGAGGCCGGGTGCTCGGCTCGGATCTTTGAGGCTCGGCTCGATCTTTTGTACCTGCGCACTGCCTAGAAATATCGGGAGAAGTCCCGGCGACAGACCCTCCGACGATGAGTCAGTCGCTGAGGAAAAAACAGTAGCTAGGGTTCAGGTAGGAAAAAGTTTATTACTTTTGAAAGTGAGGAGGGGGCCTGGAATTTATAGGCATGGGTAAACGGGGCTGAGACCCTAATGGACCGGATCGGACCATTTTTCCTGTGGGCTTGAATGAGCTGAAGCCCATTGGACCTGCTTTGACCTGATGATCATGGAAGAGCGAAATTTGAGGGGATCTGATGGCCCGGATGGGGCCACGTCATCTACCCCCATATCAATTATATATGTCGCATGTCATGCACAATCTCATGAGTCCATCAACAATAGACAAGGGTTCCTTCCCTTAGATCTAAAGGAAAGGAATGAACTACAGAATCATGTAAAGCATACAGATTAATATGGTTAAGCACAACGTGGGGATTTGGGTTACGAGTTGAATTTTGTCGCTAATTTGAGCTAACGTGAGCTTGATATTGCATCTAAACTTCCATATGCGAGTATAATAAGTACCTTTGAGCAATAGTCGTTGGCTAAAATGTCAAAATTTTATAATAATAAAAAATGTGTGTAATGCAGTCTTTAGCTATATATCCAAATTTTAGGTTTAAGGAAAACAATAATCAGTTATATTTGAGAGAAGATATAGGAATTTGGAAACTATAGCTGGATGAATGATGATCTTTCACCATTTTTAAAAATAAAAAAAATGAATCAGACGATTTCACTTTTATTTTTATTTTTAAATATATCGGACGGGAAATGATTTTCCATCCGATCATTTTTATTTAATAAAAAACAATCACACCAGAAATCATTTTTCGTCCCTCGATTTTTAAATTTTTGTAAAAAATTCTCTAAGGGGAAATCATCTCCCGTCCAAACCCAAATTTGGAGAAAAAAATAATAATAATAATAATTAAAGAAGCAGGGCTCTAAAAATTATCATGGGTATGTATTAGATTTTAATTGAAATTTAATTAAGATTTAATTAGGATTAAACTAAGAGTTTAATTAGAAGTTAATTCGGGGGAAAAGAAATCTTGGACGGGAAATGATTTAACTTTTTTTTAAAAAAATTCTCAGACGGAAAATAATTCCTCGTCCGACACAATTTTTAAAATGACAATTTCTTTTTTTGGGTAGGACGGCCTGACGGGACATCATCTACTGTGTGTTGTTTTTTTTATATATATGAAATCCCAAATTCTGGATTTAAACGACTACGACTTAAACCTAAATTTTATATTTCAATATACAAAATACCTAAAATTTGAGACTGAAGGACTACATATGCTCTTAGAATGTGAGGCTCTCGTGATTAAAAGGGCATGGATTGAGAGCTTACTACATGTCGAACATATTCTATATTTTCATGCCTAGTCAGGGAACAGTTTAATAATATAGGTGGTCAACTATCTTGGGATAGAGGAACCTTTATAGAGTAGATATTTGGGGGACAAAGGTAGGGTTTTTGGAGAGAGTAAGGGTTTCGAAGAGGAGGGTGAAGACGGATTAAATGGCGATTTGGGGATATCAAAGGGCACTGTGTGCCTATCGAACTCTAATGCCACCGCTGCAGCTTCGTATCAAATGGTGACACCTGGCATGGGGGGTGGGTTCACCACCGCCCCCACTATTAATGCGTGCGCTCTTAACGAGGCACGCGGTACGCTAGACTTGCGGAACACTTTAGCGCAGCAATCTGACAAGGCGGGGAGTATGTCTTTATTCCCCTCTTCTTTTATTGGTATGGGTGGGCCCAAAAAGGGGTCCACTATGCTCTTTTCTGCCGCTAAAATGTGTTTTTCGCTACAAACAGGTATTCAGACATATTCTCATTCGAGGAACGGGCCCGATAAGGGGACCGTTGAGGAAAGTACAGTCATTACCTTTGGAGCGCCAGATGGCGGGCTCAATGAGGAGTCTGCAATAGGCGAGCAGCAGCTTTCACAAGGAAAACAGCAATTAGATAGTGACTGTGACGAGCGCCTAAACCTTGATGTTGATGTTGATTTTGACGTCACAGATGAGGACTCAGAGGATTCGAATTTTATTGCAGATACACAAATTGAGGTCTCGCCATAGATGGTGATGTCTACTTTGCCTGAGTCGGCCCCACGATACAGCCCTGGTTCGTCTCAGGGGACGGCAGGTTTTAGGGTGCAGCGGGCACCTAAGAGGGCTCATGCGGAGTCCTTGGATGACTCTGGAGAGAGCTACGGCCGCCAAAGCGGCTAGACACGTCAGTAGAGGTACAAAAACTTTTCTTGCTAATATTTTAAATTTCATGTCAGACTCTGAAGTTTTTCTATTAGCTATTACCTGTGGTTTGGAAGTCTGCGATAAAGAACGCAACGCGTTTCTTCTTAACAAAATGAGGGGTTGGGAATCTGAGAGGGCGAAATCTAGTGACCTTAAGGAACTAGGAAATAACTCCGGGGGGATTACCATCCCTGAGGGCGAGTCCTGCCCGATTCCCTCGCACACTGTAACCTCGGACACGGTTCCCCAATGAATACACTATTCTGGAACGTCCGGGGTCTGGGGGATAAAGGTAAAAGAGATATGGTTAGAGACGTTATCACGAAGTCCAAGGTGGAGGTGGTTGGGCTTCAGGAGACCAAACTAAGTCATGGGACCAAACTCAAGAGAGTAGGGGGAACAGAGTTAAGGAATGGGTTTTACGCCCAGCCGTGGGAGCTTCAGGGGGAATTGCCATTGGCTTCAACTCGGACCTACACACCTGTTCCGAGGTCCATAATGGTACATTCTCCCTGACTGCACGGCTGGAACGACGATCGGATAAGTATATGCAGATGATCACGGTTGTTTATGGGCCGAACGTGGCTTCAGAGCGTGACGCCTTCTGGCAAGAACTGGTCAACATTCGGCTCCGTTGGCCGGGGGCTTGGATTGTCGGGGGGGACTTCAATATTACCCGATTTGCGTTCGAACACAAGGGTAGAGGTTCCAGCGACAGGCACAGAGCAGAGTTCAATAGGGTGATTACGGATCTTCAGTTGATCGATATCCCTATTAATGATAGACTATTTACATGGTCTAATATGCAGTCTACTCCGATTTTGGTAAAATTGGACCGGATTCTTGTATCTATGGACTGGGAGGCTAAGTTCCCCCTTGCATCTGCTAGATCGATCCCTAGACCTACGTCAGATCATACCCCAATCCTTCTTGATGTTGGGCTTCAGGGAGCCAAAAGATATAGAAAATTTAGATTTGAGAAGGCCTGACTGGAGATTCAGGGGTTTCACCATCTGGTAATGGAAAACTGGGCGCTCCCAGTGTTGGGCACAGACGCGGCAGGTAGATGGTGTGAAAAAATTCGCAGACTTAGAAAGTGGCTTCGTAAATGGAACCGATCTAGGTTCTCGACCATCTGGCATGCTAAAGATTCCTTGTTGGAAGGAATTGATGAACTTGAAAGAGTGGAGGAGTTGAGAGATCTGTCACAGGAGGAAAGGAATAAACTTCTGGAGCTCCGTGAGAATATTGCCAATCTCTATAAGATGGAAGAAATTAAATGGCAACAAAGATCTAGAATTTCGTGGCTCAAAGAGGGAGACGCGAACACGACCTTCTTCCACCGAGTAGCAAGTGCAAGGCGCAGGTCTAATCTTATTTTATCCTTAGATACTAGCTCAGGGACGGTACAAGATGAGCAAGTGATCTCCACAGCCTTCCAAGGATATTACAAGGACCTTTTGGGGAAGAAGAATGACTTCAGGGTCCCACTCAGGTATGATTTCTGACAGTCCTATCAGAACGAGTTAGCGCCTTCACTAGACTGTCTAGAGTCGCCGTTTTCAGAGGAGGAAGTTAAAAATGCTATTTGTCACATGGGAGCAGACAAGTCGCCAGGGCCAGACAATTTCCCAATGATGTTCTTCCAAATTTTCTGGGAAGAAATTAAAGGGGACTATATGGCACTGCTGGATGACTTCTTCAACAACAAGCTCAGATTGGGTATGTTCAATTTTGCGGATATTGTCCTAATTCCCAAACGGGATGAGGCGTCCAGAGTGGGCGATTTTAGGCCAATCAGCCTCATAAATTGCTCGGCAAAGATTATCTCAAAAATCCTAGCCATCCGCCTGGGGAGTATTATGGACAGCCTTATCAACAAAGCTCAATCGGGCTTCATTAAGGGCAGAAATATCTTAGATTGTGTGGCAACGGCGGAACAAGTTATCCACCGTTGCCATACGACCAACTCTAAGAGCTTTCTTCTTAAGCTGGACTTTGAAAAAGCTTATGACTCGGTCGATTGGGAGTGCTTGATGGAGGCTCTCAGAGGTAGGGGTTTCGGGAATAAATGGATCTGCTGGATCAGACAGTGCTTGCAGACTAGCAAAAAGGCCATATCTGTGAATGGTAGGTCGGGCCAGCCGTTCCCCTGCAGGAAAGGGCTCAGACAAGGGGACCCGCTATCACCGCTCTTATTTACTATCGTAGCGGATGTGCTGAGGGTTATGTTGGAGAAATGCCAAGAAAAATGTTGGATCACGCCAGTGGCCAGCAACGCGTCTACTCAAGGGTGTTCGATTCTGCAATACGCAGATGATACCCTACTCTTTGGGAATGGATCTAGACGAGAAACTGTCTGTTTTAAAGGGGCCCTATATTGTTTTGAGGCCTGGTCAGGCCTGAAGATTAATTTTCACAAGAGTGTGCTGACTCCAGTCTCTCTATCCGATGATGAAGCAGTGGAACACGCGACCATTTTGAATTGCACGACGAGTGGCTTCCCTATCAAGTATCTAGGGTTACCACTCAGGCCCGGGAAATTAACTAAAGCAGACTGGTTACCTATCATTGACAGGGTGGAGGACAGATTGTCGGGTTGGAAAGGAAAATCTTTGTCCCTCGGGGGCAGAGTGGTACTCATCAACTCAGTGCTGTCTAACCTGCCTATCTACTACATGTCATTTTTCGAGCTTCCGATATGGGTAATCAATAGGATTGACAGGATTCGAAAACGATTTCTTTGGAAGGGGGCAGATTCGAATAAAGGAGGTTATCACCTCATCAAATGGAGTATCGCTTGCATGAAAAAAAGGCATGGAAGGCTAGGCATCATAGACCTCAGAGATATGAACATGGCCCTACTGAAGAAATGGTGGTGGAAGGTTTTCCACAACAGCGGGGAAGGCTGGCAGGACTTCATCCAACCGTATCTTAGAGGGAAAGGCACGAGAGACCTGGGATTCCGAGTAGGGGCTAAAGTCTCGCGTCTCTGGAAAGGAATTGCCAAGGTTAGCGGCCCCTTTAATTTGGCAGTCACGTCGAACATCGGCAATGGCCGGTCTACCAGATTCTGGTGGGATAGGTGGTGTGGAGACCATACTCTGAAGGATACGTTCCCAGAGCTGTATGAGAGGTCGACTCGACCGAATATGTCCGTGGGCGACGGTTGGAAAATGGGAGGTTGGAGACCGGCGCTCTGAGGTACGCTCACTCCAAATCTTCATCAGCAACTGCTAGACATGCAAGCACACATCGCACGGGCAGGCACAATGTGCACTCAAGGCCC
This sequence comes from Hemerocallis citrina, assembly GCA_017893485.1. Taxonomy (NCBI): domain Eukaryota; kingdom Viridiplantae; phylum Streptophyta; class Magnoliopsida; order Asparagales; family Asphodelaceae; genus Hemerocallis; species Hemerocallis citrina. The sequence continues at coordinate 150,656 of JACEHZ010000654.1, read as the reverse complement.
AGACCAGAAGCGATGGGGACTCGAGAGTAAGGGAGCTTTCTCGGTGAGATCTCTGTATCACCGGATTCACTTTCGAGGGTGCAAACCCAGCTGGACACAGGTGTTGTGGAAGGTGAAAACACCCCTTAAAGTCAGAGTTTTGTTATGGCTTGTACTCAATAATGTCATCCTCACTAGGCAAAACCTGGCCAAAAGGCAACCACAGGTGGCGACCAATTGTGGATTCTGCGTCTCACAGGTGGAAGATTTAAATCACCTTTTTATTCACTGCCCTAGAAGTAAGGCAACTATGGTTGAGGTACTCCGAGCCTTAGGTACAGGTGACTACCCATGTGTTTATGAGGACTTGTGGATTGGTCCAAAATTTGCAATGATTCGTCACGAGATGAAGGAGGCGTGGTACATTGCAATAGCGGTGACAACATGGGTGTTATGGCTTGACAGAAATAATTTTTATTTTCGTGCTTCATGTAATAGTATTTCTGGTAATCTGACTCACATAATGCATCTAATCTCTTTTTGGGCTACAGCTGCGGCCACCGGGGCAAGAGGGAGGATTGCCAAAGTGTTCCAGGTAGAGGAGTTTGACGATGAGGAGGTAGAGTTCGGGCCAACGCTGGATTGAGGGACTGGCTGCACCAGTCATGACAGTGCTTGCCAGCTGGAATTTTGTTTCTCTCTACTGTACTCTCTGGTCGCTGGAGGTTGAGTAGTTAGACCCACCCCCCAGGGTTTGTTGGGGGTGTATGTTTGTTTTCTCGTATTTTTTCCTGCATTGTATCTTGTTTTGTACTGTTGTTTTCTCCCGGTACGCCGGGGTTGTTTTATTAACGTCTTATTAATGAAACATGGTGGCTTTATTCCACCTTTTCCCTAAAAAAAAAAAAAAACTATCTTGCATCGAGGAATTGCACCTTCTTCTCAGCAATGGGGGTCGATGCATCCGAACCGATGATTAAGGGGAAAGAAGATTTTACCATTAGGTAGAAGGAATTAGGACAACTTATCATTGTAACGTAGTCCGGCCATTTTAGCCAACAACTTGGAGCCCATATTTGATATAATATTGGACTTAGAGCATCCACAGTCGTTTGCTATTTATGCACATTATGTATATTTTAGTTAAAAAAGCGCTGCAGTCGTTTGCTATTTATATATATTTTGACGATTTCACAATAGCAGATTGTTATATATGAGAGCGGATATAGAAATTATGCATATTATACATGACGAATCTTCAAAATCCGTCCCGCTAAAAAAAAAAATAAATTAATTCTCAGACGGATCTTCACAGTCCGTCGCTTTAAAAAAAGTGATTTTTAAAAAATTTTCAGACGGATCTTCGAAGTCCGTCGCTTTGAAAAAAAATATATTATTTCGTATTAATAAAACCCAAAAAATATCCCCCTCTCATTGGATGGATCTTCCGGTGAAAGGGGGCCCATTATTTTTTGTTTTTTTTAAACTTAAAAAATCGTTTTAATTATTTAAAAATTCAAAAAAATATTTAAAAATCGTGGGACGGATCTCGATGATCCGCCCGATTTATATATATATTTTGCTATATTATAACAATTTACGGCTACAGCAAACTAACTTTTTTATATCTATAATATGCATTTATCTATTTTTTAGCAAATCACGACTGTAGATGTTCTTAGACATCGGCAATGGGGGCCTAAATAGACTATTGCAATCAGTGGATCTCAATTCTACTTCCAGTATTGATTCCCCCACTGACTGACTGACGTTACTACGGCGCTACTTCTTGCTGTGTTCTCGGTACCCAAAGCTCCGACTATTATTACTGACTGACTTATCGGTCGATAGGACAGCAGGAAATTGTTGAAAGTAGGAGGTAATAAGAACTCAATATAAATCTGCAAAACTACTTCATGACACAACAAGCTGGTTTGCCCGAGAGGTTAAGGGGGAAGACTTAAGATCTTCTGCACATAAGTGCGCATGGGTTCGAACCCCATAGCCAGCATTTATTTTGTCCAAAAAAAAAACACTTATAATAAAAAAATAATTTTGTTTTCATTTATTTGCAAAGGCTGTGTGAAATAAGAAATATATATATATATATATATATATATATATATATATATATATATACATACTAGGTTTGCCCGTTGACACGTGCCTACGGCACGTTTTCGGAACGATGCATCTTATTTGATCATAAAAAATCGTTTTGGAGGTCCAGCAAATTAATTGAAGTAGCAAACATAGAGCAAAAAATATATTATATGTTTTTTTTGATTTTTTTGAATTAATTTTAAAGTTTTTTAAATTTTAAATTGTTAAAATTTTCAATTTTTTAATATTTTAAAATTTTAAAAAATTTTATTTTCTTAATTTTTTTAATAGAAGAGGGAGGGAGAGAGAGGGAAAAAAAAATTAAATAAATATATGAGTTGTTTTGGGTGAGAGATTTGAATTTGAGTTTTGGGAGGAACTTTTGGGGGGAAAATATGTTTTGTAAAATTAGATCTGGGCCTTTGATTTTTGGGGAGATTGAAGGAGAGCCACTTGATAGCTTTCTTTGTGTTCTTTGTGTTTTATTATATAGATAATAGAACACAAAGAAAGCTATCAAGTGGCTCTCCTTCAATCCCCCCAAAATCAAGTGGCTCTCCTTCAATCACCCCCAAAATCAAAGGTCCAGATTTAATCTCACAAAACATATTCCCCCCCTCCCCCCGAATTTTTCCCAGACTGCCCCACTTTTTGAAAGTTTTTCCCAAACTGCCCTACTTTTTTTTTAAAAAAAATCCCAAACCATTCCACTCGGTCTTTGAAAGACCGAGTGTAGTTAAAACTCACGCGGTCTTTCAAAGACCGAGTCTTACTCTTCGATTTTTCGAAGTGCAAGACTCGGTTTTTCAAAGACCGCGTGAGTTTTAACTAGACGCGGTCTTTCAAAGACCGCACAGTTATTTTGGTAATACTTTCGAAAGTGGGTCAGTTTGGTAAATACTTTCAAAAAGTGGGTCATTTTGCTTCGAAAGATACTTTCAAAAAGATGAGAAGTTTACCTGAGCTTTTCTACGGGAGAAACACCCAGATCAATGTTACATACGGGGAAGCAATCCACTTTCTCGTCATTTAGTTTCTCAAAAATACACTTCCTACAAATTGTCAACAAACAGAAAATCAGTAATTTCATTGACTGTATATTGACTTTTCCAGTACAAGCCTTTGTGCATCGCTAAATATAAATTTCCCACTAATAAACTGAATGTGGGATATAATTGGAAATTGAAATATCTCTACTACTTTAATGGGAGAGTTGGGGTTGTAAACAAACAAACCCTAATTTTGTAAATGAGCAAATCCGTGCAATATACGTCCAAATTAAATTCAATTAATATAAACATTTGTAGACAAACAAATCCGTGTGTTGCCCGTGCATATCTAATCTAATATAAAGAAAGTATTAGATTTAAGGCTAGACTACATTGAAGTTTTTACTATTAAAAAAAATATATTTATTAAGACGTGCATCGCACGTGGAAACTACTAGTTTCTTATAGTTCAACTCATCCATTGAGTGCAAAATAATCATTTAACATTTACCAACTCACAAAAATAATAATAATAATAATAATAATAATAATAATAATAATAATAATAATTAATAAATAAATACATAAAAATTCTAGAATAACGATCACAATAGAGACAGATGCATATACAAGTCCATATAGTTACTTATAAAGGAGGTGCCTGGAACTGATAGTTACATTCGAAGATAACTGGTGTTCGTATTGTCCACTATAAACATATATCGAGGAGACTCAACCAAAACATAACACCATTGTCAACTATATAATTTATACCAATTGAGCGTAACCTCGGCATCCAGTGAAAAAGCATGGCATCACCAGCTACAAAAACATTCTATATTAACAGGGACGGATCCAGGATTGAAAAGTGAGGGGGGCTGGAAAAAAAAAATTGTATAAGGTAACATGCAATATATATATAAAGTTGTTATAGATACTAGAGAAGTAAAGTTATTATAGATACTAGATAGAATAGAGTTGAGCTTGGACCCAAAAAAATAAATAGAATGTTCAAATATATATGGGGTGGGCTTTAAAATATATTTGGGGGGGGGGGGGGGGGGGGGGGGTGCGCTAAACCATATATTCCACACTAATATACCCCAAAAAAAAATTTACAAACAAATCTCAATTGTTGGGGGGGGGGGGGGGGGGGGGGGGCTGTAGCATACCCCAGCCCCCCTAGATCCGCCCCTGTATATTAATCAATATTAATCAATCATCATGAATACGAATATTAGTGAACACATTTTAGGGGCAAGACTTTCAAGTTTTGTCTAGGATAGCAGCTTATACACTGAAGATGTCAAATACTAGTTTTCATAACTTGGATGAAACAAGAATAGAAAATAATATCCAATTTTGCACTAAAAACACTAGTGAATAATGGAACAAACATAAGAGTATGAAAGAAAAATATGGTAAAAATTAAACTAATAGACCAAAAGAATAAGAACTTACTTGTTCGAAGATCGCTCCACTAAATAGTTGAAGTAGCCATCCCATAAACTTGTTGTAAGGTCATTCCATTAAATATTTGAAGTAGCTATTCCAGAATCTACATAGCCATTCCATAAACTTGTTGTAAGGTCATTCCATCAAAATATTTGAAGTAGCTATTCCAGAATCTACAAAGAATAAATGCCAAAAGTTAGAAACTGTTTCTATGAATAGCAACTAGCGGCCATCCAGAAATTCACTCTAGTTACAACATATGAACAATTAAAAAGATTACTACACAAGGTAAGTTGCCTATAAAACCTTTTTACTGTAGGGGAGGGGTATCAGAAGATAAAAACCCTCAAAGATAAAAGTTCTGCCATTTCATAGTCTGTACTAGTCTCAACTAGTGCTCTACAAAGTTCATTAGTTCAGTACCATATAAGCATGCATTGTTTTAAATTTAAAATAAGTAACAAATTTAAAATCGAAGAGTAAGACTCGGTTTTTGAAATAGCGCGTGAGTTTTAACTCCACTCGGTCTGAGTGGGATGGTTTGGGAATTTAAAAAAAAGTATGGCAGTTTGGGAAAAACTTTCAAAAAGTGGGGGCAGTTTGGAAAATAAGTTCCCCCCCAAAACTCAAATTCAAATCACCCTACCCAAAACAACTTCTTTATTTATTTAATTATCTCTCTCTCTCTCTCTCTCTCTCTCTCTCACTCTCTTCTATTCAAAAATACAGAAAATAAAAATTTTAAATTTTTTTAAAAAAATTACAAACGAAAAATTTTAAATTTAAAAAACTTTAAAAATAATTCCAAAAAATTTTAAAAACCAAAAACTTATTAAAAAAATTGTTTTAAATTTTTTGAAATTTTAGAAATAAAACTTTAAAATTTTAAAAATAAATGTTTAGATTATTGGTATTGTAGATACCTTCACACCTGCACTTGCGTTACCATTGTATTTAGACATGCTCATAATGGTTATGGGATTAGGGTAAGCTCTATAAAACCTATATGATAATATCCTTGCATAACTATTATAAGCATCTAAAATTGATGCTGAAGTTAAAAAAAAATTTATGCAGTATTTCTAACAAACTATATACATTCCAAGTAAGTTCAAGCTAATGATCAGGAAGGCGATAATTGAGCTTAAAGGTAGATATACTGCTTCCTCATATAATATGTTTGATACTTCAATTAATTTGCTGGACCTCCAAAACTATTTTATATAATCAAACCAGGCGCACCGTTCCGAAGACGTGCCGTAGGCACGTGTCAACGGGCAAACCTAGTGTATATATATATATATATATATATATATATATATATATATATATATATATATATATATATATTGGTTATTTAGTGTTACAATTATGTTTTTTGTTTTTTGTTTTTTTTCTGGGGGGGGGGGGGGGGGGGGGGGGGGGGGGCGCAAAAAGTTGAAAAAAGATCATAACTCACATTAGCATACGTTTCTCTAATCTGTAATATTATAATGAGAGAGTTGGGGTTGTGCCATTTGTAGATAATTTGTAATTTGTAGAAAATCAACCATATAATCTCAAACACTCATTTTTAAGTAGAAGTTATATTAAACATCCATTGAGTCAACTGTTATAAGTTAACATAATACCCTCAAGTTTCAAATTTATTTACGACATAATTATTTACAAAAATGTCATTCATATAAAATAAAAGTGTGACTATGGGTAATTGTAACGAGTATGGCAAGGATTTGAGATGAGTAAAAAGAGTTTTCAAGTTCGATGTCACACAGAGTTGTAGTTTTTACTTTCAAAAAAAAATATAAATAAATAAATAAATAAAATAAAATCTTAGGGCGTGTATCACAAGTGAAGATTGCTATTATATATATAGAGTAAAAGCTAGTAATTATTTCAAACTTCTAAAGGGCGGGTGGATTGGCAAGGGTTTGAAACTGGTTCTAGATTAAGGTTGGAAACCACATTTTATGCAATCGAAAAGAGGACAGCAGACGTCTAACGTGCACCCCAACTTGCCTCAAGGCTATGAGTTCTTGGCCTAGCTATTCCCAAAGAGTCTAACCCTGTTACAAAAATATTGGTCACCTCCCCAAAAAAATCAACAAACGATATCTAAATATAATTACATACAACTAGTTAAACAAGAAATAAATAGTGAACAATCTGATCAAAATAACAGCAGACAAAAAATGTCTAACATGATATGCAATATGAGGTCTTCCTCTTCTTAGCCTTCATCTAGAGGTGCTTGCTGCCTCACTTGTTTGCTGAGTTGCTGGTGGTGCTCTCTCTCCTATCAGCATTGCACTTGCTTGTGCAGCCTCTATCTCATCCATGATATTTTGCCTCTGCTTGGAGCTATTGCATCCATCTAGCCAATGAGAGAACCGGAATTTAATATGAGCAATAAGATTTTCTTTTGAGTGCAACACATTTGAAAAGACTATCATTTCTAAAGATCCATAGAGCTCATCAAACATCAATAATAATCAAGTGCCAAGTGCATGAATAGTCGTTTCTGTGGTGAGCAAAACACCAATTTGTGAAGCATTCATATATGGAGTAAGGAAGGTGTGTGATATTGAACTTTGGGGTGAAGTAGTGTCAAATGCTAAGTGTTGATAGACACTCAAAGGATATGTGGAAGGTGGTTTCAATCTGACATGCACAAGCTGTGCATGTTAGATCACCATCCTTGTAACCCCCGTTCCCGTAAATATATATATTTTGAATGATTTTATGTATTTTCGATTATTTATAAATCTAGTTGTGTTAAATTCATTTTTTTTTGGATTTTCTGTTAAAATATTTTCTAATCAAAAATTTTATTTATTTCGAATAATTGTATATTTTAACTTTAACTTATATTTCTATTTGATCGTATTTATATTATACATTGTTTGGATTATTTTTAATAAATTTGTTAAACTCGAATTTTTATTTTGATATACATATATTATTATTATTTATATTATCAGTATTATTTTTGTTAGTGTCGTTATTTTGGAGTATCATTGTTTTTATTGTTATTATTATTATTATTATTATTATTATTATTATTATTATTATTATTATTATTATTATTATTATTATTATTATTATTATTATTATTTTATTTTAAGCCGGGTATACTCTATTTTATATGTATTCGTTATTTGACTTAATGTATATGCATATGTATGTTTTATAAACCCTTGTGATACTTATTATTTTTCCCCATTGGATTTAGATATATTAATTGATTTTTAACCCATAAACTCTATACCCATTCCCCTATTGGATCTAAACCTAAACCCTTTTGCTTATTGGATCCAAACCCGCATCCATTAACCCAATACCCTATAACCCTATATATAAATACCCTATCCTAAACCCTAACCTAGCTAACCCTACCCCCCCTATTACTATACAGCCGCTAGACCCTACCCCCTACCCCTGTACAGACCCCCATCTTCAACCTTCCACGCTTTCTCTCTCCCCTCACCCTCCGTTTTCGAAACCCACTGCCCATCTGCCCTCGTCACTTAGCCTTGCTCACCTCAGCGCCGCCTAGTCATCCTCGTCCTACCCCGTCTTCCTCGCCCAAGCCTCAACATCACCGCACCAATCGAACACCTCCAGCCTCAACGACCGTCATCGACTTCGACCATTCTCCTCTTCCTCCGTCCTTCTCCCGTTGACCTCTCATCGTCTTCTCGTCAAAGCCTCCACCCTGAGCGCTCCTGTGCTGCCTCCTCTAGAGCGCCGCATGGCGGCATTGACAGCACCCCCTACAGCACCCAGCGACGTGCCTTCCCTGGCCTCCTCTTCCTCGCTCGACCAGCAGTAGCACAGTGCCGCAACGACCCTCCCGCTGTGCTCCTCCAACCTTGTCTCCACCGAAGACGACTGCGGTGTGCCTCCCCCTGCAGTGCAGCGTCGACAGCCAGCTCCCCGTGCTGTGCCGCCAGTCCCCGCCACTACCTCTCTCTCTGACATTGTGAAGAAGGAAGAAGATTGGTTGATTGGATATCAGCTGTTCGATCTGATCCGAATCGTGATCTCCATCAAGCTTCAGCCGATCCAATCACGCCCGTCTGATCGTTGGTCATCACGATCTTGATGATCATCATCGAGATCGGTCGATCGTGGCCGTTGAATTTGCATTGATCATCATCATCATCATCAAGCTAGTTGATCTCGATCGTCAGATCTCTTTTGATCATCGCGATCGTGATCATCATCTTGATCTTGATCTTGATCTTCGATCTCAGCCGTCCGATCGACCGATCACACTTGATCTCGGCCCTTGATCGTCTCGTTCGTCTTCTACTTGGTGATTTAAATATTTGATCCACTTTTCATTCTTATTCATCAAATTGTCAATCATAGTATACTTACTCTTTTGGTACTCTTCTAATTCTTATACATTTTATGTTCGATCTCGGTCGTTGGATTCGCTTGATCTTCATCTTGATCACCATCTTGATCAATGAGATCTGTGCCCGATCGTGATCGTTTGCTCGTCGCCGTGTCGCCGGGATCCCGATCCCGTTATTCTCAATATATCGGATCTAACATCATCTAAAGCAAGTCATCTTACTCGAATTGTATTGTGTCATATTCTAGATCATTTATTGAATCCAGTAAGTAGATCCCTAATTGTTATCGTATATTGTTTTGCTACCTATCGTTGGGATACTACAGTTTACACGAGCAAATTCAAGTAGTAGTCTTGACTTTGTATCATCTTTGTCTCCAATGTATAGAGAATCTTACATGCATACATATAGCTATTGAATATAGGAATATGAATTATTAGTGTATTTTATGTCATAACATCTCACAACGATTGTAGATTGCATACTAGTATTGACGGTTTATATGATTGATGTTAGTGTATGAGTAGTTTGTGATTAGTATGATTATGGACATTTCACATCTTAATACCATGTTCACATAGGTATGGTTTGCTGCGATTTATGATTGTTAATTCTCAACTCATCGTTCTTAACATTTTTAATCGTTTTATTCAAAAAGAATATGTTGATACCCTGAAAATTACGGCAACCTGAACTTTTTCGTGCCGTTTCACCCAAGATAATGTCATCAAAATCAGTCACTTTCTGAATATGAAACGTAGCCCTAAGTGTCTAGTTATCAATAACATCCAAAATTTTCGAATTCCGACTTATATTGCCTGAGTTATGACCCTTTTTCTACTGCTACACTGAAAATTCAGATTCATGTACATACTATGTTAGGCTGACAAATTAAGTGAACTATGATCAATTATTATCATGATAAATTTCAGATTAGTAGATAACATGCTTAGGGTGATAAAAATTATTTTTACTGATTTTTACAATGATTATTTACTATCCTTACAACTGAAATTAGTCAACATCGATAACCAGGCAGAAACTAAAATATGTAAAGAACACTGGAATTCACCTAGCTTCTGTTGTCGAAATGTAGACTTTAAATATGCATTGGAACCGGGCAGGAGTCTAGTTTCAAGAACTTCTGACGGATCCATATTTGCTATCCTGTAGCAACGGAAATTCTGATTTGGGTACATCAACATACTGCTGTCCAAAATTGGGCTTCTATGTTTAAATATATATGTTTGAATCTATAATGTTGTCTTTGGTGCATCTGATTGTATAGAGTACATTGCATGATCTTAGGATTGTGTTGTCATCTTTTCTAGTGTCCCTTATTAATCGCATTATTGTATGTTAATTGAATAAAGGATGTTAATCAAGCCGGGGTTAAGGGTTGACAAGGGTAGTTGATAATATAGTGATTGTACTCGGCATTGTGGACTTTGTTCCCAAAATATTGTGTCGGCTAGTGCTATCGATTTATTGTTGGATTACTGACTGCGGTATCCTAATTCATCGTGTGTGATTTGATTGTTTGGTCATGAAGACCTGTAATGAGATTCAGACTATTTGTATGCTTAGACTTGAATGAAATCTCTTTATCGCAAGAGTATTGATTATTGCATAAAGTAATTATTTTCTCACTAGCTATTTTTGACATCTTTTGTTCGCTTTGTGTGTTTGATATTTATTTATGTAAGGTATCACCCTTTCAACTTATATAATCTCTATTTTTCTTATTCATGAACTACTATATGTTTTGCTATCTTACCCACTGCATATAATTTCTGGATTATGTGATTTTCGCCAAAGAAATTTTCATTTATTTATTTATCCCTAGTTATAAAATTTAATTATTTTCTGTTAGATTCTTTTAATTATTTGCTTTCTTGTATATTTCGTGCTCACTCTTGTATCCTATCGCTCTTACTGTTTTATATTTGTTTGCTTACTAAATAACTTTTGTGGAATTAACTTATTTTACTTTTATTCTGTTTTCTCTATTGTCAGCAACTGAATTTATTTCTTTTTCTATATCTCCAACCGAGTTATGTTATTTCCATTCATGAGTGCAAACATTAAACTTTTACTAATCGTCTTGTTTTCTTTTAAAACTGTTTCTTTGACTTTACTAATGATTTTTACTTCTTATTCTTTTATCCAAGTTATCATTTGGCAACTTTTACTGTAATCCAATAGTACATCCTTTAGCATTTCACAAGCTCATTTTATTTTGCGACTCTTACCCATTTCTTCTTGATGCCTTAATTATTTTTCTTTCATGTACATTTTCGTTACTCGTATATTTTAATATTACTTTTACATATTACATTAAAGATTTGAATTACTACGCGTTAAGTAATTATTGCTACTTTTATTTCCTTTCATTATTGTTTTGCTATACTACAAATTTTGCTTTACATATTTACTTTCATTTTATTATATATACTTGGATTTTCGATACTATGTATATTTTCCATTATTTTGTATTGTCTTATTTATTTTGGAGCATTTAAACTTGATTGCAACATTTTACTCATATAAATATGATATGTTTCTGCACGTTTAAATCTTTATTATTAATTATGTTTTTGCACCCTATATTCGATACCCTTATTATTACTTATAGTTGACCGCTTTTGTTATAATTTCTTTCCACTATTTAAAAGCTACTTATTAAATTTGTTGCTTCATACTTTTCGAAAGTACACCCACTACTTATATTTTACTTAAATTTTATTATCATTACATTCTTGATTTCTACCTGTACTTCCTACAAATTTCTATATATGTACCACATATTTCAACATACTTACTATGCACATCATTTTACCTTTGTTTAATCCCTACACTATGGTATATATATATTTTATGATATATTTATTGTGTAAATTTGCTACCCTACATACGTATTTTCTCATTCACATTGCATTTGTGCTTAAGCATATATTTCATTCCGTTTGAAACATGATGTTTTGGTTTGGGGTATGGTTCTACCATAGGGTATGGATGTGAATGTGTAATGTGTGTGTGATTCTCTAACTTTACCCTCGTTTTTTAATGATCAGTATGGTTGCATCCAGACCCCGGAACGAGGACAACAATGAGGATGGATTTGGAAGTTCTCGAGGAACTGGAATTGACCTTGAGGCTGAATTTGCCAAGGTGCATCAGACTCTGGATGCGCTGATGGCAGTTAATTTGGCGCAGATTCGGAACCAAGATCAGAATTATAGGATTGGACAGGTGATTATTAACGCTGATCCCACCAAGCAGGACGAGTCTCTCAAGAGGAAGAGGCCAACATCAGATCAGGAAGGAAAGGAATCCCCAGCGAAGGAAGTCAAGTTCAGTGACCCAGTGCAGAAGGCACCAGCAACTAAGAAAGTGACTTGTTATTGCTGCAAGGAGGTAGGACATTACCGGTCAACGTGTCCAAAGTCGGCAAAGCAAATCAAGCTCAGCAATCCAGTGCAGAAGGCCCCGGCAATTAAGGAAGTGACTTGTTTTTACTGCAAGCAGGCAGGTCATTACAGATCAGCATGTCCGAAGTTGGCAAAGCAGGCTTGTTTTCATTGTGGCCAGGAAGGGCATATTCGACAAATCTGTCCGCAGCTGAAGAAAGAGAATGCATGGAAAAGAAAGGATCTGAGGAAGGGGCGAGAGTCCGCATTGACTGATGAGGATGCAGACAACTCAGGAATGTGACTTGTGTGTGCAAGAACTTGGAAATTCATTCTTTTGTATTAAATGAAATTTTTATTTGGAATAATTGAAGATTGAGTATTTATCTTCATGTAACAAGATTTATTTGGATTATTGGAATAAAGACCAAAGTTTTATTGATACTGTTTTCTTGTATGCAATTGTGTCGCCCAATTCTTGTTAGTCTTAGTGTGGAGTTTAAGGTGTTTTCGGGCAAGGTCTTGAGGTGGTTATCCTTAGTCATGCCCTTTTCTAAGGAGGGAGTGACCACTGAATCTTGGAACAATGAAGCAGATGTGGAAGGTCAGAGTTGAATGCAGGAGTTCAGTAGTTGTGGCAGCATGGCTTCCGGTGGCAGTTATCAAAGTGCGCAGCGGAAGTTTGATTTTTCTGAATTCTTTGCATGATTGTGATTCGTCTGTATGTCGTACATCTTTTGTTGAGATGCATTTTCTTGTGTGATTGTATTTCTTTAAATTATATTTCTATCCATAAGTTTTCATTTCTTCTTGATGTGTTTGTTTGGACCCCATTAGCAATAGTTCTGAGGACAGAACTCTTCTAAGGAGGGAGTGATGTAGAACCCCGTATTTTCAAATATTATTTTTATATTTGAAAATGAATTAAAATGATTTACTGGAAATTTAATAAATATTTTCTAAAAGATTTGTCTTTTTACACGTGCGAAACACGTGCAAATAACTTTGGGGTAAATATACAATTTGATATTTTTAATAAGTTTTCATAATTATTATGGAGTGTATTCTAAATTTTGGGATTTTTCTGAATAAAGAAACTATTTTTACAAATATCTCGAAAGAGAGGGACTTTTATGTAAAAAGACGTTTGGATCTTAAATAAACTATGAAAATTCGTTTTTACTGATATTTTGGTTCTCCATGGTCATCATTTGGATTTAAATATATTTGAAATTTATTTAAAATCGATTTGGTGAAGATTTAAACAAAAAGGGTGTTTTTGCAAATATAGAATTTATGTTGGATTTTTGTGCAAATGTTTTTCTGGAAGGTTAAAGTCAAATATTTTTGTTGGAAACTATAATATGTATTACTATATATTATTTCGAATTTTTCTGGATTTTTATGGATATTTTATGATGAATTTGCAAATATTACAAAAGGGAGGGCCTTTGTGCAAAATCGCCACCCTGAGTGTAAATCCGGGATTTTCTTATCTCTGGGCAGTGCTGGGTTGTTGGAAAACTTAGTGGTAAAAGAATTTTATTTAGTTTTGATTTATTTAACTTATTTTGACTAAGAAAGGTTATATATGTGAAGTAATAAATTGGAAAAAGGACTATTTTGCAAAAGTACTTCAAAACCCTAATTCCTTTCAACCCCGGCCTGTATAAAAGAGGGTGTGCAGCCGTCATTCGCTGCACAACTCCAGATTTATTAAAATATTATTTTCTTGGAGATCGGGAGGAGGATTTTTGGATCTAGCAAAAGGAAGATCTTTTCGTGGATTCTTCTAAAATCAAAGGTGAGTGACATTGTTTGTGTTGTTGTTTGATTTTGCGAATGATATGAAATTGGTTGTTTTGATTTATGTGAATGACATCGTTTTGCTTTGTTTCATTATATGAATGATATGATCCTTGTATTGTGATGTGAATGAACCATTATTATTGCTTGAACCATGTTTGTGAAACCCATGAATATTGAATAGATCTTGAGTTATGAGATCATGGTGTTAGAAAACATGTTAAGAATGGATTATGTTTGGATCGGATGCCGAGCATCTGGATCTCATGGTTATAAACCAGATTTTGATCATGGTTGTGAAGGAAATTAGTGTTGAGAAACCCTAATGAAAAGATTAGTAATTATAGAACATGAGAATTGAATTTTGACATATGGAAAGATTGAGTAATGTAACCATGATGAAGATCATTGGGATTTGTCATTTTGCCTATATACAAACTATTTTCATAAACCGTGAATCTTTAGAAACTCCAGTTCTGATTTTGTATTCAGATCTGAAAATATGGAAAACTGTAGGCCGATAGTCGACTGGCCTACTATGCCGTCGACTGGTACGACCCTACTGCTATACCTTCAGACCTTTGAAAATTGTTCGGGACAGTCGACTTAGACTTCTCTCAGTCGACTGGTCTATTGAGAACCTTCTTAGTAAAATTTGTTCAGTTCTTCCTGGACAGTCGACTTAGCCTTTGTGCAGTCGACTGGTTCACTGAGAATTCTATTGTGTGAAATTTGTTCAGTCCCTTCGGGACAGTCGACTTAGCCTTTATGCAGTCGACTGGTGACCTCTGAGGTCGACTGATATGACTTAGTCTATTTTTGTGAAATTTTGGATACAGTCCTCTGGACAGTCGACTTACCACTGTATAAGTCGACTGGTACTGAAGGATGTTTGTAATCTTTAGTGTTATTTCGATTGATTGGTTTTCAGATAATTCAGTCTACATTTGATATTCAGTTCAGTATTTGATTTTGAGATATTCAGTTATGAATATGACTTTGAGATATTCAGTTGAGCCACTTTTTGTTTAGTGGAATTTGTTAGACTTTTGAGTTTGAGTCTCTAGAGGTACGTGACCCTAACATACCGGTATTGAGTTATTTGTTGAGTTATTTTGTTGAGGCCCATTGAGGCATTTCAGTTATTCAGTTTTGATTTTAGTCTGGTAGGGTACACTACTCTAGGAGATTCCTTGAGAAATTAAATAACCCACAAATAATAAGGACAGGCACTAGTGGTGATATGATGAACGGGAACATGAGTTATGCACCTCAATACGGCTTTAGATGAGAGATTTGATCTCCTGAATTATCCAAGTAACTATCTTGAGATGAGGGATTTATCTCCTAAATTATCCAGGTAAATTACCTGAGGTGAGAGATATATCTCCTGAATTATCCAAATGGTTTGCTTGAGATGTGGGATTGAACTCCTGAATTATCAAGGTCGAGGCGACACACATGGGGTAATCATGTGATGATGTGTCTATGTCTAGATGTGGGATGATCTCCTGAATTATCCAGGTAAAATACCTGAGATGTGGGATCCATCTCCTGAATTATCAGGCATGGGATAATTCTCACAGTTTATCTTTATCTCGTAGTAGTCATCGTGTTAAGAATAGTCGCATAGCGGGGATTGAACCCATCTGAAGTGGAGACGTTAAGGGCTTGCACCGAACCTATGTAGAATGGGATGCATAGACTTCGACAAGTATGCATTAGAGAGTCCACATATAGCAAGTGTGTTTTCTTGACTTGGTTTTATGCATGTGTTTTTCAGTTTTCCTACACTTGACTTTTAGACTATATGCACTTGTTGTTTTCATTCTATGATGTTTTCATGCTTTACATCTTTGTTATTCCTTATTCATTATCATTGTGGTTAATACATGTTGTTGATGACCTTATGTTTTACAATTAAATTATGTTGATTATTTTATGTCACTCACACCATTTATGGCTAACCCCTTTAGTTTTGGGGGTTAGGGATCATCTCTAGCCTCACATGTTGCAGGTTGATGCTTAGAGTTTGGAGGTGTGGATGCTTGAGGCATATTTGAGATAGATTGATTTATAATATTTTGTGTAAATTTGTAAAAGCAGTTTTGAGATAATTTGAGTTGTAAATGACAGAAAATATTGTTTGAGTTGTTTTGAATTCCGCTGTGATTTGTAAAAGTTGTTATAATAAAAGTTGAAAATTTTAGTGGTGTTGGTTGTCTATATTGTTACATTGAAGTGGATGCTGGGATTGTGCCACGTATTTTCTAAGTTATCATATTAGAAATTCGGGGCGCTACAATGTCACATACTTGCATTCCGTATTTTTGGGAAGTGGGGCATGACAATCCCATTCTTTATCATGAAGTTTGGCCTTGGAGCCTTGGAGTTGGGCTTCTCCCAGCTCAACAACCAAATGAAAATCTTGTACTTTAGGGGGGCAATGTTGTTCAAGATAACTTTATAGAATGGAGAGAGGAGCCCTGAGTGTAACACCTCGGAAAATTGAGTTATGACAATTTTGCTCCACGCGTGTTACGCACGGGTATTTCAAACTGTTATGAATGGGATTCATAATGTATTTTTATATAAATGTCATACGTATTTTATATTCCGATTATTTACATATTTTTCGTTATCTCAAAAAAAAATTTATCATGTTTTTAGCCAACTCGAATATTGATTTTTCCATCTTTGTGTTTTTACGTGCATTACACGTGTTATCGATCCGTGTGTCAATTCCGTGTAATATTTTCTATGTGTTTCAATTAATTATTTTATAACTCGTTCGAATTCGTTTTGTAAATTGAAATTTATTTTTTCTCCTATTTTGATTAAAATATCGCTTTATGTGCGTTGCACGTGTTTTCCTATATATGTGTTGATTACATTGTTGTGTATATATATATATATAATGAAATATATTTTTCGTATGTGTATTTCGATTATTTATAAACATTTCCGGTTGATAAAATATATTTTTTGTATTTTAATATTTTTCCGTGCGACGCACGTGTTTGCAGTGCACGTGTCGGATGTATCCACTTCAAAATAAAATTCATGAAGTGTGTGTGTTTATTTTATGTATGCCTGAAAACTATAATTTTAATTAAATTAAACTAGTTTTTATTAAATATATACTACACATTTTTACATATGTATTTTAAATATTTTAAAAAAACTATTACTGAATGGTGTACACAAAGTACGTTCACGTGCACACGTGCAATGTGCACACCAAGAAAGAAGTGGCCAGCTGCTGAGTTAGGAGGGAAACAATTTTTTTGAATAGTTAGTGACTTAGTGGGTGATTAAGTGTGGGTAGTGGGTGGTTATTAGGATTAATCCCTTTGTATAACCCTTTCTCCACTCAGGCCATTTCATTAACAAAAATAAAAGCAAAAAGAATTCAAATCAAACAAAAAATATAGGCAGAGCTCGGGAATGGCTTGTTGTACAATTTCGGGAGAGGCTTTTGCTTGGCTTTTGGGATTTTCCGTGGAGTTCTGTGAAGGAGTTTGCTACCATGATATTCTACTAATGGGTGGGTGTTTCTATATACTTTCTAATTTGTACTTTAAATGTATGTTTAGATGATTGATGTTAGGATTGTAAATATAATGATATAGTTTATTCTTTAAATTTTGATGTGATGTGATGCATGTTATAGGAAAATCTCACATTTTTAGTGATTGATGAATGAAATGCATGATTAAATAAGAAGTTTACGATGTGGATTTTATGTGAAATTAATTTTAGTTGTGCAAATTAATATATGTGATGTCATGCAAATCTTATTTTAGCGTGATTAGATTTTTAGGCATATTACGAAGAAAATTAAATTGTGTATGAATTGAATTGATCATAAAAAATTTAGGGGAAAATCCCCATCATGTTAATTTGACATTTAAGAGGAAAATGTGTGAATGCGACGTGTGAAATGTTCTCAATTTGCTATCTATCTTTTAATTGTGTAGAATTACCTTCGTACATGAAAACTCAGTAATATTTTTGTTAATGGACATTTTAATTTGAGTAGTAACAGCAACTAAAAATTATATAATGAATCAAAGTTATTTGAACGTTTGTATTGTAAATGGTGGATTAAACCGAGAGTTGATACATAAAGGATTTAACTCTTAAGCCATTGGCATTAGTGGCTAGCGCGTGCGCGCTGTGCATCGCCACGTGGCAGGCACGGGAGGGGTTTTCCCATGTGGTCGCGGGTTCGAAGCCAGGCAGGGGAAATTTTATTTTTGAAACACATATTTTTTTGGAATTTTTGAGTATATTTTTATGGGAAAAATTCACAGAAAATTTACACAACATTATTTTGAAGTTATTTTTACCCTATTCTAGGGATATTTTAGAATCTAAAGGGCATGTTTGTTTATTTGATGAGTTGTAGTTCGAACTAAAAATGTATATGGATGAGATATTAAGAGTTGATTTTTTAAATGAAAGTGGACTAAAGTTAGGATGAGGAAATAAAGATATTTTGGGGATAATTCTAAAAGTTTGAAATTAAAAATAAAAAAAATGAACTTTGACTAAAATATAGGTTAATGTGAAAAAGAGCTATAAATGTTTGAAAGTGATTAATTTTAAAGAATCGAGTTTGAGAAAACTTTGGTAGAAATTGGTCGGGTTGATTATCTAAAAGTTATTTATGAGAAATTCGATTTGGAAACTATTATTGAATGAGTTATGTAAGTTGAATACTTCATGATTAAAGAGAATTGATGTTTTTAAATGTTTATGTTGAGGTTAAATATAACCTATTTGATCTCTAGAATGAGATGGTTGTTGGAATCTAGAGGACCCTTAGAAACCAACATTTATGATTGATGAAATTTGAGAACTAACTAGTGTGGGTTGAGTATCTCTTGAGAAGTAGCCAGTTTTGGCTGACTATCTCTCGTGTTGGTTTAAGTTCGGTACGGTTAGCTAGCTCTAGGTTATGATAATTTTTAACTATAACTTAAACTCAAGGACAGACACTAGAAGAAGATATGATAGAAACAACGACGAACATGTCCGGTAAAGAATTTGCAGCTCCTAGGGGCTAGGAGTTCGAGAACGAGGAATACGCTTGGTAAATCTACATGTGTGGGCTAGGGATAGACCGGTGAGGTCGATGAAATGGCCGGTAAAGGACAGCGGTCCCTAGGAATGTTCACGACTGAGGATACGCCCGGTAAATCCACGGTGTGGGCTAGGGGTATGTTCATTTATCATCAAAAAGGTCGTTAAAGAGACTGAAGTTCCTAGGAATGTTCGGGACGGATAGGATACGCCCAGTAAATCCACTGAGGTGGGCTAGGGGTAGGCCTGGTTCGTAGTTGCGAGAGATCAACTTGCTAGGGTTCGTGGCTTAGGATACTCCCAGTAAATCGTTTGAGGTGGGCTAGGGGTAGGCCGATAAGGTTCAATATCTTGGGGGTGCGACTCTTCGGTGACTATGCGTTGGATATATTCTTTGGGTTATGTTGCATGACGTGGGATGTAAACTCTATGATGTGGAGTACCTTAAGGGCTTGTCCTCGGACCTACTATATGTAGTATGGAATGTATAGAATCCGAACAAGTGTGTATTAGTACATCATAGTGTAATGACTGCATTAGGCATTTAAGTCATATCATACACTGATAGGTTTATGATAGTCACTTTGTACACCTTAATATGCATTCAAGTGTGTGGTTGTTAAAGTAAGTGAATCGTTACATTACAGCATAGCGAACATGATTATTTTATAATATTGCGTCGGTTGTAAGCAACTGACGTACCCATAATATTCAATGCAGTGCTGGGATGTAACACCCCTACCCCTAGCTCAGACAATTTATACAATTTAGAATACAAATTAGATACTATGTAGTACAACTGCCCACCACAGTCTGCCTCTTAAAAGGTGGTTAACCGATTAGGTGACTCTTGATCATAGGCTTAGTTATTTATTATTATTTTATTCATTTTTGAAATCCGATATGGGACTAATCCCACACATTTTTCTCCTGTTTACAAACTCCCGTGGGTGGGCCCCCATTGAAGGCCACATCACCATAAGTGACGTCACCACTCCAAATGAAGCACAACACAGAAGCTTTGCTGTCTCCATCATCACGTGGGCCCCCCTCCATTACACCATTCCATTTCAATATTAATTACAACCATGCCATTTTTACCAAACAGCCATATCCATTTCAACATATTATATTTATCTATATTTTATACTGTTTGAAAATTTACGGGGTGTTACACACCCCCCTTCAGAAATCAGCATCCTCGCTAAGCACGGGCATGCACAATCTAGTGCAGGATCTCCTTCTAGCCGTTGTGGAGCATCTGCTCTTCTATCCGCCCGATTATTCATGATCTCGGAATCCACCGCCCGATCAATCATAATCCCGGATTTAATTGAGTTGCCCTCCTATCCGCCCGACTATTATGATTCCGGAATCCACCGCCCGATCAATAACAGTCCCAGATTCCAAATAATACTGAATTCCACTGTGTAACACCCCGTAAATTTTCAAACAATATAAAAAATATATAAATATAATATGTTGAAAAGGATATGGCTGTTTGGTAAAAATGGCATGGTTGTAATCAATATTGAAATGGAATGGTGTAATGGAGGGGGCCCACGTGATGATGGAGACAGCAAAGCTTCTATGTTGTGCTTCATTTGGAGTGGTGACGTCACTTATGGTGATGTGGCCTTCAATGGGGGCCCACCCACGGGAGTTTGTAAACAGCAGAAAAAGGTGTGGGATTAGTCCCATATCGGATTTAAAAAATGAATAAAATAATAATAAATAACTAAGCCTTTGATCAAGAGTCACCTAATCGGTTAACCACATTTTAAGAGGCAGCATGTGGTGGGCAGTTGTACTACATAGTATCTAATTTATATTCTAAATTGTATAAATTGTCTGAGCTAGGGGCAGGGGAATTACAAATGGTATCAGAGCCGACTTTCGACACCGAGTGTGGGGCATGTCTATATAGTCGAGCGGAGGATTCTGGGACTATAGGCCCAGTCGGGTGGTATACTCCGGGACTGTGGTGTGCCCTCAATTAAATCCGGAACTGTTATTGATCGGGTGGTGAATTTCGGGATCATAATAGTCGGGCGGATAGAATTAAATTCTGGAATTATGATTGATCGGAGGGGAGGGGGGGTGTCTGTAACACCCCGTGTTAATATATATATATATATATATATATATATATATATATATATATAAAAGTTAATGGCTGTTTATAAAAGAAAATGGATGTGATGGCACTTTGGTAAATTAATAATATTGAAATGTGTATTAAAAAAGGGGGGCCCACGATGTGTAAACAGCAAAAAAAGGATATGTGCTGTTTGAAATGGTCCTGTTGACTTTGGTCAAATGCCAAGGTGACATGGCATTGCATTTGGAGCCGTGTGAAGGCAGCAATATATGCTGTGTACTTCATGGGAGAAAGGTAAGTGTGTTTAGTACCATATCGGTAAGATAAAGTAATATTATAATATATAAATATAATAGCACTATGATCAAGAGTCACAAATTCGGTTAACCACCTTTTGAGAAACAGCCTGTGGTGGGCAGTTGTACTACATTGTATCTAATTTATCTTATAAATTATATAAATTGTCTGAGCTAGGGGCAGGGGCGTTACATGGGATTGGCAAAGACTTAAAGATAAATTTAAAGCTAAAGACTGTTTTAAATGTAGATGTTCAAATTGTACATGTGTTATATTGTAATCTTTAATTTTCTGCTGCGTTGATGTAAAAGAACAGTATTGTACAAACAAAAGTTTTCAAATTTCTTGTAAAATTGTACGAAATTAAGTAAAGATCGTGTTGTGCTACGAATTACCGTATTTTGAAATTCGAGGCGTTACACTAAGTGTTGAAGAATCTACCACAACTCGTAGTGCTAATAGCGAAAATACACCACAAGCAATAGAAACTACCAAGACTTAGATGAACCAAGAACAAACCACCAAGATATATGCAAGATCTCATAAGAACACAATCAATATGCAGAGATAACCAATACTTCTTATTCCCCAAGAAATACAAAGATTACAAAAGAGATTACAACTCTCAATCTCTCTCCCTCACCTTTGAAACACTCGACACAATCCTCTCTTGAAGTTGAACAATAACGGCTCAGCTTTTGATCTCCTCAGTGATATAAACCCTAGAGTCTACAACCATATATAGCCCCCACGTAAATCCAAAAAAATAAACACAAATTCAGCTTATTGGACCTTAAACTCGTCTGCCCAAATAACACACAACGCTGCAGTCGGTTGACTGCACCCCCAGGTCAGTCGATCGCAACGTGTAAAGCCCACACCTGAGACATGACCGGTCGACTGTACGGTCGACTGTCCCCTTCTCTGTTGAACCATGTACACTCGGAGAACCTCCTGCAGTCAAGGTTGGTCGACCGCAACCTCGGTCTTCGACCACAACTCTCTAGGATGCACATCTTCTACTTGTTGTTGTTGTCTCTTGTGGTCTTCGTCTTCTCCTCTTCTTCTCCAACTTCAAGTACTCAGTGCCTACATGCATTTGAGTCCACAATCCTAACACTGAGGTACTTGAGAAATTATAGGCTGACTTGACATAGAAACAACCAGTTGAGGAGTGCCTCCAAGCTGAGATATCAACTGCATCTGATGGATGAATGTGGGCTATAAGTTGCACTAGCTAATTCCTCTCTGCATTGATCATATTGTATTGGAGCTGTTGTGTAATCGAGGTGTTCAAGTCCATGTATCATTTGTCCAGTTCTCTTGAGATAAGATGGTGGCCTCATTATTCCTTGCTGCTAAGAACATATAGGGGAATAGTGATGAGTTGTTGTTGCCATCTATATAGTTAGGAGATCAAAAATTGATAAATAAAAAATGCATATATTATTGATTATTCATTTCTTTGTTGCTTGTTTTTTTGTTGAAAAAAGTTGATTTAATTGAGATTTAATTGAGTAGTAATAGACTAGTAGCAGAAAGAGTAAGAGAGTAAGGTGTGAAATTTTTTATATTGAATTAAGGGGGGTATTTATACGAGGAAATAAAAAAAACAAAAACAAAATAAAAAAGACAAAAAAAAAAACCCACGGGTCCAAACCCGCGGGTTGACAGGCGGGTTTGACTTGGTCAACGGGTTGGGCAGGCCAGGTCGAGCGGGTTGAGTTCACGATTTTTCCGACCCGGGTCGACCCGGGTCAACCCGCGGGTTCGACCCGGACCCAAACTGGATTATAGCGGGCCGGGTTCGTGTGGGCGGGTCACAGGTCAGCTCGGCCCGATTGCCATCCATATCTGTAGGGCAAAGAAATATCTTTTTACAACTTTTTGAAAAAAATAAAGAAATATATAGCATTCATATTGCATGTACAAACACATTTTATTATATAACGATATGGTTAGAATACATCAAACTTATCTTTCTCTTCAGTGGTGGAGCAAGGATTTTCATCCAGCGGAAGCGAAATTACAAGAACTAAACGAAGAAGAAGCGAGCAGCAGAAAAAGATGGAGCGGATTGGGTGGTGTGAGGAGCGATTGTATGGGCCTTTACTTGTGAGTCACGCTCAGGGGGAGTGCTGCATGGACTTCTATATATATATGTATGTGTAGAAAAAATCAAGTGGTTTGGAGGTCATTCACCCATGCATCATGTGGGTCCAATTTGTAGTTCGATTTGTATTACTGTTGAAATCGTTCATTTTCCAACCACATGATGCATGGGTGAATGACCTCCAAACCACTTGATTTTTTCTACACATACATCTATTAGTATGATAAACATGATGAACGGAATGGATCTTCCATAACGGCCCCACCAAGTGAGTATAATCACTTTGTATGAGGAAAATTTCCTCATACTCTATATGAGGCTCACTTTTCTCATATATATATATATATATATATATATATATATATATATATATATATATAAACTACACCTATATAAACTACACCTATACAAAGGGCCTACCCAAATTCTGGCCGCTACCCTGACTTGGGTGTGGCTCCGCCCCTATTTCTCTCTCAACAATTGAATAGTATTGTGCATGAAAATTTTGGTAAATTTTTATTTATGGAGAAACCCTTCTCTTGTAGATATATATAATTTTTTTGGAATAAATTAATTTATATATTTGTTCTTTCATTATCGTATTTATTAATTATTTATTGACTATTAAAAAAAACAAGAAACCCTTCCATCAAAAACTCCTCCACCAATACATCCACGTTACCTTCACACCCACCACATGCAACCAAACGTCCCTACGTGTTCCTAACTCCCCCCACTCCTTCACTCTTCTTAACACGACACTCCCTTCTCTGATCTTGATCCCCTTCACAAAATAAATGTCGAAGAACACCGATCGACAACTAGGACCACAGCCCACGAAAGCAAGAGTAGGGGATCACAACTATGCTAGTATTAGTACTCATGTGAAAGTGGAGGCATCGAAGCAGAGATTGGAAGAGGAGTCAGGGGAAGAGAGGATGAAGAGGCATAGGATGGAGATAGCGGGACGGGTTTGGGTACCGGATATTTGGGGGCAGGAGAGCCTGTTGAAGGACTGGGTCGACTGCACGGCCTTCGACAGCTCGCTTGTGCCCAATGGGATTGTGTCGGCACGGAGAGCCCTAGTGGAGGAGTGTAGGAGGGCGAACACGGGTGGGATACGGCCAGTGAACCCATGTTTAGAGTATTCTAATTCACTATAACATCTGTATTTATACATGATTTCGTGTTTGGTGCTTAGAATTAATTGAAGCTTGATAATTTGTATGGACTGTGTACTAGTACTGCCAGGTATATATTTGATCTGAGTACAAGTGATCATCAAGGTTTGCTTCAAGTTTGTGATACTGATATGTTGTTTATCTGCATGCATGGATCTAGGGTTTGGTTGGTTTTTACTTGTTAAAAAGGATTATTAAATAAAATTGAAGATCCAATTAGCTACAACACTTGTGAGATAGGTTAGTAGATCTATATATTGTATATATGGCCTTATGTTTCGATATATAGAGCCCTTCTTGAATAATATTAATTTCACATATCTCTAATCTCTAATATTATAATGGGAGAAGGCCTTTGTGTCATTTGTCATTTTGTCATTCTATCAACATGTACAACGCACGTACATAAATAATATGAAGGATGTTTCCGGTTCAAATCCTCCCTACATCGGAGTTTTTATTTTTATTTTTTGAAATTATTAAAACGTGCATCGCAGGTGTAAATTATTAGTATATATTAATCAAGTTTTTGATTGAGTCACTTCAAACGAACAAGGAAACCCCAGTGTTTATTTTTCGATTTCCTGGCGTTTGAAAACGTCGGGATTGATCGCCCCAGCGCTTCACGAAACGCCACTGCAAGAACCGGATTTGCTTTGCCCCCGTCAGGGATGCAAAAATCTTTCCCGGCGTTTGCAAATGTCAGGGTTGTTTTTTTGGCTTTCCTGGCTTTTCCAAACACTGGGGTAGAGTATTTTTCATTAAATTTTTTTTTTCATTAAAAACTCTATCCCGACGTTTTGAAACGTCGGGATAGCCTCTTTTTTTTCTTTTCTTTTGAGTACATGAGCGATTTAAGCAATAATCAAGTACTAAGGTAATACAAATCCGAATAAAACATAACAAAAACAATATCACTCAATGAATATGATCATAAAAAAATAGTGCACTCAACGAATCTTATATTACATCCTTGGTATGCATAGTTCAACAACACAACTTCATGTATCAAAATATCATTATAACACATCATTGCCAATAAAAAAAAAACTGCTTTTCTTTCGACCTCCCCAAACCAACATATTTATTCACTACATATGATACACTTGATCTCTTTCATCTCTTCTTCTCACCTTCCACCTTGTATTGCTTCCCCCCCCCCCCAACCGCACCAATTCTTCTCTTTTTATCTTCTTATTTGTTATCGGTTGCTGCACTTGCCATTGTATAAATCTCATTTTGAATCATCATGAAACATGACATTCCTTGTTTCTCTAAACAAAGTACCACATCTGTTACAATATCATCCATTCTAAACAATATATACATACAACTATACAGAAAAAAATACTGTCAGGTGCAGTGTGTATATAGTTGAATATGCAATAGAATGAATACACATTTTACCTCCTCGGATGAGCCACAAACTCTTGCTTGCTCGTGTTCTTCATTTCTTTAATCTCATTGTCGTAGTTATCCAACTGCAAACACATTTGTTTTTCTTCCATTTAGCACTTTAAAGACTTAAAAAAGTTCAGTGTCCAAAAATAAAATCTTTATGTGATCAAACATACATGGAAGTTGATATGGCTTCAAGTTCCCCAGTATTTGAGTGCAACCAAATCATAAGCTGAAATTGCTTTGTCCTCCATGTCATATTTTCCTAAATTCAGTTCAAGGCATCCAACTTCATCAGAATCAGGAGATTTTTTTTATAAATAAATCAGTTAACAAATAAATCAGAGAGCTGAAATGCATACCCAAATAAACTGCAGATCAATGAAGTTGCATTGAACATACAAAAAAAAAAAGAATAAAACATGTCAAACTTAATTAAAATTTAAAATCATATAAATGCAACATTAATATTATGGAAATAATCTCATACCTCGCCTCCCTTTTCTTGTTTGTCCCTCCTTCTTACAACTATTATCCCATAAATGTGCTTCATATCTACCAGTCCACCTATGCCTAATCAAAACCAAAACAAAAAGTTACTAAACAAATGATCCAAATAATCATAATATTTAAAACATTAGAATCTTAATACTGACCTAGTAACACTTCTATACTGAGAATTCCTCCGCCCAAATGTCTCAATAGACTTCCTATGAACTTGCTACTTCTTCTCTCCTAGAAAAAATTACCACACTCACAGAATTATTGCGGCATCTTTCAGCACAAAAATCAAATACGCTACCATAAGTGTTTGAACATGAACAAAGAAATAAATGAATTAACAATAGACATATTATCCTGAATTTTTTTAATGTATTAACAAGAATGTCATATTTAGTTCCAGGGTTTCAACGAATTCGTTTTTTTTAATATGACGGACCAATTCATTCGTCATGCAAATTTGGTGTCCATCAATTGTTAGATTGTTCGATATAAAGAGAATAACTTATCAAGCAACACTTTGTACAGTAATAATGCTTATAATCAATAAATTCTTTGATTTCAGAAGAAAAATTAGAATCATCAGTAGCCAAAGGATCGACAAGCATATTTGAGCAAGTTACAGTAATAATTCCACGTGAAGCTAATATTGTAAGTATTTCTTCAATTGCAAGTATTTCTTTAATTGAGTAAACTAGTATAGTAAGTATTGTATCTCTCGAGTTCTGTTGAATGTTGATGAGTGTAGCTCCGTAAATTAGTATAAATAAAGTTAAAAGAAGATGTTTAATTTGGAGCCACAATGAAATGAGGATGTTTGACTGTGTTATTCTAAAAAGTTAAATCACAGGGGCATTCATACAAACGGGTTAAGATCACAATCATCCTTAACAACTATGGTTTCTAAGTACCAAATCAATCAGAATCAGCAAAAGAAACAAAAGCCCTTAATCGTCGAGATAGTATACATGTTTGATTATTTCCGTATTAATTCAATTGGATGCATGAGCCACTAACATTAACCTTTGCCTGAGATAGCAAAATAAAATTAATTAGGCTCAAACTTTAACAAAGATTTAAGAGATACTTGTACAGAATTTGAGAATATCACACCTTTGGCAGCAATGCTACAACCATCTCAGGAGTTGCCAGCAATAGTGACGACGACTAGGTGTGAGGTGGTCCAGGGATGAGGGCTAGGGTTTGTGAGAAAGAGATAGGGGGTCGGGACACTTAGGGGAGCGCGAGATTTGAGCGAGCTAGGGTTAGAGAGAGGGAGTTAGGGTTTGTGAGAGGGAGGAAGATGAAATGAGGATCGGAGCTCTGAAATCAAAGAGAAAGCAAAGTCGGGCTGGAGATGGGGGCACAACCACGTGGGGGGGAGACGGCAAGGGAGGGGGATGGCGATGGCGATGGCGATGGGGGTTCCTGAGTGAGCGGGACAGAACGTGAGTGAAAGTTTTGGGGGAAGAATGAAATTGAGTTGGAGTTGGACTTTACCGATTTTTATCCCCCCCTCCCCCCCAACACCTACCCCGACGCATTCTAAAAAAATGCCGGGGTAGTTTCGCCGGGAAAACTTATATCTTTTGAAGTGAGTATACTCCATACAATCCCCATATATAGCTTGGTTTGCACATCTTACAAGGTTTTGATTCAGGTCTTGTCAATAAAATTTGGCGTAAAATGAGTTGATAGTTTTTGAGATTTGTAGAGCAGATAACTGATCAAAATAAAAGTGTAATCCCTGTTTTCGATTTTCGTATTCTTGGTGTATTTTTCTTCTTTCTTGAGTATTTATATTCTTCTTGTATTTTGGACCGTATATTGGAGTTGTTTTCAATATATATTCATTTTGTTCATTTTTGATCTTCTTGTGATTTCTTTTTCTGTCCCTTGATTTGTTCTTGATCGTTATTATTGTTTTGCCCTTTATTTGGTTCTTGTTCTCTTTGTTTGTGCTTGGGTGCTCGTGGTGTTTTGGTTGCTAATCCTATTGCTATTCATATTGCTTTTCATCCCTAACTAACTTCCAAAGCCAAATTAGCCTACAAACTCTATTTTAAATCCTATACAACTCCTAATTAGACCTACTCCTATTCAAACTCCTATTATACCCAATACCCAATAAACCCAATACCCAATATCTCCAAACCCTAATATCAAACCCTATAAAAACCCAACTCATCTCTCTCTCCCCTACCGAAAACCCTAGCCCCCTTTCTACCCTGTGCAACCCTGAACCCCCTTGCAACCCTACCTCACCGAAACCCCTACTTCATCTCCCTCCTCAAACCCGACCGCCATTACCATCCCCTTCAGAAACCA
The DNA here is from genome assembly GCA_017893485.1 of Hemerocallis citrina. Taxonomy (NCBI): domain Eukaryota; kingdom Viridiplantae; phylum Streptophyta; class Magnoliopsida; order Asparagales; family Asphodelaceae; genus Hemerocallis; species Hemerocallis citrina. The sequence continues at coordinate 121,543 of JACEHZ010000654.1, read as the reverse complement.
ATTACCGACTGCACCCTCTTCATCTCGCCTGCACACCCATCCCCTTGCCGATCACCCATCGCGACCCCAAGCCGAGCTCTCCACCTCGTCCCGTCCACCTCGTTCCGTCCATCTCTCCCCTCTCGGCCTCGGTTTCGGTGCACCCAGCAACAGTAGTAGCGACGCCAGCCGAAGCCAGCACCGCCATCGCCCGTTGTTCCCCTCCCGGCCTTCCTCGTCGACTGCAGCAGCGGCAGCCACTGTTTGGCTGCCGTCGTCCCGCCGTGGTGTTCACTCTCTCTCTTGGTTGGTTTGCACGTGCACGGACTTTGCACGTGTGGTTGTTCGATTCGTGGTTTTTTTGTGGTTTTTGTTCATGGGTTTTGTTGATTGCCGGGATCCGTTTCCATTATTCTTGGTATTCATTTCGTCTTCGGTTAAGACAAGTAACTTGTACTCAATTTCTTTGCATGATACAAGTCATAAATTTCGCTTGTAGTATAGTTGGGTTCTAGGACAACTCGTGTGTGATGTATTTTTAATTAGTATTGTCTTTATAGTACTATTTGACCATATTTGCCTCACGACACAAATTTGACATGAAACAACTTAGGTTTCGACCGTTCTTGATGTGATTATATTTGTGAGTTAATTATGAGAATTTGTGTGTTTGTTTGGATCCATGTAATATACTTGTTGTGGATATGCTATATATCCTATTTCATGTTATTTGGACACTTAGTAGACTCTATAACATGTTTGGTTGTGTTTGGAATAAGTTTCGTATGTTGTATGTTGATTTGCTGTTAAAAGAAAAATCTGTATTTTGTCAGTGATCAGTTTTGATTGGTATTTTAGACCATAATAAGATCAGAATCTTAACTTCAGTATTAAACATGATTTTTAGAAAAATCTGTCTTCTTTCCAAACTTTCTGACCTTGATCGATTTCATTTTCGTATGTGTAAGATATTATTGTTTTACTACAGAGGTGTATTTTATTTTCAGATTTCGTTTTTGATGATTTCGATGACTAAACTATTTTGATACTAGTGCTAAGAATATTATTTTGATCTGAAATTTTGCACAATATTTCTATATCTATTTAGGGATTACCTAGAATTTTGTTGGATTTTATTGATGATTTTTATATACCGTTTCATTCCTGTTTATAAAAACTATACTTGCTGAATTTTGCTCACTGTTCTGAAAAAATTTGTATTTTCACCCTAATTTCTTTTCCTGTATGAAAAATAATTATGAAATATGAAAGTTAGCTTATTTTTTCTATTTTCACCTCCCTTTGTCAGATTTGGATTTTGTCTCACGGTTTGCTAGATATTACAGTTTTCGTACAGCAGTGTTGAGAATTCTAGATTTGCCAAACTATCGTTTCTTGATGTTTTCTGATTTTTGTTGGCTAAACTAATCTTACTGGAAAATTATGAAACTTTATATTTTGATACTAGAGATATAGGAGAATACTCCAGATTTTTCTTGGATTTATTTGAGGTGTTTTGATGCTGTTTTCCTGACTGTAAATTCGATTTACTGATTTCTGGTTGAATGTATTTTCTGGTTTCAAATCAGTTTTGAGTTATGTTTTTCTAAAACACTATATGACTTATATATATCAGATGGATTCGGTTGGAATTTTATTTTCCAAATTCTCTGACGGATCTAGGTTTTGATACTTGTGGTAGCGGGAATCGCTGTTTTATTATTGTACTGTCGTGCTGTCCTGAATTAGGAAGTACTCTATTTTATTCTGTTATGTGACTATCTTACCATCTGTACATGCTTATCTGTTATTCTGAACTTTTGGGTCGTTATATCATGCTAGATTTACTCTGTTTCGTGCACATACACATTTGTCTGATAATAATTATAAAATGATCAAGTCGGGGTTTATGGGAAAGATCTAGTAGTGGGAAAGCATAGAAATGTATACTTAGAAGAGGGCCCGTGTTTCCCAAATGATTATCTGTGATATGTTATTTTGTACCCTGTCTACATTACTTCCTATAGGAAGGTGTAGAGAAGAAGAGAACTTCTATCTATCTGTTAGGATCTGTTATCTGATATCTGTCTGTCTGAACCATGAGTACACAGCCCTATATGATCCCCTACGAAATCTACAAACGTAATTGTTTAGATATAACAACTATGTGATAAAAGGATGGCACATGAAGTGCTACCTAGTTAGTAATTAATACAAGACTTATAAGAATCTGACATCTATATCTATATCTGTATCTGATATCTGAATCTGTTATCTGAATCTGTTATCTGGTTTTCTGATCATCTGATTATCTGAGCATCTGTTATCTGTCTGATGCTATCACTTGACACCATTATTTGACCCTATCTGTATATTTGTCGGCATGTTATTTGACTTTTGACACTTGACACATGTTAGTATACCATGCTAGTTGATTCTGTTATACCATGCTATATCTGTTACTGCTATTATTTAGATTTGTTAGTTTTCCTTATACTTGTATCCTGCATTACAAGCGGTCCGTAACTTGCATTGACGGGTACTTGTTTTCTTTTTCCTTCTTCTGCAATTTATTTATTGCAGATCAGGATGGTCATTTGCCCGATGGTATTGGAGAAATAAAATATTAGTGCTGGACTTCTTTTGTTATTATTATTATCTGTTGTTTTTAACAATGTATTTGAGTACTTAGATTTTATTTTTATTTGGAAAATGTGACCCAGGATGTTAACTTATTTGGATCTGTTTATTTGAGACTATTATATTATTGGTTTTTAATTAATTTCTGTTGGCACTTTGTTTTGTTTTGAGATATATATGTCTGTGTGAGGATGATTCTTTTGGTTTCTGACTCTGATTATTCTGAGATTTGTTGTAAAGATTCTGAACAGCTTATGGATGATGCAAATCATTCGCCGGGTTGAGTCGCGTATCTGTATTTCGTATTCTTTTTGGGAAGCGGGGCGTGATAAAAAGTTAAATGTAGTAATTGTTGGCATTACTATCAACACCACTTCGGAATATCTACTATATTATAATGATGTCAATCTATCACTGCACGTGCTTCGCACATGCTTCTCCCATTATACTCTTTAAGGCCAATCAATCTATCACTACACGTGCTATGCACATGCTTTTCCTATTTATACTATTTCTAACTCTCCCATTCTACTCTTTAATAAAACAACAAAAATTATTATTCAGACGTGCATCGCGCGTGTATTTTTAATGGTAAGAGAAAAAATTATCAGAACACAAATGACACAAGATTTTTCGTGGAAATCTAAAACGGGAAAAACCACGTGTTGAGGTTGGAGCTCAGAGGGACTTCACTATGTTGGAATTAACAAATTAAAGGGTACAAAGCAAACAATACGCCCGACTACGTCAACTTCCAACATGCACAACTCAATACACTCACCTCCAATAAGAACTCAACGCAAGCGTTCCCTTCAAACAAGAATGAGAAACTCTCATTCACTCACACTCCCTATACTTTCAATAGAACAAGTAAACAACTTACAATCTCACAACACTCATTTAATATAAAGAAGACCTTCGAAGACTTGATTCTGCTTTTGCCTCTCCTCAACAAGTAGTATGCATATTTATAGGTTTAACTGAACCTTCGAGTCCGTCTCATCATCTTCCCATGTTCATGAATGCATATGGTCTTCCACAAATATAGTCAAAGAGTCACAACTCCTCAAATTCTTCATGCATCTTGAATGTGAACGGGAAGGATACTTTGATTAAGCATAACTCCTTCAATACTGTTCTGATTTGAGTGATTCAAAGCTTTTCATGCACCTGATATAACCCTCTACAACTTCCATGTTGAAGATTGAGCCTAATAAAGATTGAATCATCCTCCAAACGTCCATCCAAAAGTGATACTTGTCATTAAAAATTGTAGTTTGACTTGGCTGCAAATCGAACCAACCACCAACGATCTCCACCTTGACGAGATATCCAACCTACCTCCACACACCTATGGTGGCTAGGTGCACTTATCAACTAACAAGTCTTCGTATTTAGCAAGCTCAAGCAGTGCTTGAACTTCTCTGCCATAACTAATTTAGTGAGGAAGTCGAATGCATTCTCGTCCATGTGAACTTTCCTCATCTTGACTTCTCCCGAGTTTATCCAATCTCAAATCCGATGATAGCAAACTTCAATGTGTTTTGTCCTTGCATTAAAACCCTGATTTTTTGTAAGACAAATAACACTTTGACTGTCACAATTAATTGTCATAGAGCTTTGCATTAAACACATTTCATTTGCCAATCGTTTGAGCCATATAGCTTCCTTTGCAGCTTCAGTTAATGTCATGTACTCTACCTTTGTAGTAGACAAAGCACTTATAGATTTGACAAAGACCTCCAGCATATCGGTCATCCACCACAAGTGAAAATGTAGTTTGTAGTATACCACCATCTGTCCAATTATCCCGAATAATCGGAGTCACCGAAATCGATGATGTACGACTCTCCATATTGTCTTTCGAACATTATTCCCTTGTTACTTGTGTCCTTCACACACTTGAGAATCCAATTAATAGTTTGCCAATGCTCTCTACCTATATTTGACATAATTTGGCATACCCGAATCGGAGACAGAAAATGATTCATAACAGGAATCTAGATATCGTTTGAGTAACACTGAAACCCCACAAGGCATTGAGCTAAGAAGATTCTCCACTAGAGATAAAACACATAGGACCTATGGTGATGATTTTGTGACATATGCACAGAAAACTGGTCCTATTAGTGTTAAGGAAGCTTTAAGGTCTATGGATGGTTTGCTTTGGAAATAAGCAATTGATGATAAAATAGATTCTTTATTGCAGAATAACACTTGAGAATTAATTAATTTGCCAATATGGGCTAAAACTGTAACCTCTGTTTCCGATTATATGGATTTCCATTTCTTTTCTTTTCTCCATGTATTCTTATATTTCAAATTCCGTATAAATCATCCCAATGCATTTAAATCCTTTTGAATCTCCTTTTGAAACCCAAATTTATATTCCAAACTACAAATCTTGTCTCTCCTCTTTTTGGTTTGAAGCCCACAATTATTATTGAATTTATGTTATATTCATTTGAAGCCCAAAGAGTAGTCCATCTCTTGTTGGATTTTAGCCCAATCCCAAGCCCATCTCCTATTGGACTTTAACCCTAAACCCAAACCCACAAATCCATACACTCACCTGCATACAAATTTTCCTACTTTTCTCCACTCTTTCCACATCCCCGTAACCACATCCCCACTTTCTCTAACTACCTTCCTTATTTAATATTATATTTATTATTTTCTCCCGTACTCCCACTCTCTCCCGTTACTCCCACTCTCTCCCTTCTTCTCTATTTTTCCCCAACAGAAAAACCCAAGCGAAACACAGTGCTTCCCCAATTTCCCCTTCGACTTTCTGTAACGCCCCGAATCCCAAATACACTAAATTCGAGATGTTCTACAGGATCTTTTCACTTCCTTTAGTACAATTTTACAAGGAAATTTAAACTTTTCACTTTACATCAGAGTTTACATCAATATTACACTTTACATTGCACAGTGGAAGTAAAATTTACAACAATGAAACAAGTATCAACAACATTGAGTAATCTTTAAGTATTTGTTCCTCTTTAATCTTTATCAAGCCATTTACCTGCATATAAGACTGTGGATACGTCAGTTTATTCAACCGACGATCATTATACACGGTCATCCTCTCTATGCCAGAAATAGTATAACTTATTTTCCATATTTAGCAAACACAAACTTGTCACATTTCAAACTAAAGGACTACCCTATTGATGTCGTGTTGTGATTGTGCACTTAGTCCTTTATGCATTTATTTATGTTACATGACACTAATGCGCACTTGTTCGGATTCTATGCATCCCATACTACATAGGTCCGAGGGCAAGCCCTTAATCGTTCTTCATCTTTGTAGGGTTCAATCCCTCGCCATGACTTAAACTACTACTGTAACTACGGTAGATATCTAGATGTCCTATGATCTACGAGCCCATGTCCAGGCAGCCTGGAGAGGAATCCCACGCATTGACACGACGTATCGAGCAGGCAACCTATGGACAATTCAGCCTCCGCCATGGAACAATGGCACCACCCATAGCCACTCGAACATCACACAAGCGTCGCCACCGGGACGATAATTCTGGAGTAGTGCCCACGCCGTGTCTTGACACATCAAGCAGGAAACTTGTGGATCACTCTCACGCCGCTAATCCGATGGCTCCCATACTCGTATTTTTCTCCTACTTTCATCACGTCTCCACTATGTACTAATCCTTAGTTTTTATTAGAATCATGAACAAAATTAAATCTCTAGAGTTAGCCTCTCCACTAAACCGGACTTATTCGTTCATTCAAACATGACCAACCTTGGTCTCTCATTTCAATAATTCATTTCATTTCTTTCCAAATGCCGGGGGAGACTTAGCTACTCTTTCATTTCAATTTCAATTCACAGTTACTAAAATAATCTGAGCACTTCCAGCTCATGAGTTCACTTTCATAATCACAGTAGATTTTCCTTTTCATGTTCATAGCTTTCATATTCATTTAATTCCCACAATTTAACCATAAATGATTCACTTCATGTAAATTCATGCAAAGGCAAATAGAATTTACCAATATCAACCATAGGATTCACCATCTTTACTACGAACAAGTTATAAGATTTCCGATATACCCAAAAGCACTCTGGACAGTCGACTTGGAGCTCCTCCAGTCGACTTATCCAGTCAAATACAGTTCATCAATAACGCTCGGAAGAGTCGACTGCTGCACATGGCCAGTCGGCTGTTCTGTAGTTTTCCACGTCTAAAATGTCATTCACTTAACAGTCGACTGTCATTCAAATCAGTCGTCTGTACTGGGTGATTCAACTATACACTATCCATGCTCAGTATAGTCGACTTCTACAAGCATTCGGTCGACTGAACAGGTTAAATTTCAATTTAAGGAATCATCTTTCCTTCCGTTCTTCAATTCACATATTACATTATATTCGTGCCAACATAACATGTAATTTCTTATCTGTTTACTAACATCACAACGTGGTCTCAATTAAATGTAAATTTCACATAACTAGTGTTTCTTTTCTCAAAAGAAATGCTAAGCATGCACTTTCATTTACTCATCATTTACTTGCAGAGATGAATACTAATCTCAACTTAACACACTAGAACATCACATTAAAATACATCGTTTCATGGAGCTCTGGACTGTACATACTTCATTTCAATAAGCCAGTCGACTGTTCACATTACCAGTCGACTGTAGGTGTTATTTCCAGTTCTCTAATTATCACTAGTTCTTTTTCATCCGTTCATATTTTCTAAATTATATACCGCATGGAGGATATTGATTTAGCAATCGTTCTATCACTTCAGTTTGCATACACATACATAATTTAAACCTTTAGTCTTAATAAGGATTCTAATTTAGAAGTCATGAGAAAACACCCGCCTCGTACCGGTCGACTTGTCCACTTCACAGTCGACTGTACAGGCCATTTTCAGTCTTTTTACAATGTCATTACTAATAGAACACATACAATTGCACATCCATATATCGATCAATCAATAGGTCATTTTCCAATTAAATGTGTACTCTTATTAATCATTTTCATGCTTCGTTCATTCAATTTAATCTAGCATGTATTCCTAATTAGAAATATAGAAAATTTACCCACCTTGTTGAAGAAAGTGCACTAGCAATCTCCTAGAAAAATGTCCTTGCAACGAAATGCTCCTTCTCCTTGATGCGCGCACAAGCCTCCAACCCGAGCTCTCCTCCTTGTATAGCCGGCCTCTCCTTCTTCTTGAAAGCAAGCACAATACCCACTCACAACTCAATCTTTTAACTCACAAACTACTACTAGATAATACTATTAGACTATAGGTTTGGAAGAGAATATTAAGCACAAAATAACTAGCCGGGGGGGGGGGGGGGGTATTTATACTAAAAAATCAACTAGAATGGAGGGCTAGGATCAATTGGTTGGTTGTAAGATGGAAGGTCAAGATGAAAGTAGGAGTTGCAATAACTACCCACAACCAAGTAACCACCACCATAATCACCATTACAATTTTTGAATCTCCCTCCAAAGAAGCATTCCCGGCCATGCATAAGGAAGTGCACTTGCACGTGTACGTGTAGTGCAAGTGCATGCCACTGGTCCAAAAATTGTACATTAAATTTTTGTATAAAAATAAAATAGTCTTTTAAATTGTATACTACATGACAAGTTGTATAAAAATAGATTAATTCATGGGCTTTAGTTTTGGGCCAAAAATAATTATTTTAAAATAAATCAAATAAATTACACTTTGGGCTTTTTAAAAGAAAAGGCTTTTCATCTATTTAAAAGAAGGCTTTTGTATAAAATAATTAAAGGCACAAATTAAAATATCTTTACTCGTCTTGATGAAAATATTTACAAAAAGTATTGCACGTGCACACTACGTGCAAAATAAAATAATTTTTCATAAATTGAAAAATCAGGGCATTACACTTTCTTCTTGCTCCTCCGGACTTCGAACTCATCAACCATCTCGATTCGACCACCCAACGTCGCTCTGCACCTCGATGCCATTGCCCCCACCTTCGCTCGTCTTCCACGTCGAGCACCGTCTTCTCCGCTCACCTCACCATTCCATCGCAGACCTCGAAGCTCCACCTCTCGCTCTCCCTCCATTGCCGAACCCATCGGTGTGCCGCCATTGCTGCCGACCAATCAACCACTCCCCGCTCGAACCACCTTCGTCTTCCTCCGCTTGAGCCGCTGTCGACCCACTTCCGCCCGTCCTCAACCTCGTCCTCGACTTCTTCACTGCCACCATCGAAGACTTCTGCCATTGTCGAGACCTTCGAAGCTTCCCCAGTCGCGGCCGCTCCTGCTCTCCGTCATCTCCTTCTCCAACTGACTGCAGTACTTCCATCGCTGCCTCCCCTAGCGCCAATGCCGTCGGCCTCGCCGCGCTCTGCCATTGTCGAAGTCAAAAGCTCCACCACCCACCATCCCCATCATCGCAGTGCCGCTCCGCCATTGCCACTCACCCGAACCCATCACCGAACTCCTAGGCATTGCCTCCGCTCACCTCCGTTGGACCTCGACCCTCTCCGCTCACTCCCTACATCCACCGCAGACCCCCTACCGCCCTCGTCATCGCCGTCCAAGTCCAGTCGGAGACCCATTCCTTCTCCTCTGTTTTCGAGCACAAAACAGAGCCAGTCGCTCTCGCCATCGAAGCTTTCGCTCGCGCCATTCTGGTGTTGCATCGCTTCCCGACCAACGCCGCCGCACATTGCCGTCGCTGTCCCCGAGTGCCCACGCCGGTCACCATTCCCTCCTGCACTCTCTCTCTCTCTCTCTCCTCCAGTCGAAGTAAAGAAGGAGAAGAAGTCCGAATGGTTGAGTGCAGTGTCCCGTGTTTCGGCCACGCCAGATCCCCTTCTTGCTGTTTGCTATTTTGTCTGGATCCGGTGTGAGGGAGATTTCTTATTGAATAGATTCGGTGTTTCGTGTTCTGGGCACATCAAATCCGAAGCCGTGTTCGCTGTTTTGCCTGATCCGATGTGGGGAATTATTATTAGTTGCTGTTATTGCTTGGATTTTCTCGCACGATCTTCGCACATGTTCTTGGGATTGCTTCCCAGGATTCTGATCTCGTTATTCCCTGTTAAATTATTGAATCGTCTACAAGAATAAGGCAAGTCCACTTGAACTCTGTTATTTATTCTAGTTCAAGATTTTTGATCTCTAAGCAAGTAGTTCCATTTCAATTATTCTAATTTGCATTGTGTTCCTTCCGTTGGGAGTATCGAGGATTTACACGAGCTAACCCGACGTGCTCTTGACTTCTTATTATTATTCATTGACTCAAACTCAAGCCTAGATACATACTTGACATGAATAAAATAAATAGCACTTGTACATGAGAAAATACATCGTGATTAAATACATGTTGTTACTTGAGATCTTGTGACTTGAACTTGACATGATAAACTTGACTCGTATACTTGAAAAATTCACACTACTTGTTGTACAATAGTCTTGATACATGCATGATACAATAACTCGATAATTGCCACTTGATGAACATTTATGTGATACTGCCTTGTCTGTCTTGTACTGAGGTTTCGACCCAGTTATATTAGGAATCAGTTAAAATAATATAAAGAGAATTGTTGTTTTAGATTTACCAGTTCTTGTTTATTATTGTGTAATGCATCATGTTGCTGCATTATTATCATCCCCTTGACATTCTAATACCTACTTGCATATACATATATGACTTAGTAATAAAATACTAAACAAGTCGGGGTTTCTAAGGGTTGACCTAGTAGTGGACAGTCTCAGAAAATGTACTCGGTATAAGGTAGAGAATTACTTGTGGAGACGTGAACTTGTTATCTTGTTATCTTGTTACATGAACTTGACATGGAAGGTGGAGAATTACTTGTGGAGACATGAACTTGTTATCTTGTTATCTTGTTACATGAACTTGACATGGAAGGTGGAAAATTACTTGTGGAGACGTGAACTTGTTATCTTGTTATCTTGTTACATGAACTTGACATGGAAGGTGGAGAATTACTTGTGGAGACGTGAACTTGTTATCTTGTTATCTTGTTACATGAACTTGACATGGAAGGTGGAGAATTACTTGTGGACACGTGGACTTGTTATCTTGTTATCTTGTTGTCGTGATACACTGAGTACACGCTCTGTAGACCCCACCACGAAGTCTAAAACGAATACTGTTGTACGTGCACTGAACCTGTGGTATGGGACGCAGTAGTACGTGCACTAGATAGGAGAAACAACTTGATAATAGACCTAGTTAACATGTATATATACTTGATAATAGACCTAGTTGACATGTATATATACTTGATAAAGACCATTGCTATTAGTACCATTGTTGCCCTTGCAATTTGATCTTGATTCATATTCCTACATGCACCTTGCTCCTTTACTTTCTGCTTTTCACTATTTGTCCGTACTTGCTCTAAGGACAAATTATTCTTTCTTTTTAGATGAACAAGTACAGGTGAACCAGAGAATTTGCCCGAAGGCATTGATGAGCAGTTCTTCTACAATTGGAGCATGAATCTCTTGAGCTATTTGGTAAGTTTCTATATTCCAGATTTGGTTGTTGAATTTCATTCTCGCTTATGTGATTATGTTTTCTGCGTGGTTGTGATTCATTTTTCTTATATTGTTGAGTTAAGACTGGTACAGCTTATGGATGATATGAGTTGGTGTACTTATATCATTCACCGGGCCTCAGTTACGTGCCTGTGTTTCGGAAGCGGGGCGTGACAAAAACTATAAGAAGCAAGTGGGTTTTGAAGAAAAAACTTAATTCTGATAGAACAATAGCTAAGTATAAAGCAAGTTTAGTAGCTAAAGGTTATACTCAACAATGTGGGGTTGACTATTTTAAAGTTTACTCACATGTATGTCATCTCGCTACAATAAGGATTCTTCTAGTCATAGTATCTATTGAAAAAATTGTTATTCATCAAATGGATATTGAGACTGCTTTCCTAAACGGTGATCTCAATGAATAAATCTATATGAATGAACATGAAAGTTTTGTACCTAAAGGGTTAGAACATAAGTTTGCAAACTATTAAAATTCTTGTAGATTAAAATAAGCACCTAAACTAGACACAAGAAATTTGATAAAACTGTTAGGTTTCAAGGGTAATCTCATATTAAATACACATCAGAAAAATTACAAAAAAATATCGAAATCTTACCATGGATCCATGTGAAAACCATAAATTGTGTTTAAAAGTTATACCTTAAAGATGGATCTGCTGTCTCCACATTATGCCGATCACACCGCTGCAATATTGCGGTGCCTCTACGGTATCCACATGAACGGATCAAATCAAGCTTTCCCTCATGCCGCAGTGCTAGCTGCAGGAGAGGATGTTCCTCACGATCTCTTTCTCTCACAATTTCTGTGACGACTAAGGTTCTTCTTAACTATTTCTTTTCCACAGATACATATCATATATATATATATATGCAGAAAATCAACCCTAAGAGAGTAATGAGGTTGTTGGGCTCACAATCTTACCTGGATCAGATTAGTGTGTGGGTCTTTGAACTTTAGTTGACCCATTTAATCTAATTAATTACCCAACTATGTCAGGAGTCCAAGTCTTACTAGGATTCCCAATTAAATTCATCTCATGAATTTAAATCTAATTTCGGTCTATTCTAAGTGTGTAACCATGTAGGTTCCCATTACGTTGACAGTAATACTAAAATTATATTCTAGTGTTACAAACAGTGAGTGGTATCTAGCAATACATCACTGCTACTCAGGTAACGGGATGTCAATGATTTAGCATAACCTATCTGTAACCAATGTTACCATGTAGTCTAGTCCTTTTGTCCAGATATCTAATTGACCACAAGCCATAGAACGTGTCACCATTGTATAGTTCAATCTTTGGTTTTTTGAGGTCCGAGTAGACTTACTAAAATAAATGAGCTCAATATCTCATATTGACTCATTTGAGCATGGTCATGTATTTTGCAGTCTCACACGATTAAGGGGCACGTAGATATCACTCATGTTATGTAAGAGGGACAATTCCTTATCTAAATCACTCACATCCCTCCACATGATTTGTAGTATATCCAATAGTCAAATTTATAATCACCTTATTACAGCCAAAGTTTGACGACATTAAAGCATATAAATTTTTATGTTGGAAACCGTAGTAACTTCAAGTCAAAGGGCTACGTACACCATGGTCACTGTGAGAACTGCATATGACACTCACGTAACGATCCATGCAGCGTTCTCATGGTGGGTCAGTCTAGTACATTATTACTCTAATATGTACCCGTGTGAATACTTATACCTCACATCCATTACCCGTGAGATATGGTGATCATTCTACACACATACTAGTCTCTATGTATATTATCATCATAATTCACAATAATACTTGACTAGGAACATTTAAGAATAGTATTCTGATTACAACCAATAAGATCTCACAATCAAGTCAAGCACTTGATATCCCATGATATTGAACCAACCATTCTAAGGACTTTATTATATTCATTTAATCATAATAAACAGCACATTAAATGAAATGCCTCATATATAAAATAAATTTCAAGATCAATGTAAACTAGTAATGTCAATACACAACTTGTCTCTATGGCATACACCAACAAAAACAATAAGGGGCTTAGGTTTTTATTTATTTTTGGGAAAGCTTTGGCTTGAACCAGGGACACTGGATTCGAGCCGCCACTTAATTACCCTCCCCACCCAATATCAATCATGACATTGCCTGTTGGTAGAAGCTTAGATTTTGAATCTATTAATTCTAACAAATGCCTTTATTATAGTGATGAATCGAACAAAATTGTCATTATTTACTTGTATGTTGATGATATGCTTGTTGTTGGAAGTTGTCTCTCTATTATAATAGAAGTTAAAACTATGTTATCCAAACAATTCAACATGAAAAATCTTGGTGTTGTGGACATCATATTAGGCATGAGAGTGGGGTTTGCAAGTACAGGAATAATCCTTAGCCAATCCCACTACATTAAAAATGTGTTGCAAGACTAAAGATACAGTGATTGCAAAAGGTTTGATATACCTTATGATAGTACTAGAAAGTTGAAACCTAACGATGGTGCAACAATGAGATAGTTAGACCACTCTAAACTCATTGGAAGTCTCGTGTATGCAATGACCTGTACTAAATCTGACATGGCATTTGCGGTAGGCATGCTTAGCAGGTTCACTAGTAATATTTGTAAATCACATTGAAATGTCCTTGAGAGGCTAATGGGATACCTAAACGGTACTCAAAAGTTTGCTTTATGCTACTCTGGTTATCATTCAGCATTATAGGGATATTTTGATGCATCATGGTGTTCAAAAAATGGTAAATGTCGGTCCACTAGTGGTTATGAGTTTACACTATGAGGAACATCATTGTCATGGAACTCTAAAACCCAAGTAGGTCATGCTTTCTTATCCATGGAGTCAGAACTTTTTGCGCTATCTTCTGCTGGTGAAGAAGTGGAATGATGAAAGAGTTATTGTTAGATATTCTTTTGAGAATATTTAAAAAAACCACTCTTAGTTTGTTTTGTGAAAATCAAGCTATAAATACTGTAGAAAAAATACTCTTTATAATGGTAAAAGACATGTTGTAGGCCTTAGACAGGTAAAGTTGAACTATTTGATTAAACAAGGAATTATTGCTCTTGTTGATATACGTTCAAAATATAATGTGGTTGATGCTCTTACAACGGGACTACGCAGAGGTCTAATTATCAAAACTGTGGGGAAATGGGTTAAAAACTTTTGAGCGAAAGTTTGAACACTAGTTATTTTGATAATTTAGAACCCAAGTGAGAGCTATAGAGTAGTTCAAACTTTAAATATCAATCTCAGTTGGCAATTGTTCCTTTATTTCTAATTCATTTTAATATACTTCGAGATGCATACTTTTGAAATGAGTTATTAGAATTTAGAAGTGAGGCATGCTTTTGGGGGTTAAACTAAATGGGACTCTTCTGGTTTTCGGCCTTTACCTTAGCTGTGTTTTGAGCTTACATCTCAACCCATTGTGCTTGTGCATAAAATTTTTGATTAGAAGACCCAATAACATCGACACAAAATCAAAGAAATTCAGTTTCACGATGACAAAAAAAAAATGTATACAAAAAAAATAAGTTATAAAGACTAGTATCATACACGTGCACACGTGCACGTGGAAAAAATTGAAGGGTTAAAGAAAAGGATAAAAAGAAAATAATTTCCAAACTGGTCCACTTCCGAAAATATTTACCAAACTGGTCCACATTCGAAAATATTTACCAAAGTGGGTGATTTTGTCAACACGTGCGCTGCACGTGTTGGCTTCAAAATGACAACAATGACAGATGACACTAAGGCCTTCTCCCATTATAATAGTATATATAGATTATGCACAAGTACGTATTCGTCATAGATTGTTTAGACGTCCTGCCTTACATGCCCTATAGTCTGGTCTGAAGTAGAGTAGAGAGAAACCAAAATTCATCAGGTCCGAAAATAGGCTCATATATTGTTTCTCTTTGTATATGCTACTACTATAACTCAATAGCAACAGTTGTGTAATTTGTAGATAACCCAAGTTAATTAATCTAATCTCAACCATACAATTTTAAGTATGAGTTATATTAACTATCTATTTGCTAAATTATTGTCGGTTTCCATAATATCCGAAAAGTTCAAATTTATTCGCGACATAATTATTTATAAAAATTTCATTCATATAAAATAAAAGCATGCCAATGAAGGTAATTTGTGAATAGTAGGAGCATAAGAAAAAATGGACGTGAAGATTACTAGTTTGGTAGAGTAAAATCACTTTGTTGCAAATTCAAATTAATATGTTGTCAAAAGACAAAAAGACTAGTGGAGAATTTTAAAAGGTATCTTTTGAGAAAAAAAACATTAGCAAAATGACAATGATTATAAGATGGTAGAAGAAAGGAATAAAAACATGTTGAAAGACAAAAAAAAGCTTATTCCCACTACCAAATTGAGAAATTTTAGAATTTGCAAAAAAGCTCTCTTTCTAATTAATCCTAAAAAACAATGCCTACATTTAAGCATAATTAGGGTTGCAAACGAATCAAGCTATTCGCGAGCTATTCGACTCGAGCTCGGTCAAAGCTCGGCTCGAACCGAGCTCGAGCTTAAAACTGAGCTCGTTTCGTAAACGAGCATAGCTCAAGTTTGAATTTTTCTTAATTTTAGGCTAAGCTCGCGAGCTATTCGGCTCGAATACGGTCACAACTTGGCTCGAACCGAGTTCGAGCCGAGCTCGAGCTCAAATCTGAGCTCGTTTCGTAAACGAGCCAAACTCGAACCTGAAGGTATTCGGCTAGGCTCGATTGCAGCCATAAGCATAATCATACCTGCTCGGCTGCTCCCAATACTTCAAAGCACACTTATTTATAGAAAACTATTCTACATTTTTTGCACCTTTAAAATAACCACATTAAGTTTATTTAAAAATGCATAATCCACTCAAATTTTAATCCATCTCGAACAATTAACAATTATCTATCTCAAACTTTTTTATCTAGTGTCAAAAAACTATCTTAAACTATACTATAAATTTTGTCAAAAGATTAAAGTAGTTATCTGTAAAAATAGAAGTTTTAAGGAATTACGCATGCTAACAAAAGTCTATGATGTTATGTGAGGAATGCCAAAAATGTGAGGTAGTTTAAAGCAGTTTAACCCTACAAAGCATGCTCCCCATTGTTTGATTTAATAATCATAATAAGAGTAAACATGCTAAATTTCTTTAATTATTGTACTAATACTGTTATTGAAATAAGCGTGTTTGATACTTTGGAGGATTTTTGGGGTGGTAGATTGTGAAAATGACCTCTAAGTAATAAAGTCTTTGCTTGTGACCTCATGGGTAGGGGCACTCACAAATAATTAATTTATTGTTTTGAAATTGCAAAAAAAAAACCTCCATTATGGAAACTTCACGATAATTTTCTGAACTATAGAATTATGTACAGTACTGCCAGGGCCGGCCCCCATGGAGGCTGGCGAAGCGGCCGTCTCGGACATCCGAATTTTTCACAATTTTAGAGGCTCCTCAAAAAAATTATTGTATTTATATATATGTATTTTGCACGTAATATTTTTTTGAATAACGCTTCATCCACTACCAATTTCACTATCTTTGGTAGCACACTCCTATTGGAGAGTTCTCTCATCTGCTCTCTCTTCCCCCACCTATTGGAGTGTACCACCTAGTGAAGAAAAATGTAGTGAAGTTGGTAGTAGATGTAGCATTACTCTATTTTTTTTGGTCCCCAAATTTAATTTTTTGGGATTTTGTTTTTTAAATTTGTACTTTGACCGGTTTATTTTAGTTGGGTTTAGATTTGTAATGATATTTTTTCTCAAATCCCTAAATCTCCATCTATTTCTTCATACTAGTAATTTACATGTGCGATGCACATCCTAATATATATATATTTTTAAAGTAAAAATTTTGACCTAGTTCGGCCTTCAATCTAAGACATTTTTATGGAGTATTAGTTATTCACGGATAATGTACGTCTTAATTTTAAAAAATCAAAATAAAAACTCTGACGTAATGAGGATTCGAATCTGAAATCTCCATCATATTAGTTATGTACGTGCGTCACACATGTTGACACTAAGATCTTCTTCCATTATAATATTAGAGATTAGAGATTAGAGATATATCAGTTTTTAAGAAATGTTGAAAAAAAATTCCCAATTTTTTCAAAACAATTTTTTTATGGGAACCCATTTCGGAAGTTCGCCTTGAGCCCCGGTAAACTCAGCACCGGCCCTGGTTACCGCCTATATTATTTCCGGCAGTTTCTTTTCTGTAAATTCTGTCGTCAGTTCATTTTTTTAGTATGGACTGACCATCATACAGTACTATTACTATTACTATTACTGTTACTTTCCAATGAGGACATTTGTGGTAAGTCCAGCCAGGCTAAAACAATGAAAATGAGACGCGAGTTAATGTACCATATTGTGATGGTGTAGAGGGTAATATTTGAAATCTTAAAGTACTGGAGGTTTCTTTGCAAGATCTTCAAGAGAATAAGACGGGAGTGATTTTTCTTGCAATTTACCATCGTTTGTTTAATTAAATGAGAATGCAACCTACCCCTTCATCTATAATAAGCCCTAAGACTTACAGCATCCACAATGGTATGCGTTATTTTTTGACAAAATGACAAAATGAGAAATAGCAATTCTCAAAGTCGGCATACAAGTTCATTTGCCAAATTTTTCGTATTTCCTGTTGTTGGGTGATGCGGTTTGTTTCTGGGAGACGTGTGGATGCACCAGGTGTGAGTTCTTACTCGATTTGTATTTGAAGGAGAAAGCTGCTGGTCGGACGACCCTCGGCTTGCCGAGCGGTACCTGCGACTGGTTGGGAGTGAGGTGGATGTCTGGGCTCGGATCAGAGGGCTCGGATCCGAGGTCTGGTGTACCTGCAGACGGTCTCGAAACACCGGGGTTGGTCCCGGTGGCAGACCCTCCGACGATCTAGTCAGTTACTTTAAGATAAGAGCAACAGTAACTAGGGTTTAGTGGAGAAAAGATTGATTACCTTTGAAGAAAGGAAAGGGCCTGGTATTTATAGGAGATTCTAATCGGGTCTAGACCCGTTTGGGGCTGGGCCGGACCCGGTTACCCGATTGGCCGAAGCGGTGGAAAGTCGGGCGGTATAGGGCTGACGTGGCAGGCGCCGGAGTGGTTTCCGGGCTGACGTGGCAGATCTCCGGGCGGTTTTCCGGTGCTGACGTGGCTGATCTGAAGGATCAGGAAGGACGCGTATCCTGAGGAGATCTGGTGGCTCAGGGTGAGCCACGCTTTATTCCTGACCCATATCACAAGCCCCACACTCCCGCAGGGTTGGGTGATCCAGCAGTGCGGGGGTGACTCATGGTCCTCGGGGGAAGGGCAGATGTCAGGGTAAGAAGTAAGGTCTGTTGTTCCCCGAAGAGGGCCAGGGGCAGGAGGAATGGACTCCTCATTTGGATGTGCGTGGGGTGAAGTTCTGAGGAGGGGATAGTCGGTAGTATGAATGCCGAGCTCACTAGGTCGGTGGCCGAGTTTGGGGGGTCGGAAGACGATCTTTCGGGTCGACGGACGAACCCATACGGGTCGGTGGACGAACCCTCCAGGGGTCGGACGACCGACTCGCTAGTTGGAAGAGCGAGAGGTCGTCCAGGCCACTCGATGGGGCTCGTCTTTGCATGAGGTCGCGAGGTCGGCCGGACGAGCGTCTGGCTAGTTTTAAGAGAGTGAGGGGATGAGGCTCGAGTTCCGATCCGAGCGCTGAGTCCCTTCTGGGAAAAGAGGAGTGGCTCGTCCTTCGATCCGAGCTCCGAGTGTTTTAACGAGAAGAGAAGAGGGGTTTGATTCGGATTTTGATCCGAGCGCCGAGTCCGCATTGAGAGGTGAGGCAGCCAGGCTCGAGCTCAGGGGGGTCGGTGGACGAGACCGGAAGGCTCGGCGGACGAGACCAAGAGGATCGGCGGACGACTGCCTCGCTGGTTGGAAGAGCGGGGGTCATCCAGGCCATTTCGTTGGGACGGCGTCCGAGGTCTTGTGGTCGGTCATCCGAGCGCCTGGTCAGTTCGGAGAGTGGGCGGATGAGACTCGAACTACGATCCGAGCGCCGAGCCCGTACTGGGAAAGGAGGAGGAAGTATGGCTCGAATCCCTATCCGAGCGTCGAGCCCAACCTGCGAAAGGAGACAGTGGTGTGGTTCGAATTTTTATCTGAGCGCCGAATCCGTATTGAGAGGTGAGGCAGCCAGGCTTGAGTTCAGGGGTCGGCGGACGACGCAAACAGGGTCGGTGGACGAGACCAAGAGGGTCGGCGGACGAGACCAATGGGGTCGACGGACGAGACCAAGAGGGTCGGCGGACGAGACCGAGAGCCCCACCTGTTGAAGGAGAAGGTGGCTTGGCTCGAGTTTCTATCCGAGCGTCGAGCCCCACCTGGTGAAGGAGAGGTGGCTTGGCTCGAATTCTTATCCGAACGTCGAGCTCAACCTGTGAGGAGAAGGTTGCTTGGCTCGAGTTTCCATCCGAGCGTCGAGCCCCACCTGTGAAAGGAGAAGGTGGCTTGGCTCGAATTTTTATCCGAGCGCCGAATCCGTATTGAGAGGTGAGGCAGCCTGGCTTGAGTTCAGGGGTCAGCGGACGAGGCAAACAGGGTCGGTGGACGAGACCAAGAGGGTCGGCGGACGAGACCAATAGGGTCGACGGACGAGACCAAGACGGTCGGCGGACGAGACCGAGAGCCCCACCTGTTGAAGGAGAAGGTGGCTTGGCTCGAGTTTCTATCCGAGCGTCGAGCCCCACCTGGTGAAGGAGAGGTGGCTTGGCTCGAATTCTTATCCGAACGTCGAGCCCAACCTGTGAGGAGAAGGTTGCTTGGCTCGAGTTTCCATCCGAGCGTCGAGCCCCACCTGTGAAAGGAGAAGGTGGCTTGGCTCGAATTTTTATCCGAGCGCCGAATCCGTATTGAGAGGTGAGGCAGCCTGGCTTGAGTTCAGGGGTCGGCGGACGAGACCAATGGGGTCGACGGACGAGACCAAGAGGGTCGGCGGACGAGACCGAGAGCCCCACCTGTTGAAGGAGAAGGTGGCTTGGCTCGAGTTTCTATCCGAGCGTCGAGCCCCACCTGGTGAAGGAGAGGTGGCTTGGCTCGAATTCTGATCCGAACGTCGAGCCCAACCTGTGAGGAGAAGGTTGCTTGGCTCGAGTTTCCATCCGAGCGTCGAGCCCCACCTGTGGAAGGAGAAGGTGGCTTGGCTCAAGTTGTTATCCGAGCGTCGAGCCCCACCTGTGAAAGGAGAAGGTGGCTTGGCTCGACTTCGCATCCTAGCGTCGAGCCCCACCTGTTGAAGGAGAAGGTGGCTTGGCTCGAGTTGTTATCCGAGCGTCGAGCCCCACCTATGAAAGGAGAAGGTGGCTTGGCTCGAATTCTCATCCGAACGTCGAGCCCAACCTGTGAGAGGAGAAGGTTGCTTGGCTCGAGTTTCCATCCGAGCGTCGAGCCCCACCTGTGACAGGAGAAGGTGGCTTGGCTCGAGTTTCCATCCGAGCGTCGAGCCCCACCTGCTGAAGGAGAAGGTGGCTTGGCTCGAGTTTCTATCCGAGCGTCGAGCCCCACCTGCTGAAGGAGAAGGTGGCTTGGCTCGAGTTGTCATCCGAGCGTCGAGCCCCACCTGTGAAAGGAGAAGGTGGCTTGGCTCGAATTCTCATCCGAACGTCGAGCCCAACCTGTGAGAATAGAAGGTTGCTTGGCTCGAGTTGTCATCCGAGCGTCGAGCCCCACCTGTGACAGGAGAAGGTGGCTTGGCTTGAGTTTCCATCCGAGCGTCGACCCCCAACTGTCGAGCCCCACCTATTTGGGTGACGAGCCCCGCTTGAGGAGAAGGCGCTATCGCACTAGACTCCCTCCGAGGTCTCTGACCGGCCGCAACTTCACACTTTGTGCTAGGAGGTGATTCCTGTCGGGCAAATAGGGAGGGGTAGTATTGGAATTTTACCCTTTCTGCTGACGTAATGGCGCAAATATCAACGTTTGTTTTAGCCGCTTGATCTTGTCAGATAAGATCCAACGGCTAGATGCTCATTTGCGGAAATCGAGGAGTCGCTGTCTATTTTAAAACCCCCACCCCCCCTCATTTCTTTTCACTTTATCGTTTCATAATTCCCAATTTTCCAGTTCTAGCGCAGGCATTTCGATCGCTGTTGGTGGACTCTTCGTAGAGGAGCGTAACTTTCAAAGAATCAGGTTAGTAATTCTCCTTTTTTCTGAATGTCGCGTACTCAGTCTGGTTCCGAGGCTACAACGTCTGGTCACTCGGAGATGGAGTCAGATTTGGAAACGTCATCGTCTCTGGGCAAGTACCAGGTTAAAGAGGAGGTTTTCTCCGAACATGGCTCCGAGGGCGACAGTGACGTAGCTCTAATCGTGCAACCGTTGAGTGATCGGAGGCCAGGGAAGGAACCGATGGTAGAGGGTGGTGCGGACGAGGATAGTGATGATGAGGACGAGGAGTCGGACGAGGAGTCGGATGCTGGTGATGGTGAAGAGGATGAAGAAGGAGAGCAGGGCGACACGGAGAGTGAGGAAGGGGAGGGCGTTGGTGCGCCGGAGGCCGGCCACGGAGAAGATCTGCCCCCTTGTCGACGCCGTCGCCCGAGCGCAAGCCCCGGCCACGTCGGAAGAAGATAGTCCTCACCATGCCTCAAAGTCCTTCTTCGTCTGACGAGGATGCGCCGAGGACGGGCCTTGATGTTCCGCCTATCACCTTCCAGAATCCTGTGTCGATACGGATGTATCCTGATGATGTGAAGGACATCCAGCCGATCCCTCCAGTGCCTGGAGAAAACACAAGGACGAAGATTCGTGCGGACAGTACTCCCAGCGTCTTGAGACCGGAGTATCTGAATATCATCAGGGCTGCTTACTACATTCCGAGGGAGTACGAGCTCCTGCTACCGAGCCCGGGTATTCGACCTACGACGATGTTGGCTCCGGGTTACTGCTTATTTCCGGAGCAAGCTTTCATCTCGGGCTGAGGTTCCCCCTGCACCCCTTCGTGAATACGGTCTTGAATTGGGCTGAGCTGTCCCCCATGCAGTATGGCCCCAACTCTTGGAAGCATCTCATCTGCTTCATCCTGAAGTGCCAAGAGAAAGGGGTGAGGCTGAGGCTTTCATACTTCCGCGCAATCTTCAGCATTGGTTTGCTTGGGGATATCGAGGGCGTGTTCTTCTTTACGCCGAGACCGAACAAGAAAGTGGTGCACGGCCACCCGGACTCGATCAAGAATTGGAGAGATAAGTATTTTGTTGTGAAGACCGAAGGGGAATGGGACATCCCGACTCAGTGGAATTTCGTGAAGCCGAAGCGCAAGCCCCCAAAAAGAAATGAGTTAACCGCCCAAGAGTGGGGGAGGGTCGATCATTTACTCAGGGGAGACAGCATCGCGTGGCGCCGGGTGACCGAGGTTCACCTAGCGAGGGCCGGACTGAGTCCCGCCGACCCTAGTATGTTTCTTTCCTCATTTTTTCATCTTTCTGCCTTCGTGTTAACGTTTAGCCTTCCTTTTCTGTCTTGTTGTAGGGATGACGACACAACAGGCACACGCCAAGCAGATCCTACTCGCCGCCGCAGAGAAGGCGAGGCAAGAGAAGAAGAAGAAAGAAGAGCAGGAACGCCTCGCTGCCGAGAAGCGGAAGACTCCTGGTCAGCCTTCGCAAGCTGGAGGGCCTTCCACCGTGCCTCCCCCGGTGCCCGAGGAACAGCCTTTGGCGAAGAAGCAGAAGAAGCACCACCATTCTTCGCGATCGGCTCGAGACCCAGCGGGAGGGTCGGGGAAAACAGTTGAAGCCCCGTCACAACAGCTTCCCCCCGTACGTCCGAGTGCGGCGGAGTTGGTGGGAAGGATGGCGACGATGCCCTTCGCCCTTGATTGGTCGATCTTGAAGGGCGACTCCATCCTCGACGGACCCGTATCGATGGAGTTCGTCTCGAAGGCCATCACCGATCGGGACGGAATGGCCTTGGCGGCGCAGATGGCCGATCAGGCCTACATGCGCTGGGCCCAAGCCAACCTCTCGGTAAGTCGTCCGAAGCCCACCTGGTGAATAAGCTTGTAAAAATTTGTAATTGTTGCTAAGTTTGATTTTTCTTGACAGTCGATGCTCCACGGTCAGCACTTCCACAAGTGTCTGGAGAAGGAGATTACATACGAGCGGAAGCAGAAGGAGAAGTTCCTTCGGGAATTGACCAAGGCGACGGAGGACTTCAAGGAGGCTCGGGACATGGTGGTGGTGCACGAGGCCCAGATAGAGTCTTTGGACAAGATCCACAAGCATGACCGAGAGGACCTGCTGAAGAAGATCGCGGCCGAGGCGGCGGAGAAGGAGAAGGCGCAAAAGGCCCTGGCGGACTTGGAGGCGGCCTTGGGGGATACGTTGATGACGGCGCAAGACGAGGCTTACGAGCATGCCAAGTCTCACTTCAAGTATATCTATCCGGAGTGCAATGTTGACCACCTCGGCTTCGGGTGGAAGCCGGACTTGCCTCCGACCCCGGGGGGTGATGGTGACGACGGCGGCCACCACGAAGAAGAGGTGCACCCCGACCCTCAAGACTAGATGTTTTTGTTTTATTTCTCTTCTTGTTGTAAATGCCCTCGGCGGACTGGCCACCGCAAATTTTGTATCTTACTTTTTGAGATGAAATGAAATATAGAATTTTTTGGGCCGACTCTACAACACTTGCATTTTGTGATACTTGCATTTTTTCTTTTTGATAGAGGCTAGCTCGTCAACGAAAGTTGGCTCGGGACCGAGAGGCTGCCAAGAATTACTTTTTGGACAAGTCTAGAGAGCTCGGTCTAGAGGTGGCTCATTTGAGAAAGATCGTAGCCGACCGGGACTGGTGGGTCATTGAGAAGGACTGGGCGGTCTCGGATACTTCTAGCGGGCGGTCGGCCTCCGAGTCTTCTCTTCGCGAGGCCGTCATAGAGAAAGAATTGGAGATTCGCCAGTTGAAGCTCATACTGGGTGCCGGTCTTGTTGAAGAGGCAAGTAACTCCACTCCGGGGAGGTTGCCGCCGCCTTCGCCGGTTGTGACACAGCCGGATGATGCGGAGAGCTCGGTGGCGGGTGCGTCTTCCTTGGTTGGGATAGCCGAGCGTCACAGGAGCCCTGAATTCGAGTTCCCGGCCGAGTGAGTGAGTTGAGAGCCTTCATTGTATTTGTGTTTTCATTCATTGAGTTGTAAGCGATGAGTAATGAATAAGATCATTTGTTCTTCGGAGCCTCGATTGCCTCGGGTGCCGAGTGTAGTTGGTGTGACTGCGTCAATAATTGCGACGTTTCGCCTTCTTAGGCATCATTAATGGTGACGTTTCGTCTTCCACCGTTTCACATTCGCAGGCGTAATAAATGAGGCCCCAGGGACGGGTACCGAGCCCCCACAACGGTGAGAAAGACAACTGCAGCCGTAGTAGCCCTGCCGCCGAGTGTTTAGGTCGCGGTGCCTCCGGAGGGGACACCCGCCTTGCTCGGGATCGGTGCCGAGATGTTGCGATTTTTCTCGTGGAGAGACGGTGCGGGAGTGGCTGGCGAATGTCGCCTCGAGTCTCGGTTGGTGGCCTCGGAGGAGGTCAAACCGAGCGAGGGACGGGTGCCGAGCCCCCACAACGGTGAGAAAGACAACTGCAGGCGTAGTAGCCCCGCCGCCGAGCATTTTAGGTCGCGGTGCCTCCGGAGGGGACACCCGCTTTGCTCGGGGTCGGTGCCGAGATGCTACGCTTGTTCTCGTGGAGAGACGGTGCAGGAGTGGCTGGCGAATGTCGCCTCGAGTCTCGGTTGGTGGCCTCCGAAGAGGTCAAACCGAGCGAGGGACGGGTGCCGAGCCCCCACAACGGTGAGAAAGACAACCGCAGGCGTAGTAGCCCCGCCGCCGAGCGTTTTTAGGTCGCGGTGCCCCCGGAGGGGACACCCGCCTTGCTCGGGGTCGGTGCCGAGATGCTGCGCTTGTTCTCGTGGAGAGACGGTGCAGGAGTGGCTGGCGAATGTCGCCTCGAGTCTCGGTTGGTGGCCTCCGAAGAGGTCAAACCGAGCGAGGGACGGGTGCCGAGCCCCCACAACGGTGAGAAAGACAACTGCAGGCGTAGCGTAACCCCGCCGCCGAGCGCTTAGGTCGTGGAGCCCCCGGAGGGGACTCCCACACTGCTCGGCGTCGGAGCCGAGCTCTTGCACATGTTCTCGTGGAAAGGCGGTGCGAGTCGAGTCCCATGCTTGTGAGAGAAGCGTGTTTGGACTCGCGATTTCATTCGAGTGACGAGCCCCACGCTTGTAAGAGAAGCGTGTTTGGACTCGCGATTTCATCCGAGTGACGAGCCCCAGGCTTGTAAGAGAAGCATGTTTGGACTCGCGATTTCATCCGAGTGACGAGCCCCAGGCTTGTAAGAGAAGCGTGTTTGGACTAGCGATTTCATCCGAGTGACGAGCCCCACGCTTGTAAGAGAAGCGTGTTTGGACTCGCGATTTCATCCGAGTGCCGGGCCCCACGCTTGTAAGAGGAGTGTGTTTGGACTCGCGATTTCATCCGAGTGCCGGGCCCCACGCTTGTAAGAGAAGCGTGTTTGGACTCGCGATTTCATCCGAGTGCCGGGCCCCACGCTTGTAAGAGAAGCGTGTTTGGACTCGCGATTTCATCCGAGTGACGAGCCCCAGGCTTGTAAGAGAAGCGTGTTTGGACTCGCGATTTCATCCGAGTGACGAGTTTTGTGAGGGGTCCTTCATCTGTTTACAAGAATTGGAGTCATAAGCTTGTTTCTAAGAAAGCTGGCGTTTACAATATATGCTTGTTACAGACAAGTCTAGGTACGACGTGCCGTTTACAGGACTTTACAAAAGACAAGGCTCAACGTGCCGTTTTTAGAATTATGTTTTACATGGAGGCTATTCCCCTAAGAACTTGATCAAGTGTTCCGCATTCCAGGGCCTCTTGACAGGCTTGCCATCGGTGTCGGTCAGGCAATAGGTACCCGGTCGTACGACCTCTGAAACCTTATAAGGGCCCTCCCAGTTTGGTGCCAACTTCCTTTTCTGGCCGGGGTTGGAAACCGCCAGTTTCCGGAGGACAAGATCTCCGAGAGCAATGTTTGTTGGGCACACCTTCTTGTTATAGAATCTCTCGATTCTTTGCTGGTAGATGTTCCTTCTGATGGATGACTTCTCCCTGACCTCGTCAATGAGGTCCAGGTCTGCTCGCAGTTGCATGGAGTTGCTTGCTTCGTCATAAGCCATAATTCGGGGAGAGGGGATACCTATTTCCAAGGGAATGACGGCCTCAGCACCGTACGTTAAGTTGAAGGGTGACTCCCCTGTCGGGATTCTTTTTGTTGTTCGATGGGCCCAGAGAACGCTCGGCAGCTCGTCGACCCATAGCCCCTTGGAGGAATTATCGAGTCGCTTCTTGAGTCCATCGAGGATCTGACGGTTCGCGTTCTCTGCCTGTCCGTTGGATTGGGGATGGCATACCGAAGAGAAGCGCTGCTGGATACCGAGGTCTTCGCAGAACTTGCGGAAATGCTTGCCTGCAAAATGGGTCCCGTTATCCGTAACGAGCACTTGGGGGATCCCGAACCGACAGATAATGTGCTTCCAGAAGAATTGTTGAGTCTGATGCTCGGTGATCGTAACTAGTGGCTCCGCCTCGATCCATTTGGTGAAGTAGTCGATGGCAACTATAAGGAACTTTCGTTGCCCCGTCGCCTTGGGAAAAGGGCCTACCAGATCCATCCCCCACATTGCAAAGGGGGTTGGACTGGCCATGGATCGTAGGTTTGCTTGAGGAACCCTTTTGATGGGGGGGAATCTTTGACAGGGGCCACATTTCTTGACGAGATTTAGAGCGTCCTGCAGCATGGTGGGCCAGTAGTACCCGTGGTTCAAAGCCTTTCGCGCGAGCGAACGACTTCCCATGTGACACCCGCCAATCCCCTCGTGTAATTCTTTGAGAGCATATTCGGCTTCACCGGGAGTGAGGCAGCGGAGATAAGGCCGTCCATCCGAGGTTGTGTAGGACCTTTTGAAGAGTGTTGAGTCGATCATTGTGAACCTTTCCGCTCGGGCCCGGACCCTTCTTGCTTCGGCTCGGTCTTCCGGGAGCTCTCCCTTGACGAAAAATTGCCTAATTAGAGTTGTCCAGTCTTCGGGGGGCGCTCCATCTTCGATGCACAGGACCTCCGGGATGTCGATACTGGGTTTTAGCATGACCTCGATCAGGACCGTGCGGTCGAGACCTTCGAAGGAAGAGGATGCCAATTTTGACAGAGCGTCAGCCTGGACGTTCTGTTCCCGAGGGATCCTCAAAACAGCCGACTCGTCGAAGGACGAGAGTAGGCATTGAACTACAGCTCGGTAACGAACCATGCGATCGTCTCGGGCCTCGTACTCCCCGGTGATCTGGTTGACCACGAGCTGGGAGTCGCTGAAAGCCCTGATCTGCCTGGCACCGGCTTGATGAGCCAGGGTGAGCCCAGCGATCATTGCCTCGTATTCGGCCTCGTTGTTAGAGGCCGGGAAGTTGAGGCGGAGGCAATACTGCAGAAGAAAACCGTCTGGGCCTCGGAGGATGATGCCCGCTCCGCTGCCTGCCTCGCAGGAGGAACCATCGACGTAAACTTCCCACGTCTGGTCGTTTTCCGTGTTTGCAGGGTGCTCGGAGATAGTGCACTCCGTAATGAACTCTGCGAGCGCCTGCCCCTTGATGGCTGTTCTGGGCTGATAGCCAATGTCATACTGGCTGAGCTCAATCGACCATTTTACGAGTCGACCCGAGCTTTCTGGTTTGTAGAGTACGGCCTTCAGGGGTTGGTCCGTCAGCACTTGGACAGAATGAGATTGAAAATATGGAGTACGCTACTTTCTCCATCCGAGAGTACCTGGTCTCGGCATCGAGCAAGACCTTGCTGACGTAGTATACAGGCTTCTGTGATCCCTCTTCCTCCCGAACGAGAACGGCGCTGAGCACCTTCTCCGAGGCTGATAGGTAGAGCTAGAGTGGCTCTCCTGGTTCGGGCTTGCTGAGGAGAGGGGGGTTCGCGAGGTATTCCTTTAACTGGGCGAAGGCCTCTTGCTGTTGGACCCCCCATTCGAACCCGTCGGTGCCGCGTAGGGCTTTGAAGAAGGGAAGAGACTTCTCTCCGGACTTGGAGAGGAAACGGCCGATTGCCACCAGTCTCCCCGTCAGCCGTTGGACTTCTTTGATGTTCCTCGGAGGGGCCATGTCTAGGATTGCTTGGATCTTTTCGGGGTTCGCTTCGATTCCCCTTTGGCTGATAATGAACCCGAGAAACTTTCCCGCGGAGACGCCGAAGGCGCATTTGCTCGGATTAAGTCTCATGTTATGGGTCCGAAGTACCCCAAAGGCCTCCTCCAGATCGGCTACGTGATCCTCTCCCCGCCGGCTCTTGACGAGTGTGTCATCCACATATACTTCTATATTGCGCCCGATCTGTTCCTTGAAGACCCGGTTGACGAGCCTCTGGTATGTGGCTCCGGCATTCTTCAGCCCGAAGGGCATGACTCTGTAGCAATAGAGCCCCTGGTCTGTGACGAAGGACGTCTTGGCGATGTCGGGAGGGAACATGCGGATCTGGTTGTAGCCCGAAAATGCGTCCATGAAGGACAGGAGCTCGTGACCCGATGTTGCATCGACGAGAGCATCGATCCTGGGAAGGGGGAATGGGTCCTTCGGGCACACCTTGTTGAGATCCGTGAAATCAATGCAGATCCTCCAGCTCCCGCTCGCCTTCTTCACCATGACGACGTTTGCCAGCCACTCGGGATAGCTGACCTAATGAATGAAGCGCGCGGCAAGGAGTTTATCGACTTCTGCATTAACCGCCTGTTGTCGCTCTGGCGCGAACTTGCGTCGCTTCTGTACTACTGGTTTCGAGCCGGGGATCACGCTGAGTTTATGCATGATGAGTTCCTCGGAAATTCCCGGCATGTCAGAGGGCTTCCAGGCAAACAGATCGACATTGCGCCGGATGCAGGTGATGAGGTCGGACTTGAGGCGAGGTGCGAGGGAGCGACTTATTCGAAATTGTTTCGATGAATCCTCTGCCTCGAAGGAGATATCCTCCAGCTCGTCTGCCGACTCCGGCTCTGGCTGGGTCCTTTGGGGCTGCATCTACACGGCGTCGAGGGGAAGCACTCCGCTTCCTATTGCTGTCATATAACAGGAGCGAGCGGCTTCTTGGTTCCCTCGGACCACTCCTACCCCGGTACTGGTAGGGAACTTCATCTTCTGGTGGTAGGCCGAGGGGACAGCCTGGAGGGAGCAGAGGCCCGGTCGGCCGAGTATGGCATTATAGGCTGCCTTGATGTTGACAACCATGAAGTCCATCGACTTGGTTCTCCGATTCGGGGCCGTGCCCGTCGTGACATCCAGCGTGACGATCCCCTCGATTGTCACCGGAACTCCAGAAAATCCGTGCAGGGTGTATCCTGCCGGCTTAAGTCTGCTTCGGGGGAGCTTTAGGTTCTCGAAAGCATCGAGGAACAGAATGTTGACCGAGCTTCCGTTGTCTACCAGGATCCGCCGAGCATCAAAGTTTGCCATGCTGAGATTGATTACGAGGGCGTCGCAATGTGGGAGCCGAACCCCCTCCAGGTCGTCACCCGAGAAGGAGACGGGGAGTGGTTGGATTTGAGGAGTGAGAGGTCCTTGGACGGCGTTAACGTCCCGGATGAACGCCTTACGGGAGGTGTTAGAATCCCCTCCCATGGGCCCTCCGTGGACGCAGTGCAGTATGGGTTGGTCGTCCGGTTCTTCCAGCTCCTGCTCTTGCCTGGGGAGCTGTAGGGGAGCTCGAGGAGGAGGTGAGGTTCTCCTGTTCCTCGTGTCCCTTTGCGCCCGAGCATCGTCCCTCTTATACTCCCGAAGGTATCCTCGCTGAATCAGGGCCTCGATTTCATCTTTCAGGGCACGGCAGTGATCTGTGTCGTGCCCGTTGTCTCGGTGGAAGCGGCAGTAGAACCGCTGATCCCTTTTCTTGCTAGTGTTGTTGGACGGTCGAGGGGGGTACTGAACGAGGTCTCTGTCTTCGATCGCCAGGAGTATGGAGGACACATTTTGTGTGAGTGGGGTATATCTTTCGAAGCGAGGAACCGGTGGTACCTTCTTCATGGTGCCCCCGTCTTTCGGAGCCTTTTTCGAAGGCTCGACTTCCTCGGCCTTCCGTTTCCCTTTCCCGAGTGCTTCTCTGGATTCGTCGGGTTTAGGGCTTCCTCTGCCCTGATGTACTTCTCGACTCGGTTGAGGAGGTCGGGAAAATCGATCGGGGGCTTCTTCGCCAGAGAAGCTTTCAGCTGTCCATGACGGACGTTGTGCCGAAACGCCGCGGAGGCGACGCCCGGATCGAGAGAGGAGACTGACCTCGCTTCTGCCGTGAATCTCCGGACAAACGCCCTGAGTGATTCCCCCCCTTCCTGCCTGAGCCCAAGTAAGGAGGCGCTCGTTCTTTCGGCCTTCCGGCTGGTTACAAAATGGGCGAGGAAATTGCCTTCCAGTTGATCAAAGGAGTAAATGGAGCCGGGGGCGAGTTTTGAGAACCACTCACGAGCCGGACCCCGTAGGGTGGCAGGAAAAGCTCGGCACAGCAGAGGATCCGATGCGCTGTGAATCATCATGAGGGTTTTGAAACCCTCCATGTGATCAGCAGGATCCCCTTCGCCGTTATAGGTCTCGAATTGTGGGGGTCGGAAGTTCCGGGGAATTTCTGCTTGGATAATGAGGGCGGAAAAGGGGGGTCGGACAGGTTTGTACCCCTGACCGGCTCCGACACCGTCGCCCATATGATCGATTCGGTCCTCCATTTCTTGGAGGCGCCTTAGGAGCACGCCATCGGCTTCGGGCTGGATTGTTGAGGAGCGAGGGACGCTGGCCTCAGCGTCTAACCTGCTTTGGGAACGCCGTGCTTCCTCCCTGGGGGCCCGTTGGAGAGCCCCAAGGATTTTCCTTCGGAAATCCTGGAACTCCTGTTGAGTAACAGGAGCTCCCTCATCTCGGGCCGGTTGGACCGGAGGTTGCCTCCCGACTCGGCTGAGTGCGGGCCTTCGTTCTTCCGGCGGTGGCCTAGGATGGTTCGGGGCCGAGTTGGAAGCGGCCCTTTCCCTACTGCGGTCAGCCTGCCGACTGGAGATTACCCTTCGAAGGTCGGGTTGGGTTGGAGGAGTGGGGGCCCGCTGGGACCCCTGACGGGAGGCCCTATGCTTTGATGTGCGCTGCCCGGCGTTGGTATTTGATGGGAGTGTGTCTCGTCGGTTGACGGAGGACGCAGCCCCCTTGCCTTTGGAAGCCATAGGAGTTCGGTGATCGAGGTACCTCGGCGGTAGTACTCGGGTCGGGTTCCGAAGTAGCTTTCCCACAGACGGCGCCAACCTGATGCGGTTTGTTTCTAGGAGACGTGTGGATGCACCAGGTGTGAGTTCTTACTCGATTTGTATTTGAAGGAGAAAGCTGCTGGTCGGACGACCCTCGGCTTGCCGAGCGGTACCTGCGACTGGTTGGGAGTGAGGTGGATGTCTGGGCTCGGATCAGAGGGCTCGGATCCGAGGTCTGGTGTACCTGCAGACGGTCTCGAAACACCGGGGTTGGTCCCGGTGGCAGACCCTCCGACGATCTAGTCAGTTACTTTAAGATAAGAGCAACAGTAACTAGGGTTTAGTGGAGAAAAGATTGATTACCTTTGAAGAAAGGAGAGGGCCTGGTATTTATAGGAGATTCTAATCGGGTCTAGACCCGTTTGGGGCTGGGCCGGACCCGGTTGCCCGATTGGCCGAAGCGATGGAAAGTCGGGCGGTATAGGGCTGACGTGGCAGGCGCCAGAGTGGTTTCCGGGCTGACGTGGCAGATCTCCGGGCGGTTTTCCGGTGCTGACGTGGCTGATCTGAAGGATCAGGAAGGACGCGTATCCTGAGGAGATCTGGTGGCTCAGGGTGAGCCACGCTTTATTCCTGACCCATATCATTGGGTATTTGAAAAAACCCAAATAGCAAACCAATTATATATCAAAATATGATAAAATGACAAATTTGGATAACCGCGTTGTCGATGCTCTTAAAAGCTTGAAATTGAAGAGTTAGATAGGATAAGCAAAAGGTAATAATAAGAAATTTAAAAAATGGTGTTAGCAAGATAACATGCATGGTCAAAGTCAAGTGCCAACTCTAGGGCATTTACAAAAGGGTTTACTCTTTATCACCACCACCTACATTTGGGTATCATGTCCAAATCAAAATGGCAAAGAAGGGGGAGTTGGTCTGTAAATATAAGTAGATGGAGACTTTGTTGACTTTAAAGAACCAATAAAATGTGATAAAAAAAATAAAATAAAAAATAAATAAAGTAAACTGACTCAAGTTCACCAATATCTCATTTTTCTTATGAAATCAACTCAAGTTTTAAATTTCTGACTTGTAATTCATTTCGGTGGCTGTAACCCTTTTAGTGTTTACTAATTACTAAAAAAAATAATATAAAATGAGTAAGAGCATCGACAGTCGTCGATTGTAAAAATATGCATAAATGGATAAATGGTTATAGCAATCTCTCGTTTTGCTGTAGTCGTTAAATATTATTTTTTATCTTTTTAAATTAAAATAATAACAGACGGTGCTTCATGTTCCGTCGGAGAGACAAAAAAGTAAAAAAAAACATTTAAAAAGGTGGGACGGCATATCATGTTCCGTCGGAGAGAAAAAAATAAAATTTTAAAATGGTGGGACGGCACTTCAAGTGTCGTCCGAGGAAAAAAATCGTACTCGAAGTGCAAAAAAAATTACAAAAAATTATAAATATTACAAAAAATTACAAAAAAACTACAAAGAGGGTGGGACGGCATTTGACTTCAAGTGCCGTCCGAGAAAAGTGGGATTTTTTTTGGTTTTTTTATTACGAAATTAATTTTTGTTTGGAGGTGTCATCCGACCATTAATTTTTTTTTATTTTTTTTTTGCGACGACACTTCAAGTGCCGTCCGATCATTAAAAAAAATATTTTTTTTTGCGACAGCACTTCAAGCTCCGTCTCTCATATATACATATTTCTCATTTACAGCAATCTTCTGTAGCGATTTATGCATAATATACATATTTGGCCATCGACTGCAGCGTTCTTTCTGACCAAATATATTATACATATTTAGCAAACTACTACAGTTACTATAAGATTGTGTGTGTGTTGAGTTTAAAAGTGATAAGAAGTTTTTACATATATAATTTGATGTGAGATAGGAGCTAGCAAGTAATTTTGGGACCCACAAACCAACAGGTTTTTCACAACACTTATCGGCCCATAGAATAACTGAGGCAGGCTGGGCTGGGCCTCACTTGCACTGTATCCTACCCTACCCCTTATATCCTATTATTATAAGTAGGAATTCTTTAATTAATTAAATTAAATGTTTTTATTATTCGTATTCTAAATATACAACAACAAAAAAGTCTTTTTTCCAACTAGTTGGGGTCGGCTACATGAATCATGGTTCAGTGCAATATCTTCTGTAAAATCACAAGCTATCATATCTTTTTTCACCGTGTTCATCCAAATTAGTTTAGATCTTCCTCTACCCCTAACTCTATCCCCAATACTTATTAAATCACTCTTTCTAACGGGGGCACTACTAAGTCTACGCGTGACATGTTCAAACCACCTGAGGCGATTCTCTCTTAACTTATCTTGGATTGGAGCTACCTTTAGCATGTCTCGTATATACTCGTTTCTAATTCTATCCTTCATTATTTTACCACACATTCATTTTAACATCCTCATCTCCGCTACACTCATTTTTTGGACATATTGTTTCTTTGTTGCCCAACACTCTGCTCCATACATCATTGGTAGTCTAACAGTCATCCTATAAAATTTTTCCTTCAACTTCAAAGGTATACGTTTATTACATAAAATATCACTGGCACTTCTCCACTTAAACCACCCTACTTGGATCTTATGTGTAATATCTTTACATATCTCTCCATCTCTTTATATAATCGAACCTAAATATCGGAAAAGGTCTCTCTAAATATACAAAATGAAAATATGTATACTCTTTTTGTGATGTCATTCTTTCTTATGTATGCACACATTGATTTTTTGGAGACAAAAAAAAACAAGGTGAAAATTTTGTTCAAATAAAAGGGAAAATGAATTAGATAATAATATTTTTGACTTCTATTTTATAACTTTTTGGGGAGAAATTCTAATGAATTTTTTTTTTCTTTTTAAATTCAGATTTACCACTTTTAGCTATTGTGTAAAACCAGCCTCTGTTTAGTGTATGAACTGCAAATTGTGTGAAAGCAAACTTCTTTAATGTGTGAGGTCAACACAATTTGAATTGTTTGCCGCTTTGGACTCTCATTCACATCAACAACTTGACAAAACAACTCTCATTGCCAATTTCCTGATCTCTTACCTAGGCATCCCCTTTAGATGGGGCAAGCTTCTCAGAGCTGACTGAGTTCCTCTCATTGACAAAGTGGAGCACAGGCTCTCTGCTTGGTCTGGCAAAGTCCTTTCTAGGGGTGGTAGATTAATCCTCATCAATTCGGTTCTATCCGCCTTACCCCAATATTTCATGTCTTTCTTTTTCTTACCTTCCTGGGTGATCAAACGGCTTGATCAGATTAGAAGTAATTTCTTATGGTCGGGATCGCCGGCCTATAACCCGGGTTCGCACCTAGCAAATTGGAAAATTATCTGTTCTCCTAGAGATGAAGGGGGTCTGGGCGTCTTGGACCTTAGAGCCCATAATCTCGCCCTTCTAGGCAAATGGCTGTGGAGACTCCACTCTCTGGATCATCTCCCTTGGATTAGTTGTATCAAAAATTATCAATCTTCGCCCAACTGGTGGGAATTCCCGGATTTACCCCCTCGCCGTGCTTCGCCTTTCTGGAAGGGCGTTTGGAAGGCGTCTTACGCTTTTCAGTGTAGCACGTCGAGGGTTTGTGCTAACGGGATCACTGTTAGCCTATGGTCCGACTTGTGGATCGGCAACACTAAACTGTCTTCGGCTTTTCCTTCTTTATTCTGTCTTGCTGTTCTTCCGGCTGCCACGGTTGTAGATTCCTTCATCTGTATTGATAATGTTAGATACTGGTTTATCCCCTTCAGTATTGTCCTTCCAGCTCAGCTCAATGATCAGTTTCATAACCTTCTAAATCTCCTCAATGGATACTCTTGGTCCGCCTCAGAGGGCATCTCCTGGCGCTGGACTGCGTCTGGAGTCTTCACGGTTAATTCTTTCTATTGTTTTCTCAATTCTAGAGGGATGCGATACTCGCTGTCGCATTTCATTTGGGAATCCTGCGTCCCCATCAAAGTCAAAATCAACTCTTGGTTAGCTTTCAATAACAAACTTCTTACCGTAGAGGTCCTCAACAAGAGGAATTTAGCATGGGGGCAACTTTGCCCTTTGTGCAATCAACTACCGGAAGACGTCAACCACCTCTTCATCCAATGCCCTTTCATTATCCCCCTTTGGAAGATTAACTCGTTAGCTTGGAATACGGGAGTGATTCCCCTCCATTTGACCTCTGTGTGGTCTTTCCCGCCTTCGGACAGTGTGTATCGAAGGGTTTGGATTTTAGCGACTCATACCATCATTTGGATCATTTGGAAGGAAAGAAATGGTAGATTATTCCGTCTTCGATGCAAATCGATCGCGGCTATTATCGAAGATTTTTTTATTTCTTTTCAACTCATGGGTTTCTAGCCTGGCTTTCAAAAGAGCATGCCTCTTTGATCTCGGAGAATTGCTGCAGTCTGTTAATTGTCTCTATAATCTTCAAGCTATTTAGCTAACTTCTAATCTTACTTCTTCCATGATTACTATTACTATTTCGATCTCACTGGCTTTCTATTTCTTGACCTTTGTGTACGCAGGGCTAATTCTGGGTTTACTTCTGTTCTCTACTGTATTTTGTGATGCTTTGGTGGGCAGATCAGCTGTTGCCTCCCTTTTGGTTATGCCCCTACGGGTGCTGGAGTATTGGGTGTTTTGGGGTTTGATTGGCTGACTTAAAGTTAGCTTGCTCTTTGTCTGCCCTGCAGACTTTATTATTTTTGGTTTGTATTGCTCCTAAGTGGAACCATAACACTCTACTGCTCTTTCTTTCTCTGAAGTTGTTGTTTGCTTTATTAGACTTATACTGCTCCGATTGCTTCCTTACTGCTGTGTTTGCTGCTCTGTTTGACTGCTTGTGTCGTAGGTTTGTGGATGGCTTCTTTGCTCTAGATGAGCTTCGGATTGTGGTGGTTGTATTAGCATGTTTGCATTACCTGTTTGTGTTTCTACTCTGGATTACTGGTGCGGGTTTGAATCCTTGCTTACTGTTGTTTTGGTAGTGGGTTTATCTACCCATCGTAGCTGGAGTCTGGTCCTAGTGCTTCGTCACTTGGCGGCTCCACTGAATGGGGGTTTGACTTGCCGAGTTGGGGTTTACTTATCTTTTCTTTGTTCCTCTCTAGTGGCTTTAGAGCCTTCTTGTTCAGTTCATTTCTATTTTTATAGGATGTTTTGTCCTTTGGTTCTTCGTTTTCGTGGCTGTCAGCAGCTCAGGTGGCATCCTGAGTGGTCACCGTCGCCTTTTAGGCCATTATCGTTTCTCTCCAGTCTGAGCGATGTTCCGTGTTCTTCGCGAGGCCAGGAGTGCTCCTCGGTTGTCCTGTCTGCTCTTTGCAGCTGTCGCGCCTGCTCCTATGTCGCCGGATCTGCCTCGCCTTATTATTGTAATTAGTGCTAGCCTATTATGCGGTATTTGTATTGATGTACATAGTGTTCATTTATTGTATCTTTTTGCTACTCGTTTTACCTCTGGTAAAGCCCACGTGTAAACTATTGATTATTTATTTGATTGTTTGGCTGGAGTCTTCGGGCTCTATCCGTTTCATCAAAAACAACTTGACAAAATAAGTATAAGTATATCGTACATTTTACAATCAAGATGCTACATTAGGATATGGAAGGCTTTTTACAAGTGATATATGCTTCCTTTTTCTAAACCAAAAAGGAATATACTTTTATAAATTCCTTCATAGGAGCATCCACGGCAGTCTGATGTATAAAATGCATATTATATCTTAGCAATTCGATATTTAGCTGCAGTCGGAAAAATGCAAAATTCAGCTAAATGGCAGACGCCATTTTATATATATATATATAGAGATTTTTTCGAAATTTTTTAATGGGTTTCAAAACAACAAAAAAACGCGTGGAACCCAGTAAGACGGTTGATTTCGTCCCACTGGGCTGTGCTTTAATTAAATTGTTAATTATGTTTTAAATTAACTAAACCTAATTAATTAACTAAATGGTTTAACTAAAAATTTAATTAAAACACTAACTACACTAATTAACTAACTAAATTAGGAGCTTAAGAATTTTTTAATTTATTTATAATTTAGTATTTCAGTGGACGAAACATCATGTTTCGTTTGATGCAAAAAATTAAAAAAAAAAAATTACGTACGAAACATTATGTTTCGTCTGATCATTAAAATTAAAAAATAATTAAATAATCCAGACGAAACATGATATGTATATTTCGTCACGCATAATATGCATATTGCTATATTTCATGCTATTTTTAGTTTTTTACTGCAACAAAAAATGAAGAAGAAAAAAAAAGACAGAATAACTAACAACTGCAGTATCTACAGTTCGAAATTATGCATAAAATGTATTTTTAGCTAACGACTGTGGATGCTCTTATCTCATCGAACTTTCTTAATCTTTCCAAACTAACTAGGGGCGGAGGCACATATCAATGAGGGGGGACAAATGGGACCCCAAAAATATTGTAAAGCACCCCTTTTATAGGTCAAAATTTTTATTTGCCCCCCCAAAAAAAAATTATTTGACCCCCCAACACATCCCATTCTCAATCTTCAAAGCCCTGGCCTTAAGTACTCGGTACTTCCAAATAAATAAATAAATAAATTACCCCCTACCCATCGAAACCCACACCCAGACCCATCATATCCCAACTCATTTGTCATTTCCATTCCCTTTCTCTCATCTCATTCATATGTGATAGTCGTTTGGTTATAAATTTATGGGTTTTATGAATATATTTCATCAAATTATTTTGGTTTTTCAAAACAAAAATGAAGTGAAAAATTTTCTGCAACAATCATGTTGATGCCGAAAAAAATGGAACCCCCATTTTCAATTGTCTGGCTCCGCCACTGAAACTAACTAACAATGAATAAACAATTGGTGAAGAACATTTCTATTACAAAAAGGCTCAATTTGAGAAAAACACCTCAACTATTTGCCTTTTTAAAAAAATTACCCATTAACTATCAGATTTCGAAAAAGTACGGCTCTTCAACTTCAAAAAAACATAAACAACTACATAAAATAAAAACCTCTTAACTTAGAGTGATTTGGATTTATTTGTTTTTAAATAAAATGTGACCACTGACGATTTTATTAATGATTTATTAATGAAACAACTAAACAGTAGCTACAAATAGGGCTGCAATCGAGCCGAGCCGAGTCAAAT
Organism: Hemerocallis citrina; assembly: GCA_017893485.1. Classification (NCBI taxonomy): domain Eukaryota; kingdom Viridiplantae; phylum Streptophyta; class Magnoliopsida; order Asparagales; family Asphodelaceae; genus Hemerocallis; species Hemerocallis citrina. The sequence continues at coordinate 82,833 of JACEHZ010000654.1, read as the reverse complement.
ACTTTCAGGTTCGAGCTCGGCTCGTTTACGAAACGAGCTCAATTTTGAGCTCGAGCTCGGTTCGAACCGAGCTTTGACCAAGCTTTGACAGTATTTGAGCCGAATAGCTCGCGAGCTTAGTCTTAAAAAAAAAATTCAAAGTTCGAGCTCGAGCCGAATAGCTCGCGAATAGCCCGATTCGTTTACAACCCTAGCTACAAACCAAACCATCTGAATCACCCGGTTTGGTCCATTAGTTTCATAAAAGTTGAGAGAGCAAAATTGAAGGGTATTGTTTTAGAAGCTGATAATTGAGGGGTGTTTTTTCAAATTTAGTCGATTAAAAATAAATAAAAATAGAGGCCATGGTCTACCCCAAATTGACCACACAACCACATTTACAGCCTGGAATGAAGAGTATCAAATTAATGGCAATTATATACTAATCAAAGATTAAATCAAGTCTTAATAACCAGTGACTACCAAACCACTATAAATTGAAATCCCATCTGATGCCTAAATAAGATATATTAATCAATGAATGTAAACAATAAGATGCTTTCTCATCATAAGTTTGAGTACCTTCCTATAAATAAATAAAAAAAATGTTTGTGTACCTAAGTCTGGTATGATTTGACCCTTAGGAATTTGCTTATGTTAACTAAAATAGTACTAGAAGTAGTATTATTTAATTTAGTTAGTCATCTGAGCTAATACAAACATTAGTTCACATTCAAGAGTACTGAATGCCAAAAGAATTAAGAGACTAAAATAGATCAAAAGAGAGCAAAAGAAATATTAATCAAAAAATAATTACAACATTATATTTAGCATTGGTATCTGGTCGGGTCCTTCACTATCCGGATCAGGGGCTCGATCCTCTATGGGTCCATAAATTGGACTGAGTCCGGATCCTATTAAAATATTTCTATCTGTTCTGGTAGGAGTGGGAGTGTGAGCGACGAGCGGAGACGGCAAGTGGAGGATTTAGAATAGAGGAGGAAAAAAAAACATGAGTTTTGAGTTTGGAAGATGAAGCTTTAGAATTGTGTAGGAAGGAGGGGAGGGATGATGATAGAATATTTATTTTTTTAGTTTTTTTAACGGGTCCGGGTCCGGGTCCGGTCTCTTTTGAGCGGATCTGGACCCGGACTCAAAAGTACAATGTGTTCCATTTTTTTTTTTTGAAGAAAATGTGGAATCTGACCCTGTTTCATTAATAACAGTTTAACGAAACAAACCCAGAGAACTGGGCCAAAGTACAAACTACAGACAGAAAATAAAACATACATGAAGCAAACATGGCGCATACAAACAACAAATTCCTCCAACAACTCTGGAGGGTGGGCCGACAAACAATCTCAGTCCAGCAAAATTGTAAGTACGTCAGTTTAGTTTCGTACAGTACCTTCATGACACATGCACACCTACCTGAAATAAGTCTGGCAGATTTTTATCATCACATGCTTCTGCTATCCCCTTTGCAACTTTGTCCGACATTTTCAGTACATTTTGTTCTTAAATTAGTAGCTGTATCATATTACCGCGATGTTCAGTCCACAGATATCTAGTGAGTGCGTGAACAACACCACCCCCACAGGTCACCAATCCACCCTCAAAATAGTTGTAAAAGCTGGTTAAATCATGACCGTCCACATGTCATCAATCCACCCTCAAAATGCGGGCATAGCGTAGGGCTGTAACAGTTTACAGAGTGGAGTTTCACGTGCAAAAAAACATAAATAAAAAACAGTGACCTGGTTTCGATTGTTCTAACACGTGCGCGGCACGTTTCTCCTTCACCTACAAGTTCTTTCTAACTTAATTGTTATTTTCCTTTTTAGTCCTTATTTTCCTTTCTTGTTACATAAAAACACAAATAGTAAGTGGGTTCATAAAAATAAAAACAGCCAGGTGACGTGTCTTTAGTTTGAGGAGAGTGTGAAGAATTTACTTAGAAAAGTATATTAAATGAGTTGCAAGAGCTGCAGAGCAGTTGGCAAATGTATTTATTATCGCTACAAAATAATTAGGGTAAATTGCTGAAAACCCCTCTTTGCAAAACTTTTTAAAATGTATACTCAAAGTACTTTTGTAGACTCACAATAGAGTAAAAAGATAGAAAAAATGGAGGCCTTGTTAAAAAAAAAAACACTTTTGATACCGTATTTTGGTAAGTTCTAATTAAAGAAAACTCGTAGTTGATACGTGTAAATTTAATGGTAGACGGATAACGACGTAATATCTGAAAAAGTACAAAAAGAGAATGCACAAAATTGTTTATCTCTGAAGATTTCTAGCGTAGTAAACGGGAATTTTTCGCAGTCATTTAGTTGACAGATGGTAGCTATTGTAGTATTTTTGTTAATAAATCGTAACATAGCCCTAGTACAAAAAAAAAAAATAAAGTACTGAACATATAATAACATAGGAAAAACGAATGGAGATAAGTACAGAACAAGAGAATAATAATGTACTGAACATACAACAACATAGATGACACATGGTTAATTGGAGGACATGCCCCCTGCAAAACCAACCAAACTTGCGAACCAAAAAGAAAAAAACAACAATAACGAAAAGTAAACCGCGAAAACCCTAAAAAGAATACAAAAATCGTTGACATAAAAAACATTCGCCTTCGCCCTGCTACAAACAACCCGACAGTGTTTCTTTCTCCCCACCGCCATTCTTGCCTACAACAACAGCAATAACAAAGCATTTTTTTCAACTGGTTGGGATCTGCTACATGAATTTTAGTTGTCCATCTTGCTCGTTTTAGCGCGATATCTTATGTAAGACAACAAGTTACGTCATTCCTGCCTAGACTAAATAAAAAATATATATATAAAAAACTACGTTTATCCGCTTGGTAAACAATAAAGAAAAGTAACCTTAAACCCCCATAAAGAAAACAAAAACTGCCGCCATTAAAATCGCTCGCCACCCCTCTCTACTCCAAACAACCCGACAAGATTTCTTCCAACCGCCTTCCACCCCCCCCCCCCCCCCCCCCCCCCCTCTCCAAAAAAAAAACAAAAAAACAAACCCTTGGTTCAACCGCTCAATAAAAATATATCTTTTCAACCAACGTTCCTGCCAAGATGATATTTTTATTAAAATAATTACTTTTAATTCCTCGATAAACAATAACGACAATTAAAGTGCTAAAGCCCTAAAAAGGAAACAAAAATTAGCGCCCACTTTACTCCAGATGACCGGGCAGGTTATCTTCCTCCTCACCGCCACCTCCTCACCGCCATTCCCACCAAGACAATATCCAAACAACAATGCTATACCTACATGTTTTTCTACATTCTACTTCTTACAATTTTATATTTTATATGACACAAGTAGAAGTTATTGTAGAATAAATTACAAAACCTCCGCTAAAATTATGACACTTTAGATTGTAAAGAATTAAGCTGTAAAAGTAGGTGTAGGTGCAGCATTATTGAAATTCACCCCAACCACCCCAACCTTGTCTAAAATATATTTCACAAAATATATAAATTATTATAAAAAAACCCTAAACTAATCCCTCTACCACCAAAAAAAATTCACTTTTTTTTTAAAAAAATATATAAAGCCACCCTAACATAACACACCATAGTTAAAGATCCCTTCTCCCTCCCTCCCTCTCCTATCAATCAAACCCATCAAAATTGGTTGTTACAATCCCACCATCCCTTCCCTTCCCTTCCCTTCCCTTCATCAATTTCCGCGAAAAAGTTGTGCAACAAACAGCAGAATTAAGTGACAGACAGACACAACAGTCCAACTCTTAACCTCGCCTTGCGTGCTTCCCCAGCAAAACCCAAAACCCACCAAACCTGAATCCATCATATACATATATATATATCCCTTCACCGGGTCTCTCCTTATCGGATCTCAGTACCCGGTATATCACAAGATCCGATATGGAGAGGGTGGTCCCCGCAACAGTATATATACCCGAAACGTTCCAGGTCTCGAACGACATGACGGAGCGGATGGGATTGGTTTGGGCGCAAATGAAGGCGCCGTTGATAGTGCCGATGCTCCAGCTCCTGGTCTCGTTGTGCTTGATAATGTCGGTGATGCTTTTCGTCGAGAAGGTTTACCTCGCCGTCGTTATTGTTTTCGTCAAGGTTCTTGGGAGGAAGCCGGAGAACAGGTACAAATGTGAGCCGATTCGCGAGGATTTGGAGCTGGGGAATTCGAGTTACCCCATGGTGCTTGTTCAGATCCCAATGTACAACGAGAAAGAGGTCCGTGATCTTGAGTTCCAAGTTAATAATGGGTAGCTTCTTTTGAGTTCTTGATTTTTTATGTGTGTGTGAATTTTGATAGGTTTATCAGCTCTCGATTGGGGCGGCTTGTGGACTGTCGTGGCCGTCGGATCGGGTTATCATCCAGGTCCTTGATGATTCAACGGACCCGATTATTAAGGTAAAAATGGGTTCTTGATTTTGGAAAAATATTGGTTTTTTTTTAATAAAACTAAACCGATTTCTTGGGGGTTTCTTGACTTGGGTTTGTTTTTTCGAAGTGTTTTTTTGGAAGGAGGGAAGAAAGGAGGCTGCTTGATTAGTAATTAGCGCGGAAATTGATGTAGTTTTCTTTTAATTAGACTGTCAGTTATCATGGGTATTTTTTACTGAAAAAAATGATTTTATTTAAATGATTAAAAGACCCTTAATTTATTGTTTAATTAATTCTTTGCCTAATTTGCAACAAAAAGTTTGGAACTTTTTCCCTCAAATTTTGTTTTTGTTTTTGTTTTTGGGATGAATTGGATCTGAGATTAATAATTGTTGCAGGACATGGTGGAGGTGGAGTGCCAGAGATGGGCAAGCAAAGGGATAAACATAAAGTATGAGATTAGGGATAACAGAAATGGGTACAAGGCAGGGGCACTGAAAGAAGGGATGAAGCACAGCTATGTCAAGCACTGCGACTACGTCGCAATTTTCGATGCAGACTTCCAGCCCGAGGCCGATTTCCTCCGTCGCACCATTCCGTTCCTCGTCCACAACTCGGAAATTGGTCTCGTCCAAGCTCGCTGGAAATTCGGTATAATTCTATCCCATGCACATGCATTTTTATTCCCATCCTCTTTGGTTATAATAGTAAAGATAACTCATGCATGCATGATTGGTGGCTCGGAAACCGAGATATTGAAAAATCATCATTGATTAGGTAGCATGATTGTTATTATTGCCACTGATGAGACCAACACTGGTCTAAAGCACAGGGGAAGTTGGGTTAGGTGCGTGTGTTTGTGGTTATGATTTTGTGCTCTGTGATGATATGCTGAGATGTGTCTATTTCCAGAAAAGTAAAACACTGAAGCTGGCTGACATAGATTTGAACACGAGTCCAGCATGTCAGATTACGTAAATGTACATGTAAAGCGCGAGGCAAATGCTCGGAAAATGAGTCCTAACTCTTAGGGTTTGGCTCTTTGTGTATTTGGTGTACACCTGATTTAACTACTCTTTTACCTCAACCTGCTAGGCTCTGTTTTCTGAGGTGATTAACTGCACTCATAATTTCTGTACTTATCTTTGTGAGCTGCCGACAAGTAGTTAAGTCCACTTAATTTTAATTACTTCACTAATTAATTAATCAACAACTTTTATACTATATTACTAATGAACCTTACCTTACATTGTTTAGTTTTTGTTTCATTATTATAAGCTGCAACTACTGTTAAATTGTAGCAATTTTCTGATCCTACAATTGAGTTTGTGGGGTCATCTCTGCCCCACTTTCTCTTTGCCGACAGCTGCCAACCTGGATTCAGTTGGTCCAACTGAATCTTCTGCGCTTAAAAATATTCTACTCCTTTGTTCGCACATGCAATGCATATATTATTTCGATAAATTCCAGGCATTTAGATACGTGCAATATATACGGCAGTTACATATGATGAGACACCTGTTATCTTATGTGATTTTAATTTAGTTTAGTTTAGTATATTTATTTTATTTTACTTTTTTATCATTAACCGGCATTTCAATTAATTAACTCTATTTTGATTCTTCTTCGTCAAACAATGTCGAATACTTACTTTTATCTTTTGCCCGCCTTGGAGAAAATATTTGGCTCTGCCCGCCACTGAATCAAAGTATGGGGGACTATTCCACCAGTGTCAAATTTTTGTTTACCTTTTGAGGGTATTCCATTAAGACTATATTTAGGGTAAAAGGAATATGAACAACTTGCTCATTTAGTAAATGAGCAATTGATTATGTGGCCTGCATGTGATACATTGGACAACTAACCTTTTTAAGGATTTTCCAATCACATGAATGCCACATCATCAATTGCTTATTTAATAAATGAGCAAGTTGCTCATACCCCCTTTCCCCCTATATTTAATAGGCAGAGTGGGGCTAACAATTGAAACCAGGACACAATGTAAGTAAAAAAAAAATTTCTCAAAACAAAGAAGAGGAAGATTCAATATCAAGTTTGTTTTTGAGTGGGTACAGTGATTCACCAACCTAAGTTCCCATGTGCATCTACCAGTATTTTGCTTATTAATCCAGTCCCCCACTCTCTCTTTCTCTCATGCCCACCGACACTTTTTATGCCTATGTACTAAACCTATGAGCCCTTATTAGCATAAGGACCCATTTTCATACATTAGCATAAAAGATAATTAGGTTTGTTTATTGACATACATTGTACACATCCAAATTTCTAATTTGTTCAAGTACTACTTAGGCACCACAGATCAATTTGATGTGCTCACGTGGTCAGTTCCAAGTGATCCTTGTTCTTGATTTGTAGGCCCCAGAATTTGCTTTAATCCAATATTTTGTTTAGATGATAATGATGGTCAATATATATTTTAATTAGTAACTAATTATGATTCATGGAGTGGTCTTCATCATAGGGACCAGCTTAGTTTTAGCTTTTAAACCTTTTTCTGGATGCTAATGCTTCAATTTCACTGGTTCTTTGCTGATTAGTGATTAGTTAACTTTTTCAGATGGAAGGTAAATGGTTATATGTAATTTTCATATTTTTCATTTTTTTTATAATTGCTCCTACATATATCTTGATGTTAAAATGTTCTACTCTCCTTCTGTAATTCAATGTGATGGAAAAATCCTCTCTCTTAGTCATTTTTTTTAAAAAATAATTTTACAGTGAACTCAGACGAGTGTCTCATGACAAGGATGCAGGAGATGTCCCTCGATTATCATTTCACAGTCGAACAAGTGGTTGGATCCTCTACCTATGCTTTCTTTGGCTTCAATGGTGCGTCCTATGCTTTGCTCATTCTCCCCCTGAATATTCTCATTCGTCTGTTGTACAACAATTTTAGACAAATTTCATTGCATATTTCATGCTCCTCCCAGAACTAGCACCTGCATTGTATTGCAGTTCTATCAACAACCACGTCGATGTAATTCTCTTATTTCAATCTGTTGCTATATAATTTCGATTCACAGGGACTGCCGGGGTATGGAGAATATCAGCTCTCAATGAAGCAGGGGGTTGGAAGGATCGGACAACCGTGGAGGACATGGATTTGGCCGTTCGAGCAAGCCTCAAAGGTTGGAAATTTGTCTTCCTGGGAGACCTCAAGGTAGTTTCATTCTCCATGGCTAATATCAATGTATCATGCACCACTGTGCACTCCTTGCTCTTTCTAATGTTGCATTGCTATGTTGAGAAGCCAACCGCTTAGAGAAAATACAAGAATTCCTGATTAATTTATGAATTGTACATGTAGAACTAAACATTTCAAAAACTCAAAATTTAGCACCTACAACTGTCAATCTTTCTGCCAAGTCAATAATATAATTATATTGTCTCCGTGGTTCACCCAATTCAGGTTAAAAATGAGCTCCCGAGTACGCTGAAGGCATACCGCTATCAGCAACATAGGTGGTCTTGTGGACCTGCAAACTTGTTCAGAAAAATGGTGATGGAGATTGCGAGGAACAAGGTTAGTTCATGATCTTCTTCAGTAATTAATACAAGAAGTTAGACAACATTTATACATTTATATGATACATCTCCTTGTGGGGTACTGTTGCAGAGAGTATCTCTATTAAAGAAGGTTCATGTGATCTACAACTTCTTCTTTGTTCGGAAGATTGTGGCTCATATCGTAACTTTTGTTTTCTACTGCGTCGTGATCCCTGCTACTGTACTCGTTCCTGAAGTTGAAATACCAAAGTGGGGTGCAATTTATATCCCTTCCATCATTACCCTTCTGAATGCCGTTGGAACCCCAAGGTTAGGATTCACTTCACTTCACTTCTTTCTAACAAATTACTAACTATTTTCCACGATGTTTCCTTCTCTTTTCCATGCTATCTCAAATGCACATCATCTGAACTATCAAACTATACCTTTCCATTTCTCACAGGTCTCTGCACTTGGTGGTATTCTGGATCCTTTTTGAGAACGTCATGTCCTTGCATAGAACAAAGGCGACATTTATTGGCTTGCTAGAGACAGGGAGAGTAAATGAATGGGTTGTTACAGAGAAGCTAGGAGATGCTCTAAAGAACAAAATGAATTCCAAAGCAGCTAAAAAACCAAGATTCAGGATAGGTGACAGGTACTCATCCTTACTTCTCTACTATACCTTGCTACTTGATTGCTTTATCACACCGAAATTATAGATTTGATTTATAATTCAAATTTTGTAATCCAATATTAGGTTACATGTTTTGGAGCTTGCGGTTGGGGCCTATCTCTTCTTCTGCGGGTGCTACGACATCACTTTCCGGAAGAACCATTACTTCATATACCTCTATGGCCAAGCAATTGCTTTCTTCATCGTTGGTTTTGGTTATGTGGGCACTTTTGTGCCCAACTCCTAAGAGGATTTGATCAGGAAACAATGGCGAACCCTTTGAACATGTACTAGTCACTGTGTGCTCCTATATGTTCTAAATTCTCAGAAAGCATGTAAAATTAGTAGCTGCATCGATTGTTTGTCACCATAGGAAGTAGTCATGGAAAGCAACATCAATGTTCTCCAACTTGGTTATATCAGACACCGCAATGATCTCATCATATCAGAGGGTTGTTCTTGTGAATACTCAGCGACCGGAGTACAAAGTTTGTGGTGGAACATAGGAATCTATCATTCATATAGATACAGTGGGCATAAAAGGAATATGAAATTGTAGGAAGTTTTGCGTTTTGTTAATTTCGGTGCAGCAACAGCAGAAGCAGTAGTAGAGAAAACATTTTTCAGTTTTAAAACTTACTGTGTTCAATTCAATTTGTTTGCAAGGTTTTGTTTGCTATGAAGAAGAATAAGTTGATGGGTGGAAAGCCTTGTTGCATGTTGGTTACTTCTGTGATGATAATGGGAAGATGAGATGACTCTTAGTCAATTCGTTGTGTCAAATTACAGTTCAGATTGTCAAGACTAAGTCGACTGAGCCTCCAACAGTCGACTGAGTTCACATAAGTCGACTGAAATCTATCACCAGTCGACTGAACATGACTGTAACTACTGCAACAAATCTTTCGGTATAGTCGAATGATAGCCCACTACAGTCGACTGAACCCAATCCGTAACAACCCCTAAAGATCTGCAGATATGTAACTGCGTCAACAACTGATCCCAAAAGAATAGATCTGTAACTGCACCACTTGTATCCCTAAAAGATAGGATCTGTAACTAATCATAAGATTTGATTGGATTTGTAAAAGCTCTATATATATCATTATGCATCACCGGTTTAAGGTGTGCAAGCCTTTCAAATATTCACAGATTCGACTGGTGATAGACTTCAGTCGACTTATGTGAACTCAGTCGACTGTTGGAGGCTCAGTCGACTTAATCTTGACACAGATTCAACAACTCTGGACATCAGCATCTTCCAAATTTGGGTAACATGGATTTTGAGACAGGATCAAATTTAAATAGTACTAGTTGACAGTTTAGAGTCAACTAGTAGTTTTCTTTAAAAAGGTAAGACTCTGTAGTTTTTTAAAACTAGGCTGTAGCTACTAGCCACACAGACTCACATAAATTTATGTTGATTGTTGATTAATGATGCAAACGAGGCTCAATCCACCAGCCCGTTTGTCAAGATGCTTATCAGTTATCACTGGATCCTAAGGGCACTTGCAACTGAACAGGTAGTTGGCTATGCTCGAAACTGCCCGGGTTATAAGTAGAGAAACCCTACTTTTGCATTGCTTAACAAGTAGAAGAAAACGTCAATTTGTGCATATAGGTGAGACAACTCCAGATGTCTAACTTCCTTTTCCAAACCGACCTAAAAGATTAGATACTTTTACTACTGTCTACTGCTTAAAGTGTAAAGGCTTCATTATTAGCTGCACATCCCCAATCAGCACAGCATCAGTAATAATTGAGATTGAATTTCCAGTACTCTCCAAGCAAAGCAATGAACTGCAGAGAGGTAAAAAAGTGGAACCATTCATTCATTCATTCATTCGTTCGTTCATTCTTCCTCCCTTGTGCAACCCAGAATATTAAAATTTAAAAAAAAAAAAAAGAAGCAGAAAACTGGTGAGTCCAGCTGTTTTAAAAAAAGAGTAAAGAAGAGAAGAAAAGGGAAACACATTAATGAAAAGAAGGTTTGCATCTTCTTTTATGAGGGTTGGTGTCAACTGTCAAAACTCTCTTTGGCCACATGAGAAGTTGAGAACATTGTAACTCACATGACATCACATGGAAAAGAGAAGATTGAGAGAGAGAGAGAGAGAGAGACAGGGCTTTATTGTTGAAGCAGAATGGAGGGACGAGGTGTGGCCCAGTGCAGTTGCAGCCGGGGCCTTCATGTAATCATCATGTCTCCTACCAGTTCGCTTGTCACCACCACCAGTTTTGTCGGAACCGGACCGGCCAATTGAAATCCGTTAGTTACTACCACACTAGTATTGTTAGAACCGGGTCGAACAACCGAGAACAACCGAGAACCAGATTCAAGTTGAACTGACCGGTTCATAATAATTCATTCTCTTTGGGCCAAAAAAAAGAAGTGTTAAAATAGGAAATGACATGATCAACTACATTAAACTGATAGTACTTAATAACCAAGATCCCCTCGTCGCAAGGTTTGAGTATAAAAGACAAATATATGTTCATATACACGGTTAGATGATGATCGCCCCTTATACCAAGCCCAGTTAGAACCAAGTACCCTAAAACACCGAACAAGCCACCTTTCCAGTTGAGTTTGGTCTCACAACATTAATCACCACCACTCTCTCACTCCCTCACCTTTACCATTATTTCTTTTGAATTTAGAATTTAGAACATTATGATAATGAGATGAGCTTCATCTACTCTATTTAGCTTCCTAGTACCAATTAATATAGTTCGATGATACATTCCATGTTCTAATTACAATTTAAAACATGCATGTGTAGCAATAGTTTATGTCGAGAGAGAACCTCCTGATCACTTCTTTCTTTAATTATTGTTCATCTAGATCTTCTACTTCGGCTTTACGCCAAAAAAAAAAAAAAAAAAAGACTTTTAACCATTGCTTGATATTTTATACATACATCTAATGTATAAGAGCATCCACAATGCATTTGCTATTTATCCATTTTATGCATATTTTTGCAAACGAAGCGCTGTAGTCGTTTGCTATTTATACATATTTTGACGCTTTCGCTACAGTAGAGTGCTATATATGAGAGCGGATATAGGAATATGCATTCCGAGAGAAAAAAATTAATTATTTTTTGAAGGGACGGAACCGTCCGAGGAAAATTTTCAGTTTTAATAATAAAAAAATATTTTTAAACGGATTTTTTAGTGTGAAAAGAATAAATAAAAATATTTGGCTCTTGGACGGATCTTGAAGATGGGGGGGGGGGGGAATTTATTTTCTAGTTTTTTTTAAGACAAAAAGTTCTTTTTAATTAATTAAAAAACTATTGAAATTTTTAAAATCAAGATCCGTCCGATCAAAAAATTTTTTTAAAGCATTCGACAACTGCAGCAAATGATAAAATGCTATATGTAAAATATGCATTTTGCCATTTTTTACCAATCACGACTATGGATGCTCTAAGTAATTGTACCTCTTCATTATTGGTTTTAATTTTAATGGCAAACCCGCTCCTTAGTCCTGCCTCTTAGGTTCAGAGATGCCAGATATTACTGCTAGATAGTCAATATTATTATGTCCAATTCATAATTTTATTTTCAAAATAATCATGGGGAATTCCTCTCGGTGTATAACAGTTGTCAATTTTAAAAAACTAATACGAATAACTACTAGCCCAGTAAGAATGTGACAGAAAAAATTTCCCTACAAGACTAACACAACGACAAAGGTGTGAATACGCATACATTATGAACATCTTGTAGTCCAAAAATTAACTGTAGGGCAACAAAATATCAAAGTATAGTTGATGCAATAGGAAACTAAAGGAAATTTGATTAATTCAGAGAGCATAAGTTATACAGTGGTGCAGATTACCATCCAACTGGAAACAATATTGAGGAGAAACAACCAAAAGAATGATATTGTAACAAGTTCAACACTAACCGTACATGCTGTAATGGGCCAAAATTTATCAGGCATTCCCGCACAAGTTAAACTGCCTTCTTCAAGTACCTTGCTCTATTGTTGCAGTCTAAAAATCTCTTAGGCTTTTGGGCACGGTCTGACCACATTGCACAAGTACATTGATCAAAGGTGCAGCCAGAGGTGCATCTTCTGTCGAGAAAAAGCAATGTACAGCTCCAGTAATAGAGTAACGAGCAGTCTTCTTCAGGAAGCCAATATAGTTTTCAATTGAGGGCAACTTCAGAAATATAGCAACTTCAAATTCAGCAACATCTATTCCTTCGACACTCTCTAAATCCTTCACTGTGACTGTTTTAGTTTTCTTGCTGCGAGAGCCATGTTGACAAACCAGGATTAGGCTTATGTGATTATCCGACTTAACATTTCTTTCTTTATAAAAATAAACGAACTGAAAGTAGTAATCCTTAAAAACATTATAAATCATGTATTACACGAGGATTATAATTATAAATACTAACCCATTGGCTGTAGGTAGAGCGCTGATGAGAGAGTCATCGAGCATGGCATAACCTTCAGCTACAAGCTTAGATGCCAACATCTGAGCGTTTCTCGTATTTTCTGCTACAAGCAAAACCTTTCGATCTTGAGGAAGTTTTTGGTCAGGAAATGCTTCAGTAAGAATCTGTAATGTCTGCAAATTTAATATCATACAACTGCAATCAATACAATACAGCGGTTTAGTAATTAAAGTATTCCAAATCACTTTTACGTGTCTTTCTTTTATCATGATAAATTAACAAATACTTTCAGCAAAAATTGTAGTCCACTTTGGAGCTCTCTCTCTCTCTCTCTCTGTGGTGTGTGTATGTGTGTGTACCCAAAGTTCTCTTTTCACCTAAAAGGCTAAATATAAAAACTAGTGTCATCAGTTTTGCATGTGTAATGCAAAGGGCAAAATATACCCTATTAGAAAACATATGCTTTATTATGACTGTTGGAAATATTTGAACGTATTAAAGATTGTTTATGTCAGATGCTGGTTTTTTCAGAGACAAACACCCTTTTTAAGTATACAAAGTGGTGTTATAACTAGTACAAGTCAAGATCAGAATCAGAAGGTAATATCAGATTTTTTGCCAATCATAGAACATGGAGATGAGGGAAGATCTGTTTTTCACACTGCAATATATCTACTATTTTCTATATTTTGGCATTGCTCCTTATGCTCTTATGCTGTGGAAGTGCTTGGTTTTGCCTAAAATCAAGTTTACTGTGGCTAGGTATTAAAGTGAAGCTGGTAAAATTGATGACTTTGCTATTACTGAAATTCACTGGAGTAAACTTGCATCTTGTGTGGCATCACAAATGAGAATCCCACTATTTTATTAATATTGGTGAACCCAAAAGACAAACAAAAAAACTAAATATCCATCATTCAACATTTCAACCACTGGTACCTTAAAATAAGACTTGCGTAAAGTCGAGAGCTCGTGATATTGCAGCTGTGAGCAGACTTAAATTGTAAAGCATTAGGTTGCTTTGTTGTTTTTTGTAATCACAGTAGTAGATGAGTTTGGTTGTTGGCCCTGTTCTGGTTGTCTACTAGTTTTGCCTATCAATGATTGATACATTTGGCACATTCGTTAGAGTAGGGAATATGTTCTCTCCAAAGAAAAATGGGAAAGAACACAGTGACAATAAACCAAGGAAACTATGCGCAAGAGTAGAGTTTTCCACAAAACACTAAGGTAAATTCATGGAAACTGGAGGGACACCTAAGCTTCTGGTGACAATGTTCAAAGATCAAACAGACGAAGAAGCACAGAAAATCTAGTAGTGAGAAAACGAGATAAGAGGAAATGCATTTGTGGAAAGGTACAGCCAAGGTCCAAAACCAATTATTTATTGAAGCAGTAAAGCGTGTAGAGAAACTTTACTCAACAGTATTTGAGTCTCTTATTCTCAATCGTGCTTACTATACACATTTTCCACAAAAGAAAGTGGACACTTAAACTAATAGTAGATTTTCACCATTCAAGAGAGCATTTTAACTCAGAGAATTGGAAATATCTTAGGCGAGTCAATTTTCTCTTCTTGTTGTAGAACATCTATGTTTTTCCGTTTACCATTTATGTTTTGCTCTTTTTTACGAAAATAGTTTTAGGATCACTTATTAGGGAAAATGTTTTAGAATTCTCCACCTTTTCACTTTTATGTGGCAAAACACTATGCAGTCTTAAAATTATGGCAAACTACCCAAGGCTGGGCTTATCAAGGGGAGATTATAGGGGAAGCAAAAGGCCAGGTATGGTCCAGTATGTAAATCTAAAAATGCCAAAGGGGCATTGACCATATACCATTTGTCAAATAAGAACAAAATAACCATACATCAACAAAATAATTCTCAAAAAATTGTACAACTTACTGATTTTGGAGGAAAGCATAGTAATAATATAGAAAAGAACACATCTGCAGAGGGAGATAAATAGCAAAATAAGTGCAAGAACATACGAACTACCTTGAGCAACTTTTCATCTTCTGATGTATAAACATGCACATGTTGTGATATGAGTGCACTTCGACTGGCCATCGAGTTATCAAGTGACAATCTACTAACTGGTCCTTTTAGCAGACTCCGCAGTAATATTTTAGAAGTCTCTTCATAGCAATTACCGAAGGTCACCATCCGAGATTGCCCAGATATACTTTCTTTGATGGATTTCACCATATCAGAGAAGCCAGAGTCTACCAAACTTTTCAGTCCATCAAGAACCTGTCAAATAAGAAGGGAAGCATCGTTAACATACTTAATTGTTTAGAATCAACCTCTAGGTCGTGCAAGAAAATAATTATTATAACAGTATATCTAAGTAGCAAATTATAATGGAAATTTATTCGCACCTGCCATAATATTTACCATATGCCATTGGTTTTCACACACTTCATGAACACATTCTGAACAGAAAATGCACATAATTCGTTTTCGACACTTCATGAAAACATTACATGAATTATATCATTGCCGCAATGTCCCTGTATCCTCCATTCCTACAGTCTACAAAACTTGTATCCTTTCCCTGAATCCACTGTTGTGTGACATGTTCAATACTTGTATCCTTATCCATACTTCCTAGCTAAGCAGCATCCCTTAACTATTCTAGTCGTTTACCTCCATTAAATCATACCGTAGATTTTCTGTTCAAATTGTGTAATAGAACCAGAACCATTTATAGAAATGAGAAAATGCTCACAATTGCAGCATGACGATTTTTAAACAACAAAACTTAACAATAGTCATTCTTGCACCTAGCAACCTAAGCTACATAGTGGACAGCTGAGGGGCTTAATCGAGTAATAATCATAATATGCAACAAGAAAGCTAAAAGTTCGTAATCTTGAAAACTTGATCAAAGAAAAAGAAAACAAAAGAGAATGATAATAAACTCCATTTGTGCATAAGTGCTCCACAAGTGTTTAATATTCATTTCAAATATCAACTTACCAATAATGGCACACCAGATATGTCGATAGCTTTCTGATGGACAAGCTCAAGAAGCCGTTCCGGAGTCGATATGAGGAACTCAGGCTCACAATGCTTTAAACTGTCGAGAGAAAACATACAAGAGGGGAGAGTCAGAAGCAAAGTTTTAACCGGAAATTTTTCACAATGAACAATGTATAAACTATTCCATTCAAGAAATCTGCAAGTAAAATTGTCATTAATTTCCATGGAAAACACTTTTGAACAACACTGAAAGAATGGAAATCGACAGCTTTGCACAGACCAACTTGAAGTTTCATGTGGCAGTCTTACTAAAAAGTTAACGAGTAACAACAATTTTAGAGCACTCGTGTAATTTTTATGATTTACACTATGCTCTATTAGATTTTTATTACATAAACTATCACTCATAATTGCAGATCAGAATATGATCGCCAAATAATAGATCAAATGCACTGCTCTATTGGAACTGATGATAACTTGTTTCATATCTGAGCAAGGCAGAAACCAATACAAGCATCACAAAAATTTATAATGTTTAGCAATCTCTTCAATGAATCCAATAAAGCAAAACCAAAAATATTCTGATTAACTCAATAGTTGCACCATGGCAGTGGGCACTGCATCAGTACTGCTTGCTCAAGCTACGCAAAAGACTTTGACAAAATATATATGAGAAAATATTAAACATACATCTCAAACTTATAGGGGAAGGAAGCATATTTTTTTGTAAATTGACAATTGGAGAGTTGATTGCAAGATAAAGGAATAAACTAGATTATGAAAGTAATATATCTTCAAGATAGTAATTTAAGCAATGTATACTGTATCTCTTCCTCACTTCTCTTCTCTTTCTTCACGTCTCTTCATTTCTCCCTTGCTAATTATTAGTGCAATCATTATTTCAGACAGTCTAGATTACTTGCATGCCTTTCCAGGCTGGCTTAAATTTTATGTGTGGGAGTTTGTACAAGCTACGCGGCCTCTTTTATCACTAATTGGAAGAGAACTGAAACAAAGTCTTATTCTTGTTTCCTGCCATCCTTCATATGCATATAATGCATCTACAGCAAGTCAGCAACACAACAGGTAAATGTTCAATTGAAAATATAATTATTGTCACAATTATTCTATCTAAATTAAGAATAGTTGTGCAGATGATTCGAATGCTCTTTCACTGGCAAGACAAAAAAATTAAAAGTAGGAATGGCAAGGCTCAATCTCCACACCACCAAAAAAAAGGATAAGGCCAAAAGAGCAGTGAACAAAACATAATGCTCGTAAATAAGCCACCAGTAGAGAAATGACCACAAAAGATTGAGATAACATAACTTTTATATACTACCATATCTTAATCTTAAATTTGAGGCTTTGACAGGAATCATTGGATGAAACAAAGTAACAAGTGAGAAATTAAGAGAAAG
Organism: Hemerocallis citrina; assembly: GCA_017893485.1. Lineage (NCBI taxonomy): Eukaryota > Viridiplantae > Streptophyta > Magnoliopsida > Asparagales > Asphodelaceae > Hemerocallis > Hemerocallis citrina. Next base: position 65,443 of record JACEHZ010000654.1, on the reverse strand, counting down.
TGGATTTGTGGTCTACTATATGCTTACACATTTTGAATGTATCCTGCTTAAATTCTGGTGGTACTCCCTTTTATTTACCACAATTACAAGCTTGAAGTGTGCACTATGCTCATACACATTTTCAGTTTACACTAAGCTATGATTTGTCCTTTTACAAGCAAGCACTCCAAGCTCCTCCTTTTATTTGTCAAGTAACATTATGTTTCATAATATGAACACACTACAGCATTAAACGATGCACAAGAAGACAAGAACAATAAGGTGTCAGCTTGTCTTACAAACCAGTCTAATGCGCATACAATACTTAGTGACACTACTGCAGATTCATGATATACACCATCACTATTACAAGAACAACTAAAAAGCCATTATAATCCTAATTGCTTTATACATGATTTATGACAGTCCTTTTCAAAACATCACAAGGAAATCATGACTAATTTTATTTTTGAATCCATCTGACCTTAAATTAGTGCATCAACATGACTCCTGCCTCCTCCTAAATCATATAATTTATTAAACTATAGCCTTTGACCACAGTAATATAAGCAAAATTTGGTTTTTTCTTCTTGTTCCTCTTTCTTCCATTCGAATATAAACATTGAAATTGAAAAAGAAATGCACAGCTAGAGAGTAAAAACTCACCCACGGATCTGGTGGTCTACCAACGCCCCTGGATGCAAGCTGACTGTATGCACACCAAGTTCCTTAAGTGGCTTACACAGTGACCTTACCTGATGCCAATCCAAGTGAAAACTCAATAACATGAATCATAAATAATTGTAGTGCGATGAATCATGAGAGATATATAGAGACCTTATGAGCCTTTTCCTGAGACGAAACAATATATAAAAGGAGCGGACCATTAAGAACTTTCCTGTGTCTCTCCATCCTCGTAATGAGATCAGAAGCTGTAGACAGCACCCAAGCAAGCTGCTCCTTTGTTGCACAATCTCCACTTGTATCCACTACATTCCACCCTCTACAACACCGTTGCCAGATTTCAATCCCCCAGGGGTTTCCGAAAAGCTCCATCCTCCTAATATCCACATCCTCCCTCTCTCCCACCTCCCAAGAATTCACTATTTCACTAAGACACATCATGACAAACTTCGAGAGGTTACGGTTCAAATCATCCTCCTCCTCTTCTTGGAGTTTCCGATCGTTTCTTGATTTTGGAGGAGGTTTCTGATTATTCCGGGGATTGGACTTGGGTATATTTTGCTGTTGCTTCTGATTTTTGTCCTTGTCCTTCTTTAGGGATAAATGTGACAAGTTTTTATTGTTGTGGCGATCATTGAATGGGTCTTCTGGTGTGGGCAGGCTGAAGCACATTCCCTACACACAACATTATCATAAGCTAATTTCATTATTTCCCATTTATTCTTTCATCAAAAACTATTATTATTCATTCATAATGTGAGCATTGAGGTTGTGGCGTTGTGCAACCGAGTGGACATGTAGACAAACACGTGCATTACACATCCTAACCGCTTTAATAGTTATTGGTCGATATCAACTTAGCTTCTTCCCATTCTCTTTTATTATCTCACTTAATTTTTCAGCTTCTCAAAATACATAACTCACTCCCAGTATCATAAACTATTCTACATTCATTTTAGAGTAAAATACCAGACTTAGCAAAATCATCAAAACTAATTACTCCACTACTCAAAATTGAATCTTTCCTTCACATTCCAAAGCAAGATTACATCTTTACTTCAACAAAGCTCATAGAATCAATAACTGAACACAAATGAATAAGAAGAGGAAGCAAAAGATTATAACTTTATCACCAACCTCGGAGATGCGGCGCTTGCCGGCCTTGCGGCGGCGCTTGGAGGCGATGACAGCGGCGATGCGAGCGGAGACGGCGGACTCGCTGTTCCGGAGCCGCTTCCGGTTCACCTTGTTCTTCTTCTTCAGAATCGCATCGTCCCCTTTCGCCATTTCTAAAATCCGAAGCTTTTTCTGCGAATTTCTGCAACTGGTTTGTTTCGATCGGGAAAAAACGGCGGCACTTTCAGGCGAACTACGGGTTTTACGCGGGTTTTGGTTTTAGGTTATGTTACTGGGCCGATATTGAGGCTCAGTTTATGAGACACACCGTACCCTACAATGGCACCATATGTAAATATATCCAAGTCCAGGGGCACTTTTCGAATTGTCCGCCCAACTTCGCACCATTTAATTTTTTTCCGCGTTCCTCTTCAGCTCATAGATGCAGATGCTCACATTTCTGAAAATAGTAAAAGACGATAAAGGACATTCTTATTCTCTTTTTGGGCCGAAATAACTATTGGGCTTTATCATTAGGCCCAGTTTATGAAAAATTGACAATTTTGTTTTTGTGGGCCGGAATAGGATTGTCCTTTTTGGTCTTTTATATTTTTGGGAATGGGAGCGTTTGTATATGTGAGTTGAACGAGGAAAACGCGAAAAAAAATTAAATGGTGCGAATTTGGGAGGGCTATTAAAAAAACGCCCCTACACTTGGATATAATTACAGATGGTGCCATTGTATGTTGTTTCTCATAAACTGGGCCTCAGCATCAGCCCAATAGTTATCTGGAGTGAATGTCGGCCCAAAAAGAAAGAGATCCTCGATTCGAGTTTCATACAAATGTAAAATGTGAATTCTTCGATCTAATCCAAGAATGACACTCATACAATTACTGAAACTTTACTAGACTACATAAAATAGTTCGACAATAATTTGGTTGTAAAATTGAAGATATTCGATTGATTTAAGCTATGGCCATCGATTTAAACTCGTTAACAATTTATAATGTTTGCGTAAATAATTATAATATATTCCCTAAATCCAAATTACAACTGATTTACAATTAGCAGTGAAATGTATCATAGTCGGTGTAGGCGATGGTAATCAAGCAATTTTATAGTTTGAGCTCTACTTTAACCTATTCAGGTCAAAATGAAGGGTGTCTAAGGTCTCTTATATGTCAACGGGCTTGAAGGAGGTGGTGGCATTTGTAGAGCTATCAGGGGCGACAGCAGTCTTCGTTGCCAGGTAGTGGTGAGAGTTAACGGGGGCCAAGCGAGGGGATAAGAACGATGACTCAATCTGTACAGGGAGATGTCAGTGGTGGAGTGCATACGGTGTCTCTCATATGGTGCTTGAAGTTTATGCATGGGTCATTATTGGGGACTACGGATGTGTTATTGCGAGCGATGGCGATGATAAACATTGTACAAGCGAGAGACTGAGAGAGACTGAGCTCAAATTGGCACGAAAAATTGACTCTAACGAGGTCGGCCGATCAGTAGGATTAGATTCGCTGTATTTTTTGTTTATTGGTTGGGGTGTATGAGTTTCAGGACCCGGCCTGTTGGGATCTGAATTTCAAAAGTCTTATTTTTTGTTGTATATTTTGTTTATTTTTTTTAATAAAATGTGGGGCATTCAACCCACCGTAGACGATTATTTTTATATATATATAATATAGGATTTTAATTATAGGGATGATTCCTTATGGTGTGAACTTCTTTGAATTATCCAAGATGAACCTTCACTGAAACTCAGTCTGCGACATATAGTGATCATGAAAACGTGCAAAAGATCATAATCGGTAAAGCTCGAAGGGGGTTAAATGGAATGGCCATGAGGACCGAAGTCGCTGTGTAAGGATATTCAATATCTATGTTAGTCGTCGTTTTCTTCCTCTGGAAAAAAAAAGCATTGCACTAAGGAGAAAATACGGGCTCTTTTAAAATCGACTTTTTACTAATACAAGCTATTCTAGAATATTTAGCTAACATCCTAATTTTATCAAAAGTAAGTTTTAGGTTTTTTGGGATAGAATAAAAAGTGATTCTTAGGTATAGGGCTGGCCCAGGGATAGACCCAACAAGCCAGCAGGTTTGGGCAACCCTCTTTTATAGAACAACAAAAAAATTTAAGACCATATATATGTATTATAAGGGCAACATAATTGAACTTTAACAGGTCACTAGATCAGTCCAGTCCAACCTAAAAGGGGACAAACATCTCACGCGTACAACAGTTCTTCACCTCACGCCTGTGCTCCTCATGCGTACAGCAGACTACGCAGACAGCAGTCCTTCACCTCTTCGCCTCTTTCGAACGACAGACGATTGACTCCGCAAGACGCCAAGACCTAGGGCCGGTCCAGAAGACGCTGAGACCATGAGACCGTGAGACGCCGTAGTCCGCACTCCGCACTCCGCAGTCACACCCTCCTTTTCCACTTTCCAAGTATCATTTTATCTTCCACTCTCTCTCTCTCAAATTTTAAAATTTACTACGGGAAAACAAAATATGGACTTGGCTAGGACAACCCGGATCTTCGGGCTGGCTCTGCTTAGGTATTTATATATGTATCCTTAGTATGAAGGAAATGTATTGATGTATTTATATAGTGTTTGTAGACATTACGAAGAGCTAACAGGCTTGTTTTCTTAAAAAACATTTTATCACAAAAAAACAGTGTTTCTCGAATTATTTTTTGCCGTGCTAAGCTACTTTTTGAAAATATTTGCATTTAGGGCCAGTTTCCAAACTATTGAATTTTTTTACCAAACTATCCCACTTTTTGTAAGTATGTACCAAACTGTCCCTATTCGAAAATTTTGTCACGCCTCGCTTCCCAAAATACGGGAATACAAGTCCTTGACAGAGGCCCAGCGAATGATGCGAATACACCATTCATAAGCTGTACAGGTAACTCAACAATAAGATAACAACAAAACCACGCAGGCATGTAAAATGACAATAGGATAACAAAAGTACATGACATAGTTTATAACATAGCCAACAGATGAAAATACAAAGTAGTTACCGTTCAAATACGCCCGGAATACAATAAAGAGTAGCATGAATAAAACATGAACTAAAGATAACATGATAATTAACGAGACTAAAACACTTGATCAGCAACACCTTCGGGTAATTCTCCTTCCAGGCCTGCAAGTACATTAATACAAAAAAAAGAAACAAGAAGGCGCCCGTTAGTGCAAGTCACGGGCCGCAAGTGGTACAAGCTAAGGGGACAAGTACAAAACGAAACAAAAACAGGGAAAGAGCAAGGAACCAAGAATCATGTAATAGGAGAAATACAATATATAAATATGATCATAAACAAGACATCATGAAACAAGTGGCATGTAAACAAGTAATCAAGTAAACAAGTAACAAGTCTCAAGTAACGAGCATCAAGTAGGGTATCAAGTGTGTATAAGTGACTAGTTAATCTTAAGTCTAATATTTAATTCTATCTAGGTAGCACTTCATGCATCCATACTTTTACTACAAAGTTGCTACATATAATCAGTTACGTTTAGGCCTAGTGGTGAATTTTATAGGTCACATACTCGGGAAAAACATGTAAACTTGTAACATGTATTGAGATACGTTCAAACTTGTAACGTGAAACATGTAAAGTGTAAACTTGTAGCGTGAAACATGTAAACTTGTAATGCGCAAACTTGCAACTTGTAAATTTGCAACTTGCATCGGAAAATCACGAGCTCCCGTCCGAGTACGCTCTTCTATATTGCCCACTACTAGATCTTTACCCTTATACACCGGCTTGTTATTTTTATTAATTTTAATCAACAATAACAAGATATTATACTTAAACTACTATCATGGAGAAAACAATCATGCACATAATCATGTATAATCCTAAGAGTACATATGTATGTATCAATCGTGTTCATGTAATACACGTGGCAACAAAGTATTCACGATCATATGCGAATACGGGATCGACAGATTATGTATAGCAACATATTTCAATTCGACTGAAGAATACGAATTAGAGTCAAAGAATACACTTGCGGTATTTTTCAAAGGAAGCTTGTACGAGAACAAACGAGTTGTACAAGAGGATACTTACTTGATAACTGACGACGATGATACCGAATACAATAATAACGGGATCAGAATTCCGGATAGCAAAGCACGTGCAAGATACGTTGTAACCCCTGTTTTTGATTATACGGATTTCCATGTATTCTTTTGTTTCAAATTCCGTATAAATCCTTCCAATGCATTTAAATCCATTTTGAATCTCCTATTTAAACCCAAATTTATATTCAAACTTGAATCTTGTCTCACTTCGTTTTATTTATCTATTTTGAAGCCTAAATTAATCCATACTATCATTTATTAAGCATTTTGAATTCAATTGAAGCCCAAAGAGTAACCCATCTCTTGTTAGATTTTAGCCCAAACCCAATCTCATACCCTATTGGACTCTAAACCAAACCCACAAACCCATAGAAGCTTCGCTGCCACCTAAGCCCGAAGACGCCCAGTTCCCCTCCTCTGTTTTTGAGCGAAAACAGAGTCGTTCTCGACGTCGGAAGTTCTCGCCACTTCGTCGCTTCCCGACCAGTGCCGTCGTCCCACACCATCGCAAGCCCGCTGCACGTCACTGCCAAGTCGCCGCCATCTCTCTCTCTCTCTCCTCTGCTGTCGCGAGGTGGAAGACGAGCCGTGAGTGGCCGCTTTTGCTGTCCGCTGTTTTTCCGCACTCGATCCCAATTCGGTGTTTACTGTTCGGGTCTGATCCGTTGCATGGAAGATTCCTGAGTGGTCGCGTCCGCTGTTCTGTGTTCGGCGCACACCAGATCCCGTTTTTGCTGTTTCGTGTTCGGATTGAATCGGATGTGTAGAAGGAATTCTTATTGGTCGATTCGGTGTTCCATGTTCTGGCCGCAGCAAATCTGATTTTGCTGTCCCGTGTTCTGGCTGATCCGGTGTGGAGTAGAATCTACTGTTTGGTATTTTAGCCCGCATTTTGCACGTGTTCTTGGGATTGCTCCCCGGAATTCTGATCCCGTTATTCTTATTAAATTATTGAATCGTCTACAAGGAAAAAGGCAAGTCCACTTGAACTCTTTTATTATTCTAGTTCAAGATTTTTGATCTCTATGCAAGTAGTTCCATCTCAATTATTCTAATTTGCCTTGTGTCCCTTCCGTTGGGAGTATCGAGGGTTTACACGAGCTAACCCGACGTACTCTTGACATCTTAATAGTATCCATTGACTCAAATCCAAGCCTACATACACAATTGACATAATAAAATAACTAGAATTGCATATAAAGAAAATGAATGGTGATTGAATACATTGATTGATTGAGATATCGTGACTTGAACAATGACATCGTGAATTGACTCGTACACGGTCATGAACATTCAAATTGCTGTATAATAGTGTAATGCATTTCATGATACTATAGCATGTTAATTACCCACTTGATGAATATATATACATGATAGTTTTTATAACTCCTGCTGCATTGTCTGTCTTGTACCGAGGTTTCGACCCAGTTATAATAGGAGTTAGTTAAAATAATATAAAGAAAATTGTTGTTTTAGATTTTCTACTTTATGTTTATTATTGTGCAATGCATCATGTTGCTGCATTCATATCGTTCCCTTGACATCCTTATACAACTTGCATGGACATGAATGACTTGATAAAATACTAAACAAGCTGGGGTTTATAAGGGTTGACTTAGTAGTGGACAGTCTCAGAAAATGTACTCGGTAAGGCCTATAGTGATATCGTATTGACATGGAAGGAGAAGTATTGATTGTGAATGATTGATTGTAAATTGTTAATTGTGAATGATTGTTATTGACATCGAGTACACGCTCTGTAGATCCCACCACGAAGTCTAAAACGAACACTGTTGTGCGTGCACTGAACCTGTGGTATGGGACGCAGTAGTACGTGCACTAGATGGGAGAAATGACATTCTAATGAACTAAATTGACACGTACATACCTGATTAAGACCATTGTTTATTAATACCATTATTGTCTTTGCAATTTGATCTTGATTCATATTCCTTCACGTACCTTGTCCTTTACTCTCTGCTTTTCACTACTTGCTATTCGTACTTGCTCTAAGGACAAATTGTTCTCTCTTTTTAGATGAACAAGTACAGGTGAACAAGGAGAATTTCCAGAAGGCATTGATGAACAATTTCTCTACAATTGGAGCATGAGTCTCTCGAGCTATTTGGTGAGTCCTTATATTCCAGATTGGTTATTGATTTTTCTCCTCGTTTATGTGATTATGTTTTCTGCGTGGTTGTGATTCATTTTTCTTATATTGTTGAATTAAGACTGGTACAGCTTATGGATGATATGAGTTGGCGTACTTATATTATTCGCTGGGCCTTAGTTACGTGCTTATGTTTCCGTATTCCGAGAAGCGGGGCGTGACATACGTGCACGAAGACTAGTGCACAAAGGGACAGCAACACAACAAAAGCCAACAACATAACAACCCCTTCTTTACCCGAATAGCAAACAGCAATCAAGCACACAAAATACCAAACACCGGATCAGATCCCCCTTCACACAAACACCAAACACCAACAATAAACCAACCCTGCTCCAAAACAGCAAACAACAATGCCCAATCCCCTCTCTCAAACACCCAATAGCAAAACCACCTACTTACGCTTCGTCTCCTTCTTCACTGTCGACAGAAAGCGAGAGAGAGGCGGCGGGAGAGTGAATGGCGACTGCGGCGATGCAACTGGGTGACGACGGCGGGAGGTGAGGGTGCTGGCATCAAGCGGTGGTCGGAGATGCGACGAGAGGAAGAAAGGGAAGAGCAGCAATGGGTTCGAGAGTTCTTCGATAGAGGAAGACAAAGGGGGTGCTGTGGGGTGGCGGCGATCGGAGGGCGGAGCGACGGCGATGGGGGAAACTCAACGGTGAGGAGGGTGGAGGACTTCGGGGGACAACGGAGAGGTCGAGGCGGGGACTGGCAGAGCTCAAGCGGTTGTGGAGTTCGGCAATGGCGAGCGGAGAAGGCTCGACGTGGAAGACGAGCGGAGGGCTTGCGGTGCTCGAGTGGGAGTGGAGCGATGGGCTTCGAGGCGACAGCGACGGCAATGACGAGCAGCTCGATGGGTGGCAGAAACGAAGTCGAGGACGAGGAGGAGTAGTGGAGGGGTTCTTCGGTAGAGGTCGACTGTGGTGGTCACGATGGCTTTTGGCGGCAATGATGGCGGAGATGGGGCCAGAGGGAGACGAGGGGTCGAGGTTGCTCGACGAGGAAGATGAGCAGAGGGGGTCCTCTGTTTTTTTGGTTCGAAACAGAGGAAGTGAGAGAGCGGGAGAAGAAGGAGATGGGAGAGAAAGAGGGGGGAACGGGGAGAGTTATAAATAAATAATAATATAAAATAATAAATATAATATAATAATGGGTAGTTATGAGAGTGGGGGGTTATAGGGTTACGGGATGTGAAGAGTGGGGGAATGTAAGGGGTTTTGTATAGGGGTGGTTAAATTTGGGTAGGGTGGGATAATGGGTTAACGGGTTGGGATCCAATAGATATGAATTTGGGTTGTAAACTTGGGCTTTATATTTGGGCTTCACAAATTAGATTAAATAAGGATAAAAAGAATGTAAAATTGAGCTTCAAAAGAGTAGAAAATTTATATCAAAATTTTTTTAATACAGAATACAAGAAAAGAAAAAATACAAATCCGTATAAACGGAAACGGGGGTTACAAATTTAATACCAAAAAGTCCATGTCGCTAACTGAGTTTGCGCCCCTAGTAATTTTCTTCGCGCTATCTCAGTTAGCGTGTGACAGGGGACAACACTTATCCCCTCAAGTAGGGATGTGGAAAAAAACTCACCAGATATAGACACACTAACTCCATTAGCGCGCCTATCTAAACCAGGTGCGCTTACCGGGTTAGCGAGTATTGATGGGACAATAGGGGGCAAGACCTCAAAGAGGGGTGTGGGATAAAAATCACCAAGTATAGACACGTTAACCCGGTCACCGCGCTCATTTAAACTAGGCGCGTTAACGGGGTTAGCGAGTATCGATTGGGTACTTCTTAAATAACACACACTATCTCATTCTCATCTCTCTTCTTCTCTCTCCCAAAACCTCATCGCGCGATTTTGAACCCAACCCCCAAACCCTAGCTTCCGACTTCGGCCTCTACTCATCCCAATCTCTCGAAACTTTTACTAAAATCTCCTCTTCACGGCCGAAAATCTCATTTCAACCAACATTTTCCCCAAATTATTGGTGAACCCATAAACCTTTTTTTCCCAAATTTTCGGTAGTAGAGGATCAGATCTGCAGTGGCGTAGTCGACTTCGACCTTCAACCCAACATTCGTTTGTAAGTGTTCGTAACTTATGGTAAATAATTTTTAGTGATTTTGGGTGGAGGGTTGGATTTGAAATTTTGGGTTCATTTTGGTTTGTACGTGATAAATGTATTAAATTTAGAGTTAAATTTGCAATGGTAGATTTAGGGTTTGGTTTGCATTGATAAATTTGCATTGATAGATTTAGGTTTAGGTTTTAATTTTTATTGATAGATATATAAATTTGCATTGATAGACTTGCTCTGATAAATTTGCATTGATAAATTTGTACGTGATAGATTTAGGTTGTAAAATTTGTATTGCACGTGATAAATTTGCATTGTGTAATTAACCATAATTAAACCAATATTGGAATGGACATTGTGAGTAATATTGTTTGATATTGAAAATTTGGAAATTAGACATTGTTAGTTGTATAATTAATTTATAGCGATTTTAAGGTAAATTTGTTAACATATATTATCAAACATGTAGGAATCTATTTGATATAACATATGGCACGGACAATGGGTAATTCCGAAGAAGAGAGCAGTAGTAGACCTCCAACAACCCGGAAAGGTCCATGGACATGTCATAGACAACCTCCCAAAAAAACGAACCGTGATGGACAGAGACGTACCAATTTAAGATGATTTAACATTAATTTCACACGTTCAATTTTAGCATCAATAAAATTATAAATTTGTGTTGAATTTCAACTTTTTTTTTGTGTAGGACGAGGCCGGTCCTTTTTTTTGTGTAGGATGAGGCACTGTGCCATTTTCTCGGTAACATAAACGTTGACATTATTGAATCCATCAGTAAGGTTCACATCGACATCATTACTCTCATTTATATTAATATTTACATATTCATCTTCTTCTTCCTCGTCTTCATTTAGTAATTCCTCTTCAAGTTCATCGTCTGTTTCTTCGTCTTCTTCATCATCATCGACTAAATCATTATTAACGGTAGCATTTTAAAATCTCTCGAAAATATTGGTATTCGGAATGTAATCATTAACCAAACTTGGTTTACGTGGCAATTCAAATTCTATAGGATCTGGGCTTGCAGTATTTGTAAACGTGTCTTCTTATGAGGACGGTGGGATTGCATGGGATGTTTGAACTAGATTCGAAACGATCTTATCGATCAGCAGTTCATGTGCAGAGCTTGAACCAGTGTTAGCATGTGGTTGGGAATATTTTCAGTTTGCTGAATATTTCGCTCTAATGTAGACCAACTAAAATTCGGATCAAGTGTTCTACCAATCATGGACTTCAGAGAGTTGTCGTTTCCCACGGGCATAGTCATAAAATATTGACCATCACATTTTCCCGCTGCATAACGTGCTAAAATTTTAAAATTCCATCGCTCTCTATCCCAATTAGTAACCTCATAAACCTTCTCAACAAATTCTTCTATTGTGATTGTACGGGGTACCCAAATTATTTCGGGATCAACGACACTATAACAACAACCTATTTTTTAGTCACGGATAATTTCACCACCAAAATAAAAGGAATATCGTAATCCATACCTATACATATTTATAAAAAAATAATCATTATCTACTAAACAAAATATATTCGATAAAATGATATACAAATCATACCTTGAAATTAATGATCAGAAAAGATGAGCAATTTCGAGCTTCGAGAAGACGACATAGTGAATGGGTTGATAACAAATTCGCTATGTAAATTCCCAAACAAGGAAAAGCCCAAACATGGATTTTGGGTTTTCAGAGTGGGAGGAGATATGAATGTGAGAGAAGAAGATGATGAATGTGACAGAAAAAGAAGATCCTATCTACAATTGGGATGCTAGGATGTAACCCCTGTTTTCGATTGTACCGATTCCTATTTCTTTCTCTTTCTCCATGTATTCTTGTACTTCGATTTTTGTAGAAATTCTTTCGTTGCATCTATATCCTTTTGAATCTTCTATTGAAACCTACATTTATTTTTCAAACTAGAGTTTGTCTCTGTTCTTTTATTTAACTCCTTAAGGCCCATTGATTTGATGTGTTATATTATTTAATTAATTAGATTGAAGCCCAAATTCAAGCCCACTAACCCAGAACCCATTACCCCTTTATTGTACAGAATCAAATCTATACACACACCCTATACAATTTCTTCACCTTTTCCCCCACTCTGCTCAATCCCCGTAACTACACCCCTCAAACTCTAACTAACCACTGATTATCTCTTAATCACTGACTAAACCCCCACTCTCCACTCTTCCCTGTTAATGTTATAATCTCTCCATCTCTCTCTCTGTTCTCCAACAAAACAGATCAACCCAAACTCCTCATCGTCTTCCCCGAAGCGCTCCTCTCCGTCGCAGCTTCCGCTCGACCTCCCTCCCGCTCGGGCGTTTCCCGTTCGTCCGCCCACGGTGAAGCTCAGCCACACCCTCAGCCTCGACGTCGCCACTGCCGTTCGCCTTCTTCCTCCTTCCACTCGTCTCCTCCACCGCAGGATTCAACCAGCGCCGCCTGAGCCTTCAACTCCCGCCGTCGTTCCCCCGTTACTTCCAGTCGCGCCGCTCAAGCTCCGCCATCCCCGTCTGCCATTTCCTCCGCCGAAGAACACACCGCCCCACCATCACCTTTCTCATCGTCGAACTCGCCCGCAATCGCACTCGAGCCCCACTCCTCGCCGAGCCCGTTCGCTCCTCAACTCCATCCCGTCGCCACAGCTCCATCCCGCCAGCATCGAGCCCCCGCATCTCCCCTCGACTGCTCCCCAGTCGCTCGCCATTTCCCCTTTCCCGTCGCTCTCCGAAGTCGCAGCCTCCTCCTTGCCGGTGTCGTGAGCCTCGCCGACCAGTCTCCTCCCGTCGCCGATCGCAGTCCCCTTCTCCCGCTCGCTCCCCCTCCCTCTGTCTAACTATGAAGAAGAAGGTATTGATACTTTGTTGCTGGAGATCTGATTACATCTGGATTTTATTGACTGTATTGGGATTGTTAATGTATCGTTCTGGTATTGGAATTGTATGAAGGGGGGAATTTGTTTTGTTGTATGGGTGATCTATTGTGTTGAAGTTTGGAGATTATTATTGGAGTTGGTGTTTGTGAAGTAAAGTTGGGGTGTTTACTGCATTGGACTTGTTAAGTGAAGTTGCTGCTGTATTGGGAATAGGAGAATCTTATTGTATTTGGTGTTGGGGTGGATTGTTATTTGGTGTGTTGGTGGTTGGGTCACTATTTGGAGTTTGGTTGCTATTTGGGTTGCTTTAGGAGTTGCTGTTTGGAGTTTTGCTGACTTGGCGTGGCTGCCACACATCTCGTACATGTTCGACTGCCCGGGATACTGATCCCGTTATTCTAGTGTTCAATTTTATCGTCGTCAACTAACAGGCAAGTCCACTTGAACTCTCTTAATTTTCTAGTTCAAGCTTATTGATCTCCTGCAAGTAGTTCCATTTCAATTATCTCAATTTGCCTTGTGTCCTGTCCGTTAGGAGTATCGAGGGTTTACACGAGCTAACCCGACGTACTCTTGACATCTTATATTTATCCATTGACTCAAACCCAAGCCTGAACATATACTTGACATGAATAAATAAATAGAACTTGTACATGTGGAAAACACGTCGTGATTAAATACATGTTATTACTTGTGACCTTGTGACTTGAACTTGACGTGATACACTTGACGTGTTTACTGGGAAATTTACATTACTTGTCGTACATTAGTCATGATACGTGCATGATACAATAACTCGATAATTTCCCACCTGATGAACATTTATGTGATATTGCATTGTCTGTCTTGTACTGAGGTTTCGACCCAGTTATACTAGGAATCAGTTAAGATAATATAAGGAGAATTGTTGCTTCAGATTTGTTACCTCTTGCTTATTAGTGTATAATATATCATGTTGTTGCATTATCATCATTCACTTGACATTATTATAACCACTCGCATGTACATGAAGGACTTAATAAAATACTAAACAAGCCGGGGTTTCTAAGGGTTGACCTAGTAGTGGACCGTCTCGGAAAATGTACTCGGTAGGGCCCTCTTGTTACATGGACTTGTTATATAGAAGGTGGAGAATACGTGTGGAGACGTGGACTTGTTATCCTGTTATCTTGTTGTCGTGATATGCCGAGTACACGCTCTGTTGACCCCACCACGAAGTCTAAAACGAACACTGTTGTGCGTGCATGGAACCTGTAGTATGGGATGCAGTAGTACGTGCACTAGATAGGAGAAACAACTTGATAATAGAACTAGTTGACATGTATATAAACTTGATTAAGACCATTTGTTACTAGTACCCATTATTGCCTTGCAAACTTGATATTGATTCACATTCTTTCATGTAACCTGTTCCCTTACTATCTGTTTTTCACTACTTGCTGTCCGTACTTGCTCTAAGGACAAATTATTCTTTCTTTTTAGATAAACAAGTACCGAAGCACGAGGAGATTGCCCGAAGGCATTGATGAACAGTTCTTCTACAATTGGATCAGGAGTCTCTCGAGTTAATTGGTAAGTCTTTATATTCCAGATTGGTTATTGAATTTCGTTCTAGTTTATGTGATCATGTTTCCTGCGTGGTTGTGATTCATTTTTCTTATATTGTTGTGTTAAGACTGGTACAGCTTATGGATGATATGAGTTGGCATACTTATATCATTCGCTGGGCCTCAGTTACGTGCCTGTGTTCCTGTATTCTGGGAAGCGGGGCGTGACAGGTTTTTAGTGGTATCAGAGCCAGGTTAGGCTCTAACTATGTTGGAGTTTAGCTGTGTTTTGACTAGTGTGTTAGTCATGATTGGCTAATGTGTTAGTCAAGCTTGGTTCTAGCCAGTCTAACTCAATAATATGCGCACCACGTTAATCACATGAACATGTAATAACCAATATTATCTGGATACTCCTTTCATTTGGATTCCTATTTGATCCCTTCTTATTCAAGTCTTTCAATGCTTGGTTCCTTCCGTCCCTTGCAGTCTTCATCTTCATTGATTTCTTGCTGGGTATAATTTTATCATTCCGTGCCCATATTCATTTGATTCTAGAGTTATCCATTCTTTTCTTCCCGCTTGGTTCGTCGATCGGCATCTGTGGATCTTCAAGGACATGTTAGGGACTCGTTTAACTCCTACGATACTGTATATTTGTATGATATAATTATTGTGTAAATTTGTTACACTATATATTTATTTTCTCTTTCCCATTGCATTGTGTTTATGCATGTATTTTATTCCGTTTTTCTCCCTACTTTTATAAATCATTTTCACTACTATTTTGTACTATCATGTTTGCTATTTGTAATCATATATCTATTTTGATATTTTATTATGTAACTTTCAACTTCATTTCTTACTCTCTACTATTTCTATATCATGAATTTCAAAATATAACATCATACTTAAATTAAATGTCACATATCCCTGTGTATATGGGAGGTTACATTTCCATTTTACCATTTGATGCAACCTAATGTCGAGATGACAAATATGCAACTCGATGTCAATGGAGGCAAATTGCAACTGGATATCGGCGAGGCAGAATGTGCAGCCGAATATCTAGACGGCAACTTGAAGCCTGATGTCGTGAAGGCAAACATGCAACTTGATGTTAAGGATGTAAGATTTTCTACCTAATTGCTAATTTGTATTTCAACACAAATTTTACTTATATAATGAGATTAATGGTAAAGAAATATTTTCTTTATGACATTTTGTTTTTACAATTACACTTTATGTTTCCATACAATTTGAACTAGTATAGTTGATTTTACCCTATTTTGTGTTTACAACTTATTTTTACATTATGTTAAGATTGATTACATTAATCATGATATAAGTCTTAATTCTTTTGTGAATTACTGTTTATTGTCACCGTTTTCTAATTCTTTAATCTTTAGATTCTCACTTAATTTTGTTTCCATTTCCTAATTAATAATTTGATATTTACTTTCGTAATATTTAATGGACTCCTTTTTAAGTTTTCTTGCATATATATTTTAGTCTATCTTGCTCGTTGCCCTTTAATGTGTTTTCGAGTATTGATTATAATAAGGTCAACATTCAATAATTATTATATGTCTTTCACATTCATGGTTATTAATATTTCATTACTTAGCTGGATTTGTCCGTATTCGTATGTATCTTGATGAGTTATTTTCCCAAAATTATTTTTAGTTGTGTTTCTCTGTTGTTTGTATGATTATCAACATTTTTATATTTGGGTTTGAATTCTCATTGAATAGTCTTCCTATTTTCTTACGATCGGGGATTAACGGTGTATTTTGATTTCACCTCCATTTATAATTGATCGACTATATATATTCTTGTTTGACTTATTTGTAGAGTTGATAAACCAAATCCTTATTTTGTTTTATAATGCTACTATTATTGCTATAGTTTCCGTTATTATTATTAGCATCATTATTATTACTGATACTACCAGTGCTATTATTATTGTTGTTGTTTTCATTATCTTATTATTGTTGTTGATATTGAATTACCTTCATACAAGAAAATATGTTGAACCTGAATTATATTCGTCTTGCAATATTATTATTATTGTCAGTATTGTTAATACTTTCATTATTACCATTATTAATATTATTAATGCCATTATTATTATTTTTTTTACTGATATTATTGTTATTGATATTATTGTCATTCTAATTATTATTATTACTATTGCATTATTTTTCATGAATGTTTTTAAACCCAAATTTTGTCATGTATGTATTATCATGATTATGAGTATTGTTAACATTTTTATTGTATTGTTATTATTTCTATCAGTATGACTATAATGACTTTTTCATTACTGTTATTAATACTGCTATTATAATTTTTAATGTTATTGTTATTATTATTGTTATTATTATTTTATTATTACTATTACTATTCAATTATTCTTGTTGTTATTGTTTTTATTATTAACATGTTATTATTATTTTGTTAAAAACCCATTAGTCTTGATCTATAGCATATCTTTTAATTATTTAAATTGAAGGCAAGCCTTATATTCCTTCTGCATTGTTTAATTATATCTATCTTGAGCCCATACTATCCCTGCTCCTGATGCCTCATTCTTGTCTTCCTGCTCAGTTCGTTGATTGGTGTCATGTGGCCTACATCGACATGAATGTTGCTTGGCACATCGCCATCAGAGTAGCGCAGCGAAAGCGTGGTGGGCCCATCACCCGCAGGTCCTAGGATTCCCTTTTGATCCTTCTTTGCATCGTTCAGATCTTGTTCATCTTTTTCACTCAACATCTTTGTCGATTTATTGTTCGACACCGATCTTATCTATGTCTTTCTTGTTCTGGTGCTTCCATCACTGGAGTTTATCTTTTCAAATTTCCCTGCCTTGTTATTTCTTAAGTTGCTTTCGTTTTGTCCTACTGCCTGCCATAATGAATTTCGAGGACGAAATTCTTCTTGTAAGGTGGGTAGGATTTGTAACCCCTGTTTTCGATTGTACCGATTCCTATTTCTTTCTCTTTCTCCATGTATTCTTGTACTTCGATTTTTGTAGAAATTCTTTCGTTGCATCTATATCCTTTTGAATCTTCTATTGAAACCTACATTTATTTTTCAAACTAGAGTTTGTCTCTGTTCTTTTATTTAACTCCTTAAGGCCCATTGATTTGATGTGTTATATTATTTAATTAATTAGATTGAAGCCCAAATTCAAGCCCACTAACCCAGAACCCATTACCCCTTTATTGTACAGAATCAAATCTATACACACACCCTATACAATTTCTTCACCTTTTCCCCCACTCTGCTCAATCCCCGTAACTACACCCCTCAAACTCTAACTAACCCCTGATTATCTCTTAATCACTGACTAAACCCCCACTCTCCACTCTTCCCTGTTAACGTTATAATCTCTCCATCTCTCTCTCTGTTCTCCAACAAAACAGATCAACCCAAACTCCTCATCGTCTTCCCCGAAGCGCTCCTCTCCGTCGCAGCTTCCGCTCGACCTCCCTTCCGCTCGGGCGTTTCCCGTTCGTCCGCCCACGGTGAAGCTCAGCCACACCCTCAGCCTCGACGTCGCCACTGCCGTTCGCCTTCTTCCTCCTTCCACTCGTCTCCTCCACCGCAGGATTCAACCAGCGCCGCCTGAGCCTTCAACTCCCGCCGTCGTTCCCCCGTTACTTCCAGTCGCGCCGCTCAAGCTCCGCCATCCCCGTCTGCCATTTCCTCCGCCGAAGAACACACCGCCCCACCATCGCCTTTTTCATCGTCGAAATCGCCCGCAATCGCACTCGAGCCCCACTCCTCGCCGAGCCCGTTCGCTCCTCAACTCCATCCCGTCGCCACAGCTCCATCCCGCCAGCATCGAGCCCCCGCATCTCCCCTCGACTGCTCCCCAGTCGCTCGCCATTTCCCCTTTCCCGTCGCTCTCCGAAGTCGCAGCCTCCTCCTTGCCGGTGTCGTGAGCCTCGCCGACCAGTCTCCTCCCGTCGCCGATCGCAGTCCCCTTCTCCCGCTCGCTCCCCCTCCCTCTGTCTAACTATGAAGAAGAAGGTATTGATACTTTGTTGCTGGAGATCTGATTACATCTGGATTTTATTGACTGTATTGGGATTGTTAATGTATCGTTCTGGTATTGGAATTGTATGAAGGGGGGAATTTGTTTTGTTGTATGGGTGATCTATTGTGTTGAAGTTTGGAGATTATTATTGGAGTTGGTGTTTGTGAAGTAAAGTTGGGGTGTTTACTGCATTGGACTTGTTAAGTGAAGTTGCTGCTGTATTGGGAATAGGAGAATCTTATTGTATTTGGTGTTGGGGTGGATTGTTATTTGGTGTGTTGGTGGTTGGGTCACTATTTGGAGTTTGGTTGCTATTTGGGTTGCTTTAGGAGTTGCTGTTTGGAGTTTTGCTGACTTTGGCGTGGCTGCCAAACATCTTGCACGTGATCTACTGCCCGGGATACTGATCCCGTTATTCTAGTGTTCAATTTTATCGTCGTCAACTAACAGGCAAGTCCACTTGAACTCTCTTAATTTTCTAGTTCAAGCTTATTGATCTCCTGCAAGTAGTTCCATTTCAATTATCTCAATTTGCCTTGTGTCCTGTCCGTTAGGAGTATCGAGGGTTTACACGAGCTAACCCGACGTACTCTTGACATCTTATATTTATCCATTGACTCAAACCCAAGCCTGAACATATACTTGACATGAATAAATAAATAGAACTTGTACATGTGGAAAACACGTCGTGATTAAATACATGTTATTACTTGTGACCTTGTGACTTGAACTTGACGTGATACACTTGACGTGTTTACTGGGAAATTTACATTACTTGTCGTACATTAGTCATGATACGTGCATGATACAATAACTCGATAATTTCCCACCTGATGAACATTTATGTGATATTGCATTGTCTGTCTTGTACTGAGGTTTCGACCCAGTTATACTAGGAATCAGTTAAGATAATATAAGGAGAATTGTTGCTTCAGATTTGTTACCTCTTGCTTATTAGTGTATAATATATCATGTTGTTGCATTATCATCATTCACTTGACATTATTATAACCACTCGCATGTACATGAAGGACTTAATAAAATACTAAACAAGCCGGGGTTTCTAAGGGTTGACCTAGTAGTGGACCGTCTCGGAAAATGTACTCGGTAGGGCCCTCTTGTTACATGGACTTGTTATATAGAAGGTGGAGAATACGTGTGGAGACGTGGACTTGTTATCCTGTTATCTTGTTGTCGTGATATGCCGAGTACACGCTCTGTTGACCCCACCACGAAGTCTAAAACGAACACTGTTGTGCGTGCATGGAACCTGTAGTATGGGATGCAGTAGTACGTGCACTAGATAGGAGAAACAACTTGATAATAGAACTAGTTGACATGTATATAAACTTGATTAAGACCATTTGTTACTAGTACCCATTATTGCCTTGCAAACTTGATCTTGATTCACATTCTTTCATGTAACCTGTTCCCTTACTATCTGTTTTTCACTACTTGCTGTCCGTACTTGCTCTAAGGACAAATTATTCTTTCTTTTTAGATAAACAAGTACCGAAGCACGAGGAGATTGCCCGAAGGCATTGATGAACAGTTCTTCTACAATTGGATCAGGAGTCTCTCGAGTTAATTGGTAAGTCTTTATATTCCAGATTGGTTATTGAATTTCGTTCTAGTTTATGTGATCATGTTTCCTGCGTGGTTGTGATTCATTTTTCTTATATTGTTGTGTTAAGACTGGTACAGCTTATGGATGATATGAGTTGGCATACTTATATCATTCGCTGGGCCTCGGTTACGTGCCTGTGTTCCTGTATTCTGGGAAGCGGGGCGTGACATAGGATTTTGGAGTTGGTTTTCGAAATTGGGGGAGAAAGAGAAGAGAGAGACACTATAAATATAATGAGACAGCGTCAGCGATTGTGATTTAATAGGGTCCCAAACGACGTAGCACGCTAACCCGGTTAGCGTGCCTAGTATAAAGAGGCGCGCTAACGGGGTTAGCGTGTCTATACATGGGGGTTTTTCCCTATCCCTACTTGAGGAGTAGTGTCCCCTACTGTCCACCTATCACGCTAACACCGTTAGCGTGACTGGTTTAAAGAGGCACGCTAACGAAGTTAGCGTGTCTATATTTGGTGAGTTTTTCGCACACCCCCACTTGAGGAGATAAGTGGTATCCCCTAGCACACGCTAACTGACATAGCGCGAAGAAAATTACTAGGGACGCTAACTCAGTTAGCGACAAGGAATTTTTGGTATTAAATTTTCGAAAAGGGACAGTTTGGTACATACTTACAAAAAGTGGGATAGTTTGGTATAAAATTCCAAACTATTAGCGCTCGTGGGCTACTCTGTGCCACGTCGGCCTCTTCATTTTCGAAGCCGCTAATGGGAATACCGACCTATGTTGTAAATTCTATGGAATTTTTTTTATCTGTTTCTATTCTTATGGGCGACCTTAGTTTAAATTCATTCGTTAATGAGAATAGTGATCACTAATGCAGTGTATTCTACACACTTGGTGAATTTTAGAGAGCTTCTCTTCTCTGAAATTTCTAAAAATAACAACTTAACTGAGGTCGCTATTCAGGATAATGCCTAGTATAACCGTGATCGCTATTCCCAATAACGACCACTAATTTAGTGTATTCACCACACTTAGTGAAATTTAGAGACCTTCTCTTCTATGGAATTTTAAAAAATAACCATTAAGAAAACCTATGGTTATTCACAATAAAGAAAACCTATGTTATTTTCTTAAGAATCAAACATTCACAACTCATTACCTATTGTAGTTTATACATATTCTAACTAGGAAAAAAAGCAAATCCAATATAACCATTTATCTCTCTCTATCCACATACAATTTATACATCAAAATACATAAACTGATATTCTCACCATGAAACAAACTAAATTATTTTAACATATCAAAAGGTGGGGTAGATGATACCTGAGATGATGACCAATTGTAATGGAGGGGACCTTCAGGAGCAATGGGAGAGAATATATGGTTCAAATGTGGAAGGGCTAATGTTATGCAATTTAAGCTAGGATTTCAGAAACGTTATTTTGGAGGAGGGTGAGGATGAGTCATAGTGATAGTGATAGAGATTTCTTGAAATTTTTGGGGTTTTTGAAATTGTTTGATGGTTTGGGGGAGGCATTGGGGTTTAGGGTTTTGGGGAGATGAAGAGGGGGAAGAAGAAATCGAAGTGAAGTGTAGAGAGAGAGAGAGAGATAGAGACAGTGGGAGCTCGACCATATTAGCGGTCGGGTTCCACTAGTGGTCGCTATTGAGAATAGCGACCACGGTTATACTAGGCCGTTATTTCCAATAGCGACTTTAGTTAAGTTGTTATTTCTTAAAATTCCATAGAAGAAAAGGTCTCTAAATTTTGCTAAGTGTGGAGAATACACTGCATTAGTGGTCGTTATTGGGAAGAGCGACCACAGTTATACTACATCGTTATTCCCAATAGCGACCTCAGTTAAGTTGTTATTTTTAGAAATTCCAGAGAAGAGAAACTCTCTAAAATTCGTCTAGTGTGCAGAATACACTGCATTGGTGGTCGCTATTCTCATTAACGACCGAATTTAATCTAAGGCCGCTCATAGGAATAGCGACAGATAAACTTTTTTTATATAAAATTTACAACATAGACCGTTATTCTCATTATCTCCTTCAAAAATGAAAAGACCACTCTTGAAAATAGCGGCCACTTCTGATGTGGCACAAAGTAGCCCACGACTGCTAATAGTTTAAAAACTTGCTCTTAAACGTAAATATTTTCAAAAAGTGGCCTAGTGTTTCTCGCAGCCACAGTTTTACTCAAACAAATCCAAAATAGAAGTTTAATACAAAACTGACGGAGCTCTCTCTATGTTTTTATAACTCCTGCTTGATGCCAAGAGGCGCTTCATTGCGAAAAGATACCTCTTATTTCAACTTTTTCTCTAACGTTCTCGAACAAATCATAGCTTAAAACAGCGAAGTACGACCCTAAAAACAGCAAAAGAATCAATACACAAGATCAACAAAAGTTGGAAAAATTACTACTTTTACTTTTTAGTCTTACTTTTTGCTACAAGCCTACAACCTTTCTTCTTTTCATAACAGTTTTAAATTATAGACGAGTTTAATTTGATCCACCCATTACTGTTCTAAGTCTTTCTTCTTGTTCTCACTTCGAGAGAGAAAAAAATAAAAAAAAATAATGGAAAAACTCCACTCAGATTCATGGTTTGGGCTGACCAGATCGACTTCCAAAACTAGCAGTAAAACCAAGAAAAATAATAAGTCACTGGAAACCTTGTCGACAGTCGGAGTTGTCGCCTTGGAAGTAGCCAGCATCATGTCGAAGACAGTCAACCTCTGGCACTCCCTAACCCACACCGAAATCACCAGACTCCGCGACGAAGTCCTACAGCTCCAGGGCGTTAGAAAGCTGGTCTCCGACGACGACAGCTTTCTGCTGTCCCTCGTCCTCTCGGAAATCATTGGCTCGCTCTGGTCGATTTCGCAGTCCGTCACTCGACTTGGCGATAAATGTAGTCACCCAGTGCTGCAAGGGTTCGACCGGGTGTTCACAAGTTTGATCAAGAACGGGTTGGATCTGCACGGGCTGGAGTACGAGGGGAAGAAGAAGATGGAGAGGAAGGTAAAGAAGATGGAGAGACTGGTGTGCGCCACTTCCAGGTTGTCTCAGGAAGTGGAGGTGTTGGCCGAGATGGAGCAGACACTGAGGAGAATGCAGGTGCAGGCGCACTTTCGCAGAGGAGGTTCTAGCTTCAGTGATTGCAAGCAGAAAGTTGCGTGGCAGAGGCAGGAGGTTAAGTGTCTGCGAGATGCGTCTGTATGGAATCGGAGTTTTGATTACACGGTTCGCCTACTGGCGAGGTCGTTGTTCACCATTGTTGGAAGGATTAGGCATGTCTTTGGATTTCGAGATGCTCAGTTGGAGAAGGATTCGAAGAACCAATTGTCACGGTCCTACTCTGTGGCAATAGCGCGGACTGGTTCTGCACTAGAGCAATCTCAGACGGAGTTTAGTTGGAAGGATAAGAAGCAGAAGCGGATGTGGTTTGGGAAATCACGGAGTTGTATGGTGATGGGAGAGGCAGATTCGCGTGTTCTGCCAAGGTGTATGCCCTTTGATGCTGGAGCTGTTCCAAGGAGGAGTCTGTTTCGGATGGAAGATGGGGACTACTTCCGCGGTAAGATTGCTGGTGATACGAGTTTGTATAAGCTTTTTTGTGAGTCTCCGCAGAAGTCGTTGGTACTGAAGCCACCAGCTTCGACGCTGGGTGGTTCTGCGTTGGCTCTGCAATATGCGAATGTGATCATTGTGATTGAGAAGTTGGCGGGATCGCCTCACTTGATTGGTGAGGATGCGAGGGATGACTTGTACTATATGTTGCCGACTAGTATAAGGGCAGCTTTGAGGGTGAGGCTTAAGTCGTATTCTAAGAACTGTGCGTCCGCTTTCTGTGACCCGATTCTTGCTGTGGAGTGGAGCGACGCAATGAGTAGGATACTGGACTGGCTTGCTCCACTTGCACATAACATGATTAGATGGCAGTCGGAGCGAAATTTGGAGCAGCAAAATATGGTTTCGACTACAATTCTTTTGTTACAGACACTCTACTTTGCGAATCAGGCTAAGACGGAGGCTGCAGTAACAGAGCTACTTGTTGGTTTGAACTATCTGTGGAGGTTCAGAAGGGAGTTCGATGCAAAATCTGCACTGGAGTCTGTAAGCAGCAGGAAGTTTGATGATTGTTTGGACCTGAATTGCTAACTGATCGTTGATTGATCGGGAATTTTTCTTCAACCAGCAATTGGAAGCACAACTGGTGACTTCCTGATGCAACTTCTCTTAGATTTCCTGCAAGCGGTACACCACCCTCATGAATGTTGTTTATTTGAGGACTGAATTAACGTTATTTACAACGGTTTACAATTTTCAGTTGTCCAAGCTAAATTACATTACTGAAACTCTGAGATAGTATCATATCCCGGTAACTGAAACCGAGCTCAGCTCTCTTTGTGAAGAGCTTCTGTAAATTGACCAACAAGGCTCTTTGTCACAGATTTTCGGTCTTTTGATTCAGTGTATCAAGTAGTCGATGTGCTAGCGCTTATCGTTTCACTCTTGGAATTTTTGATCGAGTAACCGTGTACTGTGAAGGAACTGACTGAAATAGTACCAGTTGTAAGAACATGACATACGAGGTTGAAGTAAATGACGAAACTAGCCTGTTATTAGCGTATGCTAATGTACAAGTCCAGTGAAATTATCTGAATATATGAAGTTCATAGTCGAGTTTCAAATTTCAAGTTTAGTGAATGTTATCTGAAAGATCCTGTTCCAAGTGATGATGACTACACAAGTTGCGCTACATCGTATTTTTATGCGGCTTGAATAGTTGTAATATTGCATGAAATCTGAGTTGATTTTTTAAAAAAATTTTAAGAATGAAATCTGAGATGCTACTCTACTACTCTTTGTTGTGAATGTATTGTTCATGTTACTACAGTTTCGACTGTAAATTAGGTCTGCTTCTTTTCCAATTTGAGGTTCTCATGGCAAACATGACTTCCGTATGCCACTAGTAACATCACAGACTGTTTTTCAACATTTTCAAGAGAAGTTTTATGTAACTCGAAGTTCATGAGATTATAACAGATTCCAGTATCTTTCCCCAACTTTTGGTCCTAAGCAATCAGTTAAAGTGCAAGTTTGAGCAGAGCAACAGTCGATCAAAATACCCTAATAAACGTACTTGCAATGCCACATAAATCTCAAAGGCCTTCTTTATTATTATGAATATTGCATCACAATTGAAGACACCTAAACTAACTACTAGTTAATGCCAATATCTGTTCGCAACTGGTCATCTATACATCAGATCAAAACTGTAAGAATGGATATGCACATGATTCAGACAGTAAACTTGAACATATTAGCTATCCGATCTACTCCACTGTGTACAGATTCTGTATCTGAGGTTCTGCTCCAACAGGGATCCTAATCCTTTAAACTCTCCAACTGTACAACCGATCAAAAATAGCGGTCATAGATAGAGAGGCGATCAAAAGCATCGAAGTTCGCCTTCAATCCAACAAACTGGCTGCGAAGCTGAGCGCATCCAGCATCAGGCCAATTGCAGCCCTCTCCTGTTCTAAACGGGCAAAGCTTCTCACACACATGGCTGATTGGCTTGTCAGTAGCTGCACAACTCTCATCCGCTGCTACTATGGATATAGAGAGATCTTTCTCATCTGGCTGCCCGGTTCCAGCATTTGACTCTCTTCTGAGAAAGTATGGCAAGCCCTCTCGAGTTTCCATTGCTACACTTCCTTCAGAATTCCCAACATGACTACTTGAGCTGGAGAAATGCACCTTACATCCAAGTGACTGGACTGCTCTTTTTAAGGCTAGGCTCTCCTTGCAAGCTCTTCTTGCCATCGCTGAAGCCGAACTGCTCACCTGCTTTTCCTTTTGCAATTCTATGGCTAGAGAATCTATGTTAATTTTCATCTCTCTTGCCTTCAACTCCGCAATATCCTTGGCCTGCAAACACACCCACGAGTTAATATAACACTATAAAGTATGGTAGTTTTTGCATATTCAAACACTAATGTTTAATTATACCCTTGACATCTCAGCATATTTTCTACTCATGGTACGCCATTGGGGTTCAAGCTCCCCAGCTCGTGCTTCCGAAGGGCAAGCCCATCGTAAGTGAAATTGTGGCCATATGGTTGGAGCTAAAGCTGCAGCAGCTGGTAATAGTGGAGAATCATGCTTCACGGGATCATAAAAGGGGTTATAGTGAGGATGCAAGCTACCCTCAGATGACCTCAGATTAGCCAAGTATACCCACACACACCCGCAAGAATCCGACACACCAGACTGCTGCCTCTCCTTTTCACTAGAACATCATTCAAACCACCAAACAAATATATATCCATGATTAAAAATCGCAAGGAATAATGAAAATTTTGGTAAAAGTTGACAATTAAGAACATAACAGGCATGCCCATGAGTATGAATTAAAACAGTGTACTCTATGCCAGCATTTTTGTAGGTGGCACAGGGCATTGAAGGGGCTGCTCACTGCTTACCCACCTAAGCATTGAAAGAAAAAGAAAAGAGAAGAGGAAAAAGAAGGGAAGTGAATAAAGTGGATAGCTAACATACTCTGCCCTCCCTGCTGTCATCCTCTCTGCTTGCCTGCCATCTGCACCGTCCACAACCCCTACCTTTGTTGATAAATTGGATGAGAAGACAGCGGCAATGTACAACAACAAGAACAAGGGGGGCAGCAGCGAAGTATATTTTTCTTTTTTTCCCCCCTCTTTTTTTTGCTTCTATATTCTTTTTTTTTTCTTTTTCTTAACAAGGCAACGACTGCCTAAGACCCGCCAGCCTAGTTTATAAAGAAAATGTTCATCATTGATCTACCCCAAGATACCACTTGCAAATTCCCCCGACTGAAGGGAGATTGTGGTTGCTGGACCAGAGTAGTTGCTTTAAGATGGGTTTGAAATTGGCTTGGAGGCACAGCGGCATTAATTCCGTATTTAACTATTTTGACCACATTTTTGTGGGCTATATAGACCACAATCTCCGTCCGTTTTCCCGAAATTCCGCATTTCACACTTTTCGCCGTATTTTATGGGTTTCACAATTTTCAGACGTTTTCGCAAAATTCCATCTCTCACTGTTTTGACCACAGTATTCGGCAGTTTTAGCGAATTTTATAACTATTTTGGCCATATTTTGTGAAGTATAGTCCAAAGCTTTCGGCAAGTTTGAGAAATTATGTACTTCACATTTTTTACCATATTTTGATGTATAGTCCACAAATTTCGGCCAATTTCGCAAAATTACAATTTTCACTGTTTCGGCCACATTTTGTGGTCCACGGTTTTCAGCCAATTTCGCAAAATTCTGTATTTCCACATTTAGTGGGCTATTATTAGTCCATAGTTTTCGGTTATTTTTGTGAAGTTTTGTTTTTCACTTTTTAACCACATATTTTAGGGTAATATTCAACCAATTTCACAAAATTCCATATTTAATTGTTTTCGCCACATCTTTTAGACCATAGTCCACAATATTCGGCCAATGTCACAAAATCCCGTATTTAATTGTTTTCGCCACATTTTGTGTGCTAATACATTAGTTTTCGGCCTTTTTTTTTGCAAAATTTTGTATTTCACTGTTTTGACCAAATTTTGTCGTCTATAGTCTACAATTTTCGGCGGTTTTAGCAAAATTCCATATTTCATTGTTTTGCCACATTTTGAGGGCTATACTCCACATATTTCGGTTGTTTTCGAGAATTTTGTATCATTGTTTGGACACATTTTGAGGACTATGCTCCACTATTTTCGGCCGATTTCGAGAAATTTTGTATTTCATTGGCACGCAGTTTTAAGCCAATTTTGCGAATTTCGAATTCCACTGTTTTGACCAAATTTTGAGGGTCATTGTCCATAGTTTTCGGTCAATTTTGCGAAATTTTGTATTTCACTTCTTTAGCCACATTTTGTCGGCAATAGTTCAAAGTTATAGGCTAATTTTGCGAAAATCTGTATTTCACTATTTTGGCCATACCATAGTTTTCGGCCGTTTTTTAGAAACTCCCTATTTAACACTTTTCGCCGTATTTTGTGGGCTATAGTTCAAAGTTATAGGCTAATTTTGCGAAAAATCTGTATTTCACTATTTTGGCCATACCATAGTTTTCGCCCCTTTTTGAGAAACTCCCTATTTAACACTTTTCGCCGTATTTTGTGGGCTATAGTCCATAATTTTTGGCAAATTTTGTGAAATTCTGCTTTTCACTATTTTCACAACAATTTTCAAATTATAGTGCACAATTTTCGGCTAATTTTGCAAAATCCACTGATTTGGCTATATTTTAGGACTATAGTCCACAATTTTTGGTTGTTTTCGAGAAATTTTGTATTTAACTATTATGGGAACATTTTGAGGGCATCCACATTTTTGGCCAATTTTCCAAAATTCTATATTTCATCGTTTAGGCAATATTTTGAGAATTTCCTCATTTTATTGTTTTAGGCACTTTTTGTGGTCTATATTCCACAGTGTTTTGTTGTTTCCCCAAATTTCGTATTTCACGTTTTGTCATTGATACAATAAACATTTTCCGCCGCGCGAAATTTCGTATTTTCGTTTTTCTGCCATTTTTTTGTTGGTTTATACTCCACATTTTCCAGCCAATTTCGCAAAGTTCTGTTTTTCACAGTTTTGGCCACATTTGGAGAGTCATACTCCACATTTTCCAGTCGTTATCAAGAAACAGCGTATTTCACTGTTTTGGCCATATTTTGTAGAATATAGTTCAAAGTGTTCGGTCAATTTTTTGAAATTCTATATTCCACAGTTTTGCAACAATTTTCGGCCAATTTTGCAAAATTCTGTATTTGACCGTTTTGGCCACATTGTGTAGATTTCGGCTAATTTTGATAAATTATGTATTTCACTGTTTTTGCCACATTTTAATATACACCGCAATTTTGGGTTGTTTTCAAGAAATTCTGTATTTCACAGTTTTGTGGAATATAGTCCACAAATTTGGTCAATTTCTCAAAATTGCATATTTCACGGTTTTGGCAAGATTTTGTGGGTTATTCACAGCTTTTGGCCAATTTTGCAAAATTCTGTTTTCCACTATTTTGGCCACATTTTGTGGGCTATAGTTCACAGTTTTGGTTGTTTTTATGAAATTCTGTATTTCACAATTTTGGTAACATTTTGTGAGCTATATAGCTCACATATGTCGACCGATTTTGCAAAACTTTGTATTTCACCTTTTTAACCAATTTAATTGGCTATAGTCAATACTTTTCACCCAATTTTGAGAAATTTCGTTTTCCACTATTTTGTCCATATTTTTGCCACATTTTGAGGGTTTACTCAGTTTTTTGCGGTTTTCACGAAATTCCTTATTTCACTGTTTTGACCACATTTAAGGGCTCTAAATCTACAATTTGTCTATTTTTAGCGACATTCCGTATTCAATTGTTTTGACCACATTTTGTAGGCTATAGTCTACAGTTTTCAGCCAATGTAGCAAATTTTTGTATTTCATTGTTTTGACAATATTTTGATGGCTATAATCCACAATTTTCGGCCGTTCCAGAGATATTTTGTATTTCTCCACAGTTTCCGGCCAATTTTGCAAAATTTCCTTTTTTCACTGTTTTGGCCACATTTGTGGACTATATAGTTCATAGTTTTTAGCCGCTTCCAGGAATTTCCATATTTCACTATTCTGGTCACATTTTGTTGGCTATATATAGTCCACAGTTTTCGACTTGGGAAATTTATATTTTACTGTTTTGGTCACATTTTTGAGTATATAGTCCACAATATTCTACCAATTAAACGAAATTAAGTATTTCACTGTTTTGGTCACATTTTGTGAGCCAAAGTCCAAATTTTTTTCTTCTAATTTCACAAAATACTATTTTTCACTATTTTAGATAGTTTTATACGATTTTTTCGAAATTCTGTATTTCTTTGTTTTGGCCACATTATGAGGGTTTACTCAATTTTTGGAGATTCATGTGAAATTCTGTTTTTCACTGTTTTGGCCACATTTTGTGGGGTTATAGTCCACAATTTTTATCCGTTATCTCAAAATTCCATATTTGACTATTTTGACCACATTATCTGAGCTAAAGTCCACCGTTTTTAGCCAATGTCGCAAAAGTCCGTATTTTACTGTTTTGAACACATTTTGATGGCTATATACTTTATAGTTTTCGGTCATTTCCAATAAATTCTATATTTCACTATCTTGGGCACATTTTTTGGGCTACAAGTCATAGCTTTCAACCAATTTCACAAAATTTCTTTTATTTTTTTTACTGTTTCTGCAGTTTTCTCGAATTTCTCAAATTTTCGTATTTCACTGTTCTAGCCACATTTTTTGGGCGATATAGTCCACATTTGTATGCCAATTTAGCGAAATTCCGTATATCACTGTTTAACCATATTTTTTGCTATAGTCAAGATTGTAAACGGCGTTGGGCGATGACGGTTCGGTCAAGGGATGCCTAGCACCTAGGGTGCCTAGGCGACGCCTAGGCAACGCTTAGTCGATTGAATTTATTTTGCCGATTTAGTTAATTTCAGCCCCTATTCTTTAATCGTAAGTATAATCATGCAATCCACTGCAAATATTCATCATATTTGTGTAATATGTGTAATTAAAGAGTGTTTATGCATAAAAAAACTTCCTCGTGCAATTAAAAAAAATAATTGTCCAATTGTAATATGTGCAATATGCCAATATGTGTAATGTGTGTAACATGTGCTATTTTAATGTGTAATAGGTGTAATATGTGCAGTCCATCACCAATAATACAAAAAAAAGTAAAAACAATTTCACTACTATTAAAGATCCATACATATTATATAACAGATTAATAGATTAATAGTAGTTCTCTTTTTTTGTGTTATTTTATAGTATTTAAAATTTTAAAAATTAAAAAATGCATGAGCGTTGGACATCAGGAGGACGCCTGATCGGCGCCACGGACGCCTACTCAACAAGACGGCCGCTTAATCGCCTCTAACCACCTAGACCACCGCCTAATGCAAAGGCGGTTCGTTCTCCTCCATCTGAGCACCTAGGCGTCCTGGCAGACGCCATTTAGAACACTGGCTATAGTCCACAATTTTTGGCTAATTCCGCAAAATTCTATATTTCACTGGTTTGGCCACATTTTGATGACCACAGTCCACACTTGTATGCCAATTTTGTGAAATTTTTTTTACACTGTTTTGGCCACATTTTGTGGGATATAGTTCACAGTTTTCGATGGTTTACGCTAAATTCAATATTTTACTATTTTGGCCATATTTTGAGGGTTATTCTACTGTTTTCAGCAGTTTTTTGCAAAATTCTGTATTTAACTTATTTGACCACATTTTGTGGGCTTTAGTCCACAGTTTATGCCCATTTTTGTAAATTTCCGTATTTCGCTCTTTTGACCATGTTTTGTGGGCTAGTCCACAATTTTCGGCCAATTTTATAAAATTTCGTTTTCACTGTTTTGGCGATATTTTGTAGGCTGTTCACAATGTTCGGCCAATTTTGTAAAATTTTATAGTTCCTGTTTGGCCACATTTATAGCCCACAATTTTTTTTGCCAATTTCACAAAATTTTGTTTTCACTATTTTGCCCATTTTTTGTGAGCTATAGTCCACAATTTTCCGTGGTTTTCACGAAATTTTGTATTTCACTGTTTTAGCCACATTTTAAAGATTATTTACTCCAATATTTTTGCCAGTTTTTAAGAAATTCCGTATTCCATTGTTTTGATCAACTTTTGTGGGCTTTATTCCACATTTTGAGTCCTTTTTTTGCGAAATTCTGCATTTGACTGTTTTGATCACATTTTTGGGGCTACAATCCACCATTTTTGGCCAATTTTGTAATTCTATTTTCACTGTTTTGGCCATATTTTATTTTTATGCAACTTTTGAAAAGTATGTGCAAGCTTGAACAGACTGCCTCAACTCTTGGGGGTAATGCTACTAACAAAAAAAGAGTTGAAACAATGGACCATCAGTGACAAAAGGGCGAAGAGCCAGACGTCATGGAAGACAACCCCATAAAAGTCTTTGAGACGTATAAGACTACAAAAGACGTGGCTGACAATAAAATATAAATATGACACTATCTCTGATGTGAACTTGCAACTCCTACACAACTTCAACAATTATGAAATGGGAGAGGGTGATAATGTAATTAAACATTGCAATAAAATGATTGTCCTAACTAAGGACTTCGCTGGTGCTGGAACTCAAATTTCGAATAAGCAACGGTGGAAATTATCCTAAATAGTCTTCCACCGACACTTGATATGGTTGCCATATCACTTAGAATGAATGGTGGTAAGTGTATTGATGACCTACCTTCCTAGTTAGTTGTTGAAGATGACTTGCATACCAAAAAAAGAAAACCCGAAATGAATGTTGTGCAGGATGATTTAGAAGGTCTACACATCTCTCACTACAAGCTACACAGCGTGTAGGAACAACAACATGAGGCTTGGCCCTAATAAGCCCCAGTTTAAGAACAGGTCGCAGCCATTTTTCAAGAGAAAGATCCAACAGGTGAATGCTACACTTGCGAAAAAATTCGGGCACATCAAGATGAATTGTTTGCGCAGTAAGCACGGAAACCAAGGCGCATGAAGGCGTCCAGAACGTGGAGAGCCCAACAAACCCAAATTCATTGGGGTGATCGAGTGCAGTGCTGCGATGGCAGAGACATGTGGGAGGTGGATTGACTCAGGGGCAACAAGACACAATGCAAAAACAAAGGAAGGATGACGAACCTAATGGAACTAAGGAAAGGGGAACAGAGGATCTACTTGGGGAACAATACCTACCTTGATGTTGAAGTTGTTGGTTCCTATAGGTTGAATCTTGGGGGTATCATCATGGTCCTCAAGGAAGTGTTCTGCGCGCCGCATTAGGCGCAACTTGATCTTTGCCCATGCCCTTATGAAGAACGGTCTTGAGGTGCGCTTCTACAACAAGCGTGTGTCGATTGGGAAGAATGGCAAAGTAAATTCCATAGGAAAGTTTGTCCCGGAACAATACTTGTTTTGTCTTAATGTCATTGCCAATAATATTTTAGTGGAAAATAACAATGTAATGAACAATAACAAAGAATGGATGGAGAATAATGATCTTTTGGGTTAAACTGTGTGTTTTATCTGATTCTTTATTTGCGGAATATGTGGTTAGCACATCTAAGTAAATATAAGATAGATCAGATAATGAACACGAAATTCAAACCAACTATGAATAATAGTGATGAGTCTGGTGACTCTCCACGTGAACATTGTTTAACTGGTAAAATGACTAGAAAACCCTTCAATGGAGGACATAGAGCTAAATAATTATTAGTGCATTCTGATATTTGTGGATCCCTAGGTGTTAAAACTCATGGTAGTAAAAAATACTCCATAACTTTCAAGATGAATACTCAAGGTTAGCTTATATCTATTTGACATCTACAAAGTTAGATGCATTTGATTGCTTTAAGAAATACAAAGTAGAAGTAGAAAAGCAACTTGAAATAAATATTAAGGAGTTAAGAACTGATAAAGGTGGTGAGTACAATTCAAAAGAAATTGATAACTACTTCATTGAGCAGGGAATAAAAGGCATACTACTGTGCCTTATACATCAAAACAAAATGATGCGGCCGAAAGAAAAAATAGAACACTACTAAACAGTGTTAGATGGATGTTGTCACACTCAAAGCTTCCTAAAGGTTTTTGGGGACAAGTTTTAATTAGTGCAAACTATGTGTTGAATCAAATTCCCACCAAATCAGTTGAGTCTACACCTTATGAGTTATGGTTTAGACAAAATCCTAACTTGAGTCATCTCAAGAAATGGATTTGTATGCTCATGTTCTAATACCATCTCAGGTCAGAGATAATTTAGACTTTAGAACTTTAAAATGTACATTCATTGGTTATAGTGAAAATTCTAAAGGTTATCGGATCTTCCAAAAAATGACGTGGGTCATTGAGAGTAGAGGTGCTACTTTAAAAGGAAATCTAAAGCAAAAGGAACAAGAACAAGAGGAAATAAAGCCTCCAAGATAATGATGTTCCTACTAATGACCCATAAATAGAGAATGAACTTAATCCGGTCAAGGATAATGAGCCAGGATTTTAATGTTCACCCTAGAAATATAATTGGCAGCAAAAGAAAAAGAGCAATACCTGCATGGATGAATAATTATCATTTATATTCATGTGAACCATCTTGTTACTCACTTGACACAAATGTTAGAGCACTTGGATCCCACAACTTTTGAAGAAGCGATGAAATCACAAGAGTCAGAAAATTGTGGCTGGAAGCTATGAAAGATGAACTTGATTAGATTGAAAAGAACAAAGTGTGGGAGCTTTGTGACTTGCCTCAAGGAAGAAAATCAATAGGATGCAAGTGGGTGTTGAAAGAAGAAATTTTGTGCTGATGGGACCATTGATAAATTCAAGGCCCGGTTGGTTGCCAAGGGTTTCACATAAAAGCCTGGGATAGATTTCAGGAGACATATTCTCCTGTGGCAAAGTTTGCTTCTACTAGAACCATCTTAGCGATTGTAGCTTGTCTTGACTTAGAATTATTTCAGCCAGATGTCAACACAGCTTTTCTCAAGGAGGGGTTGAGGAAAAATATGCATATGGTGCAACCTGTAGGATTTCAGGTAAAAGGCCAAAAAGAAACCTCTTTGGTTTGAAACAAGCATCTAGACAGTGGTATCTAAAATTTCACCAAGTAATTGTCCAACATGGGTTTGTTGCAAATAAATTGGATAATTGTGTATATGTTCAGAAAAGTGGAAGTACTTTTAGTATATTGTTGCTATATGTAGATGATATTCTACTTGTTGGAAATGACATGGAAACATTGAATAAAATCAAATTAGAACCTGGTGAAAAGTTTGAAATGAAAGATATGAGTGAAGCATCTTATGTTCTAGTGATACAAAATTCAAGGGGATACAAAATTCAAGGGGATAGGCAGACTCGAACATTTTTAAATCAAGAAATATATTTGCATATAATATTTAAGAGATTTGGAATGCAGAGCACCAACTCCGTTAATTATGGCAAAACGTTAAATAAAAGGTAATATCCTAGAAAGGGGAAAAGTTGTTGGATGTTCCTTATGCACAAGCAGTCGGGAGTCTAATGTACGCAATGTTGTGCACCCGACCTGATTTGGCATATCCGGTAATTTTGGTAAGTAGATACCAGAGTAATTCGGGTCAAGCTCAATGAGAAGTTGTTAAAAGAATATTCAAGTACCTAAAAGGTACAGTCAAGTCAATTCACTTGAAGTTCTTAGTTACTTCGATGCAGATTTCGAAGGTGATAGAGATAATGGGAAGTCCACCTCAGGATATTTATTCACCTTTGGTGATGCAGCTATATCCTGGGGCAGTAAGAAACAAGGATGTGTTGTGAGATATATACAGGAAGCTGAATATGTAGCTTGCAGCAAGGCTGCTACTCATGTTGTGTAATATCCCAAAAAAGAATAATAATAATGAATGCTTATTTTTGTATCACTACTTGTATATAGATTGTTATAAATTGTAAATTTCAATCTATAACACAAATAGTGCATGTTTCATAACTTTATATTTAAGTCCAACCAAAATTATGTGTGCATACTACACTATATATATATATATATATATACACACACACACACACACTACACACCATAGCCTACAATCTTTGACCTAAGGGTTGACCTAAGGAGCTCAAGAGGCTTATGTGTTAGCCCTAAGGATTAGAGTAGTGACTAAGCAACTCAAGGGATTTCTACACATCCCCACACACCTCCACACTCACCCCAACCCTATCCCCAAGCTTGGCCGGCCCTTACCCCTTTCTCTATAAATATGTATGTATGTGATGATGTGCCTAACTCATTTTCTTCATGCTATTTCCTTTGACTTCATACTACTCTCCACTTCACTACTCTTCATACTATTACTACTTCATACTACTTCACCTTCCCAGCATCCAATATTCTTCTACAAGTTCTAAAAGCTAGTAGAGCGAGGAAGAAATGAGATAAAGTAGCAAGCAAGCTAGGTGGAGAAGAGCCAAAGAAGCAAGGAGGAGAAGAAAGCTAGTTGAAGCCAAGCGTATTTTTGGAGCTTGCTAAGCAAAGTGGGTATTCTCTATTTCTTTCTATGATAATTTATGAATAATTGATAGTTGCTGAAAATTATTGTATGTATGTGTGTGTGTGTGTGTAGAATAAGTTGTTGTAGTAGTCGAAGAAGATATGTTTGTTTTAAATAAAAGAAATCTTGTTACATGGAAGAAACCATGATTGTAGTAGTAGAAAATTTCATGATCTTAGTAGTAGAAGAATTTATGATTCTAGAAATTCATGTTAGTAGTAGAAAGAAACTAGGAAATCAAATACAAAAGATACATGTTCTTCTAACCTTGATAAATAACGAGTTGATTTCTAGTTGATTTCTATTGTTGTATGATACTTAAATAGTTAATAAAAAATATATGTTTTGATTGTTGTATGTTTGTATGTTGATTTCTATTAGTTATTTTTAGATGAGTTCTTTGATATGATTAATGTAGAATGGTCTTGAAGTAGATAATTGTTTTTAAAAAAAATGTAATTATGTTATGAGTAATTAATACCAACCTCTGGATTAATTCTAGATCTTGTAAATGCAAGAGCATTGTATGAAGGTACTTAGGTATAGAGTAGATGAATAGAAACATATAGTTACACGTAGGATTTAACCTAGTTATAAGTATGAAATGCGGTGATGGAAGAGTGCGGTTATGCATAGGTGTATGTTATGTGCATACTTGGATATATACACATGATGATGTTTAGTGTACTTTGAGTGCACTAGTTGGGGCATATATGGGTCAACAATTTTAGCATGATTGGAGGCTAAATTAAATCACAATTAGGTCAAGTTGAGACTTGATAAATTGTTTAGGTAAACTAAGTTGAATTCACCTCATGTAAGTCAATTTAGTTGAGTACTTGTAGAAAGATAAAAGCGGGAATTAGGAGCCAGTTAATTAACCAATATATATATATATATATATAGGTAAGCAACTAGAAGCGGTAATACTAAGACCATTAGAATCGGGTAAGCTAGTAAATTAATAAATCAATATAATGCATAGTGTAGTAGCTTTTGGTCAATCAATTGCTGACATAAGGGCAAGCACTAGTCGGGAGTGTACTCGCCTGTCAAGGGGACGCGTGCAGCGTGGTCTCGACTGTTAATTTTTGGGATCTAGTGATAAGAATTGAGAATGGTGGGAGTTAGGGGGTGGACCTGTACATAACCACCTAAGGTTCTATGTTGTTTAATGCGAACAAGGAGCAAGAGCAGTACTCTAGGACTCTCGGTGGAGCAGGTGGGACATGCAGGGTCACCTATAGGTTCATAACATCTTTTGGGTAAGGCCCGAGAGTGGCGTAGGACTACAGGGGCCAGGGGGAGTATGACAGGAGAGTGACGTAGGACCACAGGGTCTCGGCATACATAGTGGCATAATCAATGATTACCGACTGTAGAGGCGGAACTAGACCGAGCGACTGCAACCTTACCAGTCACTAGATAAATGTCAGAAACAGGAAAGAGTACAAGAGTAGGATGCATGGCGAGGGATTGAACCCTATCATCCGGAGAATACGAACTCGATTTGGGGATATGTAGTATGGGATGCATAGTTTCCAAATTAAGCTTGCATTAGAGTAGGAGCATCGTGTGCATTTAAGTTCGTGCATTTGAACCTAGATCGTGGCATACACCGACACTTATGGTTTGACTTTCACATTTTTCTTCTGCACCAAATATTGATTGTTGGGGATTTAGAGATTTACGAGTTTCATCCGTATTGCGTCAGTTGAATTCAACTCACGTGCCCACAGTTGGTTAGTTGTAGGACTGATCGTGGAACAGGAGAGTCGAGTACTGGAGCATCCAAGTGGTGGATATGATAAGGTAATAAAAAGTTTTTAATTTCCTGTGATTTTTCCTGTGTTGTGTACTCATTTGAGGTCGAGATTCTGGGTATGTATCACGAGTTCCAGAGCACGGAATTTGGGATGCTACATGTTTGGTTGAGGAGCTTCCTGTTGGGTTTGGGTCTCAATTTGGTGGATAGTCCAATTAAGATGTATTGTGATAATCAAGCGGCTATAAGCTTAATCAACAGTCGTGCTAATAGTTCAAAAGGTAACACATTGGAAACCAAATATCATTATATCCATGATATTGTAGTGGAAAAGAAAGAAGTCAGTGTGACTTAAAGTCCAACATATGATATGATAGTTGATCCATTAACTAAGGGAATTCCAACAGGAAAGTTCATTAAACATGCTGGTTTGATGGGACTTCGAAATATATGATAGTAATTGAATAATATTGCACGGATAGTGGCAGTGATGAGATCTCGCAAATAGTGGGAGTAAAAACACTTCACGCATAGTAGAGGCAGACTTGATAATCTATCTGATTGTATAGCCAAGTGGGAGATGTTAGGTGGCTATTCAAATATAGATATTATCTTATCCCTAATTATAGTTGTAACCACATGAGAAGATCATGAGTTGTTGTGATGGGATAAGATGGAAAGTTGTTGAGAGATATTCTGAACGGGATGGAGAATAATTAGGAGCAGTTCCTAGTGGGGCGGAGTGGCTACGTGAAAAGCCCTATAAATAGGATGGACTTTTCCATCAGTAGAACACACAACAAAAGAAACGTAGACTGACAACACCCCAAAGCAATCCATCAAAACCCTTTAATAGCCCACAATTTCAGTCGTTTTCTCAATTTTTCATATTTCACTATTCTGGCCACATTTTGTGAGCTATATAGTCCACGGTTATCGGCCGTTTCCAAGAAATTATTTATTTCACTGTTTAGGACACATTTTGTGAGCTATATCGCCCATAGTTTTTTGCCAATTTAGCGAAATTCCATATTTCACTGTTTTGATCACATTTTGTAGTCCACAGTTTTTGGCCAATTTCGCAAAATTTCGTATTTCACTATTTTGGCCACATTTTTAGAGTTTGCTCCGCCGTTTTCGGTGATCTTCGAGAAATTTTGTATTGAATATTTTGGCCACACTTCGTGAGCTCTAGTCCGCAATTTTGGGCTAATTTTGAATATGTGGGTAATAATCCACAATTTTTGGCCAATTTCATAAAATTTTGTATTTCACTATTTTTAGCCACATTTATTGGGCTATAATCCATAGTTTTCGGTCAATTTCGTGAAATTTCGTGTTTCACTATTCTGACAACAATTTGTGAGCAACAGTCCATAGTTTTGGTGGTTTTTGCGATATTATGTCTTTCACTGTTTTGGCCAATTTTTATGGCTATACTCAACAGTTTACGGGCCTTTCCGAGAAATTTTGTATTTCACTATTTTGGTATGTTTTGGGCTATAGTCCACACTTTTTAGCCGTTTTCGAGAAATTTTATATTTCATTGTTTTGGACATATTTTGTGGCATTTTAACCTTTGCTGGTAGAAACCTGTCTGGCCAAAAGCTCATTCAAAAACATTCGTGTCACTCTTAAGTCTTAGTCCACGCACCAGCTAGTCTTTATGGCACAAGTCCACCATTCATCTTATCCTTGCCAAGCTTCCAACTGGATCTATTCCTAAGCTAGCCATTGGCTCATCTAATCATACAACTCACCATTTTATAAACGTTTCACAGTTACCATTCTTATCTATAAGCATGGCCAATCTTATAGGAATGAACAAAATCTCCCCTAAAAGTTCAGGAACACAAGCAGTTTCAAAGCAAATCATGCTAGAAAAAGAATACCTGTTGCACAAAAAGTTTCCAAAGCGGCAAGACAACACACAATCTAGAAAATCAACTAGGAAAGCCTGCACATACAAAAAAATGATAAAAAATGGATAACCATAGTAAGTTCTCAACACCCATCATGACAAGTGGAATAACCGTTGAGGCCTGATTAGGACACTTACGGAGGAGAACTCAAAAGCGCATGGATACATCCTTTGCAATTGAGAAATGCAATCAACCCACTGCAAAACCAAATACAGAAGCCAATTTAAGATTGAAAAGAGAAGGCGGCCAAATTTGCAATCACATTACATGTACGCAATCTACAATATGTCGCTAAAAGATATGGCAAAGCCGAGGCAACAGTAACATTTTGTTGTCTACCAGTGACTTATCTACTAGGACAAAAACATATAGCACCTTCTAGTACCATCTGAGGATTAAAACACTAACCACATATTATAGTATATTTTGATACATAACAATAAATCCAAAGGGGCATTTGTTTATTGCCATGGTCAAAGCAAAAAAGGTGCAAAAAAGAAAAGCCCAACAAACAATATTGACTCCAACAATTATGATTCTTGACAATCACTGCAGGAATAGTAACCGTCTTTTTTAGCAATATATATGGTTTTGAACATAAATAAAATTCAAGTGCGCATATATGTGCAAACTATCTTATATGACTATCTTCCATATTTGAGAGTGAACATCTTCTTCTAGTGTGTGCAATGTGTAAACTTTCTTCTATGACTATCATCTATATTTGAAGGTGGACATCATCTACTTCTACTCTGTTTAACGTTGCTGTGACCAAAAAGAAATTTAATCGAAAAGTGTTGTTAACAAAGTGCGCTTAAGAAAAAATATATTTCTTTCAAATTTTTCCGAGGTAAAAACACTTTTTGAGAAGCAAAAAACGACCACTTGAGATGTGGTGGAAAAATGGTAAAAACTACAATCATGAAAGATTTTTTTTTTTTTGGCAAAACACACTTTTAAATCAAGTTTACCGAACAACTACCCGAGGCTAAAGGTACATTTGAGAATCCAAAAAATATTTTTGGGCCCTCCAAAAGCAATATCAGATAGCCTTCTTATTTTTCACCTCCCTCCTATGTTGGCAACCACCATAGGAATTATAACCGCAATTTCAGTACTAAGAATGTCCCACACATTGGTAAAGACATGATATCTTCTGTAATTTTTCCAGTATTAGATAGTGATCTTCTTGGCAATCACCACAGAAGTAATAACCGTCTTTTCAACAATACAAATGTCCAAACATAGTTTGAACGTTAAGACATCTTAACAAACAAAATTCAAGTGTGGGCAATGTGTAAACTACATTGCAAACTATCTTCTTCTTCATCTTCTACACCTTCTTCTTCTTCTTCGTGCAAGTTTCTCAATCTTGGTTAGGATTATTTGACAACTTCTATATGTGATTCTTCTTCACCCCATCCAAATTGAGTATGCTTTCAGTTCTCTTTGATTCCACTTTGGATGGTAATTGAACCTCGGACCTCCCACTTAAGAGTGGGAAGCTTTCTTCTTCTTTTTATTCTTCTTCACCTCATCTCATCTCAGTTGTTCCGCTTTAGATAGGATCAAATCTTCGGGGACCTCCCACTTAAGAGTGAGATATCTTGCCATTTCAGTACAAGTGCTTCGTAGTGAACTACAATTTCTTCTTAAGTTTTGATTATGGTTTTATTTTTTCCCACATCCCAATCGATTCTGCTTTGGACAAAAATGGGAAACCTTGCTATTGTACTACAAGTGCTTGTTGGTGAACCTGATCATTCGACTATGATAATGACACAACACGTACATTGAAAAGCTAGATTACTCTTTCTAGGACGATTCGATGAAATCCAAATAAAAGACTTTCTGAAAATACAAATCTAACAATCCCTTGTGATTAAGTAATATAAAATGACCGAGGTATTAAACATACCTGCAAAAATATAGGAGAAGAATTGTTTGATGACTGAGAATGTGAGGAATTTCCAGATGAGGCTGATCCTGAAGTTCGAATGGGTGATGATGACGGACTACCAGTGGAAGCTTGCCTAGATAATTCTGCAGGTGAGCCAATGCACCCAGAAATTGTCGGAATGCCCATACGGTCTGCAAATGGATGACCAAATGCTAACCAATCTTTTTCCACCAGAGCCTATATAAGAAGATGCAGAAGTAACAGAGAGTTGCTTGTAGCTAATTTACCAGTTGGAAATAATCTGAAATACCGATATTATTATCTATAGTACTATTAACTAATTTACAGGTCCAAAATAATTTACAACACTTGGCATCTCACGTGCCCTATTTTAGAAAATTGAAATGGATGGTAA
Organism: Hemerocallis citrina; assembly: GCA_017893485.1. Classification (NCBI taxonomy): domain Eukaryota; kingdom Viridiplantae; phylum Streptophyta; class Magnoliopsida; order Asparagales; family Asphodelaceae; genus Hemerocallis; species Hemerocallis citrina. The sequence goes on along the minus strand of JACEHZ010000654.1, from coordinate 23,037 downwards.
TTCATATGCTTTGGAAGAATAAATGAGGCCTCCGTGACGGTAAGTATAACACTTTGGAAGAATAAATGATAAATGAGGCATCCGTTGAACGACTAACATAATTATACATTTTCCAAAAAAAATAATCAAAATATGAACATGTGTATTGCATGTGCTATGAATCAGTTATTATATAACAAGAGAAAGGTGAGTATGGTTGACCTTTCTTTAAGAAAATAAATGAGGGTATATATCATGTATAATCCACATGCCTCTCCAATTCTACTTATTTAAAGCAACATAGGACTCTGACAATGATTACTGTGCATTGATTGCACGTGCTAATAATCTAATCTCTTTTACTCAAAGTTGGAGTTTCAGCAGAAAGCACAAAATGTTTGATGAGGACATCAATTCTATTTAATTTAGTATTTTATTTCAGTACCATATTTGTTTTTTTTTTGGCAATTATCGTCATATGTAATCTTTCTTTTTGCATTAGAATATTTTTGAGATTTTTAGAATCTTTTGAGATTTGTATCAAGATTTGTTTTGAGCCTATTTATAGACCATGAGATTAATGAGAAAGATATACCATTCTTGATTAAAAATTACTGTGTTGAGTTTTGCTCTTCCTGTCTCTTTTTGTGTGATACAATTGAGCCCCAATTATTAGGGTTTGTGATAAATCATAATACAATTTTAGGGTTAGTGATTAACTCTAAAACCTACCTTAAATTAAAATTTTAAAAAAACAATTTCCCAAATAAACCCAAACCCTAATCTCCAAAATCCCCCAAATCCAATACAAAAAAACCTAATCCCTAATTCACCTTCTCTCTCTCCATCGTCTTCTTCCCCCACCCCCCGACCTCGACCAAAACCCTAGCACCCCACTTCGCAACCCCGATGACACCCCGATCGACCTCCAACATTGCCGACCACCATCCGCTCACCTCCCATCCTCGTCGACGCCTACAACCACCACAGTCATCTCCTTCGCCATCAACCTCACTCTGAAATCTCCTTTCCATCGCCATCGCAACCTCCATAGCACCCTCAATCGACTTCGTCCTCATCCCCTTCCCCTTCCACCAGATCCCGATGCCCCCACCTGCCGCTCCTCTGTCAGTTCCGACGTCCCTCCTCCTGTCGCGCCTCCACGACGCAACCAGCGCCAGCCGCCTCACGCCCGCTCGGTGCTACTCCTCGCCCCTTTTGCTGCCAAGCTGAGATCTGTCGAAATTGTTCTTCGAACCCTCGGTATACTCTTTCCACTTTTAAATATTTGTGTTCTATTGCCATATCATCTTTATTATATTATTTGATATTCTGTCGTCCACAAACAATTGAGATTGAGTGTTCCACTTGCTTGATTAGAGTACGAATCAATATTGAATCTTTTACTTGCTAAGAACACTTAGGGATTTAATTATTGATTGTTAGAATCGAATTATTAATTGAGATTGTTAAACGTGATTCAGTTCTTGAAAATCCATCAAACCGATTAACTGTTTAAAATTTCTGACTTTGATCCGCACTACGCGTTGGTAAAATTAATCCATTAAGAATCTTGGAAATTCTCTATTTAGGGTTAGTTTTACATCATTTTGATATCAGAGCGAAGGTTCTTAAAACCCTACTTCTTGCATCATTTAGGCATTATTTTTGCATTCATTTAGAGTCTTTTATTTTATTTTCTTTTGTTCTTTTAGATCACTTCAGGTTTATTTTTTAAAAAAATTAGGGCACGTTTTCCCAAATTTTAGCACACACGACCCCTAGTTTCCACTTTTGGTGAATGCACCTTCACAGCACCATCACAGATCCTGAAGAGCCTTTCTTACACCTTCCAAATCACCCAATTAGGAACCCTACACTTCCCCGACCTGAAATGGACAACTCTGTTATCTCCGCTACCCTAGCTGCCATTCAAGCAACTCTTGCCAATATCAATCAGAGGCTTGAGAAAGTAGAATTAAATCAAACCGTTGTTCCTGAGCTTCATGCCAATCGTCAGATCCCTCAAGGAAATGTTCGTGACGATCGACGTCAAGAACGTGACCCTGACGAACAATATAAGAAGAACGTTAAGGCTGACGTTACCCATTTTGAAGGCCACATGGAATCCCAAGCCTATCTTGATTGGATCCGTGTGATGGACCACTACTTTGTGTGGTTTGACATGAGCGAAGCCCTGAAAGTTAAATTTGCCACGAAGAAATTGATTGGAAAAGCTCAACAATACTGGACCAATCTTGAACACGCTCGCAGAGGCCGAGGCCTGGCACCCATATCCACTTGGGAAGCCATGAAAGAGAAGCTCACTGAGAGATTGATGCTGTTTATTTCTGAGACACGTGTGGAAGCACCAGGTGTGAGTTCGAACTCAATTTGTATTGAAGGAGATTGCCGCTCGTCTGCCGACCTTCGGTTGACCTTCTGGGGGCCTACGATGAGCTCGGAAAGACGTTGAAGGTTGGGCTCGGATCGGAAGGGTCGGATCCGAGGTCTTGTGTACCTGCAGACGGTCCTGAAACACCGGGGTTTGTCCCGGTGGCGGACCCTCCGACGCTCTAGTCAGTCTCTGTGAGAGAGTAGCAATAACTAGATATATTTAAGTGGCAAAAGATTCATTACCTCCAAAAGGTGGGTGAGGGTCTAGTATTTATAGAGAATCCCAACCGGGTTTGGTTCCGCTTGGGGGCCGGGTTTGGATCCGAAAGCCCATGGGCCTGACGTGGCAGCAGGCCCAGGGGGTTTAGGGCGGTTGTGGTGATACCAGGAGTGGTATAGGGCTGACGTGGCGAAACCCTTGGCGGTATTTGGAGCTGACGTGGCCCATCGTGAGTCCTCTGTGCCTCTGGGGGAATCGGAGGGCCTAGGCTGCGCCAGGTCATCCTTCCGCCCCGCCAGAGAGGGGGGACGGCCTGAGGGACTGCTCCGGATCGGACTCCGGGGGATACTGAGGCTCGTCAGTACGAGGAAGCCGGCACTGTGAGGGCAAACACGAGGTTCGGCGCCGACCCTGAAGGGGTCCGGAGCCGAACCGGGTTGTTATTCTTGCTTTCCTGAGTAGGAATTGTATTGGGCCCTGGATGGGCCTCAGGCCATTTTTACACTGTCACACAAGCCCCCCACTCCTGCAGGGGGTGCGGGAGCTAGCCGTGGAGGAGTGCTCATGGTTGTAAAAACGGGATGGTAAGTCATTGAGCCTTCCTGAGAAGGGTACCCGGGTGCCAGACAGGACCTCGAGCTGGCGAGGGATTACGGGCTGGTAAGGGTGAAGGCGGGCCGTTGTTTCTTCCTGAGAAGAGTACCCCGGTGCCAGACCGAACCTCGTGATGAGGGGGAATTACGGGTCGGTAAGGGTGATGACCAGCCGGTGGATCTTCCGAAGAAGAGTACCCAAGTGCCGGACCGGACCTCGAGCTGGCGAGGAATTACGGGTCGGTGAGGGTGAAGGCGAGCCGTTGTTTCTTCCTGAGAAGAGTACCCTGGTGCCAGACCGAACCTCGAGATGAGGGGGAATTATGGGCTGGTAAGGGTGATGGCCTGCCGGTGGATCTTCCGAAGAAGAGTACCCAGGTGCCAGACCTGACCTCGAGCTGGCGAGGGATTACGGGTCGGTGAGGGTGAAGGCGAGCCGTTGTTTCTTCCTGAGAAGAGTACCCTGGTGCCAAACCGAACCTCGAGACGAGGGGGAATTATGGGCTGGTAAGGGTGATGGCCAGCCGGTGGATCTTCCGAAGAAGAGTACCCAGGTGCCAGACCGGACCTCGAGCTGGTGAGGGGGAGTTACGGGCCGTTATGGGGCGAACCGCTGTGCCTTGGGGTTGTTCTGAGTAGCGTGGTCCGTTGTTTTCGCGGAGCATTTTTTTGGGGGGCGCCTTGGGACCTATGCAAGATTCCCATTTCCTAGGTGCGTTAATGGCGCCGCTAAATAACGGTATGGCGCATGGTCTTCCGTCGTTTGGTTTTCCCCACATCATAATGGCTGGCCCCTGGGGGGGGCTTATAAGTACCCACCTCCCCCTTTCTCGTTGTGGTTCAAATCCAGGCAAAGGTGGTCTGTTTGGCCCATAAAGGTGTCTGCTTCGGCGGACGCCTGTTTTTTGCAAATTCTTGCCCCCGGTTTTGTCGGAGAGGTAGTTTCTTTGTCGCCCGATCTTCTCTTGGATCTGATGGCCCTGATGCGGCGGTCAGATCCAGGGGGGGTCCGGGCGAGAGGGATAACGACCGAACGTCGAAGGGTGAGCCGTCTGCAATAGCGGAGGTTCTATCCTTCCGAGAGGGATGAAGGGCGTTCCGGGCCGGTTGTTTGCAACTGCGAGGGTTCGGTTGCTGGAGTAGGCTGGGCCTTTGCAGTTGCATCAACTGGCTCGGAATGGCGCACTTCTTTCGGCCTTCGGGTGTTGATCTGCTTTTGACCGGTGTGCTTTCTGAGGGGGGCGTCTTGAAGCTTTGGGCCCCGGGTAGATGAGTAGTTCTCTGATCGGAGGCTGACTATTCTGTGTCCCGATAGGGCTCCAGGTTGAGGCGGTTTCTGTCTCACCCGGGAACAGTTCGGGTCTTCGGCCGATGACGCTGTAAGCCCCGAGCTGCTCGCGGGTGAAAGGGGAACCGACCCAGTCTCGGAGCCCGGGGCGTCTGTCTGAGGACGGCGCCTTAAATCTTAAAAATAAAAATGTTTCCTCTTCCGAATACTTCTTCCACGCTGGCCTCCGTGACTGGCTGCCCGCCTGTTAATGGATGATGTCAGCGTCGCACGTTTTGAGGATGTGGCGCGAATTCTTAGGCGGCAGTTGCATGTTGGATAGGTGAACAGTATTCGCGGGAATCGAGGAGTCGCTTCTATCTCCTATAAATAGTCCCCCCTTTCCTCTATTTGTTCACTCCTTTCTCTTTCAAAATAAAATTTTTCAACACTTCAGCGCTCATCTTCGCGTCTTGCTGTACCAGACTTGCCCTTCCGGAGTGACCCCAGGTGAGTTAGCAAGTCTACTTGGCCTAGGCATAGATGGACAGGGCTCAGTCCGGCTCATCAGCGTCGACGTCTCGGGGGGAGGTGGAGCCTATCTCTGACTCGACGTCCTGGGAGGAGCCCGTACTCGAGGAGGAGTCAGTGTACGTTGACGAGTCTTCTGACACGGTTTCGTGGGAGGAACCGGTGGTTGAGGAGGTGGCATATGGTGCGAGGCGGTCGCGCTCCCGTCGTTCCTTCGTGGTGGGGATCAGTGAGTCGGAGGAAGCGACTGACGGTTCGGACGACGTCCGTGTTTTGGAGCCGGCTACCGAGGGTGAGAGAGGCGAGGGCGGCATTGTAAGGGGATCCACGGTTCCGGGGGCAGGCCCGAGTTCCATGCTGACTGGTCGGGGGCCCTTATTCACTCCCTCGTCGGAGCGATCCGAGAAAAGGAAGAAGGCTCCGAGGAAGGTAGGGTTAGGGACCGGTGGCTCGAGCCAGGGGACTGGTTCGCCCGCGCAACCGAAGCATTTCCGTCAATATCCTGACGACCTGTCCGACCAGGAGCTCTTTGGTGTGCAGGCCTCTTCGCCGAGTCGGCCGAGAGTGTTGATGGACGCGATTCTGACCGCCTTGGACGGCGGGGATTTGGAAGTCTTGCAGTTGGCGTACCACATAGGTCCTGGTTACGAATTGATGCTGCCGAGCTCTACTCTTCGCCCAACCGATCCTCTGTCTGCTTGGTATTGTGTCTTCCCCGTGGACGCGTTTATTTCTGGACTGAGGCTGCCGGTCCATCCGTTTGTTCGGGAAGTGTTGAACTGGGCCTCCTTGGCGCCGATGCAGTACGGGCCGAACTCTTGGGAGCAGATAATCAGCTTTGTACTGAGGTGCGAGGAACAACGGGTACCCTTGCGCTTGAACGTGTTCCGAGCGATGCTGATGTTTTGTTCGGCAGCCGAGGGGGTTTACTATATCTCCCCCCGGAGCAGGAGGAAGGTTGTTCATAGCCATCCTGACTCTATTAAGGACTGGAGGAAAAAGTATCTGGTGATCCGGAGTGAATGGCCCTGGGACATTCCGACTCGATGGAATTACTCCAAGCCGAGTTATCCTGCGCCGGGGCAGGGGGATCTGACGGTCGAGGAGTGGGGGTTTGTCGAGCGTCTTCGTTTGTCCCCTAGTATTAATTGGTCGAAGGTGACGGAGGTTCGCCTGGCGAGCGTTGGACTGAGCCCCGCCGTTCTCCGTATGTAGTTGTTTCTTTTCCCTTGATCCTTTCGTACATTCTTGCTCATTGCCCTTAATGGCTTTTTCTGCAGATATGGATGAGGCATCAATCCAAGCAAGGCGGCTCGTCATGAAGAAGGAAAATGCCGAGAAGAAGAAGGCGGTGAAGAGGCCGAGGGAGCTGCCCCTTGTTATCTCGGAGGTACCGCTTGAGCCGAGGGCTAAGAGGACTCGTTCGGAGACAGGCAAGGGGGGTGCCTCTTCGAGGGGTAAGGGCCCGGCGAGGGCGTCCGATCTTGACAAGGGGAAAGGTTCCTTGGTAGGGGTCGAGGAGGAGGACCCGGTGGTGGAGTTGTTGCGGCAGCGGTGGGTGCCGGACTGGTCGGTTCGGATGAGCGACTGTCTGACCGAGGAAGCCCAGGCCGTAGAGGTGGTGGAGAAGCTGGCAACGCCTCGCGATCGCCAGATGATGGAGAACGAGCCCGTGGAGGTGGCATTCACGCGCCTGGCGCAGGCCACCGTGTCGGTAAGCTCGTCGACCTCCCCCTCTCCGTTTGGTCTTGCCTTAGGAGTTTGCTTCTAATCCGTTTCTTTCGGCCGCAGGCTTGTATGCAGGGGGCTAATGTAAAGAATCTCTACGAAGCGTCCCTGTTACAAGAGCGTGCTCGGGCGGACAAGAGCGGACGAGAGATGAAGGAGATGCGGATCGAGCTCGAGGGTTCGCGTCAGAGGGAGCAGCAGATGAAGCTGGAGCTCGAGGCCAAGGACACCGAGTGGGAGAAGGGGGTGGCCTCTTTGAAGAGGAAGTTTGCCAGGGAGAAGGGGGAGCTACTGGCCGCGTTTGCCAAGGAGAGGAAAGAGCTGACGGATGCGGGCCAGCGGATGGTGATAGCCGCCCAGGATGAGTGCTACGCGAAGGCGCTCAGTCACGTGAGGCATTTCTATCCGACCCTCGATCTGTCGAACTTCGAGTATGACATGGAGCTTGACGGGACTCCGAAGGTCCCTGCCGTAGAGGGGCTCGTGGACCACCCGGCTGATGATCGTTCTGTGAGCCCGATCGGCGTCGAGGAGGGAAACCGAGATGTATAGTTTTGCTTTTCTTTCTTCTTTCCTCCTTTCGATTGTATTTGCCTCCCGCGGACTGGCCCCCGCCTTTTTGTGCTTATATATAAAAGTAATTCGGACCTGCCATGGGTTTTGATGCCAGTCGTTTCCGGATTTCCCCGCTTAGGTGCTTCGGGTTGGCTCACTTTGTAGGTTGCAGTTTCCCTTCCCGTGGTGGGTCTCCCGTAGTTTCCATGTGGCGTGGCTCCGGGGTAAGGTTAAGGTCCTGGAGGCCGCACTGGCTCGTCATCGAAGGGGGGCTCGGAACACTGATGAGGCTTGTAACTTTTATCGGAACAAGTTCGCCGTCTTAAGCGCGGAGGCGCGCCGGTTGAGAAGAGCGGTGTGGGATCGGGAGCTCGACGGCGCGGACCTTAGACAGGCCGGGCTTAGTACTTTGGTGCCGAGGTCCTCTCCTGGGGGGTTACCCCGCGACGTCTTTGCGGAGAAGGAGATGGGGATGCCTTGTTACAAGGCGATGTCGGGTGCCTCGTTCTCTTCCTCCGTGGGTCGACAGGCGGAGGGGGTTCCTTCTGCGCTGCTGCTGTTGCAGTGGGCGCGACCGGATGACGCCCTGAGCTCTGTGGCTGGAGGGTCGAATGTGGCAGAGGCTAAGGAGCACCATAACGAGGGGAGGGGCCCCTAGTTGCTTGGCCGAAATACTCTCCGTGCCTCGTTGGGCCCGAGGGGCCCTGATCTTCCTGATTTGAGATGAGTGGAGCGGTCTTGTATCGGTCCTTGTTTTTCTTTCGTTTTATTTTTCCTCTTTGGAACGAGAGTAAAGGGGTATGAAAGGAGAATCCTTTTCCTTCCTCGCTCCGGCCAGTAGTGTAGTACGCAATGTCGGAGGTAAGGTCTGGCTCCATCGTTCCGCAAGGGATCGAAGAGGGGCTTTAGGAAGGACTTTTGGTCCGGACTCGTATTGAGATTATCGAGTCATTTGGGTTCGGACAAAAAGGGATATTTTTAGCATAAGGTAGGGAGGGCCGCTAAGGCAGCCTTTTATAAATGAGGGTTTACACAAAAGCAGATTTACATTTAGCCGGGTCATAACCTATGCTCGTTCGGCGTCGAGGGGGAACACACCTCCCCCGACGGTGGTCATGTAGCATGATCGCGCCGCTTCTTGGCTGCCTCGGACGATGCCGACTCCTTGAGGGGTGGGGAACTTGAGTTTCAGATGGTAAGCCGAAGGCACTGCTTGTAGGGAGCATAGTCCAGGCCGGCCAAGTATGGCGTTGTAGGCTGTCTTGACGTTGACCACCATGAAGTCCATGGATTCGGTCCTCTTGATAGGAGTCGATCCGGCGGTAACATCGAGGGTAACAATTCCTTCTATCACGACAGGGACGCCTGAGAACCCGTGTAGGGTGTACCCGGCTGGCTTGAGTTTGCCTCGGGGTAACCTGAGATCTTCGAAGGCTTCGAGGAAGAGAATATTCACCGAGCTACCGTTGTCGACGAGGATCCTGCGGACCTCCCAATTAGCCATGTGAAGGTTAATGACGAGGGCATCGCAGTGGGGCAGGCGAACTCCTTCCCCTGCGGACCTCCCAATTAGCCATGTGAAGGTCAATGACGAGGTTAATGACGGCGGTAACCTCAGGTCTTCCCCTGAGAAGGAGACCGGCCTTGATTGTAGTTTGGGCGAGGGGTTGTCTCTGACAGCGTTCACCTCTCGGATGAAGGCTTTTCTGGAAGTTTTTGATTCACCTCCCGTCGGCCCTCCGTGGACGCAGTGCAAGATAAAAGGGATATCTGCGGCTCCCTCGGAATCGGGGTCCCGACTCTGGGTCTGGTTTGGAGGAGGGTTCGGAGTCGATTGCCTCCGGTTCCTAGCGTCTCGCCGATCCCGTGGGCCTTCTCGGGTAAATTCTCGGAGGTACCCTCTGGAAATGAGCTCTTCAATTTCGTCTTTCAGGGCTCGGCATTGGTCGGTCTCATGCCCGTGATCTCTGTGGAAGCGGCAGTAAAAGCGCTGGTCTCGATTCTTATTGTTATTAGATCGGGGGGGTAGTCGGACAATGCCCTTGTCTTCGATTTCCAAGAGGATGGCGGATATGTTATGCGTCAGGGGGGTGTACCTCTCGAAGCGGGGGACTGGCGGGACCTTCTTCATGGCCCCCGGGTCCCTTGGAGCTTTCTTTGGTGGTTCGACTTCCTCGGTCTTCCGCTTTCCTTTCCCGGTGGGATCCCTGGCATCTTCGGGATTTAGGGCCTCTTCTGCCCTAATGTATTTCTTGACCCTATTAAGGAGGTCGGGAAAGTCGACGGGAGGTCTCTTGGCCAGAGAAGCCTTCAGCTGTCCGGGGTGGACGTTGTGTCGGAATGCCGCTGAAGCGACGCCTGGGTCGAGGGAGGAGACCGACCTTGCCTCTGCGGTAAATCTTCGGACGAACACCCTGAGTGATTCCCCCTCTATCTGTTTGAGCCCGAGTAATGAGGCGCTGGTCCTTTCGGTCTTCCGGCTAGTGACAAAATGGGCAAGAAAACTCCCCTCAAGTTGGTCGAAGGAGTAAATGGAGCCGGGGGCGAGTTTCGAGAACCACTCGCGAGCAGGACCCCGAAGGGTGGCCGGGAAGGCTCGGCAGAGCAGGGGATCCGAGGCGCTGTGAATCATCATGAGGGTTTTGAAACCTTCCATGTGATCAGCAGGATCCCCTTCGCCATCGTAGGTCTCGAATTGAGGGGGTCGGAAATTCCGGGGTATTTCTGCTTGGAGGATGGGGGCGGAGAAGGGAGGACGGACAGGCCTGTACCCCTGAGGCGCTCTTTGGCCGTCGTCCCCTATGTGATCGAGGCGGTCCTCCATTTCTTGCAGGCGCCTTAGGAGTACGTCGTCGTCTTCTGGTTGGATCGTTGAAGGGCGGGACGCGCTGGCTTCGGCGTCCGACCCTGTTTGGGAATGGAGGGTTTCTTCCTTGGGGGCCCGTCGGAGGGCTCCCAGCATTTCTCTTCGGAAGTCTTGGAATTCCTTATGAGTGACGGGGGCTCCTTCGGCCCGGTTTGGTCGGTCCGAGGGTTGTCTTCCGACTTGGCTGAGCGCGGGTCTGCGTGCCTCGGGCGGTGGCCTCGGGTGGTTCGGGACCGGGTTGGAAGCGGCCCTTCCCCTGCTGCGGGTAATCTTGCGGTTGAGGATTATTCCCCGGAGGTCGGGCTGGGCTGGCCGGCCGACGCTCCCTTGGGACTCCCGAGAGGGAGCCTTGTGTTTCGACGGGCGTGGCCTGGCTTTATTGGTGGGTGGGGGCGAGTCCCGTTGGTTGACGGAGGAAGCAGCCCCCTTGCCTTTGGAGGCCATGAGGATTCGGCTGTCGATGGCCTTTGAGGGTCTGGGTCGGATCGGCTTCTGGAGCAGCTGTTCCCACAGACGGCGCCAACCTGATGCTGTTTATTTCTGAGACACGTGTGGAAGCACCAGGTGTGAGTTCGAACTCAATTTGTATTGAAGGAGATTGCCGCTCGTCTGCCGACCTTCGGTTGACCTTCTGGGGGCCTACGATGAGCTCGGAAAGACGTTGAAGGTTGGGCTCGGATCGGAAGGGTCGGATCCGAGGTCTTGTGTACCTGCAGACGGTCCTGAAACACCGGGGTTTGTCCCGGTGGCGGACCCTCCGACGCTCTAGTCAGTCTCTGTGAGAGAGTAGCAATAACTAGATATATTTAAGTGGCAAAAGATTCATTACCTCCAAAAGGTGGGTGAGGGTCTAGTATTTATAGAGAATCCCAACCGGGTTTGGTTCCGCTTGGGGGCCGGGTTTGGATCCGAAAGCCCATGGGCCTGACGTGGCAGAAGGCCCAGGGGGTTTAGGGCGGTTGTGGTGATACCAGGAGTGGTATAGGGCTGACGTGGCGAAACCCTTGGCGGTATTTGGAGCTGACGTGGCCCATCGTGAGTCCTCTGTGCCTCTGGGGGAATCGGAGGGCCTAGGCTGCGCCAGGTCATCCTTCCGCCCCGCCAGAGAGGGGGGACGGCCTGAGGGACTGCTCCGGATCGGACTCCGGGGGATACTGAGGCTCGTCAGTACGAGGAAGCCGGCACTGTGAGGGCAAACACGAGGTTCGGCGCCGACCCTGAAGGGGTCCGGAGCCGAACCGGGTTGTTATTCTTGCTTTCCTGAGTAGGAATTGTATTGGGCCCTGGATGGGCCTCAGGCCATTTTTACACTGTCACAGAGATATATACCGTTATCGTTCCACACCCGATTGCTAGATTCGTGGAACAAACTTTATCAAGAAAGTAAATCCACACAAAAATATGTTGATAAGTTTGATGACTTTCATATTCGGTGCAATGCTTTAGGTAAAGAGAGTGAAGAACAAACTTTCTCTAGATTCAGAGCTAGACAACGAGCTGACCTTAGGAACGAGCTAATTCTGAGAAATGTGGACTCACTAGCGGCATCCTACGCCTTAGTCCTCGATATGGATTCCCTTAAAGCTAGTTCTCATTCTAGGTCCAGCGACTCGAGAGATCATTCCTCTAGAATGACCTCTACTGACCCATCTAGACCTGAGCACTCCTCTCTTCATACCCTAACAAGTCTTACCCAAATAAACATACTTCAAATTTCTATTCACATAGAAATGACAACACGGGTAAGAACACTGAAAGAGACTATTCTAAGATTGATCCTCTCACTAAGTGCTATAAATGTAAGGGATATGGCCATGTTGTTGGCAACTGTCCCAACCCAAGTAGGATCAATATAGTAGAGAGTATCGCAGTCATCGCTGATGAGCCCGATAATGAGTTTACCTATGAACCTAATATAAGTGATGATTTTGATGAAAAAGAGAATGACCAGTCTCTCAATTGTATTCAGTCTGCCCAGTCACCTTCATTGAGTGTACCTGAGTCACCCATCATTTCCCAAGTCACTTGGCAACCTATAGATTTTATCCATGTGTTAGATTATCCTAGAGTCACAGAGTCTGCACCCACATTTGCATATCACATTCATGACTTATATAGAAAAATTTCCAAGGAACTTAATGAGAATAATTTTAACTATAAGTTAATAGCAGATACTAGAAGGAAATTTATAACTTTTGATATTGGTGACAAAGTGATGGTTCGGATTCACCGGAACGGTTTCCAGTTGGATCCGTTAAGAACTTGAATATACGTGTTACAGGCCCATTTAAGATTCTACATACAATCAATGATAATACCTATGTCGTTGACCTTCCTGAAGGTTTTGGCATAAGTAAGACTTTCAATATTGAGGATCTAGTACTCTATGAAGGCTCAAAATTCAACCCTAGAAATTTTTTTATAGATGAGCCTACCCTGCAGCCTAATAGTAAAATTCCCACATTTATCCCTCTACCTGATACTATTCACCCACCGACAGAAGAATTGAATAATATTTTAGATGATCAGATAATCTCTACATGAGATGGTGGTATGCACAAGTATTTGGTGAGGTGGAAGAACGAGCTGAAGTTAGATGACACTTGCAGTGATCGTAAGGGGCTCCCACAATCGGATCCAGATCTTTTGGAGCACCACGACAGGATCACTTGTTTTGACTCGACTGGGTCGAGCTCTCTCCCACACGTAGAGAATGATGAGGACATCAATTCTATTTAATTTAGTATTTTATTTCAGTACCATATGTAATCTTTCTTTTTGCATTAGAATATTTTTGAGATTTTTAGAATCTTTTGAGATTTGTATCAAGATTTGTTTTGAGCCTATTTATAGGCCCTGAGATTAATGAGAAAGATGTCATTCTTGATTAAAAAATTACTGTGTTCAGTTTTGCTCTTCCTGTATCTTTTTGTGTGCTACAATTGAGATCCAATTATTAGGGATTGTGATAAATTATAATACAATTTTAGAGTTAGTGATTAACTCTAAAATCTACCCCAGATTAAATTTTAAAAAAAAAAACAATTCCCCAAATAAACCCAAACCCTAATCTCCAAAATCCCCCAAATCCAATACAAAAAAACCTAATCCCTAATTCCCCTTCTCTCTCTCCATCGTCTTCTTCCCCTACCCCCTGACCCCGACCCCGACCGAAACCCTAGCACCCCACTTCACGACTCCGACGACACCCCGATCGACCTCCAACATTGCCGACCACCATCTGCTCACCTCCCATCCTCGTCGACGCCTACAACCACCACAATCATCTCCTTCGCCATCGATTTCACTCCGAAATCCCCTTTCCATCGCCACCACAACCTCCACAGCACCCTCAATCGACTTCGTCCTCGTCCACTTCCCCTTCCACCAGATCCCGACGCCCCTACCTGCTGCTCCTCTGCCAGTTCTGATGTGCCTCCTCCTATCGCGCCTCCGCGACGCAACCAGCGCCAGTCGCCTCGTGCCCGCCCGGTGCTGCTCCTCGCCCCTTTTGTTGCCAAGCTGAGATCTGTCGAAATTGTTTTTCGAACCCTCGGTATACTCTTTTCACTTTTAAATATTTGTGTTCAACTGCCTTATCATCTCTATTATATTACTAGGTTTGCCTGTTGACGCGTGCCTACGGCACGTCTTCGGGACGGTGCACCTTGTTTGATCATATAAAATAGTTTTGGAGGTCCAACAAATTAATTGAAGTAACAAACATAGAGCAAAAAACATATTATATAATTTTTTTGAATTATTTTTAAAGTTTTTAAATTTTTATTTTTTTAATTTTTTTAATATTTTAAAATTTTTAAAATTTTTATTTTCTTAATTTTTTGAATAGAAGAGGGGGAGAGAGAGAGAGAGAGAGAGAGAGAGAGAGAGAGAGAGAAAGAGAGAGAGAAAACAAATTAAATAAATATAGAAGTCATTTTGGTTGGGAGATTTGAATTTGAGTTTTGGGGGGAACTTTTGGAGGGAAAATATGTAATCTAAGGTTAGATCTGGGCCTTTGATTTTTGGGGGGATTGAAGGAGAGCCACTTGATAGCTTTCTTTGTGTTTTATTATATAGATTTGATATTCTGTCGTCCACAAACAATTGAGATTGAGTGTTCCACTTGCTTGATTAGAGTACGAATCAATATTGAATCTTTTACTTGCTAAGAACACTTAGGGATTTAATTATTGATTGTTAGAATCGAATTATTAATTGGGATTGTTAAACGTGATTCAATTCTTGAAAATCCATCAAACCAGTTAACTGTTTAAATTTTCTAACTTTAATCCGCATTACGTGTTGGTAAAATTAATCCATTAAGAATATTGGAAATTCTCTATTTAGGGTTAGTTTTACATCAATGTTCTACATTAGTGAATCCAGCTGGAACCAAGTTAAAAGGATTCACATTTCATTAGCCCTACAAAAAGAATCAGAAAGGTGTCCTGATTTTTTGTATTTTTTTTGGCATTATCATTAATATTCATATTAATATTCATATCATTGTTTTTTCCAATCCACTATAACAAGGCCAATATATTTAAGTGACTGCTTACCACTGGCACTGAGTTATCAGAAAAATGATGGATGACTAAACACATTTCCTATTACAGCAATATAATCACAATCTGATTTATGTATAGACTCAAGAAGTCTTGAATTTTTTTAAAGAAAGGTATAATCAAGCATATGAGTTCACCAAAAATCAGAATCAACCAAAAAAAAAGTGAAATAAAAGCAACAAAGAAAAGAACCTCCACAATTAGCATTGAGGCAACTGTGAATACCTGAAATCCCCTGAATGTCCTGTAGTATGGGTCAAGCAATAAAGTAGCAAGTGCAACCAATTGGGTTGTTCTATCCCATCCATCACTAGAAAATAATTGAAAGATTGTTAAAAGAAGCACATTGATACAGTTCGGTTAAAATGAAACATACGCATTATATTATGTTTAGTTCATACGAGTACTAATGGAATACTATCTAAAGTAGGATGGATGAAAGAAGATTAAAAATCTAATTAACAGGATGATATAATGTAAGACATGGAATGTAACTTTAGCAAAGCTACAAAAGGAAACAAGGGTCAGCCACATTGGTGACCCAAAAATGGCCTGAGGTGAGTGTTCTCGCTACACAGAACTCATTATTTATCTTCTAGTGATACAGAAGAAGATGTCAATGACACAAACAGATTGAAGAAGTTGAATAGTACTCAAAAATGAGGGCAGCTCAAATGAGAATGTTGGGATGGCTGAACAAAACACTAAGGGCATAATAATGAGCACGTTTAAGAAATTTGAGGTTTTACTGAAGCATACGATAAGGGAGAATCAATTAAAACGGTTTGGACACATGAAACTACGACCGAGAAGTGCACCAATTAAGTGATAGGATAGTAGTAGAGGAACCAGTAAGGAATAGGTATATGTACCTAAGCAAAAATGAATTAAAGCAACAAAAAAGGATATAATCGGTGTGAATTGTTTGCTGGTCGTAACAGAGTTGAATGAAAAATGATTTACGTAAGGAATCGCAAAAATTAAGAACGCAGGTTCCATTGTTCCTATCTTCTATCGTCAACAGAATCCTCAAAAAAGAAAAAAACAGAGTACCAACAATAATTTGCATATGACCCATTGAAATTACAGTAACAAACCATACAATCCTGGAGAAGACTATGGGTCTAGTTTCACAATTAACTACGATGAAGGGTTGTAACTGTGACAACGAATTTAGTTCAGAGAAAGGCATGCAATTTACCCAATAGAAATGGATATAAAAACACATAACGGATTTCCCCCTTGAAGAATGGAAAATCAACAATGGGCAGAAACCACAAAAACAAAGAAGACTATCAGCTGAAAGGGTACCGCATATTTCACCCAATAAAAATGGATACATAACTCATTTACTACCTTAAAAGTTATACGCAAGAAAAGATTTTGGCAGGGTGGGTGTACTTATAAAGAAAAGGGGGATACAACATGAAATTAACCAAGGTTAAGAACATAAATATATTGTGTGTTGGAGTCTTGTGAATTACTGCAGATTAACACACCTAGAAAACTCCCTCAATATGAAGAGAAAAACCAAACCATACACACATATGAGAAAAAGGAACATCATATTTACATTTTCTATGAGCGAGTTTCCTCATTTACAATAAAAATCAAGAGAGCTCCATCAAAAGAGCATGAAAGAGCTTTACATTTTCTATGAGCAAGTTCCCTCATTTACAATAAAAATCACTTGGTTAATCACCCTATTAACGATTGACACTTTTCATTATCAACTTCAGAGAACAGATGGTTCTGCATAAAAGAATCAAGTGGTTTAGAGACCTCTTACGCATCCATCTAGTGGTTGTGGCATGTTGTATTTTTTTTAAAGGCATCAGTTTGCAACCACTTGATGGATGAGCATAGGTCCTCAACAAACTGGTGTTTTACGCACAATCATCTCATAACATAAAGATCATGGTGAACGGTGTAGATCTTCCATAGGTGAATGGACATATATAACAATCGTTTCCCTACAAACTCAAGTAACATGCAGAATAAACACATGATTTATCTAAGCTGCCTGACTGAGGATAGATGTGGATAGTATTTTCAAATCATCATGCTCAAAAGTACAAAGAGAAACAATAAAATTTTCCCCCTCCCTCCCTCCTCAAAATAAGAAAAGGATGAAAAGTAAAATAATAAAAAGAAAGCCTTCAAATTACTAATGTAAGTCAATTCTATCAAATCTTATGTTGTCTAAATGTAAATATGACTACAGAATCTATTCCTTAATGAACTCTGTTGCACACAAAGTCAGGCTTGTCAAATAATGTAACCAAAACATAAGTCTTATAATAATATTTTCGTCGCTAGATAGTGTCCATATGTGGGTGCATCTATTGCGAATCGAGGTGGAAATTAGAATATTAACAGTATGTCTTTATTAGCAGAAAATTATTACAAAGGTTGAAATGGCACTGAGAAACAAAAAAAAAGGAAGAAAGAAAACCTGCAATGCACAAGAACTGAAGCAGATTCCAAGGCAACACGTGCAGCAATCCACGCAGAACCAGCCAGGACGCTTTGCACATGGATTAACCACCCACTCTCACCAAGTGTTGAAACAGAAGCTGACATACTACTTAGGTTGCCCCCACCCCAGGTCCATCCACCATTTCGCTGTCAAACAGACAAAAGAGGTCATATCTAACCCTTATGTATGGTATAAGACCAGCAAATTGAAGAATCAAATGGAGAAACCGATGGAAAGATGCAAACTGAAACCCTTGATGACCAGGGTTACACTAAGTCGATTTATTGGGCAAAAGTCAATAAACACTCCCATCATTTCCAAAATAATCAAGACCCCCAAGTTTTATATTCGTCACTTAAACTCCCCTCTGCTTTAATTTTGGACAAATATACCCTTTTCACTATTGTAATTTGGATTATGTAATGCCCCGTACCCAACTCGTACGCACACAAATAGATCCTAATCCACTGCCCATCACAGGCTGGCTTCACAAAAGGTGTCCGGACTATTCGGTACCCTTGATCCTTGGCTCATTCTATTTATTCTCTCTTTCTCTCTTTACTCTGGGCGATGTGGAACTAAACCCACGCACACACATAGCCACGTCATCCCCTTGCACAACACACAACCACTACTTTCTCTTCCTTTTCATTTCTTTTTCATTTAATGCCATCAACATAAGCCCCATAATCATCTTTATCGGCCTCTTTTATTAATCCAATTAATCCATAGCCCATAGAATCCCTATAGGCCCACTCCAATAATCCATATATATATCTAATATTTCTCCTATATACTCTACAAATCTGGGGTGTTACATTCACCCCCTCTTAAGAATTCAGCGTCCTCGCTGAATACGGGACGTGCAATGTAGCACAGGATCATCTTTCTAGTCGAAAGTAGACTGTACACTGATCAACCTTTTTAGTGTACTGCCCAGTTTCTCCTCTTTACCAGCGTACTACCCTTTAGTACTCTTTCAGGCATACTTTTCACAAAGATCTACATTCGGTGTCGAAAGTTGGCTCTGATACCATCTGTAATGCCCCATACCCAACTCGTACGCACACAAATAAATCCTAATCCACTGCCCAGCACAGGCTGGCCTCCCAAAAGGTGTCCGGGCTATTCGGTATCTCTTGATCCTTGGCTCATTCTATTTATTCTCTCTCTCTCTTTACTATGGGCGATGTGGGACTAAACCCACGCACGCACACAGCCACGTCATCCCCTTGCACAACACACAGCCTCTACTTTCTCTTTCTTTTCATTACTTTTTCATTTAATGCCATCAACATAAGCCCCATAATCATCTCTATAGGCCTCTTTTATTAATCCAATTAATCCATAGCCCATAGAATCCCTATAGGCCCACTCCAATAATCCATATATATCTCTAATATTTCTTCTATGTACTCTACAAATCGGGGGTGTTACAAATTATCTCCTTCAAATCTTTTTTTTAAAATGGAGAACAGGGTATTTTTGTCCAAAACTAAAGCAAAGGGGAGTTCAACTGACGAATATAAACATTGGGGATTTCTTGATTATTTTGGAAACAATAGGGGCGTTTATTGACTTTTATCCAAAAGATCAATACAAGAGAATACTACCGAGCAATGTCCTGGATGGTATTAGGGTGGAGGGAAAAATTATGGCTAGGTTGAGACCCTAAGTCTGAGGCCTAGACATCTCCAAAACAAAAACAAAAAAATTAATAATAATACAAGAGAATTATGGAAGCATATGCACATATTATATGTAAAAGTAATTGAGCATAAAACAATAAAAACAATCAGATGTGCATCAATTTATATCAAAAATCAAGCTGACATAATATTTATAAAGAAGAATTTAGTATTACATATATAATATCAAGATGCTTCAATTGAAAGAATCCTAAAGCATCAATACCTGAGTAACACTATTAACTCTAGAAGAATAGAGAACTGTCAGTTAACAACAAAATATTTAACTATATCCAAAGCATATGAATGAGAAAACTAAATGCTTAAACGGTAATAACTCACCAAAAAAGATGACATCCCATCTGAAGAAGTTGTTCCATGAGTGTCCACATAGTCTCTAAGTCGAGCAAGACTATCTC
This sequence comes from Hemerocallis citrina, assembly GCA_017893485.1. Lineage (NCBI taxonomy): Eukaryota > Viridiplantae > Streptophyta > Magnoliopsida > Asparagales > Asphodelaceae > Hemerocallis > Hemerocallis citrina. The sequence continues at coordinate 3,747 of JACEHZ010000654.1, read as the reverse complement.
TCATGGCATGGATGTTATCGATCCCAAAAAATACAATCTAATGGGACAATGAGGTTACAACCAAAATTAGCAGAACAATTGGTGTTACAAATAGTCAATATGCTTTGAAGTTGAAGCCGAAAAACAGACCTCAGATTGAGAATAATTAGAAGATGATTCTGAACCACCGCCCATTGCACCATTTGCTAAAGCATTCTTCCTAGGTCTTGCATCGGCAATATAAAGTTTTCTGCAATTACATTATTCCGTCCCACGGTCTAGTTATGCTATGAACTAATAGAACTAAGCAAGAAAGAAAGCTAATATTTCTATGAATGATAATAAAGTTGGTGCAATAAGAACTAGCATAATATAAAGTTTTCTGGCATTACATTATTCTGTATCACAGTCTAAGGTTGTGTTTGGCCGAGCTTTTTTTGGGCTTTAAAGCTACTTCAGAAGGAGAAGCCAGAAAGTAGAGCTTTAAAATTAAAAGCTGAAGTTGTTTGGAAAGTCTATTTTTTTAACTTCAAAGCTACTTTTGAGCTAGAAGTTTTGTTTGGCATAAGATATCAATTGTAAGCTACTTTTATACTCAATTTAAGCTTTCGAGTTTATTTAAGAGTAAAATATAAGTTATCAAATTACAAAAATATCTTTATATTATTAATAATGATATTTAAAGCCTAAAAAATGGCTATCGACGGCGAAAAAGGAGAGGCGGCGGGGCGGCGAGGGGAGGCAGTGGCGCGACGGCGTTCGACGGCGAAGAAAGGAGAGGGAGACGGCAGCGCGGCGAGGGGAGGCAGCGACGCAGCGTTTGGCGGCGGCTGTTCGGCGAGGAAGGGGAAGGGAAAAAAATTGTGTTATGAGGTTTGAAGGAGAAGCCAAAAGTTGCTTTGGAGGGCTTCTATCAAAGCTCCTTTTCTTCACTAAAATTAAACTATTTCTCCTTCTGTAGAGCTTTTCAAAGGTTGCGTTTGGCCCAGCTTCTCCTTTTAAAGGAGAAGAGAAGCTAATTTTAAGCTGGGCCAAACGCAACCTAAATATGATGTGAAGTAATTCTAAAAAAACTATGCAAGAAGAGAAACCTAATACTTCCGTGAATGAGAATAAAGTTGATGCAGAAGAAAAACCAGCTTAATTCCCATGATATGGACTCAAAAGATATGTCTATCAAATAAGTGTCAAGAAGCCATCCACGAAAGGGCAAAGCACAGTAGCTATAGACCAATGATGACAACATGAAAAGAAAAAAGAAAGTTGAAAAAGAAATAATAAGCACTACCTTTTTTGATGTCCTTTATCACCAACTATATCAGGACAGAGTGCAGCAACAAGCTTCTCATCTGCATTGCTACAAAACAATTCGAATAGTCCAGTTGAAACAATTTAATAAATTTAGTTAAGGACCCAGATAATTAGAGATAAAAAGAAAGGACAAGATACCTCCTTAAACCCATCATAAGACCCACTAACGGTTGGGATGAACGTGCAAGAACTGCACCAGTCCCTACAATGCAATATAGCGATTCTAAAGAACTCACAAAATTTAACAAAATTTAAGCAGATATTGATATTCCTCAACCATCATCTGGGAAGCTCCAGGAAAGAAAATAAATATATCTAATACTCACCAGGGTTACACCATGATATTACAGGCAATCTGCATCTTGCACGAAAAGAAGCAGCTTGCTGTATATCTTCATCTCTAGAATCCAAATAAATCACATTATCAAGCTACCGACACAATCAGAAAGAAACTTCTACGACTAAATTATTAAAGTCGGCATGGAATTTATTCTAGATTGCATGTCAGCTGTGAGCTTTTTTTAACATAATGTCATCTGAGAGCTGACCAGATCATTTTATAAAAAAGGCATGAGAAATCTAGCAACTTACCTAACACCTTTTGGAACAATTAAGGAGGAAGGATAAGTTGCACAAAGTGTGTAATTGGAATTTATTGAAGTAATTCTCCACCATTGATTATATGCAGCAGACCCAATATTGTGGCCTGAGACTTGATAAGACCCTTTCCCAAGAAGTCGTAAATACTCATTCAGCAACCGCACTTTTGGGCTGTTGTTGACGAAATTGGATGGACCACAGGTAAATGTATAAAGATCCCACAATCGTAGTGGCCTTGTATATCTTAACAAAGCATGGCACACAGAACGTCTCTGAAAGAATATGGCCAGTGAGTCATACAACTTATATTCATCAAGAAGATGCAAAAAGTACAAGAATTGAATTTTTGTTCCAAAAACATTAAATTAAATAAAGTTTTAATAATTTCACTCTTCAACCAGAAAGAGACCAAGAATTTAATATTCTATATATATCAGCACCGCCACGTGAGCCCTTGATGATAGAAGCACCTCATGAATGATCTGAATCGTTCATCTTGTTCTCCATGCCTAAAATAGTCTAAAGATGTGAGATCAAGTTCTCCGTTTACCTATACATCAAACATTATAAAATTGTAGGGTGAAAATTATTTCTGTAACAAGAGGATGGAAGAACAAACGAACATCAAATTATTTCATATCCTTACACAATCTTAGGCATGTAGAGCAAGAGGGATGGTTTGGACCGTCATGAGGTCCTTCTATCATCTGAGCCTTACAGAGTGCTCACAAGGTTATGCTCATTGAAGACCTATATATATATATATATATATATATATATATATATATATATATATATATATGATGTAAACTTAACCCTAAGTAGATAATTATCAAGAATATTAAAAGATTAAGATTACCAACATGTCATGCTGATTAAATTAGAAAATAAACTAATGATTAGTTTGATGGATTTTCAAGATACAAAATAAGTTTGACAAGCCCAATTAAAGATTCAATCATAACAATCAATAATTATACCTAGGCGTTCTTAGCATGTAAGATATGCAATAATGATTAGTACGCTAATTGGCAAGTAGAAGCACACACTCTCAATATTTGTGGACGACGGATAATTCAAATAATATTATAGAGATGATAGACAGTAACACAAATAATGGAGAAGTGGAAAGAAGTTACCAAGGTTCGATGAACGTGTTGTCGCCACAGATGGAAAGGAAAAGGCGGCTGGATCTGAATCTTGCTCAACACCAACCAGCAACTAACACCCAATCAAAAGTTGCAATCAAAAAATCAATCTGGGTTGATCCCGAGCACATCAATGATCAAGTCTCAGCAATGATCAAGTCTCAACTGTGAATACCCAACACCAAGATCTCAGTCAAGGGAAAGATCTTGTTGGGTCAGATCTGATGGGGATTTGGGGAAATTAGGGTTTCGAAGTTGAAGGATTTGGAGAGGAGAGCTGATGGGATGGTCGGGTGATGAGGGAGAGGCTGTGATGAGGGTGGTTTGGAGGTGGTCGCGGTAGTGGGAGGAAGGTGGTAGTCGGGGGCGTTCCAAGGAGGTTGGAGGGGGATATTCGACGACGGCGAGAGGGGTGGGAGTCGTTGACAGCGATGGTTGAAGGTGGTGTTGGCGAAGGCGGGGAGGAGGGGGGTCGACTATGGCAAGGGAGTCGACACGTGTAAGATGAAGATGGCGGTTGTCAAGGGGTTAGGGTTAGGAATTTTTTGTTGGATTTGGGGATTTGGGTGTAGTTTAGAGCTTCTCACAAACCCTAATACTTTCTTAGGATTTCTTACAACTCCTAATGTTCTCTTATGGTCTCACGCGCAGAAGAAAAAAATGAAGAGCAATAACTCAACACAATAATTTTTTTAATCAATAATAGCAT